>OY751383.1:11200000-12400000 GCA_963565295.1 Epirrhoe alternata | reverse complement strand
ATGGGAGTATTTACTCTGGTTTATGTGTCAAGTCAACCTCGGTGTCGTGACGGGCAAATGTTCGGTTGCGCGACGCAAGATGTGAAGGTGCAAATTGCAAGTTTTTCTGCAAATGTTTGGTTCGGGTCGGGTTGTTGTTCAGTCATTCGTGAAGTTAGCCTTATTCGATACGTAGATTAAGATAAGGGAGTAGATTAACACGAGTGGCAGAAATAAATATGCTATGCCGACAACATTTAGAATGGAATAAGATGATGATTCGATCTGAACATTGCACAAAGACTTCAATATTGGCTTATTTGAACGGATGCTCACCTTGTGTTGTATTAGAAGTTTGTATAAACGGAAACATTTGTTTACAGGTTGTCTATACGGCGCTCGCGCGGGAGTAACAGAGTGCGTTGAAGGTCACGTGGGGCCCATCACCGGCGTGTCGTGCCACGCGGCGCCCGGGGCCGTCGACCTCTCGCATCTCTACCTCACCTGCTCCATGGACTGGAGCGTCAAGCTGTGGAGTCTCAAGGTATGTCTGATAGCACTGGCAAGTTTACCAACGCTGCGTGCAAGCAAGAGAACATGTTAAGCGCCGTTAGTGGTGTGTAAACGAGAGAGCATGATCAGTTTGGCAGCATTCATAGACACGAATGTAAACGCGGCTTGACTGGTCAGGAAACTTCTATGGTATTACTCAATCAGTCGCTTCTCTCATACGTAAGAGGAACCTCTTGACCACAACTATGAAGTAAGTTGTCGATGCTCCATTCATTTCCTCAAATACCTAAAATCCCCTTCTCCAGGAAAACAAGCCCCTCTACTCATTCGAAGAGAGCGGCTCCTACGTAACGGACGCACGTTGGTCGCCCTCTCACCCGGCATTGTTCGCCGCCGCGGACGCCGGGGGCTCCCTGCAGCTGTGGAACCTGAACCGAGACACGGAAGTGCCTCTGGCTACCCTGCAGCATCAGGACGCCTTCACCCGGCTCTCCTGGTCGCAGTCAGGCCAGTTCCTCACGGCTGGTGATGATGCCGGGAATATATCAGTCTATGAACTGTCTGAGGTTTGTGATTTTTCTAGATTAGTATATTACCTATTGTGCTTAGATCAAAAGGGTGCTTTTATCAGGCTCTGCTGTGAACAATCATGCTTCACGCTGTGGGATAGTCATGGTTTAGGATTAGTGGACACTCCCAACTGGTTCTGATTCGAAATGTGTTCGAATAAGAACGGTGATTGCTCATCGACATTTGGTATTGTACGAGTAGTAACGTGCCGAGGACGCGTTCGAAATATTTAGTGTGTTCTTATGCTTTTATCGTCTACTGTACACTAGCTTCCGTCCACGGCTTTGTTCGCTTAGAAGCATCAGTTCACAATCTACTAAGCCAAGTTTTATCTAAAACTGTCCATTATTAGGCATGAATGAACCACAAACTTCAAAACATGAGTAGGATCTTAGCTCTTAATAAATAATGAGTACTAAGATGCATCCTTCCAGCAAGTGGCGCAGCCCCGACACGACGAGTGGAGCAAGTTCGTGTACACACTACAAGACCTGCGCAACAACCAAGCGGACGAGGAGACGGACCGACTCAGCCTCGCCTCGGGACCCTCCTCGCTCACCAGCCTCACTAGCATGGCTTCCAACCCGCTCAGGTGACACACTAGTATTTATTTTTAAGATGGATTACTCAAAAAAGCTACGCCCCAAACTGTGTTTGTTGCCCTGGTTCTTCATGGTATTGGTCGCGATTGTCGCGAAGCAACAGGAATAGAATGACCTAGTTAAGACCATTCTAAGTGATTCCAGTGGTCCTACTGAATAACTGCTTTTTGACTTTGACTGTACCAGCTCAGAAGAATTTAATTCGTCGTGAAGCCTTCGGATTCGATGTCTGGAATTTTAATAGTTGGAAATCAGTCATGTTGGAAACTACCACCTCAATTTGTTAGGTAGTTTCCGAGAACTAATTATTATTGGAATTTAGGTGAAAAACTTCTTGCTATGTAATTTTTTTGAGTTAAGCCTACGTAAATTCAGCTTTTATTTTGGACAGGTATTCAACTTATAAATTCATATTTTCCAGATAACTGCTATACTGGGATGCCCATTGCGGATGGAAACTGTGATGACATGGTACTGCTCCTTGAAATACAATATGTTAACAATCTTTTTACCCAAATACAGTCTATAGGAGAATCATACCATAGACTTATTCAAGTACCATTATGATGTTTCTCTTGCATATTGTGTTTCAAGATATTGAATAGGAAATTAATTAGTTTCTAAAGCTGTACAAGTATGCACATTTTAAGAATAAAGAACACACTGGACTTTATATCAGGTTTAAAACATAATAAATGTCAGGTTACTACTTAATGATTAAGAAATAGAGGTCAGCTGAAGTCAGCATTTTTATCTTTGTTCATACTTGTCATCAAAAAACACAATATTAAAACATAGACGTCGTTTGAGATTATGGGATATTGTTTGCAGATGGATAGTAAGTTTACTCAAAAGTTTCATTGGGAATAATAAGCATATAAATAAAGTTTTGCTATTTTTCAATATTGACAGAGCTAATTTGTTGTCTTGCATTTTTGTGTATAGCATTGTAAAAAAACTAAATTCAATGCAAGTATTTTTAGCCTCATATTGATCTTACTTTTATGAGAGCAACTATGAATGTATGGATTTTCTGAGATTGGCTCTATTGGACTGATGTAAATGAATTGGCTCTATAAGTTTTATAAAAAGTGGTAGGTAGCTAGAATTTGGAGTATCACTGTTCATGATAGAGCATAGAATACAGCTGCAGGAAACAGCATTTTATTCCACTATTCCAATGAAAATTGTATCATAGTCTTAGCTTAGTACTTACTTATATTTTTATATTCTCTAACAATTAAATATTTATTGAATTATCAAGACAGGTTATTTATCTGTTAGCTGGTACTTATAAAGCTTTATTGTAACAGTTATTAATAAAAATATGCTTAAATATAAATTTATTTTTTGATTTCTCAGATCAGTCCATTCAAATCCACCAATCCTTAGGTATTTAACAGTGTTATTTTAATATGGCAAATACTAATCTGATTCTATTGGGTAAGAATATCACAGCAGACTAAAATTGAATGTCTCTTTGCTGGATGCAGCCATTCCAGTGTCCCAGATCTACAGATGAGTCTTACACATACAAGATCATAGAAGTAGATAAAGATTAACCAGTTTATTTAGGCATAAATGGTATAACAACTTTTCCTTTAGACAAGTTCACTTCTTCCCAGCATGAGCAAATCAGAGTTTTCGTATCCATAGAGTCCACATAGAGCTTCCCGTCCAAATGCTCTATTTCATGCTGTGCTATCCTCGCTGCCCAATCTTTGTATACTTCTTTTGTGGGCTCACCATTTTCATTGTAACCTATGAAAAGAAAGATTTTTATTTTCCATATTAAAAAAATTTCAGACCAAGTCAACTAAGTATTTCTTGAAGTCCTAAGCAAACTTCATACTGAAAGCTAAGTTATGAACTAAAGCTTACCTGATACTTCCACTTGTTTATACCTAGGAACTTCAGCCTCATAGCCTTGGACACTTTCACATCCCTCACTGTAAGCCACTTTATTGAAATCCACTACCTTCAGCGTAGGGTTAACTAACACCTGAAAGAGACTTTATATATATTATATTTATTTATTTCATACATAAATAATTTACAACGGACCCCGCACTAGGCCAAGCCTGTATCGCGGTAGACCGAGTAAAAAGATTTTTATAAAATACACGGTATTAACAAATATATTAAAAATTATTTAGACTATTGCTATAAATAAATATCTTAGATATACAACTATGTATAATGGACACATTATACATAGTTGTTACATTATTATATTATATAATATTATGATATAATATTATATTATATTATGTTGTTATATTGTTGTTTTGTTACATTATTCTTAAAAAAAAATTGTTTGATGAGTCAACGGCCAACTCTGGTACAAAATATATGATTTACTCACAGTAAATGGTACTACATCTAGTCCTCGGAGTTTGGCGACTGCCAGAGGTGCTTTTGCAACTTGGTCTATTGTGAACCTCATAACAATAATCCTCATATTCACACCGATTTGAGGCGCAGACATCCCTACACAATTATACTTTTTGAGTACATGTTCCAGCTTCTTTATTACAGTCTGAACTTCCTTAGTTTTTATTTTATCAACTGGTACGGGCTCGCAAATCCTACGAAGTCTTGGGTCGCCGATTTGCACTACATGCTCGTAGGGAGGATTCGTCTTGCCACGAGCGGGACTCAACCGCGCATACCAGTTCAAAAATCTTCTCGTTATGCTCATTTCAGATTGTAAGAGATTTAAAATAAGCTATTTCTGCTAAGAAATAACCTGAGTCTGGATCCTGGATCTCACTCATCAAATCAGCTGATTGATTGTCAAAATAGCGGCAGCCGGTGTGCATGCGGATGGGGTGTCTTTCTCCCAGATTCCAGATTTGATTCCTTCAGAATTTAGTGCCTATTCTAAAAGATTTGTGAAATTGATATGGGATTTTGTGACAATCTAATAGTCGAGTTATGGGCGAATGAGTCGGTCACCCCGACCGCATATTGCCGTTGGGGTGTCATCCTGTATCTAAAAAACTAGGCACATTACAGAAGAACTACCGATGTCACAAAATAATATAGCATCAAACAAAAATTGTGGAGCTAGTATTTAATCTTAAATCACTCTCCTGTGTCGTAAATCTTACTCCAAAAATGACACCCAGACCGCTACCATGCGGTCCGGGTGACCACATGAAAACGTAATTTTAAGTGATATCTGTTACTTGCAGGACCTTTGTGCTTCACCAATAATTGTGAAAAAATATGTGCAAATTTGTGATACAAGAAGCTTGCCTCTACTCTTTGTAGTTTTAATTTTATAGCCTTGAGAACATTTAGGTCACCCAGGCTGTCATTTTTTTCAGTTTTTGTTGAAATGCGCACAAAGTACCAAACGTACGACAGATCTAAAGATACTAATAATTGTGAAAAAAAATGTGTAACATGTTGATACCAAGATTTAATTAAATAAACTCGTAAATTATCTAGAAAATGTAAATTACGTTTTATAACCTAAATGTATGAAATAGGGTGACCACAATATTTTCATTAAAGAGAAGATTATGGATAGATCTTGTTTAACCATAGGTACTAAATAAAGGTATTATCTTGTATAAACAAGATTTATCGCTAGGTGTCCAGTCCCGTAAGCCAGAAATAGGTAATAGTCGCTAATAAGGTAAAAAATCAGAACCGACTACAAACAAACAGTGAATGGAGAATGAAGATTTCTTTACCGAATGGTTACGGTTACTGTGTCGCGAATTCAATGGTTTTTTCCCATCTCAAAAATGCCTAACGTGCAGAAGTTTTCACTTCAAAAATTACTAGAACCCTTCCTAGTTACTCTGAGTCTTGAACCTATAGGTTTAGTCTTAAAACTGATAAAAAAAACTGACAAATACAAATTATTGTCTATCTCTGTCATTCTTATTATTTATAACAGAGAGAGACAATATTTTGAATGATAATGTCATTCGTTCACACACTGTTGACATATGTAACATACTCAGACCTCTGAGACTCAGACAAAATAGAAGTTAAACCTCTAAAAAAGTATAATTTTGTCTATGAAAGCTGACTTTATTGTCATGATTTGTTTTTATTTGTTGTTGTTTGGTTTTCATTTCATTTTATTTGTATTTGGCACGCACTTTTGTAGGTATCCAGAAGTTTGAAGCCTGGCAGCTTCAATGAAGATGAAGAAGATGGCCACAGAACTTTGTATTGAGTTGTTGGGTTAATAATAGACGCTTTTATGTATCTGCCTGCCTACCTGTGGAGTGGAATCAATAATTAAATACATTCATACCTAATTACCTATTTACTTAATTTTAACCTTTTCTCCATCTAAGGGGTGTTAGAAATGTTAACAAAAAGTATTTATTGTGTTCAACCTATTTAGAGATAATAATTGAACCTCGTTTATGTAACTGGCTGCTTGGCCTCTTTATACAGAAGGAAAAAAATAAAGTTTTCGTTTTTCAAACAACAAAGCGTCTTTTAGAATAAATAGGTATTGACATTCCTACTTCTACACTACCTAGGTTCTTGAAAACTAGTTATACGAGATTATTTTATTAAGTGAACCTAACCAGGAGCAACCTACAATAACTGGGGGCACGAAAGTGCCCCCGCCAAGACTAGGTGTGGGCATCAAGCTTCACAAGGTAAATAACAATTAATTTGTTTTTTGTAATAATTATGTGCCTCCTTATTGAATAATATAGGCACCTACCTACATAGGGTAGACAGTTCTTGGTTGAAACACAGCATCATCTACATATATTGTGTTAGGGGTACTAACCTATAATATATTAAAGTGATATCTTTGTAAGTACTTTTTGTTTGTAAATACATACATAATATACGTAGAAAACACCCAGACCCGAGATAAATATCTGTAGGTCTTATAAACTTTTATCCCGCGGCCCCGACGCCGTGATCAAACCCGCAACCTTCTGCGACGCAGTGGATTCGGACCTTCACCCTCTGCGCCACAGAGGTCGTCAATGTACTACCTACTGTGGTGCTTTATTTATCCATCTTTTGATACTCGCTCCTAACCTAACTAATCAAAACCAGAACAAATCCACGTTGTTTACGACGTCGATACCGAATGCACCGAGTGAAGAAAAGTATACTAGGTCCTAACTCCTAAGTAACCTAGGTACCTACTACCTAATAAAAGTATTTTTCACCTTACTAGCTCAAAAAGGGCGCGTTTGCCGCGTAAAAACAGTGAGCAAAACTCTACTTTGCTCACACTATGAGGAAAAGTGATTTGAATTTAGAATACTGCAAGCAACCAATAAGAATCGAATATTTCAGGCCGCAGCGTGCACCCTGGCCAAGCGGCGGCGGCCGAGGTGGTCTGATGGCAGGTCTTTAGCCTGCCACTTGAGGGGCAAAAAAATTATAATAGCGGGAATCGGTTTTCCTTACATACATCTTGTATTTTTTCGCTAGTAAGGTGAAATGTTGTATGTATCACACGAGAGCAAAATAATTTGTTGCTTGTGCTTTTGAATCCCTCACTACACTCAGGATTCTAACTTAGAATCACTCGCTACGCTCGTGATTCAATTATAGAATCCTTCGCTCGTTCGGGATTCAAACTCAGCACTCGCAGCAAAAACAAATTTTGCTCTCTTGTGGTACAATGTACATTCATGCCGGAACGTATGCCTGCCTGAGACATTGAACTTGTTTCGTTTCACCTTGTGTAGTTCAGAGCAATTTTGAAACAAAAATAATCAAGTACTTAAAAAATTGAACAATAAAATATACAAAAAAAATATCTTTGTCTATTTCTTGTTTAATTATTCATAAATTTTAGTATCATAATTTTTTTAGTTTTATAGTAATTTCAGTATAGACGAGCCATAAAATTTAAATTAAAAAATAATAAACATTTTCTTCAAAAAACCGTCAAATAACAGTACTGAGTAAAATGGAACCACAGGTGAATGAAGCAATCGATCGATATAGGTACAAGATCTATCTATCCATAATCTTCTCTTTAATGAAAATATTGTGGTCACCCTATTTCATACATTTAGGTTATAAAACGTAATTTACATTTTCTAGATAATTTACGAGTTTATTTAATTAAATCTTGGTATCAACATGTTTCACATTTTTTTTCACAATTATTAGTATCTTTAGATCTGTCGTACGTTTGGTACTTTGTGCGCATTTCAACAAAAACTGAAAAAAATGACAGCCTGGGTGACCTAAATGTTCTCAAGGCTATAAAATTAAAACTACAAAGAGTAGAGGCAAGCTTCTTGTATCACAAATTTGCACATATTTTTTCACAATTATTGGTGAAGCACAAAGGTCCTGCAAGTAACAGATATCACTTAAAATTACGTTTTCATGTGGTCACCCGGACCGCATGGTAGCGGTCTGGGTGTCATTTTTGGAGTAAGATTTACGACACAGGAGAGTGATTTAAGATTAAATACTAGCTCCACAATTTTTGTTTGATGCTATATTATTTTGTGACATCGGTAGTTCTTCTGTAATGTGCCTAGTTTTTTAGATACAGGATGACACCCCAACGGCAATATGCGGTCGGGGTGACCGACTCATTCGCCCATAACTCGACTATTAGATTGTCACAAAATCCCATCAATTTCACAAAACTTTTAGAATATTCACAAAATCCTGAAGGATTCAGATCTGGAATATTGAAAGTGGACACCCCGTCCGCATGTACACCGCATGCGGCATGCATGAGACATGACATTGAAATACCACTAGACAGTGACATTCTAAAGCTATTGTCATCGTGTTGTTTTATTTCTGTCAGGGAACAGCTGTCCGGCCACCCCTCCGCCCTCGTCTCGTCCGGCATCAACAAAAACGTGCGTGCCTGCCTACGACTGCTCGGCGGGCGGTGTCTAGGAAAAACAATCTTGTTTCATTGTTTTTTTGTCGTGAGAACCAGCAATAGATAAATGCAATTACTATACCTAGTTTTATAGCTATCTGCTTAGCAACCTGGCTCGTGGGAAATCGTGCATTGTATACCTCGGCAAAGTTGATCCCTAAGTTCAAAGTAAGTACCTACTACCTAATTATGTAAGTAAACGTTTAAACGTTATCTTTAGATCTCGTTCCGGGCGTGCGTCTTATTTTTCTTGCATACTATGGGTACATGCTTATTTGAAAAACATTCTCACATTCTTCTAGTACTTAAAGTATGCAAATGCAAGGAAATATATTCCACGGATTTAGATATGTAAATTTTTATACAATACTTACTATGAATGAATTCCAATACACAATACAGTTGATTTTCTACCGGTTAGAATACAATTGAAACTCATGAGCAACAGGTAAGACAGGCCATTACATTTGACTCTGCAACACCAATAGTTTAATTTATCAGTTATCACCCTGCCCTGACCTTGTATTTGTGTGAAAATGCTGTAATCTTACATAAATTGTAGATATTATTCCTTTGTTGATATGTACTGATAAATTAAAATACTGCATGTGCCAACTTTGTTTGCTCATGGATTGCTTGCTCTAAATAAAAACTAATACCTATGTTATAGATGGCTACCTTAGGTACCTTATTTTTTATTTGATTTATTTCTCATTACACTATCATAACAGGGTGCCCTCAATGCAATAGCGTAGTCGTATCTTAAATTCATATGTCTATGTCTATTATAATGCAGTGAACCACAACATATTAAAAATAAAGCTAAAAATTATTATTTCAGATGCTCAAATTTGGAATAAACCTCACAAGAGCAGCAACTCTCACAATAAAACGCACAATGTCTTCCCAAGAGGCTGATGTCCTATTTGAGACCCTCAACAATGCAGGAATTGTCACTCTTAACCGGCCTAAAGCACTGAACTCATTGAACACATCTATGGTATCCAAGATGCTGCCTCAACTCCAAGAATGGGAGAACAACAAAGCTTTAGTTATCATCAAAGGTGCTGGAGAAAAGGCCTTCTGTGCGGGAGGTGATGTTAAGATGGCTATTGACAAAGTGGAAGGGCCGAGGTTCTTCAGAACTGAGTATACTGTGAACCAGCTAATAGGTAGATACAAGATTCCATATGTAGCATTTATCGATGGCATCACTATGGGAGGTGGTATCGGTGTCTCAGTTCACGGAAGGTACAGAGTGGCGACAGAAAAGACTGTGATAGCTATGCCGGAGACAAAAATTGGGCTGTTCCCTGATGTTGGAGGATCATACTTCTTACCTCGGTTGCCTGTTAATCTCGGACTGTATTTAGGCTTGACTGGTAAGATACACTTTTAACTCGGAATATTAGAAATTTAGAATACTTAAAATTATATTAAAGATGGATGGATTGTGTGAAGGATGATATGAGTAAGAAAGGAGTGAGTGTTGAGATGACGGCTGATAGATGAGAATGGAAGAAGAACACATCGCTGCTTAAATTCTAAACTGTTGCATCTCAAAATTTCACTTTTTTCAGGAGAGCGCTTCAAAGTTTTTTTTTCACTAAAAACTCAATTTTTCAGAAACCCTTGTTTCCAACCGTATAAAAAGCACCACAATAGATGCGTAATTATAACATCTATCAAGCTGTATTTGCAGTTTTTCTGTAACTTCTACCTACACCAAGAAAAAAGCAGATAAGTTAGTTTAGAATTTAAAAAAATGTTCAAAAACGAATTGAATTTATTCGAAAATAAACAATAAGTCAAAAAAATATATCGTTTTATTAGGATTTATTTTATATTCCTTATAAGAAATTCAATACTTTTGGTAGAAATAATATCCTTATGGGTAAGTGAAAGTCAGGCTGTTTATTAAAAGAGAATTTTATTATTTTGTACCAAATAAATAAACAAAATAGTAGTAGTAAAAAGAGGCATGCACACAAAAATTGAAATAAAACGTAATTTTCATAAATAAATTGAACAGAAATAATCAATAGTATCAAAAACAGAGAGAGTTACACAATAAAATATTTCTAAATTACTAAATTAAATTTAAAAACTTTCATTAAAATGAAAGAACAATGGTATTATAATAATAAATAATAATAGTTTTAAGTGTTAGTCGTTTACATCCTTAGAAATAAAATATGAGATCAATTAAAATATCGTCGGTTGCAGGTTCAATTGGGGTATCTGACAAAACACGTTTTTTCAGGAGAGCCATTTAAAGATTTTTTTCACACTAAATTGAACATAACTTTTTTCCTATGTGACCTTTTTTGAATCTGTTTCGACAGAAAAGCTAATAATAAATTAATAAAGGTTCGCAACTAAAATGCTATACTATAAGAATCATGATGATCTTCATCATCAAACTTAAGAGCTCAGCTCTTGTCGGTGCAATGATGCAACTTCCTCCACCTCTCCCTTTCCAATGCGGATCCCTTTACTTCTTTATACGACATGACAGCGATCTTCTCTATTATCTGACTCATGAAATTGATTCTAGGCCTGCCTCTTCCTCATCTTCCTTCCACTTTTCCTTCTATGATGTTCTTAATAAAACTGTCATGTTGTATAAGATGTCCAATCATTTTTCCTCTTTGATTTTGAATGGTGTTCATCAAAACCCTTTTCTCCTCAATTATTCTCAGCACTTCCTCGTTGGTAACCTTCTCCGTCCAGCTAATCCTCTCCATCCTTCTCCAGCACCACATTTCAAAAGCCTCCAACTTCTCGCAAGTTTCGCATCCATAGAGAGCTATGCTGATCTTAATGAGTCAACAATTCAAAATAATTATTAATATTAAATTAAATTAATGACCCAGTAATGAGTGGATAATCTTTTAACTACGGGTAGGGAGCATTATAAGGAACCAGAAAAGCAGAAAACTTGTGCTTAATAAAAGTCTCATGGTTTTCGAGTTCAGTTCGAGACTTTTACTGGGCACAAGTATTGCTTTTCTTATTCATTCTGTAAAAGAAAAAGTTAATTATATAAACATTATTTACCTTAAGAAATCATACAATAACTTACAAATAATTAACCTTATTCACAGTCAGGTAAAAAAAATAGCACTAACAAAATAGCAAATAAGCTACACACACATGCGGATGCTAGTAATACAATAATATAAAGTGTGCCAGATACGTACTCCTTTAAATTGAATTTCGATCGGTCTGGTTTTGAAACCATGTTCAAAATTTTTTTTGCTCTGCCATCCATTCTGATTCTGGGAATTCTGGAACAAAAACACTAATAATTTAAATACATGAAATACAAATGCCTAACGCCTAAGTTCTTAATCATTCAGCTTTATCATCACAATCAATAGAAATATACAATTTCATACTTATATTACTGGCAAAAAAAAAATACATTTAGCTAAGCATTGTTTGAACTAAATAATACACCAATAAAAAAGTTAAATGTTCCGTTTGAATTTTATATTCAAAACAGATGCATCTCTGAAATAACACTTTTGCACATAATTGTTTTCTTTAACAACATACATTCTATGTTCAAAACAAATGCATTTCATATATTCCATAATAAAGACATGATGTATATATTCTAAACTAAGACAATCCAAAATGTGGTACTTTATCATTACAAATCATGTCGTACTTACCTGTATTTTATATTCAAAACTGTTGTATTCCAAAAATTTCCACTTTTGAACATAAAACTCACTGAATTTTTTGACTTGCTGCACTTTTGAAGATAAGTGATGAGTGTTCTCGTCAACGGCCAAGATGAAACTAAAAATACCGCTGTTTAGATATGAAGTTTGGCGCGAAAGTGCTTAAATTCTAAACTGTTAATTCTGCATTACGGCTGTTTAAAGAGCTAAATTGATGGGTGTTTTTCCCTATATTATAAAATGAGCCTTTTTAATCACATTTTTACAATAAAAACGATTTTCATTTTTTTTGAGATGCTGCACTTTAGAATTTAATCAGCGACATGTTGTGCCGACCCCACGTAATGTGGGAAAAGGGCAGGGAGATGATGATGATGATGACTTAAAATTGAAATTGAAATTTGAAATGAAATTTATTTATTTAGCAGCTTGTTTACAAAGTAGTTAGGTGGGTAGGTACAAATTGCACACTGTAGGTTGTTGACTGGGAAGAAGGAGCAAGGTAGTACCAACAGGGTTGTAATTAGGTAAAGGATAGGAAGCTACTTATTATGATGATAATCAACATCTGAGCCCTAGGCCTCACACTAGGATAACCTGTGTCGTGAGGTCTAGTTCCCGCCCTTGTGCACTAGAATTATATTAAGATAATATAAATTTATTTCATAAACATTGTAAATCAAATAATAGGACAAAAAACAATATAGGACACATCAATTAATTAACTTTTGATAATAAGTTAGTTGCTAATAAGGCTATTTCGTGTCTTCAATTTTCTCATTGATACACATCTTTTCAGGTGACAGATTGAAAGCAAAAGATGTTGTAAAAGCCGGCATAGCAACACACTTTGTCTCGAGCAAGCGTCTCTATGAGCTAGAGAAACTTCTTTCCCGCTGTTCAAGTGATGTGGAGATCAGCTCACTCCTCAACAAGTTCAATGAGGAACCCGAGGAGTTCTCCCTGGCTCCGCACATCCAGCATATAAACTACTGCTTCGCTGCATCTACTATTGAGGAGATCATCGAAAGGTTGGAGAAAGTTAAGACTGAATGGTCTGAGAAGACTTTGAAGGTATGTTTAAACTTAGTTAAACATAAGTTTATCCCTAGCTTATTCCTATCTAGGAAATGTAGATTCCCTCAGAATAATACTTACGAAAAACTAAGTTATAAGTTACTAAGTGCTTAAACGCCTTTTTCACATAGGGGTAGGCAGAGACCAAAGATTTCCACTTGCAACAATCCATAGGGAATATCTCCACGAGCGAATGAATCGGGGCGATATTATTGTCATACCACGTATTTCTTTTTAAACAGTGTTAGAATACAGGGCGATATTATCGCCGGTAGTACCTTAGCACGACGATAATATCGTTGCCATTCTCTCACTCGTGTAGACATTAGCATATTCTTTCATCTTATGAACTCTCATATTTATTTATTTATATTTACTGTGCGCGGCTTCGCTCGCGTGGTACCAACATTTTGAATAGCCTTTATGCTATTCAAAAAAACAGACAAAAAACAGGTCTATCTACGCCTATACCAAGTTTCATCCAAATCGGTTCACTGGTTTAGGCGTGATTGAAACAAACATACAAACATCCAAATATCCTAACATCTAAACAAACTTACAAACTTTCAGCTTTATTTTAAGAGTGTGATAAATTTTACATTTCCATAACAGCGAACACCAAAGCGACAATACGAAGCATAATAAACTAAACTAAGTACATTTTTTACATATAAAATCTATTACAATATTTGTTCGTCACGCTAATAACGAATATACCCTTGGCCACACTAGGGCTATTAATTTTGGGTTTCAATATAAATAAATAATGCTGGACTTTCACACAGCACCTAGCCCCAAAGTAAGCAGAGCTTGTGTTATGGGTATTAAGATGACTGATATACTACTTATATACTTTTTGTTTGTAAATGACGACCTCTGTGGCGCAGTGGGTGAAAGCCCGCTTGAGACGCAGAAGGTTGCGGGTTCGATCCCCGCCGCGGGATAAATGTTTGTATAATCTGCAAATATTTATCTCGGGTCTGGGTGTTTCTATGTATAATATGTATGTATTTACAAACAAAAAGTATATAAGTAGTACATATATCAGTTATCTGGTTCCCATAGTACAAGCTATGCTTAGTTTGGGGCTAGATGATGCTGTGTGAAAATGTCCAGCATTATTTATTTATAAATACATACATATTATACATAGCAACACCCAGACCCGAGACAAATATTTGTAGAGAGAGAGAGAGAGAGAGAGAGATAAAATGCTATGATTTGTTCTCCTCAGACCATCAGTTCAATGTGTCCGGGCTCGCTGAAGATCACCCTGAAGGCGCTACAGCGCGGCGCGCAGCTGCAGCTGGGACAGTGCCTGCAGATGGAGTACCGCCTCGCGTGTCGGGCCACCACCAACCACGACTTCCCGGAAGGTAGGCCTTAGCACCCTATCTCTATGGTAGAACAGACTAAAGAGAAAAATGATATAAGTAGATAATTTGGTGAATGTTGATACTTTTCACGAGAAGCGCACATGGAGTAGCTTGCATTTGTCATAGTTCAACAAAGTTCTGAACGGGCAGTGAGTGGATGGGTGACCACTAGTGGCATAGACATAGACAGACATTTATTCACAACTTTGGCACACAATACAATCACTAAGTTAAAGATTCAAATTAAAAATAAGAAGCTTAATAAAAATTTGGAGAAATAAGAAGCTTAATAAAAATTTAAAAGTTGGAGAAATGTGATTGTGTGTCACAGCAGCAAAAAGGCGTCGACTCAGCATTCTGCCGTCCCACTGAGAAGTGGTAAGGCGCTGGTATTCTGCCGAAGCCCTCATAGTCACTGGACCCCGTGAGAGTACAATCTGTGTATTTGTGTGTGTTATTTTATGTGTGATTTTTAGAGATACTTATAACTTACTGTAGCATTATCAATGCATTCGTGCTTCGGATTGCATTGTCGGTCCCATCTATTAAGTCGTTAAGCCAAGGCGGAGGTCTCGGAGGGTCCTAAAAACTCTGTCTCCATAGCTGACCAATAATACGTACTTTAATAGCTAGATAGGTTAACAACCAATGAGCGATCAGTAATCGATCGCTTTTACATAATCAGGCGGTGTTGTGAGCTCACCTACTCAAAGATGGTAAACAAGCTAATCTAGTAGCAATTGAACAAAACCTTCAATGCTTTGGCTGATAGCTTTACCATAGCTACATTGTAGCTGTGTTTATAGCGAGATGATCGAAAACGAAACAATTTTAAACTTTATTAACTTTGTTTTTTTTTTCATGTTCATAGGAGTGCGAGCCCTTCTGATAGACAAGGACAACAATCCTCAATGGAACCCGAAGACCCTCGCTGACGTCACAGAAGACTACGTCGAAAGCTACTTTAAGAAACTACCCTCGGACCAGGAGTTAATCTTCCCTGATTCTAAACTATAAATCTATTAATTCAGGGTACCGTTCTATCCCACGACCGACGGCGGGTTGACCTTGATTGTGTGTAATGCATGTGCACGTTGATTCTGTGTGCGTAAGGGAACGCTCCGTGGACGTTTAATAAGTAATGCTGAACTTTTCACACAGCATCATCTAGCCCCAAAGTAAGCAGAGCTTGTGTTATGGGTACTACATGACAAATACTACTTTTTATACATACATACATAAGAAAACACCCAGACGAGACAAATATTTGTAATCGACGGCTATCACGTCGGGGTCACCAATTTTGGGGTAGGTGTAATTCCCCTAATAGAAGGCGAAGTGGTAGTACTAACCTCACCAAGGTTGAAACCATCTGGTCCACTTACCTTGGGGCCTTGTGGCCGACAGTTAATGTCAGATAGTTCTATATAGATTCGATGTGCTTGAAAACTTCGTAAGCGCGATCCAGGATCTAGTACATTTCTGCGTCATTTGTATGGTAAAGCTATGATCCCAGCGCCATCTAGTGGTAGGCAAAGCTCTGAAGTAGGTAGGTCGCTGTCGTTGGCAAATCTATAACGAATCCCTTGTAGTTCAGGCGATCGTAGTTAGAGGTCGCCACAATACAAAAATTTGTCTCGCGGCGGGGATCGAACCAGCAACCTTCTGCGTCGCGAGTGGACCTTTTGCCTACTGCGCTACAGATGTCGTCGAATGAGCGCTGCATTGCGCACATAGAAACAAATCTACACACAAGACCAATCCGCCTTTCTTTAGCTCTCTGAAGTAGCTGCGCAGAACCCATTTTTGATGACGCCTAAAAGACGAAGACAGTGTTGTATGGCTGCCTCGCTCACACGCTTAGTTTGTTGCATCGTCCTATCTCGCCTACTCTACCAAACCTGCGCAATCGTTTAGTGCATCTAACTTAGATTGGTTGTGCGTACTGTACTGTACCTACAGTTAAGTATAAAAGTTAATGAACCTATCATTCCTGGTATCCATATCCCGTTTTAAGTTTAGTTTAGGTCATTGACTTTCAAGTTCTTGAGAGTCAGCGACAGGAGGTTGCAAAGTTCATTTAAAATACCTTTGGAATCGCTATTTTTGTATGACAGCTTTAAAAACCTGATGAAATCGATGTAATTGCAATCAAAGATGTAAATTTTAACGTTCGAAACGGTCTGTAAGTGGATGGGTGACCGCCAGTGGCATTTTCATCTGAACGCTTACGTGCTTTGGAGGGCACGTGTCGGTACCGGCTGTTTAAGTCGTTAAGCCATGACGGAGGCCTTAAGGCGGCTTAAAAACTCCGTCACCAGAGTTGGCCACTGACTCATACGAACTTACTTTCTAGTTTATAAATTTATTTACAGAAACTAAACTACCACAATATGTACATAAAATTACAAAATACAATAGAATCAGTCAAACTATCTAAGGATCGTCGTAAAAACGACGATCTATAGATAGCTCAACTGATCCAGGTCACTGCCAGTCGGAAGCGTGCCCAAAACACTGGCGGCATTGCCACGCTGAATGGCAATGCTGATTCTTTGAGCCAAAAAGTCGCCAGCTCTTGAATCACGCGACGCTTCGACCAGACGCCCTGAAAGATTTTTGAAGACGCGATGGGCCCCGGAACCCCACGGACCCAGGGTCTCGACCCCAAATGGTTCAAATATATTCACCCGATCAAGATTTATATATTTGCGCCTTTTGAGATCCTCAGCCGAATCTGCCGCCGCGCCAGGCCTAACGGATGTCCCCGGTAGATGTGAAAGCGCAAGGGTATCTACGCAAGTAGCGTCCCATACCAAAGGCCTTCCCCTCTCCCAAGGGACAAGAGTCATACCGTCGGGGCGCTTGCCATCGTCACGCATCAGACCACTCGGTTCTAGAACGGCCGGTACATTGGCGCTGACAAGCGCTCGGCGGATGATGTCATTCTAGTTTTTTTTCATGAGAGATGTGATTCATATTCATTTGGGTCCGATCCCGCTTTCCTAATTGATTATAATAATATAAAATTATGTAAACGTAATTTTATACTAAGATAAGCAAGCATGAATGCAACTATTACATAGTATCTATCTTGAACAATTGCAGTCTAACTACAAAAAATATAAACTGTATTTAGCGAAGCACTGACTAAAAATCTATCTCTAGAAAAACCATCTTTAAATACTCGTACTTAAAACGCTTTTCTCGTGGTAACAGTTTTCTTTTGTCATGTCAAATTCAAAGTCAAAAAGCAATTCAGTAGGACCGCTGGGATCACTTTGAAACATAATTATTATTTTAAAACCGGGTATTTATCACGTAGGTACCTATTTTTATTATTTGTTTGTTCCGACGTTTCGGACGCATTGCAGCGCCCGTGGTCACGGATGAACTGAGGCACGGCGAGTTAGCTTCTATTATTGAGAGTAGATTGCGTCTACCCTCAATTCGTCTTCAGAATCCGATAAGGCCAGATTCACACCGCGACACACGACACTGATTGTATCAACTTGCGGCAAACACGAACCACCACTCACACACTTATTAATAACAGGATTCCACGAGGCCGAGAGTCGAAAACCATCTTCACGGTTGAAATTCGGGTGTTTTCTGATTTCAATCGCTTCTCGGACCATCCGTTTATAATAATGGCGTTCCCTGGAGAGAACCTTAGGATCATGGAGCTCAATCCAATGGTTCGTTCCTGATTCTAATAGGTGTTCTGCTATCGCCGACTTGTTGATCTGCCTATTTTTGACTGCTGAAATGTGCTCTCTGACTCGTTCGGCTATTGTACGTTTTGTTTGCCCGATGTAAGAACGGCCACAGCTGCAGTCAATCTTGTAGACGCCTGGCATTTAATAAATAAATAAAATAATAATAAATAATTTGCAGTGGTACAGTATCTTTCGGTGTTCTCAATTGCTGCGCCACTTTTGTGAGAGGTGTGAAAACTGACTTTATTGAAAACTTTTTCATTAAGTTTCCAATTTTATCTGTCACGCCTTTCACATAGGGCAGAAAGATAGGCTGTCTGCTCGCCTCTGGCGCTTTACAATTCCTCCGTCTTTGTGGTCTTCTACTCAAATATCCATTGGATTTAAGTACCTCCTGAACATATTTGAGTTCGCTCTCTAAGTGTTCAGGGTCACATAGATCATGTGCTCTGTTGATGAGAGAAGACACCACAGATTGTAAATGACGAGGATGATGATGGGATAAGGCATTCAAGTATCTGTCCGTGTGTGTAGGCTTTCTATAGACAGTGTGCATTAGAGAACCTTCCGCCTTTACCATAACTTTCACGTCCAGAAAAGCTAAAGTCCTGTTCTGCTCCATTTCATGAGTAAACCTGATCTTCGGATGTATGGAGTTCAATGTCTGTGTAAATTGTTACGTACGTAAATAGGTACGTGATAAATACCCGGTTTTAAAATAATAATTATGTCACTTTGAAACGTCTTAAAACTAGGTGATTTTACTCCTGTTCCTTCGCGACCAATACCGAGAATCATGGCAACAAACACGGTTTGGGACCTAGCTTTCTTTTAGGTGACATGTGTCAACATAGTGTTCAACCTTCGATCAACTATCTTCTGATCGAAGTGATCAACAGATTGCTTTTTTGTAATAAGACCGTTGATCTTTAGATAGTAATACAGTAATAAACTGATCCAAATGCTGCCATTCTAGTTTATAAGTTTTTTTTCTAACCTAACTAGTACTTTTTGTATTGAATAAGCTAAGCACAACAATTTTATAACACGCCATGAAATAAAGGTTATTATAATGAATTGATTATACTTTATTATATAATTGTACTTAGGTTGAAAGTATAGTATCGAATTTATGTTAATTATTTAGTAGTTGAAGAAAATAAAGGTGCAATCATTCTACAAAAATATATCTCTATGTATCAATGAACGCGACATAAAAGCCTTAAGAATATATACAGGTGCCTTTTAGACGTATTTATGTATAGAAAATGCATTTATTAAACCTATATTGGAGTATTTACAGTACATTGTTATGTGTATTTTTGTATAAAATTATTAGCAAAATACATTAAAATCGTTGCCATTAACACTGTATTTATTTATAGAAAAGATGGATGGATTGTGTGAAGGATGACATGAGTACGAAAGGAGTGAGTGTTGAGATAACGGCTGATAGAGGAGAATGGAAGAAGAACACATGGTGTGCCGACCCCACGTAAAAAAAGTATTTAAGTAGTATATCAGTTATCTGGTTCCCATAGTACAAGCTATGCTTAGTTTGGGGCTTGATGATGCTGTGTGAAATTGTCCAGCATTATTGATTATTATTATTCCAAGTTTCATCCAAATCGGTTCACTGGTGGCATAGACTTAGAATGTAGCGTATTTTTTTAGGTCTGTGGGTTTAGGCGCGATTGATAGAAACACAAACATACTCACAAACTTTCAGCTTTATTATATTAGTGGGATTACTGGGATAGTAGGATGCTAACAAGTTCCAGAAAATAAATATTTTTTAGGGGATTTGAAAGTCCAGTTACCTTCCAATTAAGTGTGTACTACTCCTTCTTGATTACCTAATTCGTAATTTGAGGAAATTGACATAATAACACTAACGTACCTAGGTATACCAATTAGTTTGGTCATGGAGGAAATTACGACAACAATTAACACTCGTTATATCAATTTATTGGTGAATTATTGAAAGTACGTGACAATTAAATAAGGCTTGTTAGTTTAAGCCTTTTGTGGTAAGTACCTTTTGGAGACAACTAAAACTACAAACTTAAAAATAATGACTGGAAAATTGTTGTTTTAATATTTCCTCTTACCAACTCTCACAACTTAAAAATTGTAACGTCTGCTACATAATCTTCAATAAATAACGGAGAATACAGAGTACGATGTCTTCACGAGCTGAAAAAGATAACACATTACAATCCAACATCATTTTCATAGCATTTTAAAAATAATTAATGATCACCAATAACAGCGTAACCAACATAAACCTACCTCTAAAAGACCTACTTACCTTTTTCATGTTACTTAAACTAAAAATAGTGGAAATTACTTACATACAAGAATGATTGGTAAGACAAATCCATTAAACCAAGGCCTTTTATAACCAGGGGTTTCTGAAACAAAAATATTATAATGTTTGAGACATGATCAAAGTAATCATCCACTTGTCGCCTATCCCAAGAGAGCGATAGTGGACAAAGAGGCTAAGAAAGAAAACAAGAGTTAAAAAGTTAGGTTCATTTATTAAAGAACAAGTGTCGAAAGGCTCATAAGCGGAACCGGGTCAAATTGTACAAATAAGATTCTAAAATACCACACTCCCTTGAAGCAATCCCGTCCACCAGCCTAAACGTGAGGTGCCGGGTTGCAAGCAGTTTTTGGTTAGATCGCTCATTCCTTTTTCATGGACATAAAAATCTATTACTTTTTTGACTTTATAAAACTAGGACTAAAAATTTACCTGGTCTAAACCAAGTTTATTACAAAAAAATATATGTGATCCAAGACTACTACGAGCATTGTGTAGAACATGTCATGGAGTTATTTTTCATTTCTGTTTTTGATTGGTGTAGGTAAACTAGAAGTGGTTAATAGTCGATTCTACTAAAGATAACTGATAAACAGTTAATAGTACTTTTCCGCTTCCTTGAAGTCAATCATCCAAAGCAAGACTGAAATTAAATTTTTGGAGGCTGCCTCATCAGCATATTATTATACTGAAACACAGTTTTCCGTCATTGCGGTGCGGACAATAGAAAAACTTTTCCTCTTCCATTCCATCTCATTTCCATTCAGCTTATTAGCCGGTATCATCCGATCGTCTCCCAAATTTCTCAGTAACGAGGATGGTGAAGGTTACCTGTGCGCGTGCCATAGCTAAGCACAGTAGTCTCCTAACGCGCACAGTTCTGCCACTACAGTTCTCCCAACCAGAACTGTACATTGCGGTGGCAAGGTGTGATGCCTGTAATAAATTTAACATTATAGGTAGGTACCTGAATCAACATTTATTCAGTAAAAAAACAGGCAGGGTTTCCTCGCTTAGCTTGATAGCTGGGAGCCTATTCGAGCATCGTGGAAACCTTGGAATTATAGGGCTTATATGGTGAAGTCTGTTTCCCCATTATATTGATCTGCTGATCTTTAGAAAATCCCGAAATTCCTTCTTGGGCTCCCTACTAATAGAACAGTAGGTATTCCGAAAAGAAACCCACATTGACCAATGTTGCAGCTCGGAAAATGTTGAATGATAAAATAATACCTCTATGGTAATGTCTCCCGCGTTCCACAAGAAGAACCCTGTGCTGATGAGGACAGCTGTGGCGGTGACAGCCGTCGCGAATGCGTTCACCAACGTCCGCTCCGATCTCTGAGGGTAATCGCGATCTAGCTGTCTTTTACCTGAGTTATTTAATAGGACGGTCCACAGTGTATCTTTCTATTGGGAAATAAACGATATGAATTTGGTCGTATGTGCATTTTCAATGCTCTACTTCAGTCTGTACCTAGAAGCAGGCAAGTTGCCTTTTGATTCCTGTCCCTATCCCACTCTTATTTTCTTAAGTCGGTACAAAAAGTTCATAGCCATCATCTCAGCCTGCACTCTTCTTTGACGTTATCTTGTAGTCCATCTATCTTTCTAATCCATCTAACAAAAAAACTCCGAATGCTTTCAATATTATCATCCCTCTCTGTATGTGACGAGTATGAGGTTGTATCTTAGGAAGGTTTTAAATTAAAACGGGACTTACCAACATTTGCGACATGAGGAACACTAGGATGATCATTACAAACACTACCTGGCCGCTCAGGACGGTACCGCTGATTCTTTTGACTCGGTTGACGCATCTGAAATTAGGTACAACACTAAAACTTAGGTACTTATTTAGAAATAATGATCTATGGTATTTCTAAGCTTTCTTCGAGGCCAGGTCGTCATTGTTATGGTAGAGTAGGCTTTTGAGTGCTTGAGAATTCCTCCGAACTCCAGTATCTGTTTGCTCCTACTGTACTGATAGGAGCACGAGAACAAAACTATGATTTAATACTTCCAATATAATGAACACTTCCCTAATCATTATAAACAAGACCAGCTGTTTACCAATAAAACTTACTCAAATGTATCGGTGTGCAGCTTAATGCCAGTTATGAGTCCCTTCTCGTACTTCAGTTCCATCTCCGTCTGCGTCAGATCCTCCCTGAAGATACCTTCGAGGCTGCGGAAGTAGCTCTGGAGGTTCTCGAATTGGAAACTTGTGTAGGTTGTGAGACTTGAATCATAATAAATACGCTGGATGAGGCCAAACGAGTGTTGCTTTTTGAGTTGTGTTTCGCGTAAAATGAGTCGCACAATTTAATTTAGAATAGAATAGGAATTAGATTTAAGTACCTATGTAAGTAGGTATTGTACATTCAACATAAATGTGTGGAGCGTAAATTATTCGACTCATTTTACGCAACTCAAAAAATAGCTCTTGGGTTTTCTCACCCACCCAAAACTATTGTGGGACTTGTGAATACAGCGTCCTTGAAATCAAAGCTCAGTGCACAACAAGACTAGTACAAGAGACGCGCTAGTTTTTAGGTTCCAAGACCTCACATGCCGCATAGACAGGTTACCTTACTATCTGCCGAAAAATGTAATCCAGAATTTTGAAATCCAGATAACGTTTGACAGATTTTTGATTATCCTTCTTTTCGTAATACAGATAAACGAAATCCAGATATTCATTTGGTATTTTTTTCACATAACAGATGTATTAAAATACACTCAAACGTTTGACAGATGTTTTAAAATCCAGTTATTCACATAACAGATGTATTAAAATACACTCAAACGTTTGACAGATGTTTTAAAATCCAGATAATATACTCTGAAAGTAGCTACCTATGTAATAAAGCTAAGGTACAATAGGAGCATGTCGGTTCTGGCACTCGCCGGCCGCTACCGCGGCACGCTTCGCTCGGCTCGTGCGTGGTTTATCACTATGCAACTAACTGCTCGTCGCTTCGCTCCTCGCAACCTATGCTACAGGACTGTCAGCCTGGGTTTGATTTGCACGTAAAAATTACTTTTGGATTTGAAGACTTCGACATATAGTTAGTTCTGTCAAATGAAAAAAAAACTAAATGATAATCTTTCTTTAGTGTATCTGTCAAATGAAACATCTGCTTTGTGTAATGTCGGAATAATAAAACGTACTATCTGGATTTTGAATATCTATCAAACGTTATCTGGATTTCAAAATTCTGTATTACGTTTTTCGGAAGACAGATAGGTTACCGCATAGACACCATAGACTTTCCTAGTGTGAGCATCTGGCAGGTAAATCCTGGATTGATATGAGTGCGTTTGAAGCTAAAACTAAAATACTCGTAGATTACCTGACGACCAATGTGTAGCTGCTAAAGACGCGGATGACTAGCAGCCACCATACGATATTGGTGGTGATTCGCACCGCGTCTGCAGCAGGGGAAACCTCCTGCACCGACGGCCACGCCGTGATGATGGTGGTGAAGGTTCCTTCTGGAATTCATCATTTCGTATGAACCATCACGCCCAGCGATGTTAGTTAGGTCCCTCGGAAATATAATACTTCACTTCTCCGGGATAAAAAGCCCATGCGTAAATCAAAGTTTACATGACCTATCTCCATAACATTTTTTTTTCTGAAATCTGTCCCATCCACCCAAGCTTTGGCATAAAAAATGCAGCTGAGTGTAGTAAGGGATCTTTAAATTGAATGGATCTGATTGAAAGTTGGCATCTGACTATTTACCAGACTTGAAGACTTGAATCAACGCACTTGTACTATGAAGGACAACAGATGCAACGCAGCTTAGGATCAGAATTGTTGACGTCAGCGCAGACTTCTTCACCATCTGAGAATATTAAATCGAATCAGGATAAAAGATCATGTACCCAGAGACAGTACGTACCTACTCTGAGATCTTCAGGTAATCAAGATTAAGATGTATTGAGGAGTAATGGCTTAGACACGTCCAGAATAATTTATATAGCACATGTTCTGCATTTCGTTCCAATAAGACATTTCTCTACAAACCCAAATGCATATAGCAGGCATTGTAAGATCTTAACAGCGAATATTATTGTGACCTACCTTGTCTTCTAGCCTCGGATCATTATACACTGTCTTCATCTCCAGAACATGAATTATCCAATCCTTGATGTCGTTTTCCTTTCTTGCGGTAACGGTCACATACATTAGGATAAAAGGGTGTGCAATGCAGTATATCCACCTATCCGACACTTGCTTGTGAGTCAGGTCTTTTTGGGTCATAAATGCTGCATGCTCAAATGCAATGAAGATGTAAAACGTCAAGTTCCAGAACTTGCCCACATAGGGGTAGTATTTTAAGAATAGTTTTGGCATGCGCAGATCTTCGATCCAGAAGTTCGGCATGCCGGAAAGAAAACTCATGTAACTGAGCTTATAATAGTATTCCGCTGTTTTGTTTGGCTGCGTTTTGATATGCATTTTTTGACTTATTTGCCTTCTTCTCGTGTCGTGTCACTAAGTTCTTGTACTCGTAGAAGCTTGGACCAATTTTTAGACTTAAATTTTCGGTCGTTTTGTATTTTTGAGTTCTTTCTAAATAGAGTGGTGGTGATTTGAGCTCCCCTAGTAGGTCCCTCTCCCTAACAATTTAGCTCTCCCTTCAGTAGGTAGTTACGTCAATTTACGTGTAGGTATGCTTAATTATAGTATTTGTACGATTATCGATTGTCGGACCTCTAATATTACACCAATTGTGATTGGAGGTAATTAGGACTAGGTAAGTACTAATAATTGCCACTAGAGTGAATTATTAACTCTAGTGGGAATTTTGTATATTTGAATAAAATATCGTTTAAAGTTTGATATATTTATTGGTTTCATCTTTGATGAATCTGTGGGTTTCATCGTACCATAAACTCAGTTCAAATACAGCAAGGAGAACAATGAATATGTTGATTTCAAAAGCTGAAACAAAGAATGCCCAACGAGTTAGAGTCAAAATACTGAATTGTGTCCAACATATTATCATTGATCGTGTCATTGTATACGTACCGATACATATGATTGGTATGATAACTCTATCATGCCAAATCCATAAATCACAATGGGTTTCTGTAAAAAAAAAATTTTAAATGATCAGATCATTGAATCTGCAGGCGTGTGCAACTGCGTAGAATGATCATTTACCTGGGCCACCAACATTGAAAACAGCAGCATTTGCCTCACTCTTTGTAACCGTCGACCACGGCAATGCTGCCAGCCTGAGGAGTACATAGCTGTTGCTAGTTGAGATGCCTGCAAAATTAATTCATAATTTTTTTAAAGTAAAAGTTAGACTTTTAAGAAGCTTACGATACTAACTTCAACGGTGATGTCTCCCGCATTGCACATAAACAGTCCGGTGCCAATCAAAACCGCCGCAGCTGTTAGTAATGAAGCACCGATGCCCATAGGATTCATCTCTAAATTCTGCAAAAACATCAGAAGTTCAAAGAGTTGCACAGGGATCAAAGTTAGTCCCGATATTTTTCTTATAATATTTTATTAGGAAAATAATACTGACCAGCATTTGAGACATAGAAATGACGAGCACAATGATGTTGAAGATTATCTGGCCGCTCAAAATACTTCCACATATAACTTTGCTTTGGTCTACACAGCTGAAATTTATACAGTTAGAATGCATCTCACCTAGCTATTAAGTACCTGAACATAGTTCGTACAAAATTTTCGTCAATACTTACTGCAAAGTGTTTTGAAATAAACCGATACCAACTTTAAAAGCATTTTCGAACTTAATTTCCGCATCGTCTTGTCTAATGGAGTTCTTATCAAAAATGTTATCAAGACTATAGAAATATTTCTGCAGGTCCATGAACTGGTGGCTCATGCTGGTGGTGAGGCAGATGATGATGGCATACATGCCCATAGAGCGGGTAACCATAGCCCACCAAGATATGTTCCAAACAACTCTAACTAAATTAGCTGTGACGGAGTTGTTGTCTACATCTGGCCAAGCTACTACAACTGTTGTGAAGGTGGTTCCTGGATAAAATTATTTTGGATATTTTATTTTCAACCTTTTAGATATAATTTATTTGATAATGTAGGTTATTGTTACACACCTTTTAAGAAGATCTGTAGAAACCCATCGAAAGTATACATAGCCATCGAAAGCATGCAGCTTGAAATAAAAGCTGTCGAATAAAGCTTAGATTTCTTCAGCATCTGTTCTTCGACCTTTGCATGACTGAACACTTTCTTCATTTGCAATATCTTCGACAGTATCTCCTGGACCTTCGTCGTCTTATTAGATAAGATGATTATGAAAGACCACATCATAGGATGAGACATGCCATACAAAAGCAAATCCACCTCCTGCTTCTCGTTCAAGTTCTGATCTGTGAAGAACGCTCCTACTTCAAACAAAATGAATACAGAGATAAAAACAGCAATCACTTGACTAAACAACCGGTAGATCTTCGAAATCTTCTTTGAAATGTAGAGGTCTTCGACCCAGAAATTAGGCATGCCGCAAAAGAAGACTATCACAGAGAGCTTATAGAAAAACTCTGTGGTTTTATTCGGTAACATTCGATTGGCCATGATTGCTGTCGGCGCACTATTTGAACAAGTCTGTTTGAATAGCAAGCCGATGCAACACAGTGAGGGGACGTAGTAGGAATAGGTATTACTACTACATTAATACAGGTGTATTAACAAATAATTTGCCTGAGTGGCCATGATATTCGTGCTAACTAATTGTCGTATGGTTGCTGCTAATGCTAAGCGACAACTTGCTATGTGAACTTTTCCAAAATTCGTCGCACTGACGACCTCTGTTGCGTGGTGGTTTAGTTCTAAGTTTAGACGCATGTGTTGGGAGTTCTATTCATGCTGGGCTGCAGATTGAAAAAATATTTATTTGCCACAAGAAACAGAGGAAAGCTTAGACATATAAAAAAAAAGTACCTCAGAATATTGTTTCAATTTGTACAGAATAAAACTAAACTGTGGGACCGGTCAAATAATACGAATCGCATCATACTAGAAAGCATTTAAAAACCATCAAAACCAATGTTGGTGTTTAGGAAACTTAAACAATTTCAACGGTCTCAACACTAGGCAAGTCTGTATCGTGCAGACCAATGAGATAGAGTTGACTAACGGGATTAACTCAAACCAAATTACCAAGTAGGCACTGAACTTAAAAATAAGTAAACCAAATAAATAAATCTAGTAAGATTCGTGGTATGGTATTCGTAGTGCCTGCCCTTGGTTTCAAATACTACATGACGAGATCTAATGTGTGTGTGAATCTGTGGACTAACTTCTATGACTATCAATTGAGTTATAAATAATGCATTTATTTTGTGTTTTAATATATTAAAAGTCTGGAATTAAAGGATTGTGGATAAAATAAAAAAATCAAATGCAGCTAGCTTATTTCACTGTATTATATCAACAACATAAATATCACATAGTCCATTGCCTGGCAGTCTAATACCTACTTATAGAAATAAGTGCAATTATAATAAAATTGTCTGAAATAATTAAATATTATGAACAAACATCGTGGTGGTAGACTTTTGTCTTGTAAAATCAAGTTATAGGTATTGTAATTGTAAGTAAATGTGAAAATCGTAGCAATTAACACAATACCTACAAATTGTACCTAAGCCTAGTTATATTACCTTTAAATAACACTCGTAGGTTACATAATCAAAGCTCACTAAGTATATTCTGTGACAAACTTCAAAGTGTAGGTATAGCAAGATTTTAGTTTTTTTTTAGTGTAATAAGCACCTTTGATCTGCAACTTTGTATTTTCATTGACTAGAGAGTAAGTGTTAGTATTGGTACATTATCGGTATTTAGTGCTAACTAAGTATCAACAAGCAGTTTGTTAAAATTCAAAAATCTACTAGAGCGAAGTCTGTCAGGTCCAGTTGAAAGCCAGTTAACGTCCGTACTCCTCGCGGATCATGGCAGCCCCACGTTCAGCCACCATCATGATGGCTGCTTGTGGGTTACCCGTCACCAGTGTGGGGATCGATGATGCGTCTACCACCCGGATTCCTGGAAACAAATAATAATTATAGCACTTAACATTTGACTTTTTGTAGAGCTATTGACTCGAAAAGAAGAAGAAGCCCCTATCAGTTCTAATCTTAGATGGATTCCCCGTGTCATGGGTGTCAGAAATTGCGGGTACCCTAACTCTTCTTACAATTATATCACATTCACATAAAATAATTTGCGGATCGTCACTGCACACACGCAAATTATTTTGAAGATCAGGTTTCTAAGTTTCTCAAGTCATGTTTTTGCTTCTCTGCATTGTCAGGTAAGATTGGTGTACCTAGTTTTAGATCATAATTCAGAAGCATTGCTAAATAATTTTGTACTCTATTCTAAGAACAGCCCAGTACCTTTCAGGTTGTAGATCTTCAAGTTAGTATCGAGGACGCGGCCGATGGCGGCGGTCCCGAGCTGGTGGTTCTGCGGGTCGGTGTTCACGCGGATGATGCACTCCAGCCACTCGTCAGTCCACTGCTCGCTGCGCTCGTCGCAACGGGACGAGTATGTCGGGTCCACTTTGATCTCGTATTTCTCTTGCAGTGACTGGAAGAACAGTAATGTTGTTTAATTTTCTTTTAAAACCGAATGTTAGCAGAATCCCGGCAGCTCAATTAATAGTTTGTTTCATCGTAGCATATTTCTTTTAGTAAGCACTTATGTAGGTAAAGACAAAATCGTTTGTTTTCCATAAATATTCAAACGATAACATATTCTTGTTTCTCGATCACATTATGTCAAATTCTTGAGTTCTAAACATTTGGGCATATCGACGGCTTTTGTAAATGACCTGTACCTATCTATTTCAAAAGTCACAAACCTGACTGTTGAATATCTTCTGCAGCACCCTCATGGCTTCTATAACAACCTCCATATCGCCAGGGTCAGCAAAGTAGTTGGCGTCAAACAGCGGCGCGTCCAGGGGGTCGCTGGAGTTCAGCGTCAAGGATCCCACACTCTTAGGCAGCAGGTACACGGCGTTAGCCCTGGAACACAAGCCAACCAAAAATCAACAAAGTAAATAGGTTTAAGTTTCTGACAACCATGTCCACAGATAATTATTAAGGTATCCCCCATTTCCGTTATCATCATTCATCAGTATCTTGGTAACCAGCTCAACTGTATTGATAGGTTATAGGTACTGCTTTGTAACGTGCTTTTACACGACGTAAACTTGATGAATAATGATGATGGCGATAAATAACATTAGGTACTCACGAGACATTCATGCCCCTCTCGGGGCAGTCAGTAGCGAACTCTCCCGGTTCTCCGTTCTGGGAGCACTCCGCGTAGAAGCCGTTGAAGAAGAACTGTAGGTCAGGCTGGTTGCGGCTCCGGTCCGCTCGGCTCGAGAACTGAATGCCGGTGAGCTGAACATGACAAAGCTTAAATAAAAACCATGATAGAGATCGTTGACTTTCCACTAGGCGAGCCAAAACAAAAATAATATTTCTAACAAATTGCGTTGTGCCTATTGCTAACTCAAGCAAATTATACTAAGATCAATTACCTACCTATGATCTGTAATCTATAACTAAATAATCATGAAAGAACAACTATGAGTTTACGCTGATTTGCTTCACCTTGGGAAAACAAAAATCCTAGACACGAAATAATTTCAAAGGTTGTTGGTGGTTTGGGTCGTTGGCCATTTGTACTTTGTGTACCTAATGGCATGTGTTATTAACCTAAGCTACCACAACCACCCGGATACCTTTAGCTATAAAATTAGAGGTCAATGTTCAAATTGAAGTAGGTACAGCTGGCTAGCAACATTAATTTGCTTTCCGAAAAACTGCGTGCTCGCTCTTATCTACTTTTATGGGGCACAAAAGTTTCCGAAATATACTTTTTTTTTGTCTCTAAGTAGGTACTAGGTACCCAATACCCATAAAAAGGTCTGAGAGAATAGCTACGGCACCTTGGGAATACAGTTACAGTCGTCATGTTTGTTTTTTTGCCTATACCCAGCAGTGGATGAAGTCAGGCTGTGGATAATGAAAGATATTTTGTCACGGAGCCCTACCTGAGTGACTCCAGTACTGCTCATGGGCCCCTGCCTCGTCAGCAAGTATTCAGCGCTGTTGGCCCAGTCCAGCACGTAAGTGTTGTTGACCGCAGAGAGCACTAAGTTGAGGGTGGCTCCGATGTGGTTCCTCAAGTTCTGGCCAACTGGCAGGTCTTCTACCACGGGGATGTTGAACTTCTTCAAGGTCTTCTTGGGTCCGACTCCAGAGAGGAGCAGGATGTGGGGGGAGTTTAGTGCTCCTGCACTCAATATCACCTGAAATAAGTTTTGTTCTAAAGGTTCAACATTTGTTGTTATCTAGATTCTAATAGGCGGTGAAAGGTTTGAAACTCGTTTAAATGGAAATATTATGTTTTCGGACGTGTTTTTGACTAAATTTCCCATGTCGTGCCTACCTCCTTAGAAGCGCGGACAGAGTACTTCTTTCCGGTGTTTTCGTCCAGGAACTCGACGCCCACGGCTGTCTTCCGCCTGAAGATGACCTTGGTGACGCGCGAGTACAGACGCACGCTGAGGTTTGGACGCTCTGACTTCGGCAGCAGGTATGCACGAGCTGTTGTGTATCGCTGGCCATTGCTGAAAAGAACATACCATGTGAGAATAAGCAAACAAGTATCCTTTTGGGGGGTAATTTTAAATCTTTCGAAAGGCCGGCAAAATAACCCTACCAACTGTAATAGCTATCGGTGTTGATGGTGGAAACCAGCGCCGCAATTAATCATCGTTTGAACTTACTCATTAAAAGTTTGCGCAATGGTGAAACCATCAGGAGTATTGAGATCATTCATGTCGCTGATGATGGGTATGCCGGTCTCATTGATAGCATCCATCAGCTCGTACACTGCTTGGGGCTGGTGGTTGAACTAAAAGAAAACGCACCAATAAGTATTTAATAGTACTAACTCGTAATAATTATAGGCCTTATGTATTTATAGTAGGTACCTACAATGATTCAGTCTACGCCGTCAATTGCTATACACCTATTAAATTGCATTTTTTTTTAAATTACTAAGTTCTACGCTAAATTGGTCTACGTTACGGCCTACGCTATATGGACTACGCTAAGTTCTACGCTATGACCGATGCTATGTTCTACGGCGTAGACGTAGACTCTACGCTATGATTAACGCCAGTCCTATGCTATAGTTTACGCTATGACCTACGACCTGATCTACGCTAGTGTCCACGTTACGACCATTTCCATGGTCTACACTATGATAGACGTTAGTTCTACGCTATGACCAACGCCATATTCTGACCTGACTAATATGTTGCGGTCTACGCTATAATGTTTAGTTTTTATCTACGCTTAACTGTTAAATGAACTAATGCTGAAATGCAGTGGTTTCTTTTATATTGCTTGATCTAACCTGTTGCACCGGCAGAGGACCGGAACTGGAGTGGTATTTCCCGCTGACCAGCGATCCGATCTGTCTGTTGCCTTCCGTCATGTCAAAGTACTTGAGGTTATCTTCCCAGGACCAGCCCTCGGCACCATCTAGCACCCAGTCATCGTAGTCAGCTGGGTGGCCGCGGTGGTACATCATACCGTTCAGGACGCTGGTACCACCTGGACAAATTCAATTATTTAATTGAAACAACTGTAAAACTTCCTGCACTTATTAGGAGTACTCCAAAAACTTGAATCCTATTAAATATCCAAAAATCCCAGGAAAAAAGTTTACCAAGTTCTTACAAAACCAAGTTCCTATACAAAATTCAAAGAGCTGAGCACTTTTTTGAGAGCACAGAAAGAGTAGCAGAGAAGGGATTCCGTTTTTTTAAATCCTGAACTGGTCGGCTGTTTACTGTTTAGGTATACTTAATTGAATTGAAGAATAGAATGTAACATATACATAACAACACATACACAATAGAATTGAACAAAAGGTACTAGCAAACTAAAAAACTACAATCTTACTCGTAATCTAAATCAAAAAATATCTCGTAACTCTTTTATCTCATTATTTTGTCACTTACCCAGTACTTTCCCCCTAGGCCAGCTGCAGCCCTTGCCTTCATTGTTCAGACAGTAGTTGCCGGGTTGCGTGTAGTAATCCCAGTCCACCTCCTTGTTCGACCAGAAAGTTCGGTAGAATGATGGCACTTTTGCTCCAATGGGTTCCGGACCGCCAGTTTCTAGTAGAAGCACCTGGAAAAATTATGATAAGAATTGTTTTAATTGTAATGCGGAGGTAATTTCTAATACTTTGTGTCTATATTTCGATTTACCTATTTGGTAGATGGTATAAGGCAAAGAATCAACTATTACTAATAAGTAGTAGACAATAAAAAACTTTTTTTTTGTAAGTACCTAATAAATTTTATTTATTTCTGTGTGTATCGTGTGAAGACGCAAGAAATATTTGCATTTTTGAACAATTTTAGAATAAAAATGGGGCTTTGTCCCGTGATCATGTTAATTAATTAATTTCATTTACCTTAAATTTTTCATCCTCCGATAGTCTTCCAGCAACAATAGACCCTGCCGAGCCCGCCCCGACCACGATGAAGTCATACTCATCATCCACCTCGTCCTCGGAGACTATCCGCTTGCAGGGCTCTGCAATATCGCAGCGGCCCCAGAGGAAGCCCTGCAGCAGGGTCATGAACAGGATAGTTCCACCGCATATCGGGGAGTTTTCTAGCGTGGCGCCTTCAACGACTAACGGACAGCCGCAGTCCTAAAATGTTAATAAAGTAAATTAGTTTGTTTGTTTGTGATACCCGCAGCTTTACAGTAATGATATGCGAAAGCTACTTACTTCTGCAGCTAATATCATTCTGGTGTTTCTTTTTTACTCGGCCTGCTGAACAAATGCCTGGAATTAAATGTATTCAAAATTATCATCACCATCATCATTGTTGCGCTTGTTTCATCCCACTGTCGGGTATTTGATGAACGACTCGCAGTTTGACGATGTCAACTCTTTTACTAGTTCGTCAAATATGTAAGGGATGCGCCTATAACAGCTGTGGGTATCTGGTGGACGACATACGATTGTGAAGCGCTCCAGGGGCTACCGTTTAATGAGAATTCAGCTTCGCCTGTTATACTTAGTCTTAGTCACCCTTTGGAACCCTTTGGGTAGGTACCTACCCAACCCACAAAAATGTGTCTTATTTTCTAGTAGAAAACTAGAAAATAATGTGATAAGTACCTACAAAGAGATGTTTTTTTGTTTCGAAACATAAAAATAATTTTGCATTAAAAAATATTTTTCACACACACACACACACACACACACACACACACACATCATCATCATCATCATTTGCAGCTCAAATTATAGCCCACTGCTGGACATAAGCCTCCTCCCTCAAACGCCACTCAAATCGGCCCTGTGCGGTTCTCATCCATGTCTTTCACTCAATGGCCTCTATATCACACACACACACACACAGTTTTTTATTTATAGGTAAATACTTGTTTTTTTTTTCTTACCTAGCTAGGCTACAATGGTTCGGACAAAAAAAATACCTTGTTTTATATTCTAATTTAATCTAGTTGATCTGATTATAATTTTTATCATTACCAGATATTTAATTTAGTTTTATCAGTAGGTAGTACCTACCTAACTACATAAATAAATTAATTATTATACAATTAAAAAGATACTTCATAATACAAAAAGATAATAGGTAAGTAGGTACTTACCATACATTATCTACGATTATTATGCTGATTTAAAAAAAAACACAGCACCACTAATACCTATCTGCCTGAAAACTATTAACATTCAAACAAATTAAAAACATAACCCTTCTTAGCAGTAGGGCAAAAACCACAGAACTGGTAAAAACAGATTTTTGTTTGAACATTTCGGTTAGTAACCGACCTCTGCAGCGCCTCTGCGGGCAATCTTACAATATGATTGTTATCATTTGATGAAATATGCATAATGTTTTAGAGTCCCGCAGCAATATTTTGAACTACTTAGTAGTTTACGTCCGCTGCTTAATCCCCTCGCGACCACGATCTGTCGATGTAAGAAATAGTGCGAATATACAAAAACATCGCGTTCTTGTGGATCAAAAAACAATACCATAAACTAATATTTCAAAATGGAACTATAACTTACATTTATGCAGCTTTTTTATTTTGCAGCAACAACTTTAGCGGACTATTGAGTCTTTGATTCGGGTGGATAATTCAAGATTGTTATCAGGCCTTTGACCTCGTTACAAACCCCCTATTCACAAATACAAAGATGTTTCTTTACCAAAATGCAACGAATAAATGCTGCGAATTATGACTTTGAAACTAGTTTAGTATTGTGGATGTACCTGCTCGGTTTTGTAGATTAAACCGATGACTGATGCAGATACATAAAGGAAGTCGATAATTTTTAAACCTTGTTGTACCTAAGTAAGCATAGAGTTGTTGCAAAATATTTTCGGTATAGCCGCATATGGTTTTTTTTGGTAATTTCCTACAGTTTGTTATTTACCTACAGTTCTTCCAATGGATCTAGGCATTCGTGAAGTTAGCCGTTTGTTTGCGCAGAAAACAATTTTGTATGAAAAAGCGGTCACTGCGCAGACAAACGGCTAACTTCACGAATGCCTAGATCCGCTGGGCGAACTGTACTTAATGAAGGGTCTCCGAATGTGTAGATAGGTAAGTAGGTACCTGACAACCATGTTACCCGATTAGTGTCTTATTATTCGGCGAATCCGATGCACGGCTTGCCTCATGGCCTCAGTGAAGTGCATCGTGAGGAAACCCATGGCTGAGCCAGTCTACCACAAAACACTTTACTCTTAGCGAAGCAGTCTAAACGTATTGGCGGTAGGCAAAGACGACCTCTGTGGCGCAGTGGGTGAAAGTCCGCTTGAGACGCAGAAGGTTGCGGGTTCGATCCCCGCTATCGGATAAATGTTTGTATGATCTGCAAATATTTATCTCGGGTCTGGTTGTTTCTATGTATAATATGTATGTATTTACAAAGAAAAAGTATATAAGTAGTATATCAGTTATCCCGTTCCCATAGTACAAGCTTTGCTTAGTTTGGGGTTAGATGATGCTGTGTGAAATGTCCAGCATTATTATTTTTATTATTATAAAGAATTCAATGCACACCAAATTCTAACAAAAATAACCTCTTTGGTTTTTTGTGCTTCTAATAGATGTTACCTTTGATAAATTACCTAGGCTAATTATGAAAATTTTCCTTGTTAGTACAGAAAGAGTATGTGTACCTAAATTACCTACATTTGATAAGCATAGCTATCTCTACTCTACGTCATAGCCTGCAAGTGAACCTAGAATGAACAAGGTGACTCCTATGGATATTACTTAATTTTAGGAAAATTACATTTAGGTAACGCTAAAATGTGCTCGAGATTGAATTTAGCTCACGTAACATGGTTAATCCCTTTTTTAAACGACTTATTTTAAAGCGGTAGTAGAGACACTGTCTATCACATGCCGTAACTCTTCACCCACAGATGTTCAAAATCGATAGGTACCTACCTATTTTGTTATTATCTATTGTAATCATCAGTGATGATGAGAGAGATAATTACAAATTAAAATGATAAAATCACTCATCACTCATCGATGATCATCGATATTTTATCAATGAGGACTGGATCAATGTTAATTTAATCTAAATAAAATCTGCCTAAGCTAGATCTTCTGTTGACAAAGTACCTACCGTACTTTGTGATCAACAATAAGAATTTGGGCAACACGGTTTTGTAGCCATGGGTGTAGGTCCAATGTGTAGGTACCTGATTATATTTTTTATTAATTATTGAATTGATTCAGGCGTGACTTTGCGGAAGTCCATTGTAATATATTAAAAATGGTAAGGAAATATATAGTACCAATCCGCTAATCTATTCTCAAACAAAGGTTTCTTAAAACTAGTACTCACCCCAAAGCCACCCAACCACCCACTAACCTCTGCCAAGTCTCCTACAACTTAGGCTCGGCACGGTTCTAGATTGTTCCAGATTACTACTTTTTAAGAAACCTTTGTTTGAGAATAGATTAGCGGATTGGTACTATATATTTCCTTACCATTTTTAATATTTTTATTAATTTATCAATAAGTTTGTCAGGAAAAATACACAAAACATATTCTTATTATTTATTTGAACTAGACTATAATAGAGCTGTAATTGTTCATTTTGTTTTCTTTCTGAATACTTAATCCTCATTCCTCAGTACATTACTGAACACGCTATACGATGACTTGACTATCTGCGAACAAAAAACAAATAAATCGATATATAGAATAAATTCGCTAGAGTAGTTTCATTAGAATAGATTTGGGTATATTTTACATGTAACGACAAATATGTGTGATACAAAATCTCCAGACAGCCCATCACTGGTTTCTGCAAAAATATTGAACTTTTTTCGGACATGTCATTCGCAACACGTCGTAGCAATCGCAGCGCGTTTAAATCTTTTGTATGAAAAAAGCTATCATTGTTAGTTATTGTTGGATGTTCTAAATAAAAATATTATAAATTGTGACTTTTTTTTAAACTAACGTCTTACAGAAATCTTTTCGATTGAAAAAAATAATTAAGCTAGAAACATACTATCGGACGCGGCTTACGAATGCGGCTGACAGCCGCGATCTGGATGATTGTACACGCTCGCTGTGCAAACTTTCGGACGTAAGTCGCGGACGTGTCTTTGAGCTTTCGGACGTCCGACAACGATTTGGCGCGCTGGATGTTGGTGTACTGTGCACTCCTATCAGTCGCGGCTGTCAGCCGCGTCCGTAAGCCGCGTCCGATAGTATGTTTCTGGCTTTAGCCTGCTAGTAAATCCGCCACTGCTTTCGTACATTGTAGCTTTCGACCATTTGTCTCTTCCCCTGATTGTATGTCCTGTCCATCTCCACGTACTACGTACTACGTAGGTATCACGACTTAACCTTTATAGACCTTTAATTATTAAGTACAATTATAGACCTTTTAATGTTTGTGCCTAAGTTACGTATTGTATTTTTCTCATTGTATTTCTCGTGTTGTGTCAAATAAACAAAATTCTATTCTAATGGGTGTGTTTTGGTTTCGCGGACATTAACGCCCTCTTCCGAGTAGAACAGATACAGAGATTTCACGGATTATTTTCTTTCGGAAAAACAAAGTAATTAACAAAGATTAGATAGGTACAAATAGATGTAGCTATTTGTACCTATCTAATCTTTATTAATTATGTAAATCGCATTGGATTATGTAAATGCAAACTAACGATGAGTTACATACTCGTACGACGTAGACCTACATGATAATGATAAGCGGATCATAAATCAATTTTTTATTTTTATTAACCTAAGTAGATAAGTATCTACACTAATAATGATATCATAATAATAATATTATAAGAGGAAAGTTTTGTTTGTTGGTTTGCTTGTTTAAATTGAATAGGCTCCGAAACTACTGGACCGAATTGAAAAATTCTTTCACCATTACAATCCTACATTATCCCTGATGAACATAGGCTACATTTTATCCCGGGAAAGTGAAGTTTTCCCGAGGGACCGCGGGTAACACCGCGACGGACAGCTATATTATTATATTAATCATGACATAGCTAGTTTTCGGAAAATTATATACCTACCCTGTTTGGCGAGTCATACCTAGTTGTAACGTTTAGGTAGGTAGGCATTGAATTTATTTTGTTAATGTGTTTGATTTTTCCCAACATTTGGTTTAAACAATTGTATTGAGACTGTTTTATTAATTTTGTTTTAGAACTACCGCTAGGTAGGTAGGCCGGTAGGCCGTAGGTGCTAGGTATTCCTGAGGGATTGAGTTTTCTCATAAAACTCAAAAAACCTCACTCACTCTCACATTGACGCTCGAGTCACGTCGAGAAGTCGATTTTCATCGGATACGTCCTGACGTTATCTCAGTGGCAGTGGTGAGCTGTGACGTCATAACAGCCGCCATGACACCAAGGAGCGTTTTGGCGTGATTTTCAAATTTTAATTTTAATGTTTGAAATCCTTTATTTTCTACTGAAATATGATATTTGTTTCACATAACAAATCATTCTGAACAACATAGAACAGATTTTGAAAAATTGATATCATGCCTATTGTGGCGCACTTATAAAGAGAATTGAATAGTACGTTGTTCCACAAGAGAGCAAAATTCGTTTTTGTTGCGAGTGCTGAGTTTGAATCTCGAACAAACGAAGGATTCTATATTTGAATCACGAGCGTAGCGAGTGATTCTATGTTAGAATCCTGAGTGTAGTGAGAGATTCAAAAGCATAAGCAACAAATTATTTTGCTCTCGTGTGATACATACAACTTTTCACCTTACTAGCGAAAAAATACAAGATTTTTTGTAATATAATAGTGCTAATCCACACTTGGTATTTCATTTAGAAATGAAAAGTCTTATCAAAATTTTCGATTCCGACGGGATTCGAACCCGCGATGATATTAACCGATAAATATGAGCTTATCAAGAATTGCTAAATCGACGCATGTGGTTCTGTGGCCGAGCGGTCGAAGGCACTCCGGCTTTAGGAGGATCGTCTAATCATCGCGGGTTCGAATCCCGTCGGAATCGAAAATGTTGATACTTACATAAGAATTTTCATTTCTAAAATACAAGATGTAAGGAAAACCAATTCCCGCTATTTTTTTTGCCCCTCAAGTGGCAGGCTACCAGTCCTGCTAACAGGGTACCTAGTCCGCCGCCGCCTGGCCGGGCGCACGCTGCGGCCTGTAATATTCGATTCTCATTGGTTGCTTGCAGCATTCTAAATTCAAATCACTTTTCCTCATAGTGTGAGCAAAGTAGAGTTTTGCTCACTGTTTTTACGCGGCAAAAGTGCCCTTTTTGAGCTAGTAAGGTGAAAAAATCATTACTGCCCGCTAAAAGTTTCTAGAAAACACCACCTTTGGGTGCACTTAAAGCCGAACCAAGTCGTTCTTTTCAAATAGATGGAATGAAAAGGAACTTCGTTCCGTCGCGGTGTTACTCGCGTTCCCTCGGGAAAACATCACTTTCTCGGGATAAAATATAACTTATGTTCATCAGGGATAATGTAGGATTCTATTGGTGAAATAATTTTTCAAATCGGTCCAGTACTTTCGAAGCATATTCATTTCAAACAAACAAACAAACAAATCTTTCCTCTTTATATCTAATATTAAATAAATAAATAATAATGCTGGACTTTTCACACAGCATCATCTAGCCCCAAAGTAAGCAGAGCTTGTGTTATGGGTACTATGATGACTGATATACTACTTATATACTTTTTGTTTGTAAATACATACATATTATACATAGAAACACCCAGACCCGAGACAAATATTTGTAGATCATACAAACATTGGTCCCGCTGCGGGGATCGAACCCCATATATATATTAGTATAGATTAACAAAAACGAATTTAATAGTTTATGTCGCTTATCTGTCTACCTACCTATTTTATATCCTTACCTATTTTTAAAAAAATATGTAGACTTCTACATACCCCAGTCAGTGGAAAGTCGCGGCAGTGAATCCCATACCTAAAATCCAAAACCCAAAAGACATCAAGGACCTAAGACCTATCAGCATTCTTCCAGTTCTCTCTAAAGTGATTGAGAAAGTCGTTTATAACCAACTGAGTAGATATATTGAGCTGAACAATTTACTACCTGATGTTCAGTCTGGGTTTCGTAAGGGAAGGGGGACTGCGACAGCATTACTGGATGTAGTCGACAAACAAGACCAAGACAGTGGCAGATCCCTGATCCTCCGCAGTCAGTACTGCGGAGGATCAGGGATCTGCCACTGTCTTGGTTCTACTGGACTTCTCTCGAGCATTTGATTCATTAAACATACCCCTGCTACTCTCTAAGTTATCATATTATGGTATAGATGCTCCCACAGTTAAATGGTTTGATAGCTATTTAAGTGATCGATCACAATTTGTAAAAATTAATCAGACAGACGGGTCTCAACTGTCGTCATCCGCCAGGGCTATAAACCGAGGAGTTCCGCAGGGCTCTATTTTGGGTCCTTTACTGTTTATCATATATAGTGCAGATATTTCTTCGCAAATAAAAAATTGTAAATTCCATCTCTATGCAGATGACGTACAGTTATACCTGCCTATGCGTCCTGAGGATGTCACTCCCTCACTTGTTAAGCTTAACGAGGACCTTGAACGTATAGCTACCTGGTCTTCCAACAATGCCCTGGTACTTAACCCAACCAAATCTAAGTTCATGGTTCTTGGGTCAACTCGGTTGGTTAATGCTGTTTCTCCCCATAGTCTAGATGTAAACATTTCCGGTCAGCGCATTGAACGGGTTCATGAGGCTAGGAACTTGGGAATAACATTTGATAGCTCTCTCCGTTTTGAAAGTCACGTCTTGGGATTGGTCAAGTGTTGTTTCTTTCGTCTAAAACTGTTATACAAGATCAAAACTTTCCTAAATGAAGATGTACGGATAAAGGTATGTGAAGCTCTAATACTTTCAAAACTGAATTACGGAGACCTTGTGTACGGGCCGCGTTTGACGGCGAGATCTGCCCGTCTCATACAAAGGATCCAGAATGCTTGTTGTAGATTCTGCTATGATGTACCTCCGCGAACCCACATTACACCCTATTTAAACAATTCTTCTACTCTTAATATGGCCTCGCGGAGAGCTTTGCATCTGGCAGTGTTGGTTCATGGCGTGATGACATCTGGGACCCCGGAGTATCTCTATGTCAAGCTCGATCGTAGGCGGAGCAAGTATAGCGTCAGACCTACGAGAGACTTACTGCACTACTCTAAGCATAAAACTGTGGCCTTTAGGGGTAGTTTTCGGTACCAGGCAACCAAGTGTTGGAATAACATACCACCACCTCTTCGTCAGCTCAAATCTAAATATTCATTTAAAAAACAATACAATACAAAAAACATATCTTAAATATACAAAAAACTGGGTTGTCTGGTGCCCATTCTTCTGATGCGCCCTTTGCTTGCTAGCCTGGTGATCACAATTATTTAGTATTTTTTTATTTTTTTTATATATATTATTAATTTTTTTTTAAATATTAGAATCTTCTGTACTATGTCAATTACTATTATTATTATTAAGTACTCTTATTATATTTTTCTTGTGCTAAGTTTGTTTATTAATTACATATTATTATTTATAATACTTTTAATTATTATGCGCTTCGTAAGGAGGAGTGACTGGATCGAAGGTCTCGGCAGAATAACAGCGCTGACCTGTCATCTGATAGGGCAGCATAACGCTGAGTCGAGATCTTTTTGCTGCTGTAGCACACATCACTGTTAGGAAACTTTCCCTTTTTTACTTTACCTATATTTTTTTTTTTTTTTTTACATGTACCTAAAAAGTGTGACTTCTTTTTATTCATTGCTGTATTGTTTTTTTCTGTGTCTTGTGTATGTGTGCTTATGCAGTAAATAAATGAATGTCTATGTCTATGTCTAGACTTAAGAATATACAATATTTGCTATGAAAGATTTGCAATTTTTTCCGTTACCCCAGATAGGTTAGGTAATAAAATAGGTATGAAGAGTTTTTGGGCCGTCTTAAGGCCTCCGTCATGTCTTAACGACTTAAATAGCCGAGACCGATAATTAAACGTGCCCTCCGAAGCACGGAAGCGCTCAGACGAAAATGCCACTGGTGGTCACCCATCCACTTATATACCGTTTCGAACGTTGCTTAACTTCGACGATCTATCAAGAACAATAGCAAGCACGACGAAGAGCTTCAATCTGATCTAAAAACAATATTTTCAAAAGTCTGATGAAGTGAGCTATGACCCTGTTGTTTTCAAGAAGAGAGTTAATAGGCACCTTCTGGGTAGGCTCGCTCCATCGTAGACCTCATTCTTGCTTATGTTAGTTTCGAGGTCAAGAGCCGACCCATTAATCATAAAAAAAAAAGTCTGGAATTAGAAAATTGTGGAGAAAATAAAAGTTCCAAATGCAGCGAATTTCACTGTATTTATATCAACAACAGAAACATCAATAGTCCATTGCCTGCCAGTGAATCTACATAATGAAATAAGTGCAATTACAATATGAATAAACATCGCGGTGGTAGACCTTTGTCTTGTAAAATCAACAAAATAAACAAGTGATATGAAATCAATTAAAACAATCATTTAGTATTTACTTATTTAAAAAATTACATCTATAATTGTAAGCCTAGTTATCTTTAACACTCGTAGTATACTAATCAATCAAAGCCAAGGTATTTACATTGCATTCTGTGACAAGCTTCACCGTGTGTAGAAAGTTTCTTGAAATTTCCTACTGTTTGTGAACCTTTCGATCCGATATTTACATTGACTAGAGAGTAGTATTGGTATAGAACCCACAACCGATCTTTGTCTCTCTGAAGCTGCGCAGAACCCATTTTTGATGACGCCTAAAAGACGAAGAATGCTTTGTATGTATAGCTGCCTCGCTCACTCGCTTAGTTTGTTGCATCGTGCTATGTCGCTTACTCTACATGCGCAAACTTCAGAGAGTCAAAGGTCGGTTTCAATCATAGACATAGACATACATTTATTCACCACTTTGGCACACAATACAATCACTAATAAGGTTAAAGAGGTTCAATGTAAAAAAAAAAGGAGCATGAAACATCGGTCTACTGGAGCAAAGTCTGTCAGGTCCAGTTGGAAGCTAGCTATCGTCCGTACTCTTCGCGGATCATGGCGGCCCCTCGCTCCGCTATCATCATGATGGATGCTTGTGGGTTGCCTGTCACCAGCGTGGGGGCCGCCGATGCGTCTATCACACGGATACCTGGACACATAAAATAATTATAGTACCCAACAGTCGCATTCAGTTCTAATCTAGGTACTTTGATAGGGTTGCCTGCGTCGTGGCCTCGTGGGTATTCGAAATTGTGTGTATTATAACTGGTACCAATAACATGGCACTTCTTTCTTACACAACCAATACCACAAGAACATAAATGTCCAGATCGGAGCAGAAAGTCGAAAAATTTTACGAGGAATAAGGGGCTAAAAACTAGTTGTGTTTCTGCCTCTACATGATCAGGGCTATTTAAGACCGCGGTGGTTTTACCCTACGATTCAGAAGAAAAGTTAAACGATTCTATGCTCTATTCTAAGAACAGCACAGTACCTTCCAGGTCGTAGACCTTCAAGTTAGTATTGAGGACGCGGCCGATGGCGGCGGTGCCGGCCTGGTGGTTCTGCGGGTCGGTGTTCACGCGGATGATGCACTCCAGCCACTCGTCAGTCCACTGCTCGCTGCTCTCGTCGCAACGGGACGAGTATGCCGGGTCCACTTTGATGTCGTATTTCTCTTGCAGTGACTGTGGAAGAAATGTAATGTTGGTCTCTACTTCTACCCGAAGGTCCATAGAATCCCGGATATTTCTGGTGTGTGGTGTTTGATGGTTTATTTATTTGCTCAAGTGGGTACAGATTACAAAAATGAATAATTTATTTTCCGTCAAATGGAATGCTAATGAAAACTTATTTTTGGTTCTCCTCAATCAACATGTAAAAACCTTGAGTTCTAAACATTTGGAAATATCACCGGCTTTTTATTATACCTAACCATCGCACCTACATACTTAAAGGCCAAAATTCACACACCTGACTGTTAAATATTTTCTGCAGCACTCTCATGGCTTCTATAACGGCCTCCATATCGCCAGGGTCGGCGAAGTAGTTGGCGTCAAACAGTGGCGGGTCCAGGGGGTCGCTAGAGTTCAGGGTCAGGGAGCCCACGCTCTTGGGCAGCAGGTACACGGCGTTAGCCCTGGAACACAAACCAGTGATCACTCAAAATCCCAGTTAACAGACAACTGACAATGGGTTTCCATATATACCAAAGGGTATGGAAATAAAGTATTGTTGTTATGTGAACTAGGACTACGAGACCAGCCACGACATGCTTATAGTGTATTGTTCAAAACAGAAAGTAATTTATGTAGATACCCCTGCTATACCACCAAAAAGGCTTTAGCTCAGCACTAGAAAAACAAGTAGCAAATCCAATAATTTTTCCTCATCTCAAAACTTATAAGTTACTTGAAGATATACGTTTTATTTAAACTAAAAAAAAACATACAGGTGAATTGAGAACCTCCTCCTTTTTTGAAGTCGGTTAAAAGAAAACCGACTTCAATGTTTGACTTAGGACGCGGCGTGACGCAGGGCATCAATAAGCTAACCATACAAATCGAAATCAAATCGAAAGATAACGCTTGGGTTCCAGACAGGGCACACTAGTATCGCGGCACGTGAGTTCTTTGAAAATTTATAGTTTGACATAAATAATGCCAGCAACTCACGTGCCGCGATACATGACGTAAAACGTATCAAGTTTTGGGAAATATAGGTAATGCCATTAGACGCAGGTGGAGTTTCAGCCTTATCTATCGATTCGATTTCTAACGGAAAGGGACAGTCTTTAGAGCCACCTCGGGAGTATACCCTTTCATACAAAAAAAAAGAATTTTGAAAATCGGTCCACCATTGGCGGGATATTCGCGTTTGCCGCCGTAAAGTGCCTGAAAATAAGAGTTCATATTAAACCCCCTGGTATCATACCATCGCTTTATATTTACTTACGAGACATTCATGCCCCTCTCGGGGCAGTCAGTAGCGGACGCTCCCGGCCTTCCGTTCTGGGAGCACTCCGCGTAGAAGCCGTTGAAGAAGAACTGCAGGTCAGGCTGGTTGCGTCTCCGGTCCGCTCGGCTCGAGAACTGAATTCCGGTGAGCTAAACATGACAGTATTTATGTAAAACTTGTTTATAATCATGACTATCACTGGAATGGTTCTTGTTGACCAGACAACCGCATACGATACTGTTAACATTAGAAGACTTCTCCGAAAAGTCGATGAACTAACTAATGACTTGGGTTTTGTTAGAGTTCTGGGTGAATTACTTCGTCCATCTTTTAATAGAAAAAAGCAAAAATATCTAGGAATAACACTGGACAGGTCACTAAGCACAGAACTAGCTAGTTTTGTATCTACCTTTTGGCCTACCCTTTGGCCGGTATATCTCCACCTGCATTGCGACGTGAGGTAGCTTGTTCAGCTGACAAACAAAAACAGGAGTCTGATAGCCGACAGCCCTTGCATGGCCACCAAATACCACGAGCCCGCTTCAAAAGTCGCAAGAGTTTTCAACGCACCACACATGCCACAAGCGATGACCCTGCATCTATTAGATGTACCTTGTGCCCTCTGTGCCCGAACAACTGCACAAGGGAAGATCTGAATGCAGCCACGCATAATGCCATAGCCGTGGCAAGTTATTGCAATGCAAGTTTTTCGCGGATAAAATTTGTTTTTTTGTAGAGCTGACTCGAAAAGAAGAAGATGTGGAGAACCAATATTGTCTCCACTCTTTTGCTCGCAAAATTATTATTTACAGAAAATGAAGAGTATCCTTTTTGCGGCTCGAGGTGCTGGTTGCTGGTCCACAAGGCAAAGTTAAGCAGCGAAGAGCTTAGCGGCGCATCAATTAGCCAATCAAAATACTCGAAATTTATCTTCCGTATACAACTCGCCAAAATATACAAAAATATTCAGGGTAAAATAGAAGGTTTACAGGGAAAGGTCCTTAGAGATTAACCATTATTACTAAGTTTCACTATGGTTTGCTTTACCTTAAGAAAGAACCCTAGACACTAAATAATTTCCAAGGTTGATATGGTTTCGGGTCGTTGGCCATTGGTAATTTTTGTACCAATTAACACGCACCATCACCCGGATATCGGAATAGTGTTCAAATTAAAATACCTAAATCTTAATAAGCAACAATAATTTGTTTTCCATAATATCATTAATATCATCTGCCACCACTTTTACCATAATTATGTATGGGGTCGGACAAAATTTGTTTATTTTGGTCTGTTGACTTGTGCCAACAGACAGAAAATAAACTTTGGTTTTGTTTTTTTATATACCCAGTAGTGCGTAAAGTTAAGCTGTGGATAAAGAGGGATCTTTTGTCATGAAGCTATACCTGAGTGACCCCAGTACCGCTCATGGGCCCCTGCCTCGTCAGCAAGTACTCGACGCTGTTTGCCCAGTCCAGCGCGTAGGTGTTGTTGAGCGCAGTCACCACGAGGTTGAGGGTGGCTCCGATGTGGTTCCGCAAGTTCTGACCGACGGGCAGGTCTTGTACCACGGGGATGTTGAACTTATTCAAGGTCTCCACGGGTCCAACGCCAGAGTGGAGCAGGATGTGGGGGGTGTTCAGTGCTCCTGCACTCAATATCACCTGAAACAAGTTTTTGTAAGGCACTTTTCTAGATTGTTATAAGTGGTGATGGGCTTGCAACCTGTCACAGAAGGAATCCAAATATTATGTACCTGCTGACCCGCGCGCGACTTTGTCTGCGCATTATTAGGAAAAATTCAGGAGTTTTGAGTGAATCGAAAAATTATATAAACTATGTAATAAACTTCCTGGCTTGATACAATAATAATAAGTAACGATAAATAATAAATGATTTTTTTGAATAGCAAGAACTGTATAATACAAAAAATACTAAATACAAAATCGTTTATTACTTAATAAAATGTGCTTACAAAGTAGAGTTGAGACTCTGTTTTCTGTTTTAGTTTAAGTATTAGTAGTAATACAGTTTGTATTACAGATAAACAGTGCTCTTCCTAGTACAATGCGTACATTATTTATCTAAAAGTAGATTTGTTAGAAAAACTTAACCAAAAAAAAACACAAAATAAAATAAAAGTTTTTGTCAAATTAAAATAAGTAAGTGTATGGTTTTGAATTTCGAAATAAAATGATTAACTAATATTGCGTTATGTTTTCAAGAATCTCATAATAGATAGAGGTAGGGAAAATCTAACCCAGATCTTACAATGCTAAGAAAAAAAAGATAGGGGAATTGGTGTAGATTCGCCGAAGCGAGCGTAGCGAGCTACAAAAGATGCCAGCGAAGCAAGCATCTTAATGGGCTCAATTTTTTTGAAGTTTATTCGAAACGTTAATTTTTGTGCTGATTAGGGTGTTGGCGGCGAAGCGTTAAGCAAAAACTGAAATGGATTTAGATTATCGGTACAGATAAAGAATACATACGCAATTCTTATATTAAAAAGGTAAATATGTCATTCCTGAGAAGTCGCGGGTAACAGCGCATCAAAGCTCAGATTGCAGCTAAGTTCGTAATATTTTTTTTCTTTTTTATAAGCCTACCTCCTTAGAAGCGCGGACAGTGTACTTCTTCCCGGTTTTTTCGTCCAGGAACTCGACGCCCACGGCTGTTCTCCAGGGACGGCTGTAATCGAAGATGACCTTGGTGACGCGCGAGTACAGGCGCACGCTGAGGTTCGGACGCTCTGACTTCGGCAGCAGGTATGCACGAGCTGTTGTGTACCGCTGGCCATTCCTGTGAAGTATAAACCAGGTGAGAAGAAATAAACAATTGTAATTGGTATTTCAATCCGTTCGAAAGGCCAACGGATTAATACCTGACCCGTTTTAATAGTTGGTCAGGACATATGGGGGAACTAACACCGCAATTCGTTGGGATACTTTCGATAACGAATCCATGTAGATATAAGTTTTACAAACGAAGTAAAATAGTATGGAGAGTATGTACCCTGGTCTTTCAATTCGAAGGGCGTAGGTCGTAAGGATTTTTCGTATGAACTTACTCATTAAAAGTTTGCGCAATCGTGAAACCAACAGGAGTGTTGAGATCATTCATGTCGCTGATGATGGGTATGCCGGTCTCGTTGATTGCATTCATCAGCTCATACACTGCTTGAGGCTGGTAGTTGAACTAAAAGACATCGCACCAATAAATATTTAGGTAATAATATAAATACGCCGTGTTTATGTTAGATACAATGATTTCTAGAATAGTCTACGCTGTCAATTGCTATAAACCTAATAAATAACAAATGGCTAAGTTCTACGCTGAATTGGACTAGAGCTTTCATTGCTCAAAATTGAGCAATTTGGGAGATGAAACAGGAAGAATCTTGTAGACCTGTGTTTAAAAAACATAAAATACTGACACTGCCCTCCCTATACATTTTAAAATCTGCGTTTGAGTAGCAAGCAGAGAAATGGGATACTACTTACCTTATTTATAGTATACAACATCATTGGTAGCAAGATAATAAAAGAAGAATTATAACTCAAAAACCTTTGATAATGCCCCGACCGAGACTTCAGGTAGACGTAACTGCGCTTACATGACATGCAACATTTTTAAGAAATTACCCAAGTACTTGGAAATATTGACGACTTCTGTGGCGCAGTGGGTGAAAGCCCGCTTGGGACGCAGTAGGTTGTGGGTTCGATCCCCGCCGCGGGATAAATGTTTGCATGGTCTGCAAATATTTATCTCGAGTCTTGGTGTTTCTATGTATAATGAATGAATGAATGAAAATACTTTATTGCACAATGCACACCTTATAACTACAAAATACAGTATATGTAATAATAATATGTATGTATTCACAAAAATAAAGTATATAAGTAAAAACAAACACATGTAAATCCGGCATAATGCGCAATGGCTTCACAAAAGATGCACTACGCTGAACTCCAGCAGTTTCTTTAGTAATACGGCTAATGATTCCTGATCTTACCTGTTGCACCGGCAGAGGACCGGAACTGGAGTGGTAATTCTCGCTGACCAGTGATCCGATCTGTCGGTTGCCTTCCGTCATGTCGAAGTACTTGAGGTTGTCCTCCCAGGACCAGCCCTCGGCGCCAGCTTGGACCCAGTCATCGTAGTCAGCTGGGTGCCCGCGGTGGTACATCATACCGTTCAGGACACTGGTACCACCTGGACAATTTGTTTTCTGTTTTTATGGTTTTGTAAAATTTTTCCAATATATTATTATAAGTACTTATTTAATTTTTTTAAATAATAATGGTTCTGTCAGGAAGTACCTATATCGTGTGGAGCGTAGCGTACAGTGGTCCTCTTATTTGAGGACCTGTAAAGAGACGCAGGAAAGGCGTTAAACTATTTTAATCATTTCATTTTATTAATCCGGGACTTATCGGCTGGGTAAGAATTGAACTCTTGGTGATTGGCCTAAAGTTGATACTAAACCAAACAAAAATAAATAGTAGCGTTTTCAACACTGGTTTTGTCACTTACCCAGTACTTTCCCCCTAGGCCAGCTGCAGCCCTTGCCTTCATTGTTCAGACAGTAGTTGCCGGGTTGCGTGTAGTAATCCCAGTCCACCTCTTTGTTCGACCAGAAAGTTCGGTAGAATGATGGTACTTTTGCTCCAATGGGTTCCGGACCGCCAGTTTCTAGTAGAAGCACCTGGAAAAATAATGATAAGAATAGATTTTTGTAACTGATACGGGGGTATTCCTGCAGGAACGGGGTTAATTTTTTTTATTTGTTCTACGAGTAGGTATGTACTTTGTGTCCACATTTCAGGTTTCAAATGTATTTATTTCTTGTACGAATTTCGATGTGTTTATTTTATTTTATTTTATTGGAAAACAAACAGCTTAATAACAAATTCATAGAACACAGAAAATTCACAGGTAAGCCTTTAACAGTTTTCGCTAATAGAACAATAGTAAGTACTTATTTGATAATAGACCTGTAAGAATCGAGAAGTGACGAGAGTTTAGACAACATGTTGTAGTAACTTACCACACAACATCTTTTGTAAGTATACTTTTTACCTAATTCTGTATATTATCATGTGTATATCACCAGTGTGTTCTGCCCACAATGACTTACGGTGCCGAGACGTGGACGCTCACGCAGGAGACTGTGTACAAAAAGACTGTTGCACAGAGAGCCATGGAGCGTTCCATGCTCGGCATCAAGCTTTTAGATCGAGTTCCCAATACTGAGATCCGGAGACGAAAAAAAGTCATGGATGTAGGTATGTGGGTAATGGAACTCAAGTGGAGTTGGGCGGGACACCTGGCAAAACGTGGTGACGATAGGTGGTGTAAAAGGATGACAAAATGGTGGCCTAGAACTGGCAAGAGAAGTGTCGACGATATTATTAACGTCGTAGGCCGACAGTGGGTCCGGCTGGCACAGGACTGGGAAGAATGAAGCTAGGACGAGCTGGTAGGCTCGTAGGTGGCGGAACACAGAACAGGTGGAAGGCGGTGGTGCCTCCATGATTCGCTCTGGAGAGTGCGTGGTACGCAATATCACCGCCTTTACTACTATTACCCGGCATCAAGGGATGTGGGTGCCTTGGCGACTCGGTCGGATAAGCACTGACTGACTGAGGCAAAATGCGAGAGGTGCACCGGTGTGTTCGTAGGAGATCCCGGAGCCCCTTGTTATGCATAGAGGCTGGCCATCGGAAAGTTTTTAGTGGGTCGTCGAGTGTTTGACAACCCCACACACCACAATTACGTTCCATCGACGTAATTGGATATCTGTGAGCAGATTTTCTATCGGCAAAAATAAAAAAAGAACCGGGAAGAATGCCAAAAGCGAAGGTAGGCCTATACCTAGCAGTGGGTGAAGTCGGGCTGCGGATGATGATGATTATGATGAAGACGGAAGAAATATTTCAATTTAAAAAATATTAGCATTTTTAAACAATTTTAGGATAAAATATGAGGCTTTGTCCCCATTCGCCTTACCTTAAATGTTTCATCCTCCGATAGTCTTCCAGCAACAATAGACCCAGCCGAGCCCGCCCCGACCACGATGAAGTCATACTCATCATCCACTTCGTCCTCGGAGACTATCCGCTTGCAGGGCTCCGCGATATCGCAGCGGCCCCAGAGTAAACTCTGCAGCAGGGTCATGAACAGGATGGTGCCGCTGCATATCGGGGAGTTTTCTAGCGTGGCGCCTTCAACGACTACTGGACAACCGCAGTCCTGATAATGTTTAAAGTAAGTTATAGGTATAGTTTGTATTTTTTTTTATTATTTTATAGGTCAGCATTTGACCTCACTCTGCCTGATGTTAGTTGTTAGGCAGTAGTGAGGTCTAAGATGGAGCATGCTTACCTAGAAGGAACCTATTTATTATTTATTTATTTTATTTTAGGTGGTATAAAATATTGGTATAGCTTAGAAAGCTTTTTTTACTTACTTCTGCAGCTAATATCATTCTGGTGTTTTTTTACTCGGCCCGCTAAACAAATGCCTGGAAATAAATGTATTCAAAATTATCATCAGCATCATCATGTGCTGCCGTTTCATCCCCTGTCGGGTATACCTCTCTTCGTTTATGCCAATCCCTATCTAACCCATGAACGACCCGCAGTTTGAAGATGTCAACCCATCTACACGTTGATGTGCCTGTAGTTGGTGGAGGATAGGAGCTTCTGTAGCGCTCCTGGGCCTACCGCTCGGTAAATTCTGCTTCGCTTGTTATGTACTGTAGACTTGGTAATAATAGAGTCCTGTTGGAACCCTTTGGGTACCAAACCCGTAAAAAAAACCTTTGTGTCATATTTTATAGTTTTCTACCTAAAATATATTTTTCCGTGAAAAATATTGTAGGTACCTACACACTTTTTCACACACACATACTTTTACTGTAAGTCATACTTTATTTTTTTCTTATTTTATTTACTTAAGTCTTTATTTCCTTGACAGTACAAAATTACAAAATTATACTTAGTTCTTTACAATAATATTATTTTTTTCTTACCTAGACCGAATGGCCGATCCACTAAACTAGTGATTCGGCCAAAACAAGTGGCTTTTTTATATTATAATTAATCTAAATTAATCTAGTTAAATTGATTATGATTTTTATCAATAAGTGCCAGGAATTTCATTACATTTTATCAGTACATACTTACTTACAAGATTAAAAAGTAATTTTGCAAAAAAAATATAATTAAAAGAATAGGCACAGGTAGCTAGGTAGGTACTTACCATACATAATTATCTACGGTTGTTGATGATGTTATAAAATACCTACGGCACAACACTACCTATTAATATCTGCCTGAAATCCGATAAAAAATTAAAATAACATTCAATCAAGACTTTTTTTTTTGTTTTATATGTTTTGAACGTTTCGGTCAGAAGGGTGACCTCTGCGAGCAATAATTGCGAACCGTTGATCCAATACGTTGGTAAGTTATCGTGGTGAAGGGGTTGTAAGGATATGGGGTTCTCAATGGTGTAAAAGAAAGCTTGAGATCTCAGTTTGAACTACAATAAACTGCAGGGCATAGGCCTCCCTCCTCATTTTCCAGACTTTACCTAGTGTCTCTAGCTGTAACTGACAAGTTAGGCATATGCACAACAAGCTATATTAATTTAAATTATATACAACTAGCTGCGCTCCCGCGGTGTAACCCGCGGTCCCTCGGGATTTTTTGGGGATAAAAAGTAGCCTATGTCCTTCCCTGGGATACAACCTTTATCCATGACAATTTTCAGCCTAATCTGTTCAGTAGTTTGGGCGTGAAAAGGTAACAAACAGACAGACAGACAGACAGACAGACAGATAGACAGACAGACAGACAGAGTTACTTTCACATTTATAATATTAGTATGGATTTATTTATACACAACATTTATTACATTTATTTAATTTATTATTATTATTATTATTTAGCTATACACAAAAATATTCAGAAACATATCCTGCTCTGACCATAGACACCCGATCTAATTGTCGAGGTAAAAAGGATAAGTGCGGACTGCGGATGTTATACAAAATGCTCGCTTTCTGGAGTCCTATTATCAGAAACCACAAATAAAATCATTTTAACAAAAAAATTAAACTGCCGAAATAACTGAAATGCAAAAAATTATAAATGTTTTTTACTTAACCTTAATAACTAAGTTCTTAAATGAATGTAAGTATAGGTACTTAAGTTTTGAGTCACGCCGGGTCCATTGAAGTCTTCTTTTTAGTTTTTAAACAAATTAGGCAAGTACCTAATTACTTATGTTTTGAAAATTGGTGAATAATACTCAGTACATTACTGAAAACACGCTATACGATGACTTGACTATCTGAAAACAAACAAAAATGTTCTTTTGTAGCTATAGTTTTTTATAAAAATAATAACTTCGCTAGAGTAGACTAGGTCAAAGATTTGGATATTTTTACACGTACCGATAAATATGTTTCATACGAGATCTCCACACAACCCAACGCCATAAACACCACTGGTTTCTGAAAAAAAAAAAATTGAACCAATACTTATATTATAACTAGCTGACCCGCGCAACTTCGTCTGCGCATTATTAGGAACAAAGTAGAGGAGTTTTGAGTGAATCGAGAGTAGGTATATACAAAATATAAAACTCCGTCGCTTGATATAATAATAATATTTTTTTGTATTTATGTTTCTCTCAAGAATCCCAAGATAGAGGTAGGGAAAATCTTACCCAGATGTTGCAATGCTAAGAACAAAACGAATACGGTAATTGGTATAGAATCCCTGAAGCGAGCGGCAATTTTTTTGAAGAAATTGACTCGAAACATTTTTTTTTCAATACTTAGCAAGTACTGTATGGTGTTGAATTTCGAAATAAAACGATTAACTAATATTACCTACCCGCGACTTCGTCAGCAATATAAAAATATCGAAAACTCTAAGCAAAAATCTCCATTAACTTTTCAAAACTCAAAATCAAAGAAAATTATACTCCTTCGTATTTCGATCTCTGCTAGAAACGCCACCTAGGAGAAAAAGTGTAAAGTAGTTTTGACCTCTAGACCGATAGATGGCGTTCTAACTATGGCCAAGGAAAAAATATTTTAATATCAAAAAATCATAACTTCGGAGTTCGGATATATTGATGGGTGGGAATACACATGTTACATGTTTATCATTAATTTTAAAATAATTTATTATGCAAAATACAAAAAAAAGTAAAAAAATCTAGAGTGCAAAAAGTGGCTGGCGGCGGTCACCCATCCTTTTTATGACCGCGCCCAGGGTTGCTTAACTTTTTTCCCCATACAAACTTCCAACCCTTATTTTCCCGCCCCCTTATGGTAATTGACAAAAAAAAGTAGCCTATGTCCATCCCTGGGCGATACTCTTTATCCATGCCAAATTTCAGCTTAATCGGTTCAGCGGTTTGGGCGTGAAAAGGTAACAAACAGACAGACAGACAGACAGACAGACAGACAGACAGAGTTACTTTCACATTTATAATATTATATAGTAAATATATAGTAAATAGTAATATATAGTAATATAGTATATATAGTAAGTAATAAGTAATTAGTAAGTAAAGTAAGTAATAGTAAGTAATTAGTATGGATTTATAATCGGACAGTCATTCAACTGGAGTCGTAGCAGTCGCAGCGCGTTTAAATCTTTTGTATGAAAGAAGTTTTTCCTTGTAGGATGTTCTAATATTTTTTAGGGTTCCGTACCCAACGGGTAGGTAAATCGGGACCCTATTACCTACTAAGACTCCGCTATCCGTCTGTCACCATGCAGGCTTCTCATGAACCGTGATATTATGCTTATTCTCGTCAATTGTGCATTATTATGTAATTTTGTGCAATAATAGTACATTATGGTACTAGTGTGTAACATTGGTACGAACGTCGTATGATACCTACACGTGTGTATTGATATGCAATTATCTGTGCAAAACCTAAAAATAGTATCGGTTAACAATGATTAGTTTATACTATCAAAACGTGCGCGGTTTGCGTACTAAAACAGCTACATTTTATAGGAATATCTGTTTAAACTCCTTTGACATTGTTTGTATTACAGAAACATGGTTAAATGATAGCTTTAAAAATAGTGAATTGTTTGATGATCGATATATTGTTTTTAGGAAAGATCGTAATTATAAGTTAACGAAGCAGGAAAAAGGGGGTGGAGTTTTAATAGCGGTTCGTCGTGAAATTGCGGCTCACTGCCGTAATGAGTGGTCATCGTCCGCTGAGGATTTGTGGGTTACTCTGTCAATCCGTAATCGTAACGGTTCTGTTTATAAAATGCACATTTGTACAGTTTACATATGTGAGGAAAACTTGGGTCATTCTTTGGATATGCAGCTATCTAATTTCGCGGATAAATTATCTAGTATTGTACCCAATAACCCACTCGATAAGTTTATTATAACTGGAGATTTTAATATGCCACTTCTCCTATGGTCTCTTAGTAATGACGGTGTATCTCTCACGCCTAGTAATTACCAAGGTTTTCATCAAACTAATTTCATGGACACCATCAACACCTGTAATCTTTTACAGTTTAATTCGCTCTTGAATGCAAGTCTGGGCCGTCTGCTCGATCTCATTTTTTCTAATGATATTTTAAATATCCAAGCTTGTGATCACCCCCTGGTTCCTGAGGACCCGCATCACCGCCCTGTGATTACATCAGTGGACTTTGTACATCTCCATACGATAATTCCGCAATCATATACTAAGTTTTTTTATCAAGATGGAGACTACGACTCAATTTGCACGAAACTAAATTCTATGGACTGGGTCTCGGAACTTCATAGTAGAAATATGGATGATGCCCTTAATTTTATTAACAACACAATTTATACGTTGCGAAATAATTTTATACCTTCTAAGGTAGTGCTACCCTCGCGTAAATATCCATTATGGTATAAAAAACCTCTTATAAAAATTCTCAAAGAAAAATTTAAATTCCATAATAAATTTAAGACCTATGGCAATGATTATGATCGTCAATCATTTATTATTCTACGCGACAGAGCACGAGCCATGGAGAAGGAGATGTATAGTGAGTATATAAGTAACATTGAAAATCTGATTAAAAAGTATCCCCGCGCTTTTTGGACATTTGTTAAAAGTAAAAATCAATCGAATACATATCCGTCTGTAATGTATTATAATAATCGTTCCTCAGATGATGGCAATGAGATATGTAATATGTTTGCGGAATATTTTAACTCCAACTTTCTGAGTAGTTCGCCTGGGCAGAGTGGCTTGATTGAGAACCATTCGGCTCATCCATCTACGTCTGCTGATATCGGTACGGTCGAAGTTACGGAGGAGGAGGTTCTTAGGCTTTTCAAAAGTCTTGACTTGAATAAATCTGCAGGACCTGATAATATTCCTGCTATTTTTATTGTAAGGTGTGCAGAAAGCCTAGTACTGCCCCTCACCATCTTATATCGTCGTTCCTTAACTGAGGGTGTTGTGCCTGAATCCTGGAAATCAGCCTATGTTACTCCAATACACAAAAAAGGGCCTAAAAATGCCGTCGAAAATTATAGGCCCATTTCAAAATTATGCCTGTTTGCAAAGGTCCTTGAAAAGATAGTTTATGCCCAAGTTTATTCTGCATTACGACAGGACCTCATGCCGCAGCAGCATGGATTTCTTAAAGGCAGATCAACAACATCTAACCTTCTTCTATGTGCTGAATACCTAACCAAATCTATGTCAGAACCCGCGCAAGTTGATATTGTTTACACTGACTACAGCAAATGCTTTGATAGAATTGATCACACTGTGCTACTTAAAAAACTTCAACTAGCGGGTATAAGAGGGAACCTATTCAGATGGTTCACCTCTTATGTCCACAATAGATGCCAGACTGTTGTCCTGAGTGGGTACTCCTCCATATCAATGTTTATTCCTTCAGGGGTGCCCCAGGGTTCTTTATTGGCTCCCCTCCTTTTCACGGTTTTTGTGAATGATATTCCATCCTGTTTTCACCATTCCCGTATTCTCCTGTACGCAGATGATATGAAAATTCTACACAAAATACAGTCAATTACTGATTCATACCATTTGCAAGAGGACCTTCTAAGATTTCAAAATTACTGCCTCACAAATAAATTAGATTTGAATGTATCAAAATGTTTTGTGTGTTCTTTCACTCGTAAGCAAACTGTTATAAAATTCGACTATAATATTCATAATGCGCTGCTTACAAGAGTTGACTCGATTAGAGATCTAGGTGTGTTCTTTGACCATAAACTAATTTTTGATAACCATGTTGATGCAATAGTAAGCAAGGCATCCCGCGCACTTGGTTTTGTCTTGCGCATGTCGGCTGATTTTTATGATATAAAAACAATAAAAATCTTATACTGTGCTTTTGTGAGGAGTCACCTCGAATATGCCTCGCAGGTCTGGAACCCATGTTATGACGTGTATATAAATAGAATTGAGGGAATCCAAAAAAGATTTCTAAGATACTTGCAATACCGTGTTAAACTCTTTCTTCCTGATGTCGCAAGTTTCATTTCCTTCCACTACATGACCGTAGAAATATCGCTGATCTTTCTTATCTGTTAGGTATAGCAAATGGCACTGTTGATTGTTCGGAACTTCTGGGACTTCTGGAACTGTGTACTGGCAAGGCTGCGCTGAGAAATCCTAATTTGCTTAATGTACCTCTAGTTCGAACAAATTACAGGCAAAATACTTTTGTTATGAGAGCGTGTGCATCATTTAATGCTTTGGCGAGATCTGAAATTGATGTAGATTTGTTTAATACTAGCGTTGTCAAATTGAAGCGACTTTTACATGGCAATTTCTTTTTTGATAGCGATTAACGTAACATAATTTGTTTCTATTGTGTTAACATAATTTGTTTCTATTGTGTCTTCTTTCTTTAGTTTTGTATTTAAACTTTCTATTGTTATATTCTGCCGTCCACATCACTAAATTTCATAACCTACCTTTTATCAAACCTATTTGTGAAAATTTATAATTGGCCTTCCATTTGAATATGTATTTATACGTATTGTTATATAACTAGTATTGTTCTTACCTAGCTGTAAATTTTCCTGAAACTGTTAAAATAAAATAAAATAAAAATAAAATGATTACCGTCCTCGGCTCTCTCAATGGCGCCTCGGCGGTAATCACCAATGTTACACACTAGTACCATAATGTACTATAAATAAATAGTTAAACAGTTGAAAATGTCATATGAGGTAAGTAGGTATTTCTGTTGCCACTATAGGGTCCAGTTTTACCCATTGGGTACGGAACCCTAAAAACAGAATAAAATTAATATTTCAGGAACCCTTCGTACACGAGTCCGACTCGCATTTCTTCTGCAGGTTCTCACCTGGGCCTGCGTCATGGCTAAAGCTAGCAGCCGCCTGGTGCGAGCTGAGAACCTGCCCGCGCAGTGCTGCCACCCACACGCGTACAACGCTGCTGGTAGGTATGATGCCTGGAATTATACAAAGTTTAGGTAGGTACCTACATACTTATTTTAAGAACCATGTTGGCCTAATGAAATTGTACCTCGACTTTCAACCCGAAGGTCGTGAGTTCGAGTTCGGTGGGGTATGGGCTTGCACAACCTGTCTCGTATGGAATGCTACTATTATAATTCAAATATGTTTTTAGACATGCCTATGCTCTGACAAAAGGGTCTGAAATACCTACAATAAGAGGGTCTACCGAGCCTCGGGGATACAGATAAGGATATTAATGGTCACGAAAAAATAAAGTTTATTTAATTTTAAATATTTCATAAAAATTTACCCACGCAAACCTAGCCCTCGATAACATACATGAAAGTAAGTTATTTGTTTACAATGATTAGTCAGTTTCTGAACTTTTATTTACGTTTTAAGGACAGTGTTAAACGCGTTAAGATTAGTTTTAAAATAAACCACTCTAACTGGGCGAGTAAAGCCGAAGATCGTGATGCCTTGAGAAAACCGTGGCTGACGGTGTTGTCGCTCACGATAACGCTTGGCTCAACCAGTTGGCACAGAAGCGAGCTACTCGTCCACAACGAGCCGCAAACCCTACAACATCCCCGGGATCATTCATTGGCTCAAAATGTGGTCGTGGCTGCCCCAAAGGCAACAAGCCTGACATCTTTTAAGATTAAGCTGAAGCACTGGCTAGTTGACAACTGCTTTTACAGTTACGAGGAGTTCTTGGCCTGTAAAAGTGCCTGTAGCTAAACAAATGTACTTAATTGTATATTAAAATTATTATTAAATTATTTTATTATTATTATAGGTATTAACAAATTAAAATTACTTAGGTACCTAACAATATCTGACGTGTTATTCATGTAATTAACTAAATAAATGATTATTACTGATTATTACTCCCTTAAAGGCCTCTTCAGCCATGAAAGAAAATGGTCTACCCAAAATTGTAGTGTAAACTGACCAGACTGACGCCACCTAAATCATCTCTAGTAGATGGAAAAAGGCCAATGATGATTAAGCTGTAGATATAATTTTATAGATCCTACTTACAAATGTTGAATAGATTGACGCTCCGGTTGAACCGCGAGCGGCTAGCGAGGCAAGACGCTTTTCAGTTTATATCAAGCAACCGCTTGTCATTGAGGTGGAGTTTGACGACGTGGAAGAACCACATTGTATATATATAAATACCAACCTGGGCACTAAGTTGATCCAGCCCGACTGCCGTGCATTCCTGACTCCACCTTTTCCCCCATATTACTCGACTCCGGTTGCATAGATCTTGCCCGGAGTGGCAACGGCGCAAATTTTCGGGCGACGTTGCCAAACGTATTCATGGAGAAATTGATGTACTCAACATTTTTATTGCTAAGATCTCGAACTTCATCGACTCCGTAACGGCCGAAATTCAGAAACCCATGAACACTTGTTGGCTCCGTTTTATATACCAAATCCAAAGTCGTATGTTGATCAGATCCATTTATATTATAAAAATTACAGCTTTATTTGATCCGACAAAACGAAACTGTATATTAAGTAACGTAGATTAATTTTTCGTAAACACTACAGTATTTGTTGGCTCCGTACACAATAATGTGCAATGTTCCATACATTGCTAAATCCGCCTAGACTAGACGAACTCGACTCCGTAACGGTTCAAATTTTGAAATGCTCAAACACTTCTTGACTCCGTTTTATATACCAAATCATAAGTCATATGTTGATCTGTTCCATTTATATACTCAAAATTACCGCTTTATTTGATCCGACATAAAGAAACTATAAGAAACGGAGGAAAAATTTTCAGTTATAAAAAAAGCCATAAAAACATCAACAGTAAAGAGCTGTTTAACAGAACTCCTCAGGAAATAGGCCGATTCAGTTGAAAGTTGGCATATCGGTCAAGTTTTATCTCCAATTGAATAATATGATGACAGCGAGCTGACCTGATGATGGAGCCAAGAGCTGTTCAACAGAACTCCTCAGGAAATAGGCCGATTCAGTTGAAAGTTGGCATATCGGTCAAGTTTTATCTCTAGTTGAATAATATGATGACACCGTATACAGCCGTGCCCCGACAGCACCTGCACCGCATCGTAAGGGAGGAGGGACCGTCGTGCCATGACTGTGGCGCGGCGCAGGTTACAGCGCAGCACACCCTTAAGGTGTGTTCGTCGTGGTCCGAACCGCGCCGCAGCTTGGTCGCGGCGATCGGGCGGGACCTCTCGCTTCCCAGCGTAGTTAGAGGGATGCTGGAAAGCGAGGACGCCTGGGCGGCAGTCGCCTCCTTCTGCGAAGTTGTCATATCGTCTCCCGCCCGGTGGTGAGTAGTGGACGCTAGGTAAGGGGGCACCTTTGTCCGCCTTGCACGGCTCACCAAGACGCGGGGCGGGACGGTCGCGCATTCACGACCGTCCCGCAGGTCCCTCCTCAACACGAGGGGGGATGTGAAAGGCCCGCCTTAAGGGCGGGGATCGCCGGAGGGACTGGAAGAAAAGGCTCTGCCGGTTTCCCAGACCCCCTCCATTCCAGGCGACGCCGAAAAAAAAAAAAAAAAGGCTTGAATAGTGGACACAGGGTCACGACTGTATCCCCAAGGCGCGGTAGACATTCTCTCAGATCTTCTATATTCCAGATCCTTTGAAGATGTCTAAGGTAGTCAGAGGCATGTACAAATACATATTTATAGTAGAATATAGCTAATAACCGCTCTAGTCAAACTGTGAAGAACTTGATCGATATGTTGACTAATTGGCCTATTTTCTGAAGAGTTCTGTTGAACACCTCTTGGCTCAATCGTCAGGTCAGCTCCTTGTCATCATATTATTCAATTGGAGATAAAACTTGACCGAAATGCCGACTTTCAACTCAATTGACCTATTGTCTAAGGAGTTCTGTTGAACAGCTCTTGGCTTCATCATCAGGTCAGCTCGTTGTCATCATATTATTCAATCAGAGATAAAACATGACCGATATGCTGACTTTCAACTCAATTGGCCTATTTTCTAAAGAGTTCTGTTGAACAGCTCTTGGCACAATCATCAGGTCAGCTCCTTGTCATCATATTATTCAATTGCTGATAAAACTTGACCGAAATGCCGACTTTCAACTCAATTGACCTAGTGTCTAAGGAGTTCTGTTGAACAGCTCTTGGCTTCATCATCAGGTCAGCTCGTTGTCATCATATTATTCAATCAGAGATAAAACATGACCGATATGCTGACTTTCAACTCAATTGGCCTATTTTCTCAGGAGTTCTGTTGAACAACTCTTGGCTCCATCATCAAGTCAGCTCGTTGTTATCATATTATTCAATTGGGGATAAAACTTGACCGATATGCCGACTTTCAACTGAATTGGCCTATTTCCTGAGGAGTTCTGTTGAACAGCTCTTGGCTCCATCATCAGGTCAGCTCGCTGTCATCATATTATTCTATTGGAGATACAACTTGACCGATATGCCGACTTTCAACTGAATCGGCCTATTTCCTGAAGAGTTCTGTTGAACAGCTCTTAGCTCCACCATCAGGTCAGCTCGCTGTCATCATATTATTCAATAAGAGATACAACTTGACCGATATGCCGACTTTCAACTGAATCGGCTTATTTCCTGAAGAGTTCTGTTGAACAGCTCTTGGCTCCATCATCAGGTCAGCTCGCTGTCATCATATTATTCAACTGGAGATAAAACTTGACCGATAGGCCGACTTTCAACTGAATCGGCCTATTTTCTGAGGAGTTCTGTTGAACAGTAAAAATAATATTCGAAGTCAAATAACTCCGAATCCACAATGATTTGAGACAAGCGCCATAGTAGGTATTATTACACTTAGAAATACCTTTCCAACCATATAAAAATTATTGCTATTAGAGCGGGTACCAGCTTCCATACATTTTTGCCCATTGTCCTTTCTCAAAAACCTTTTTAAAAATTACTTATTTTCTTTGTGATAATTTTCTACTTCTGATAATTGTCTTAATTGCAGGAGAACACATAAAATGGGGGCCTAATAATATCAACAAAGCGGCAATCCATTCTTAAGAATATGAAACTAGTTCACTAACCCTAGCTCGTTCTCTTCGTTCTATAATTTTGAAAAATCATAGCGTGGATCCGCGCTTTAGTTGTTCTGTTATTCTGCTTGATGAAATTTATCAAACAAACCTATAATGCTAAAACAAATCTGCTAGAGACGTATTATAAAAATCACCAGAGAATCAATCTGATAAAATAATTAAAATGTTAGATTTAGGTCAAACAAATGGCTAAAGCCGCAAGCGACCAATGGATGAGCTCGGTGGGCTCTGATTGGCTCATTTGAATCGGATCAACAAGAGCTAAAACGCAAAAAAGGTGGATTTGTATAAAAAGCACGTAATTATTATTATTACTGATGGTGACACTTGTGGCTCCGTTCGGATCCACATACGGACGGTGATGTGGCAATGGATCAACAAATACCAACCGGATCAACAAGTGAAAACGGATCAAATAATTACTAACTATATGGCACGTTTGATCAACATAGTGCCCATGGAGATATCTATATATATATATATATATATATATATATATATATATATACAGGGTGTAAAAAGACTGCTACCGAAAACTGAGGGGTTGTAATCTGACCATGATTCTAAACATATTTAGCGAAAAAAAACGCAAAATATTTTATGGGTTTCGAAATAAAACGATTAACTAATATTACCTACCCGCGACTTCGTCAGCAATATAAAAATATCGAAAACTCTAAGCAAAAATCTCCATTAACTTTTCAAAACTCAAAATCGAAGAAAATTATACTCGATCGTATTTCGAAAAACGTTTGTAGAAGCGCCACCTAGGAGGAAAAGTGTAAAGTAGTTTTGACCTCTAGCCCGATAGATGGCGTTCTAACTATAGCCAAGGAAAAAATATTTTAATATCAAAAAATCATAACTTCGGAGTTGGGATATATTGATGGGTGGGAACACACATGTTACATGTTTATCATTAATTTTAAAATAATTTATTCAGCTAGGGTCAGCTAGTATATTTTATATTTTTAGATGGGTACCTTTGGTTATTGTTAATGTGTCACTATTTTCTGTTATATTGTTAAACATTTTGTTGTTATGTTAATTTAAGGTTTAAATTGCTACTTTATTTGTTAACACGCCATTTATACCTTTTCAACAACACGTTGGTTAGCAGGTAGAAAATGCCTTCGGCATTATGCTCGCCAATTGTGCAAATTTTTATTCAAATTTTGTGCAATAAAGTATTTAAATAAATAAAATAATTGTAGTACGCACATAACCGCTACAAAATTGTACGAAAATTTTAGCCGTGCCGCGGTTCAACCGGATGCTTAAGATTACGTACCTACCTACCTACCTATAAGCATGGAAATATTCATCGATGACAAACATCAGCAGATATCACAATCTTAATTTCAAATCATGCATCTATTTTTAGTTAGGAACCATTTAATTAGATCGTGCTTATTGATTGAGTGTTATAATTAGTAATTAATAAAGTAGATAATTTTGCCATTCAATAAAAATTTGAATAATAATTTGCTAGGTAACAATGATACAATAGATAGATCCTCCGCATCCACACCCTCCTCAGACGCATCCAGAGCGGGCCCAACCGCAAGCCCACTCGGAGCGTCCCCGCCATGGATTCCAAACCACGGTTACTGATCGGAATCCACCGGGGTTACCATAGCGACCTGCACCAAGTAGAGCAAGAATTTATTGCTATTTTCTTGCTATTTTCTGGGTTTTTTTTCTCACTAAACCTGTCTTAGGCGCTCTTGAATTCCTCGCTGTCTACAGAATCCTTCGATGCGCTTGGGATTCAATATGGCGCCCGTGACATAATACACTGATTTATCCCCTTGGTGAATAATTTACTATTATAAAATTAACATTGATTTTTGGTGCAATAGAAATAATGGTTAGTGTTCCTTTCGGTTGAATATTATTGGCAAGTGGCGGAAATAAAAGAAGAAGATATAAGATTGAGGTTAGAGCCTTTAGAGGAGGAAGGCAGAGGCAGTCGGCGTGCGGTTTTAGTGAAGGAGAAATATGAAAGTTAAGGACCTACCATTAATGTCAAAACTCACTTTTGATCCTTTAATATCTATAAAAGTATTAAACCAAAATTATTGAAAATAATATATTAAAGTTGAGGATATAAACTGAGTCCCCGTTGTAGTGAAAACACGATTACTAAATATTTTCTCTATAGAAAATAATCACAAACTTCCCTCTGAATTTTACCGCCTTAGCGATACAAGTCGTGTTTATTTTGGTTTTATAACACGGTTAGCAGTTACCTCGACAGTGACGTCACCAGCATTCCACATGAGGAAGCCGGTGCTGATCATGGTGCCGCACGTCGTGGAGACCACGGCGGCCATGCTCACCAGCCCGCGCTCTGACGTCTACGGAGAACATTCATACTGATAAAAGAAAGTAAGCTCGTACGAACTAACTTTTTTTTTGCCGATTGTATAGTAAGAAGGTGGTCAACTCTGGTGACGGAGTTTTTAGGCCGCCTAAATAAGCATAACGACTCATAGCATGACGACTTTATAGCCGGGGCCAACAATTTAACGTGCCCACCGAACATAGAGGCTAATTCGTCTATGCCACCGAAGCATGGAAAAGCATGCTTCAGTTCGACGATCTATCAAGAACTTAGTACCTACCTACCAAATGGAATTCCTTTGATGCAAAAGTTTCTGCAAAACTCACCATCATTTGTGACATGACGGACACCAGCTCAGCTATTGTCATCAGAAGCTGCGCACTGAAGATGATGTTGTATATTTTCTGGCACTCTTGCGTGCACCTAAATGGGGGACCGATAGGTTTTTATAAATGTTGATACTGTGTTGAATTTAAAGAAGAATTAAATACTTACCATATCGTATCAATATGCAGTTTGATCCCAACTTTCAACGCTGACTCGTACTCCCTATCCAGCTCAGTTCTAGTCCCTGATTTGCTGTAAATCTCGCCCAACTTCTCAAAGTAAGTCGTTAGGTTCTTATACTGGAAACCTAGACAAATAAACATGGAGAGGATCAGGATGTAGGATCCGGAGACTCTGGTGAAGTAAGCCCACCAGAGGAAGTAGATGACGACGCGCGCGGTGTGAGCGATGGTGGACGGGTCGGCCACGTCAGGCCAGGCGGTGATCACTGTGGTGAACGGAGCCCCTGAAATTGCAACAGTATGTACTACGTTCCGGCGGGTTTGATGTAGCAGGCTCTACGTCGGCGTCGTAGAGCTTGCTACGACTTTTGTCACATTTTTGAAAGAGGTAACTGTAGCAGAGAATCAATCCCTGTGTAACACGTGCGCTGCTGGGTATTCCACGTGTAAGAGGTAATCTACTTTTTAACCGACTTCAAAAAAAGGAGGAGGTTCTAGGTTCGGGTGTAAGTATGTTTTTTTTCTTAATTACAGTAAAGCCTATTGATACCTTTAGGTACTTGCTAATTTTAATCTTCATTAAGATTAAAATCAGTAGGTAAGTAATTGAAAGAAATTGATTAAATAGGTACAATTATGTAAGTAGTTTATTTATAATTAGGTAGGTACCTAATTAGATTTGTATCTGCAATGGAAAGAAAGGATTAGGTAATTCCTTTTTTTTTCGTCGTAAAACCTATGCGTTCAGTAAAACATACCTACATAGGTATTATATAAATTTTGCACCTGTGCTAATGTACTGGATCAAAGCACTGGCGCCGTAAAACACGATGCAGAGTCCGCAGCTCGTCACGAACGCGGCCAAGTAGAACTTCAGCTTGCTGATCATCCGCTTCTCCAACTCCAGGTCGTTGTGGACCTGCTTCAGCTCCACGGCAAGACGGCGCAACACCTCTCTTACATCCTTCTTGTAAAATAACAAGTTCAACACGTAAATATAGAGCAAGGGATGCGATGTCCCAAACACAAGTCTATCCGCCGCTTGCTTAGGAGACAAGTTGTTCTGCGTCACAAAAGCCCCTACCTCCGAGGTCATGAACAAAAACATCACGATTTCGATGAAAATCGATATAAAATTAAAGATTTTCACAAACTTTTGCGGTAAATTTACGCTTTCTATCCAAAAATCTGTCATTCCGCAGAAATAAAGCACTGTGTTTAATTTCTGGAATAGTTTTGTGGTGTCGTTGGAATATGTCATGGTTGATTTCGCCAATAGATTCAATAATTATTAAATGTCGATTAACTTAGGTGTGTAGATTCGATGGCAGTGCAGCGTTTTGTGGCGGGGGTTACTTATTGGTAGCCTTGGTAGGTGTCCTGCTCATGGACTAAATTATAATTGCTAACTTGGCGGCTAGCGGGCGCAACCTACTATTAACAATTTCAATGCGGTTACGTACTTAAGTAGGTAAGTATAGTAGTACAAGTAGGTACCTGGCCGGTAGGTACCTACTTGATATTGTTGCCATCAGCCAGCTTTTTGGTCCGAAGATGGTGAGGAAGTTTTAAATCTGAACTGATGAAGAAATTTTGATCATCATCTTCACACAGTTAGCAGCTTGGTTGGGTTGTTGGCTCTCGGAGGTTCCATACCGGGCGTTGTCTTTTTCTAAAGCCTGCCACTCTTCTTCTTACCCAAGTAAGTAGGTTAAGTTATGGTTATTGCATAGGCACGCAACGTAATTTTCGGACGAGACGGAACGGGATGACTTTTCCCATATCTACAAAAGTAGTACAGAGTATGTATGCTGCACGTACCTAGTTTGTATGAAAAATCGTACCGGTTCGTGACGGGCGAGAAAAATCCCGTTGCGTATGCAATGACCTTTCGATGATTTAGATTTTAGCACCAGGGGGGTTACCAATTGGTGACGCTGACTGTACCAAGCTACCATCGGGACCGGAAGTAGGTAGGTACTATATTAGGTACTATTAATGTACATTAATAATTCCTAATTTGAATGCGACTCTGTCTAACAGGTTTCATAAGCACCCCTGACTTGTTTTAATAATTAATTATAGTGAACTGCGCAGATGGTTTTTAGCACGAACACATTGCTTTTTCCCAAAGTCAAATTGATGTCTCTAAGTCAAAGGTAGTTTTTTTAACATAGGAAGGTACTACCCAAGTAAATAAGCGCATAAGTAACTTATGGTACCCCATAATAAAATTTAGGTGCACCGGTGCACCTATTGTATTTTAGACACGTACCTAAGTACCTACTTAACTACCCACATAGCAATTACATTGTGTATCATACTGTCAAAAGTGTTGTCTTTAAAAAAAAAAAAAAATCCTGCCGCTTGTTGTGGTTTTCTATAAACGCCTCTGTTGAGTCCGCGTTTAGTAAGGGCTCCGAGGATTTTCCTCTCTACCCTGGCTTCAACTCGCAGTGGGTGCAACCTCTTTCCTGTTTCCTTTTCTTTTGGTTTTCTTTCTTTTCTCGGTTTTTTTTTTTTATTGGTAATGGTTGGGGTTAGTCGTTAGTAGGTTTACATCATACATACATACACAAATTACCGGATACATACACTTACATATACATTCAAGTATACCCAAATATAATATACCTTAGCAAAATATACACATATATATGATAAAACCTTTTTTTTGAGGTGTTAGGAAGGAGGACTAGGAATGTGAGTGGGTGGCGGCCATGGATTTAGCATTGAACCTTTGTGGCGGCCGACTCTGAATCGACATTTGTCGAAGAATCGCTGTCAACCAACAATCTTTTTTTTTAAAAAAAAAAAAAAAAAAAAAAACAACAATCTGTTACATCAATTGTCATAGTTGTCATTGTCAATACATTTTGCTGACTTTGCTGTCATGTCAGTCAGCCAGCTGTGTTGTGTTGTTGAAAAAAGTGGAAATTGTGGAAAAATCATCCAATCTAATCGTGCTTTATTGTTCGATCCTGTAAAATTAAAGTAGGTTCCCAAAATAATAAAGTATTCCGTTTAGGTAAGTATTCATACTCTTGACGTATTCGAGGTTAGAATTTAGTAAACAAAAGTTTGTTTTGGAAATGGAACCAAAATGTTGATCTGTTTTTAGGTGTAGTGCATACTGTTTGGACCTAGAATGCTGAAGACATATACGCGCAAGCCCAATCCGGAGAACAAGATAATAGAGAATGTTCACGAGCTGTGTAGACTGTGCCTGGCCAAGGCAGATGAGGCCTTGCCTATTTTCGGGGAAACGGGCAGCGCTTGCGCCGCCCTGCCGATGAGGATCATGATCTGTGTGGGACATGAGGTACATAAGAGAAGCACAATGTAGGTCTTACTCTTTGCTAGCTGTGCGCTACTACCCGTGGTCCCGTGGGAATACTTTACTTTTCCAGGTTAAAAAGTAGCCTAGGCCTTAATTCAGGTAATTGCTGCCTTCATAACAAACTTCATCGATATCCGTTCAGTGGTTTTAGTGTGAACTGGGGCAAGTGAAACACCATGCCTTATCTCGTGAACTTACCTACATTTTCAGATAATGGACTGAACGGAATTTTCAGGTAAAGGACGAGGACTGCTTGCCAAACTCAATATGCACAAACTGTCATCAGGAACTAGAAAAGTATTACAAGTTCCGGAAGAAGTGTGAGAATTCATATCGCAGGTTGAAAGCTCATTATAATGCCACTAAAGAGAAAACTCCGGAACCAACTGAGGAACAAAAATATGATGAGTGTAAAGCTGAATTGCGAGAATATAAGATACATGAAGACATTGAACCCCAAGCAGATGAAATGGAAAGATTGGTGATAGTTGATGTGTACAATATTGAAGGAAATGGAGAGTTTGACAAGCCACTTATGGCAATGCCTTCTGTTTCTGAAACTGATTTAAGGACTCAGGAGAAAGTTGAAGAAACAACAGAAGTAAGATGATGCATTATTTATCCTAAATCACTTTGCAAATGCTAATGTAACATTGAGTGTAGGCGCAGGTTGCGTCTTGATGCAAAGATTCAAGATTTAAAGACCTAAGTGGGATACCCATTTACAGATATTTGTCTCGGGTCTGGGTGTTTCTATGTATAATATGTATGTATTTACAAAAAAAAGTTGTATAAGTAGTATATCAGTTATCTGGTTCCCATAGTACAAGCTTTGCTTAGTGAGGGGCTAGATGATGCTGTGTGAAATTGTCCAGCATTATTTATTTTATTTATTTACTTAATCATAATTTACTTAGCAAAATCCTTTGAAATATTTTTGAAGTGAACACTTCTATAGGCGCGCGTTTGGCAGTTTTGAGATGACAATAAATTCTTGGATTGGCGACACCTACCAGTAGCGCCATGTAGTTCTGTACTTGGTAAACTTTTACGACAATATTTTTACATTTCTAATAAAAGCTGAGATTCGATAAATCTTTCGATATTTTTCGATTCCTTGACCATCATTTCATTTCATTTCAAAAATACACTAATTGTTCAAGTTTTCACTTCTCTTGGCACTCCTGGGAGTGCCACGGTTCTTTTTGCTGATGGTCACCCAACCAAAAGCTGCTATTTCTATGGTATAATTTTTCCAGATCCAAGTAATTGAACAATCAGATGAGGTCAGCCCCGATATATCAACCTTCCTGAACGCCATACTAGTTGAGCTCGGCATTCTCGAGAAGAACGACACGGGTCTAGTGCTCCAAGACCAGGGGGTCACCAGCTTCGAGCTGGAGACAGGGGATGATGATCATGTGGAGTTCGAGCTGGTTGAGGAAGATGATGATGAAGTAAGAATTGAAATACTCAAGAATTTGAGAGTTATCACCACGGTTATTACAGAGACATGAGTAGCTATTAAGCCAGTAAATGGTGCAACAACTTTTTAGATTTCCTTGATAAGTCGTTGAAGTTACGTTCACGCTATTATTAAATACATGCAATAGTTATAACTTAAAGCTCATGTTCATGAATTGGAATATAGAATACAAACAAAAGAAGAAAAAAAAATTAAAATAAAAAAAGCTATAAAAAATACAAAAAAGTGTTATAAATTAATTAAATCTGCTAAAATTTCTAGTGCATAGTTTAGTACGTCATAATAAGTCCCAGAGGCTAGATAAGAATTACCGCTATTATGTATCTCATTTTATGTAAACCAGTGTGTTTTTATGAGAATAAAGTTTTTTAAACCTATAACTGAAAGTTTCTGTGCTTCTGAGAACATGTTTAAAGGGCTCTGTCAAAACAGAGCGCTTAAAACTTCGACTTAGCCACTTAATTATAAGAAATTACCTTTGGCTAATGTAACAGTAATTCTATTTTCAGGAAGAGAAGACAACAGAATCATCGATATCAATTTCTGTACCAGAAGTCGCAAATTCTCAGATTATGGAGAGCCAAACAAATGAGAGTAGTAAAAACAATCGCGTCAAGAAAACTAATGCAGATGGAAAGAAAACGTGAGTAGTTTGGATATCAGTCTGGTCAGAGGCATACATTTAAAAGTATAATGGTCAATTAGGACATTCAATAAAGTAAGTTTGTATGAGTCAGTGTTCAACTCTGGTGACGGAGTTTTTAGGCCGCCTTAAGGCCTCCGTCATGGCTTAACCACTTAATTAGCCGGGACCGACAATTTAACGTGCCCTCCGAAGCACGGAAGCGCAATTAAAATACTACTGTCGGTCACCCATCCACTTTCAGACCGTTTCAAATGTTGCTTTACTTCGACGATCTATCAAGAATGATTAAGCAAGCACGAGCGTTTCATTCAGGACATTTAATATATACCAGTACTGCACGGTAATGCGAACATTGTCATAGGGTGCATCATCGCGTGAGCGGTGGTCAATAAGAACGGTGTCAGAGTTATTCGATACTGCCGACCGACGCCGTTTGCGTGGTCATTGTACAGGAAGGTGGTATAATAGCCCTACATGGATTGTGTGAAAGAAGATATGGGTAAGAAGGGAGTGAATACAGAGATGACGAGTGATAGGGGAGAATGGAAGAAGAGAATATGTTGTGCCGACCCCGCATAAGCGGGATAAGGGCAGGCAAATGATGAATAGCAATCATAATTCTAAAACAGATACAGTGACGTCGTTTGTAAGTGCATCAATCATAATACCTGTCTTCAAATAAGCATCAAAACAGTTTATCATCATTGTATAGTTCCGCGGGCGCATGGTGCGCGCGCTGCGGGCGCACATTCGCGTCCGTGGCCGCCCTGCGGCGCCACGCCAGCGTGCACTCGGGTGCCAGGCCCTTCGTCTGCGCGCGCTGCCCGAGGCGGTTCGCGCAGAAGGCTGTCATGATGCGCCATCAGCTTGTGCATGAAGGTAACACTCCAACTTGCACAGATATTTTCATAAAACAAAGTGTTCATTAGCAATTATTTGCGGAAGTTGACTTCCAACGTGTAAACGCTCGCGCAAGTGGACTTCAGCAAGTTTTAGTGACTTGCCCTGTCCAACTTGCTGCAAGTCACACGTGTTATAGAGAAATAGCAGTCGGTGGCCACATTTGTCAGTTGACTTCTGCAAGAAATTGTGGAAGTTACTTGCCAGTGGACACTTCGCTTTATAAGCATACATTACCAAGTACTTACATCAAGCGTCACCAATTAGTACCCCGTAATAAATCGGTTTGAATGGTGTAATGTGCCTCGTGTAGGGGTTACAAGTTGGTGACGCTGACTGTAATAGAACTTAGATTTATGGGAGTCTAGATTTTATATTCATCTTGCAGAGAACCTGTTAAAAATGTTTTCGGTTCCCGTCGTCGTCATACAAATATTTGCGAGATTTGTCTCGGATTTTGATGTTCTCTATGTATAATTGATTATCTATCCTGTGATCATGATATCAGATTAATTACTTTTACTCTTGCTCTTGAACATTTAGTTGTTCTATGTAAATGATGAATGTTATCATGAAATAAATGATGTTATTATTAACCAGCGGTCCGTCCGCACGCGTGCCCCATATGCCCGAAGAGCTTCACGCAGCGCGGCGCGCTCGCTGCGCACGCGCGCGCCCACGCCGCGCCCCCGGCGCGCGCGCTGCGCCTGCACGCCTGCACACACTGTGACAGGATGTTCCTGTACGCATCAGGTGAGAAACACAATCTACATGTACCTCTTCTAATTCTAAATTGCACCCATGTACTAATACCTACCCTACCGAAATATACTCAAAGCCGAAATACGAAGTGACTGCCCAGCACACTCGTCGTGTAACCTTCATGGGACATTTTCGAGTGAACTTAGAGTCCTTTTGACTCGGGCTTTAAAACCGAAGTCGGAAGTCGCTCGAGGCGAGCCGAGATTGCAAGAATCGAAGTACGCTTTAAGCTATGAGTCATAGCACACTATGACCGAAGAGTGTTGCAGGTGGAATAGCTTCAGTCTTAGAATCGAAGATAAATATCTGTGATGTGACCTGTGTTACCTCGAAATATCCACCAAAAGCATTAATGGGTCGGTTGGTCAAATCTCGGCCACAGATCGACCCAGCTCTGACCAACTAAATTATGTTTGTTGCCCTAGTTCTTCGCGATATTGCTCGCAAAGGAACCGAAGTAGAATCACCTTCTAACGGTCTACTGCATAAGTATAGCGACACCCCAGCAAGGCTCGGCGCCGAAAATGCGACGTAACTTTCGGCTGATGTATCAGGGAACTAGAAAAACACTGCGAGCGTATTCAACCGAACGATCGACGCCGTACATTCCGCAGATGTGTCGCTACAGTAATGGTTTTTAAAGCGGGTATCTCGCTACACGGTATTCAGGGTCCCTTACCCTAACAATGAGTGGTGTAATAAGAGTTAGAGTCCCTAACTAGGGCGACCGGACGGTCCCGGCAAGCCTTGCTCCCTAACTACCGGGCCTTGAATACCGTGTAGTGTGATACCCGCTTAACTTGGACATAACCCTCCCCAGGTCTCAGTCGCCACATGCTGACGCACAGCGGACACGTGTTCGCGTGCGGCACGTGCGAGCGTCTCTTCAACGACAAGAGCTCGCTGCTCAGGCACGCCCGCACCACGCATCCACAGGAAACTAGGCCTACTTCTACTTAGAGCCGGGGGTACATGCCAGTAAAACGGAACGATAATATGCCCCAGCTAAATAACTGCAACTGGCACCCAGTTAATACACATGCCTGTAAAACTTTGCCTAGCACGTTCATGAATTGCTTAGCAAGTAAAAAAACAGGGGGGATCAGGATTAATAGGTATCCTCAAGGCAGTTCTATATGATGTTCTAAGTTATTTTCTTGTATTTGACAGTGAAAAATCATAATTGGCCTTAAAATGATAGATCGCCTATCAAGCTGAGTGTGCTGGACAATGAAGTGGTACGAGTTGATGAACGGAAATAATAGGATTTTTAAATTTCCCAACTCGTACAATTTGGTAAAAGATGGGAACTACTCGGCGCGGTAGACATTCTCTCAGATCATTTTATGTATTCCAGATCCTTTAAGATGTCTAAGGAGGTAGTCAGAGGTAGGTGGTAAGCAAGTGTGCCCAGCTTAAGGCTTATTACATTTTGTCGCTCTTAGACGCGATTGAGTCTTTGGCATCACACTAGAATAGTGTTAATATCTTGGAGCGTGCCAAAAGAATACTGCTTGATGTTAATCTAAATCTTGTTGCTGATTGTACAATAATTAACTCTGGTTTAGAAAAAATATTTAAATTGCTGTAAGTGTGAGGCAAAATTAAGTGTGAAAGACTGACTTGTGAAGGTATCTCTCCTAATGTTGTAGATTCTTACGATAGTACGATTCTTATTTTAAGAAGATTATTTGGTTTATGAATTGATTATGATTTTAATTTATACAGAATGTATATTTTGCCTGCTTTTACAATTTGTTACAAAATCATTGTTTCATAATTTTTAAATTAATGTAAGTGGATAACGATTATTTATGAAATAAAACACAATTATATTATACTTAGACATTTTATTGGAAAATTCATACTAGAATTGAAGGCAACATGGTATTGTATAGTTTGGTTGGATTGGATTGGACAACATCGACCAGCCGGCAACATTACGCTGGTGGACAGATGAGGTGAGGGCTGCAGAAGGTCGGCGTGCGTCGGATGGCACTATAATGTATCAAACACTATCTAAACAATTATTCCAAATTATCCATTTTTATCAAAATAATCAAACGCCACCGCTCCGTCACATATGGAATGCCTTTTACTCACTTAAAAATTAAATTATACAGTTCCTACGAGCGTACGATAGAACGGTCCCGACGGGCGCCGGATATGATAAGTTACACTTGAAGACTAACTCGACTCGTTACATCTAAAATATAAATGATTATAAAAATAAATAAGGGGCGGTCCCCTCCCCTACAACCGATCGTTAACAATCAACAAACTAACGTGCTACCGCAATATGTCCGGTCCGTGCCTTCACGTCGACCCTTGCGGGATACATGCTCATATATAGCACATGCTCTAAAACAATATTACATTACTATCAAGTAATCATAATGAAACCTATTTACATCGTGTCCCGACACGTGGGACAAGCGAAACGAACGGTGGACGGCGCTATCACTCGCAGCGGTTTATGAAAATACAGTCTTTACAGTACAAAAATATGGGTTAGTCTCGCATCGCAGCGGTACTCCCGTACTCGCTCACAATACTGTAAGGTCCCGTTCGGCCAGGAGCTGGCTCACACAATGTATGGAAGAGGCAGCCATACACACCTCTCGCATACACTCGAGTGAGCCTCCATCTCGGCCGCTTTACGCACCACCAAGAGCGTTCGCAAATATCCAGGCTTATAAGTTTCCTGGTGTATAAAACTTATCCGGAATGAACTTGACTACTGGCATTATAAATGAACTCGAAATATATCAACTACAATGTTTCGAATTCATTTGCAAGACCACAATATCAATAGATTATTCAAAGCAGCAATATTTTCAGAGATTGTAGGATTAATTTGATTATACTTCAAACCCTGAAAACATTGTTACAAAATTGTTTCGCTTCAAAAATATATCCATCAATATCTACACATTCAAAGCGATTGGGCAATAAGGATTGAATAATCTCGGATCTTTGAACACCAAGCCTTCTTTACAATAAAATAATATTGAAATGTATACTAATTATAATGATCAAATAGTTTAATAAAATACTTTTGACGCCAAAAATCAACAACAAAATCAACTTTCATAGGCACTTTTAGTAATGACACACCAATCTCTTAAATAGTTCTAGATACAGAATCACGTTACTTTTCTATGAAAAAAAACGTCTCAACAACATTGAACTAAGTTAACATCGGTTTATAAATACCAGCTAAACTTAGGGTTATAACAAGGTTTATCCTTCATGTTGATCAAAGGAGATGTTTGATGATTCTTGCTAGAATTAGCCATGGCTTTGAAACTTACAAGTTAGCGGATACAATGGTATAAAACTTTATCTGTATTGAGCTGTGGTTAAAGCTCGTTCTAGCGTGAATCATCCTGGCATTTCAATTGGTAGACATTGGTGTTCAAAGAGTCAACCCAATCGTGTTTGACCTTCGGCGCCAGACATGCCTGCAAAGTTTGTTTCTGCGCAGTTCGATCTGTGAGGTCTAAAATCAAAAATAGTTCCGGCTAGTTAGATGGCGCTGTCTAGTTCGATAGTTCAAACATAGATGGCGCTGATTCGAAGTAAACTTGCGGACACGTCTGGCAGTGGATCGGGCAGTCAAGTCGGGGGACGCAATTACATGTTCTCGAACTGGTCGACGCGACGCTTGGTGTTCCCCTTGCGGATCTCTCGGAGCGTCTTGTACTTGTCGCGTCCCTGGCGCACGTTCTCGCGGTGGATCTTGTCCATGGCGGTCTCCTTGGTCTCGTCGCGGGACTGCGCGAGGTCTTGTTTCAACGCCTGACGAGAGGAAACTTGGTTAGAACGTGTGATAGCTTTCAAGAGATAATTATTCTATTCGATATCTGGTTTCCATAATAAGCTTTGCACAGTTTGGGGCTAGAAGGTGCTGAAAGTAATCCAATATTTATTTAATTGTGTGGAGTTCTGTGGAGCGTCTGGGGTAAGTTGACTTCAGTTAGACAATAAGTTCACCCTCCTTGTCTGGAGCCGTCCTTACTTTGAGCAGTCACTCGTTCCTTTAGGATACTTTGAGCTAGTAAACTGTCTGGTTTTGCAGACCCTTGAATTACCTTGAGCTGGATATGTACTCTTGTTCCCGTTGATTACCATGGCTTTAGGTAAACTCCTTCATAAAATTAGTCACTATAGTTACTACAGGAAAGCCTAACCCAAAATCGTTACATCTGGAAGGAATGGGGGGAGGCATTTGCCCAGCAGTAGTAAAAATAATAATAGTTACCTTGAGCTGGTTATGCAGACGTTCGTTCCTCTCAGCCAGGGTACGACGTTCGTGCACCGGGTCCACTAGATCATCAGGTGCATGCGACAGTTCTCCACCACCGCCCGCAGACTCCGATCCTGCATCGGAGCCCGCGTCACCTTCCGCTCCCTCCGCGCCCTCCGCTCCGCCTTCTGACACGTGGTGGTGCTGGGGGGTGGTGGCGGCTGCTAGGAGAGCCGCGGCTTCGTCCTGTTAAATAACATGTATGATTACATATTCACATCAACAAACACCTTACCTTGGAACAAAACACTATTCCGGTTTAGCAAGCAAAACATTTTGGCGTTTTCTGTGGCCCTTGCACAAAAGAATAATTGTGATAATGTTAATTAAATATGATGAAGGGATGAAGACTGTTCCATAGTAAAAGGTAAGAGGATGATCTTTACAAATATTTATCAGAATGAAAAAGGCTGCAAAAAAAAATGTATTCAGTGGGACAACCTGTAACCTCTTAGAATAGTCTAAATCAATGCACTAGGTATTTACTCTTGTCAGTTCGCTCCTCCTATTCAACATTACATTTGTCATGTGTCCAAGTAATGCTTGGTCAAGTGCTTGTACGGAAAAAAGAAAGTATCTCCACGAACCTGCTTACGCCTGGCCTCTTCCACTTCCTCCTGCAGCCGGCGCGTCTCCGAGTCCTTGGTCTCCACCTCCTGCTGGATGCGGGACACCTCCTCCTGCTTGCTGCGGATCTCGTCTTCAAGCTTCTGTCGTTCTGCTGCTTCCATGTTCTGAAATGGTTGGTATATTGTGAGGAATTGTTCGATAAAGCAAATGCTTTTGATGTCAATGACGATGTTTGGTAATAGACATTTAATTAGAATAGATTGATTTGAGGCTTATTTTTTTATAAAAAAATATGAATGTATGACAAGTCATATAAAAATTATCAAAATCAATAATTTCTCAAGCAAAAGTTTAGAATAAGTACTGGAATACCCCAAGGCCCGAATGTAGGACCTGTACCTTTATTTTTTTCGACTAAGTTTAATATCTATTACTAACTGTGCTCCCTGGGTGTAACCCATGGTCTCTCGTAAAAAGTATCCTATGTAAGGACATAGGATCCCAGGGATGGCCCAGGGTTACAACCTTTATCCATGCCAATTTTCAGCCTAATTTGTTCAAAAGTTTGGGCGTGAAAGGGTAACAAACAGACAGACGGACAGAGTTACTTTCACATTTATAATATTAAGTATGGAAGTATGTATCTACAATAATCTAGGATTGTGTATTGTAAAGTTACTGGAGCTACACAGGGTCTATACTACATAGGTATCGATATTGTTAAACTATCAGAGTATCACAAGGTCTATCCCTAGGTCCATTGCTTCTATGTTACCTTGGTTTCCTCAAGACGCTGCATCATGGCTTGCAGCTCGTTCTGGCGACGCTCGAGCTCCTCCTTGGCAGCTTGCAGCTGTTTGAGCTGCTCCTCCAACCGCCTGATCATGTCTTGGGCTTCCATCAGGTTCGCCTGGACACATAATCTTATTATTAATAAGTGAGTTCTTAGGAAATAAGAAATCTATGTATCTGTTGGGTAGGTCTTTTCCTTTTATTCCTTCCCTAACACAGTCACCCATCCTAGTATATTACCTGCGAACGTTCCATCTCCTCCTGCATGTGCCGTAGCCTGTCCTCATACTCTTGTTGTTTCTTCTCCGCGCGTTCACGAGCCGCGATTTCCAACTGGAGCTTTTCTCTATAACACAAACATAACAAATTATGTAGAATAGCTCAGTATCATAAAATTATGGAATCAATACAAACAAACATCACGACTGTATCTCCAAGGCGCGGTAGACATTCTCTCAGATCTTTTTGTATTATTCTACCTTAGATTACCTAAGATGGTAGTCAGTGGCATGTCCAAATAATACAATTTTTTTTTTGTATTTTTTGTGTGTATGTTAGGGTCTTGCAAGCTGTGTTTGTCCTATTTCCTGGTGTCTGATCGAGTTGAATTTTTGCACTCTGAGTTTTTCATGACAATTCAATAATATGTTGAGAGCGAGCTGATCTGATGGTAGAGGAATGTGAACAGAACTTCTCAGCTTTGAAACTTGGCATATAATCCTGATAGACTCTAATAACTTCAGCAGAAACCCATGTTTAGGCTCAATGGATGGAAGCTCACCTATTACATGCTTCTTAAAACTATTTTTCAACAGTAAAATATCAGTCCTTACCTCTGCGCCTGCTTAGCCAGCTTCTCTTCCCTCGCCTGAGCCTTCATCTGTTGCACATCAATAGTATCGGGCTTGCGACGGCGCATATACAGTTCATGGTTCCCCATACAGAGCGCTAAGATACGTTTGTTGACGCGAACGCGCGGCGCGAAGAAAACAAAGTCCGGAGCCTTCTTGTCGATCGGCTTTATAATGAACTTGCGGTCGTTGAACGAAATGTTGCGGATCTCTGACCACGGGAAACCGATTTTGGGGGTCAGTCTGGAAATTAAATATTGGTTAAGTTAAATAAATCTAGGTTAAATAATCAAGCATAGGCGGATCCAGGGGGGGGCACGGGGGCACGTGCCCCCCCCCCCCAGACGATATTTTTGTGTACCTACTAACTACGAAAAATTTATAAATCGTGAAATTTTTGTCAGTTTTTGTTTCTTGTGCCCCCCCCCCCCCCCAGAAAAAAATCCTGGATCCGCCTATGTAATCAAGTATGCTTTGCAAGCTTTCGCGGCTTTGTTTTCCTTACAGGTCATCATCATCATCATCTCCCTGCCCTTTTCCCACATTATGTGGGGTCGGCACAACATGTGTTCTTCTTCCATTCTCCTCTATCAGCCGTCATCTCAACACTCACCCCTTTCTTACTCATGTCATCCTTCACACAATCCATCCATCTTTTCTTTGGCCTACCTCTACTCGTAAATCCATCAACATTCATACCAAGTACTCTTCTAGTTACATGACATTCTTCCCTTCTCATTACATGCCCATACCATGCTAGCCTGTTGCTCCTCATCTTTTCATTCACTGGCGCCACTTTTACACTTCCTCTTATGTACTCATTCCTTACTCTGTCCATTCGCGTCACTCCACACATCCATCTCAGCATTCGCATCTCAGCCACGTGCACCTTTTGTTCATCCGTCCCTTTTGTTGCCCAACACTCAGACCCATACAATACGACAGGTCTTACGATCGTTTTCCTTACAGGTGTCAAAGTGAAATAAATTTAAGATTCTACATTTCTACAAGTAACTAGAATGTCATGTAACTAGAAGAGTACTTGGTATGAATGTTGATGGATTTAAGAGTAGAGGTAGGCCGAAGAAAAGATGGATGGATTGTGTGAAGGATGACATGAGTAAGAAAGGAGTGAGTGTTGAGATGACGGCTGATAGAGGGGAATGGAAGAAGAACACATGTTGTGCCGACCTCACGTAATGTGGGAAAAGGGCAGGGAGATGATGATTCTACATTTCTACAAGATCGTCATTTGCTGGGAAGCGAGCGAAGCGAGCGCTTCATGACCAATATGGACAAAGGACACTGTACTTGTTGGAGTACATAAAGTAAATTACACGACCTTACAGCTTTGGTACATAGAGACATAGTCAGGAGAAGTACTGCGCCATGTTCAGGGGATCACGACCCTCAGCAATGAGGATACCGACGCGAGGAGGAGGAGGACGACAGCTTTGGTATTATGTACGGTCAGCAAAGAAAGTGGTTTACCATTTTTGACAACAGTTTCTGTGAAACCTAACTACCGCTAAGGTTTACTTTCCTAACTGTCATAATAGTAAAATAAACCTTGTTGTATCATAACGTTCAAATGAACCTCAACCGTAGGGTGGTACACCACATTTTTTGCTGAGTGTACCAAAGGTTTTAACTCGAGGAAAATTAATTTCTATCTATGAAAGAGGGTTAATCTGAACAGACAGAGAGAGAGAGAGATATCTAACTCACTTGTCATCCTTCTCGTAGATATTGAGGCCGAGCGCGTCGACCCCGAGCCAGAGTTCCGTGTTCTTCTTGTTCCGGATCTCGAAGTAGTTGACGCCGTACATCTCCAGGTCCTGCGCTATCTTCAGGTACTCCATCATTGCGTCCTCCCGCAGCATGCCGCGGTGCTCCTGCCACCAGTTCGTGATGCTCTGCTCCCACTCCTCGCGGGACATCTGGAACGGACCATGGATCAATCATGCTGGACATTACACACAGCATCATCGAGCCTCAAAGAAGAGCTTGTGTTACGGGTACCAGAGGACTGATAGATTTAGTATCTACATGGAGAAGGATTATGGATTTAGTTATTTAGCTGTAGACGGCTACGGGTTTGTAACAGAACATTGTCGGAAAGGAAAACAATCTATTGATACACGCCCAGTTTCGATCCCACTTTTCCCAATTTAAAATCTAGACACTAACCCAGATATGCTCTTCTAATTTTATTTACAAGAAGAGAATATGAATCAAATAATTATAAATTTGATTCATGTACATTTCAGAACATTAAAAGCATCTCTCCTAGAGTTTGCTTCGCTATCATTAAATTAAACCAGCGATATTCATTGAAAGTTGTACAAGTATATGCACCAACGTCAGACCACCCAGATGACGAGGTGGAAGAATTCTATGAGGATGTAGAAAGGGCTCTCACTCAATCTCCTTGCCATTATAATACCATATTGGGTGATTTTAATTCGAAAATCGGGTCACCTTTAGTTAGTGAGAAATGTGTAGGTAGTTTTGGACTTGGTCAGAGGAATAGCCGTGGGCAGACCCTCGTCAACTTCCTTGAACAGCATAAACTCTATGCTATGAATACATTTTTCCAGAAACGACCTTCAAGGAAGTGGACCTGGGTTAGTCCAGGTGGCAGATATAAAAACGAAGTGGATTATATAACCTGTTCCCACAAACAAACTGTCACAGATGTCTCTGTCCTAGCACGTTTCAAAACTGGGAGCGACCATCGAATGGTCAGAGCGACATTTAAATTTAATCTAAGAAGAGAAAGAACCAAATTGACCTGCGCTCAGCAGAGGTACGAAAAACCAGAGGTCGCTCTACTTCAAGACCAATTCCGAGAAGATCTTCGAAATCAGTTTGAAGGTCTTGACGAGGAAAATTTGGATGCCAACCAGATCAACCAAATACTGTGTAACGCAATCTCCGAAACCACCAAAAAACATCTTGGTAATGCCAATAAAAAAGTAGACAAACTTTCCATTGAGACCCGCGATTTAATGGAAAAGAGACGAGAACTTAAACAAAATACAGAAATAGAACATAAATTGATTTTAAACATAAATAAAAAAGTACAAAGATTAATAAGAAGAGATTTAAGGAAATATAACACAAATATAATAACAAAAACTATAGAAAGATATAAAGGCCCGAAGGTATTTCAGAGAAAATTAAAAACTGGTTCAAAACAACTTCTTAAACTTACAGATAGTAATGGTAACTCGGTGACTGATAGAGAGAAAATGTTAGAAGTAGTTGAAAGTTATTATGGTGACCTATACGCAACTCAAGTCGATGATGCCCAGGCGCTAGGATCCGATCCAAGAGCCCCACCTGTTCCATCTAGAGATTTGGAAGACCTTCCTGTCATTTTACAGCAAGAAATTGAGCACACACTCAAAAGCATGAAGAGTGAAAAATCTCCAGGTGAAGATGGCATAACGATCGAACTTCTTCGCGCTGGAGGGCAAGCGGTAATAGATGTCTTAGAAAAACTTTTTAACAACGTTCTTTCTAACTGTTGTACACCTAAACTTTGGAAGAATGCTCTTGTCACCATTATTCACAAGAAAGGTGATACATCTAAGCTAGGTAATTACAGGCCCATCAGTTTACTTTCTCAAATATATAAAATATTTGCCAAAGTCATCGGTAATCGTCTCACGCGCTTATTGGATGAATATCAGCCAGTCGAACAGGCAGGTTTCCGGAGTGGTTTTTCCACCATCGACCATATACATACTGTCAAGCAGCTGATGGAGAAGAGTCAGGAGTACAACCGGCCTGTATGCATGGCGTTCGTAGACTATGAAAAAGCTTTTGACAGCATAGAGCATTGGGCCGTGTTTAACTCACTCCATCGCTGTAACATTGACAGTCGCTATGTTAACCTACTCCGGGAAATATACGCTACTGCTACAATGCAAGTACGTCTACACAACCTGACCAACCCTATTTCCATTAAGAGGGGGGTGAGACAGGGAGACACTATTTCACCCAAGCTTTTTACAGCTGTCTTAGAAGATGTTGTAAAAACGCTTGCATGGGACAATATAGGAATTAAGATAAATGGTGTATTCCTGTCTCATCTTAGATTTGCCGACGATTTAGTGCTTTTTGCTGAGAATATGGATACTCTCCAACAGATGCTTAGAGATCTGAACGGAGCATCTCTGAAGGTCGGCTTAAAGATGAACATGACCAAAACAAAAGTTATGTCAAACATCTCCAGGTCCTCGACTTCTAATATTACTATTGGAAACGAGAACTTGGAGATGGTTGAATCATATGTGTACCTTGGTCATGTTCTATCTTTTGGAAAAGAATTGCAGGCCAAGGAGGTATCCAGACGAATCCAGCTGGGATGGGCAGCATTCAGCAAACTGGACGACATATTGAAATCACATTCTGTTCCACAGTGTTTGAAGACCCGTCTTTATAACCAATGTGTTCTGCCCACTATGACTTACGGTGCCGAGACATGGACGCTCACGAAGGAGACTGTGCACAGGATGCGAGTAGCACAGAGAGCCATGGAGCGTGCCATGCTCGGCATCACTCTTTTAGACCATATCCCCAATACCGAAATTCGCAAGCAGACTAAAGTAAGCGATGTCAGCAAGCGAATATTGGGGCTCAAGTGGAGTTGGGCAGGACACTTGGCCAGACGCGGTGATGACCGGTGGAGCAGAGTGATTACCGAGTGGTGCCCCCGGGAGGGCTACAGACGAGTAGGTCGTCCGGCAGCTAGATGGGTTGACGACATAATAAAAACAACAGGTCGAACATGGGTCAGACTAGCGCAAGATAGGGAAGGTTGGCAAGAGCGAAGAGAGGCCTATGCCCAGCAGTGGGATGAAAAAGGCTGCGGATGATGATGATGATGACATTTCACGGGTTAGAGAGAGTGGTGGAAGATCGCCAGAGATACAGACCAGGGGAAAATTTTAGGGGGCCTCCCCTCAAATTTTCCACTGGTCTCTACTTCTTTTTGCCGAGCAGTAGAACACAATAGGTTGATAAAAAATAGATTCAGCCAGTTGGTACACCTCAGTCAGGTGGGTAAACCTGTTGACAGTGAGACATTACCTTGTGCTGGTCGGTGACCCGCTGCGGCAGCAGGCGGTCGTTGGCGAGGAACCCCTGCGCGTGCGCGGCGGGGTTGTGGTCGCCATGTCGCGCCTGCACCGCGTACGACGCGAGCAGTACCGACGTCTCCGGGGGACAGTAGATCTCGTCAGATAGGATCGCGTTCTTCACCTGACGCAAGGAAGTAATGGTTTAATTATAGACAATGGTGCAAATAATCTCTAATTTGTTTTGAACTGTCACAGTCAAGAGTCACAGTCAGAGTATTAGATAATGTTGGAAATGCTGGAACAAAGGTTTTGGCAGGTCATTTCTTCTAGAATCAGGTTGCATCTGTGTAGAGGTTACTGATACACAGAGGGTTCTAAAACTTGATATCAGAGGTTCGTTTCATCACGTTTTTTTTTTAAACAAGTAAATGCTTTTTGCTGTATATGTTGGTTAGTTGATAGAGTTTATAGGCCGGTTGAATGCCTTCGTCAAGTCCAAACAAAAAGAGGTTTCTTTCTCTGAGAATAGTTCTTTTATAAGTGTTAGGGATATCACGCTTTCTGAAATACATAATACAACGATACGTACTTGAAGATAGAAGAGCTTGAGTGTGATCTCCTGGATGAGCTCGTCGGCCACATCCTCGGGGTAGAATTTGGCGCGGAACTTAAACTGCAAAGGATTCTCCTTCTTCACGTCCTGTTGCATCACCTGCAGACAAAAAATATTGCTTAGCAACATCCAACGCTAGATTCTACGAACGGAAACAGTTGTTCCATCATTGTGACCATCGATCGATTGACACTGCAGGATATAAATAGAGCTTAGATGAGTCCCAGGTTAGCGTAATAAACAGTGATATTTCCCGTAGGCAGTTTGCTACGATTGTATTTCATTCGAACATTACAATGAATCTTATCAAAATCTTCCTGAAGGCATTTCTTTCATGGTCCACCTACATTACACTCATATCATCTCATAAGACATTAGCAACAAACATACAATTATATTCACAGGTGTCAATAGCGTGATCCACTATCAATTAGGAGACATAAGGAAACATAGTTTATCAGTAATTAAAAATAGATAAATTAATTGTTTTTTGTATGTTTAGTTCAATTAGGATAGAGGTTCTATTCGTGAAAGTATGATACATGATAAAAGAAGGTTGAAGATAAATTAAAAACACGTAAACTTACTCTAAAAATCGGGCATATCTTTTATTTACATGAAAGTAGAGACTTTGGGACTATAGAGCCAGCACGATGCATTATCAGAAACTATTTTGTAAGGATTACTAAGGATGAATCACGGCGCAAGTGCCCGTATCATATCGCCTGTCCAATTGCATGCTTCAACCAGCAGACAATACGCGGTGCGCTTTGAACCACTGCGTTCAATCAGACTCTTTCAATCTGATTGAATGAGGGCTGAATCATCGGAGGCATTGGTACTCGTTGGTAATATAAAGTTTTTACACGCTAATACTATAATAACTCAAGAACCGAAACAGCAAAACAAAAGGTCAGGAATATATTGTTTTGTTTATATTTAAACATATTTCAGGGAATTCATGCTCAATTGCTAATTCACAACAACACAGAATTGTTACTTATTTAGATATAAGTACACACAAACACACACAAGTATTTCTACGTTATGCTATTTAACGAAGTTCGATTAACCTCATCTAATGCATCACACACATTGTTCATTCATTCATTCATTCATTCATTCATTCATTTATTTATTCTGCGATACATGGGTAAACTAAGGTCAATAAAATAAGTAAATGTGCCACCATGATCAGCATAAAGCATGCAAAATGTTACACAGTAAAAATGTCAAATCAAATAAGTAATACGAGTACAATAATGTCAATGCAATTAAAAGTTAATAACAGTCAAATTATAATTGAAAATTAAGTCCTATACACAATTATATTCTTCAAATTTGTCCATAAAGTATTCGTTAATATTGTAGTACGCCTTTTTTAACAGTAAATTTTTAAGATTATGCTTAAAATTATCAATGTTTTCTAGTTCTAATAGTGAATTTGGCAATTTATTATAAATCATTGGAGCCATACAGAAGACGCTGGTACTAAACTGGGCTGACTTACTTTCAGGAATACATATTTTAAGCCCAAGGCGTACGCTTCTAAAAGTACGAAAAAGTGCCTTATTTAATTTAACAAAAATAGCCATTTCAATTTGTTATGCTGAGGACCCAATCGAAGAGTTCCAAGCTAACACGATATCAATGTGTGTATGTTTACACTACAAGGTCAAACGAGCTTAGTGAAATAGAAAAATTGAGGGTTAGTATCTTACCCATCTGGAGAACGGTAGAGACCCTGACTTCGTAGCGTGCCCACCGGGTCCAGGGATAGCGTTAAAAAGGCAACAATTAATTACAAGTCATTGTCAGCCTCCGGTTAATTCAATAAACGAGATTACTCAACAGTAAGTAAGTTCGTATGAGTCAGTGGCCAACTCTGGTGACGGAGTTTTTAGGCCGCCTTAAGGCCTCCGTCATGGCTTAACGACTTAAATAGCTGGGACCGACAATTTAACGTGCCCTCCGAAGCACGGAAGCGCTCAGATGAAAATGCCACTGTCGGTCACCCATCCACTTACAGACCGTTTCGAACGTTGCTTAACTTCGACGATCTATCAAGAACGACTAAGCTAGCACGACCACGAGCGCTTCATATTACTCAACATAGATAACGCTAATCAAGCCATGTATTCATTAAGAGACAGTAAAAGTGGCGTTCGTAGTCATGTCAATTGTCGTAACGATCTCAAGGACCACTGTCCCTAGACATGTCTTCAGATATACTGCCGAAACTTTGCCTTAGGAAGACGCCCGATATTACCTATTGGTAAAAAATTATTCACATAAGCGAAACATGGTTTTAGCGCTTAAAGCTAGCTTATACAATGACATTCTATTGATTTGATATTCCAAGCTACTTGGTTTTACATTACGAAAGGAAGGAATACAGTAGTTCAATCGGGTCTAGCTTAAAACTATTAAGAGTAAGTAAGAGTGCTGATAGAGGATTTTGACATCATTGCCAAGTAGTGACGACTCCACATGTGGGACAAGGGCAGGATGATAACTTTAGTATTCTAACAATCGACAAACATGTTAAGGAAAATACTTTACTCATTACAAACAACCATAATTCTGAATATCTACACAATTAATTCATTCAAGAGCGTACAACAATCCATAAAACGGGCGAATCCAACCAGTTGATTAGCATTACAAGATATAGAAACCAGATAAATGTCAGAGAACCGTGTCAACGGCCGTCGCTCCGATACAGCACAATACTGGAGCGTAACCTTCAGCCCATAAGGCCGGGTTACACGTACCGAGTAGATGGGCTAAACAGCTAAATTATACTAGGCCGAGTTTGGCGTTCGGCTCATCGTCACACAATAGTTACTCAAAGATCACTGTCTCGCCATGACTCGTCACACACACTGTCTCGTCCATCTAGTCGAATCCCGACAGTAGCTAAATTATAGCTTGGTACAGCTTCATGTGACTCGTTCAGTCTTCGTAAATATTATAATATAGGCATGCTATGAAAAACGTGTAGTTTTTCATACAATTTATTATTTTATTTTATCCAATAACTTATAGGAATAACTTAAAGGAAATTATACCATGTTTTTTAATGTTGCTTATATTTTTGATTTTTCGATTGCTAAATATTCGGACGTAGTACGTAGACTTTGGACTAAGATAATCAGTCTACTTTATTAGATATTTGATAACAACTGAATTTAAAACACATATTAAAAAACTACTAAGTATTTCATTTATGGCGTCTTCATCGTCATTAAGGGTATTTTGGTGGAAATGTGCGCTTTAGAATGATTGCTATTTCAAGGTAGTCACTAATATTGTACGTTCTTTGGATTAAGTTGAATAAAACATTGAAATTATCTTAGTCCACGACTAAATTACAAATTTTAATAATAACTAGCTACTGCATTAAAAACGAAAGTGATCTTAGCGGTCTCTGGTACCTTAAAATGTCGAGTAAAGGTTTAATACGATGACGATTCAGTTTTGAGCGGTTATAATGTGGAGCCTACTTTGCATGACGCTACTAAAGACTAGCACATTCCGGCGGATGAAAGTAGCCGGCACTTCACAAACGTGGAGAGTCTCACCAACGTAGTACTAAGTACTTATAGATTGTGTTCAACTAAAGATGCCTGTAAACGGGCTACAAAAGTTGCATCTTGCTGGCAATTTTTATTGGCCAATATAGCTCCGTATATTTGCTACTCGGGATAAATCATTTGCAAACATCTAGCCGGCTAGACATTTGCAAAGAAATATCTTGACAATATCGCCGGGCTACACAGCAATATTGCAGCAATTATTGCACTATGTTGCGAGATATAATCGGCAACTTGGCGGCTATACCATTGCAGAAAGAAATTGCCAAAAAACTAGCCCGTTTACAATCACATGCACACTGCAACTTTTGCTAAAAATTTAAACGATTCGCTTTTGTTTAGTATTGGTAAAGATCAAGCTGTACCTACCAATTCCCTATCAGATTAGACACAAAAATAAACTAGCACTAGCTCATCTACTGGTAACCTGAAGACCAGGTCTTACCAGGTCATCGGCTCTGTCATAAGCCGCTTCTTCATCGCCCTCGTCATCTTCGGGAGACAGCAGCTTCTTGACAGGTCGTGACAGGTGGACCAACACGCGAGACGTCTTCTCGATGATGGAGTCGGGCTTTGAATCATAGTACGCTGAAGTCAATTTATCTAATAGGTTCGTTGACTTTTAGGACCTTAAGGTGACCCCGTAAGTTAATATGATTTAAGTTGGGAGACGTTGAACCCATACGTTTGATGCATGGCTATTGAATTGAATAATTTAAGACCATCTGTCACAAGTTCCAAAGACACGGGTGGTGGGTTAGCACTAGCTTGATTCGTATGAGTATGCCTTGTATGCATCAAGTCAAGTGGCACAAGTCAGGTGTCACAGTTCAGGTTGTAAGCAGATCCGAGCCGCTAAAATGAGCAAAGAATCGCGTTGCTCTAAGCTAGGTGAGCCAGCGGCGTCTTAGGCTCGATCGTTGAGCAATGCAGTCGTGGGAGCGGCGAAAGTACGGTCGTTGAACCGCGCGTGTGTCTGCAAAATCAGCTGTTCTTGTGCGCGAATGCCGCAGCCAAGCCCTATTGGTGCCAATGCTGTCAATCATTCAACCTACTCGGCACCTTTCTCATAAGGTTTTTCCTCAATGTAAATTAAAGCTGTCGGCTAATTTGGGTCATTCTTGTTTGTAAGATTTGAATTAGTTTTCTAGACACGCCAAATTACGTTTAACTTATTTGGGACGAGGACCCTTGAGTATATTTTGTAATGAATATTAAAGTAAGAAAAAGTAATTATGAATTAATTGCTTAGATAGGTCGCATGCTTATGACTAAGACTTTATTATCGAAACAAAGTAATTTATAAACAATATCAATTCACTCGAGTAGTCTAAATAGAAACAGAATTGCTGAAGCAACAAGATTTACACGCGTACGTGAGATTACCAGCCTATGTGAAAATTGTGAACGATTCCAAGAACAATATATATTTTTTCACTTATTATAGAGCAAGTCTTTGCAATAAATTAAGTTTCTTGTACTACAACTACCACGTATATGATCTCCAAGTGGCTGAGAGAGATGACCACATATCGCCGCGCCACTCCAACGTAACCCAGATCGTGGACGAGCGACGCCATAGCATGGCGTGGCACCTTGCTCGACCCTTCTCTTAAATGTTTGGCACAATTACGTTTCATTAAAGCGAAAACGCCAATGCAGTTCGGACACACGGATTTTCCTTATGTGACTATCTGATTGCAGTGTCTAGTTTCTTCCAAAGGTATATAAGATAAGTGACTACATTGCGACGAATTTTCCTCTAAACTTGTTGACGAAATACCATTACTTAGAATGACAACTTTCAGAAAAGTCATGTCCGTTACCCACAACCGTTACCTAAACGAAGGAGAAATTTTGAGGAGTGGCCGCCCTTAACTTGTTCTGAATAGTATGTATAACACAAAAAGTTTGTAAACCCGTTTCAAGTACATCTAAACACGAGACGGAGAGACTGCGTACTGGTTTCGCCCGCGGAGGACACCTGTGCCACATTTTGTTATGCATTAAGGAGAGGAGCAAGGTCGCGCGATGGCGGCGGCCGGCAGTTTGTCCGTCACGGCACTTTCACCTGTCTGCGGGCGCCGCCGCTTCTAACCCGGCGGTTTCTGCGACCGGCGGCGACGCTATTGCCCGACCACTTGCCGCTCTCAATGAATTGATGCTGGCCTCAGGCATGGCCCCTTGTACAGTTTGCAATATAGCCAGCTTTTATTTAACCGCACAATACATGCGTAACAATTAATGACAGATGTTTTGGCGTAAAACAAATAGGCATTTACAACTCTTCAAATTTGTCTCTGAAATTCCAAGACAATGAGCGGTTGTCATCGTGAGAGTTAGCGCAACCTACACGAGCGCAAGAATGACTACAAAACTTAAGTAACTGACTAACGATAGATTTGATGTTTATTATAACCCAGTCAAGCATTATGATCCTCGCTAACGTCATCAAATTAGAGATCGTGATCAGAACCAAACGTGACGTCAACGGCATACTGATATGAATATGGAGTCTAATCGACTTGTGACTGAGCCTCCTCAAACAACTTTTATTTTAAAAACCTATTATGGTGATTTGATGCATCTAAATGATTTAAGCTCCTGTCACCGAGGATATGACATGGAGCCATTAGTGGACATGCCACGGTTCTAAGTTAGAGCCTGTCAGACGGTGACAGCGCCGTTATAACAACAAATGGAGCTGAATTAATTAGCCTCCAATTAGTAACCCGCGAGTTAGTCACGTACGAGCAATTTCGAAGTCGGTTAGCAGGCAGTTTTGATAGCGACAAAATTGTGTCTGCTTCGGCTTGATAAAGCACGGGTCGAGTTCATTGATACTTAGTAAACGTCAACCCTATTTAAAATTTCTTGAGTCCTGTCCAGTCCAATACAAGTCTGGCCACGACACGCAATCATGGCATCGCGTGCATCAATCTCACGTGCCGAGTGTTTCTCAAACCGTCTCTCGTACTACTTTATTGCCCAAAAGGTACGACCCATATAACAGTGTATGTGTCAACATAGTATGTTTAACATTCCTGGCAATGCGAACGTCAATGAAATGGCGATATGTCGTAAACGTACCCCCATCCGCGGCATACCATGGCGCATTCGAGTCTGCCCGCACGCGATCTTCTCCCCGCATTGCGCGGAATGTTGCGTTTTTGTCCTGCTATCATCGTGATTATTGCAACGCGTATGAAACATGGCCCCGATACTTTATTACATCATTATTTGCCACTGCGTACTGTTACTATTTTTCATGGTCCTATAAGATTATGGCATATTAGTGGACATATTTTCGAATTTTATCAACCAAAAGCTAGAATTGTAACTATAACTGTAGTAAAGTCAGTAATCCTTGCTCGACTAGGAAATTGCGTCACCTTACTATCTCTGCTGAAGATAACGTATTAATTTATCGTTTAATGATATCTCCTGCGACCTTGAGACTGTTATAGTCTGAGACACATTAGCAAACGTTAAACGCAGATAAGTTCTTTAGTTAGACAAATTTGAAGTCTGAGCGGCTGTCTACCTTTCCTGAGGATAACGCGACCCTGTTTAAGCTAAAGAAGTGTTTATTACTGCACTTTAATAACGTTTTGATATAATCAAGATCACGACTGGGTCCAATGCACAGCAGATTTCAGCATTCAAGATCTTTGACTATGGCGTAAGTCGAGGCAAATACGTTTATACATATTAGGCACAAGGAGGAGGGTTGGATATAGGACATGTTTCTTATTAAATTATGGAATATTGTGGAACAATCTAGCCGGTTCTGCCGTTGAGAACATACGAAGCGCAGGCACCGAAGCGAGACCTCACGGCCGCATGACCCCGTTCCCACGCCATCATCACCTGTGCCATCACGACCTGTGGGCTCCGAACAATGCCGGTGTCCTTGGGCTCTCAATAACTATGATGAGACTAAACTTCTGTTTCATAATCTGAATAATTTCTTTGAACTTGCGTTTGAATAAAATGAATGTATATCTAAAATCTATTATTGAAGAAACTCCAAAAGCGGAATAGGTACACATTGTTGCATTAATCCTTAGATTAAACTCTGAATACATTAGCACGATGCAATCAGCGTAGGAACGTGTAATAAGAATTTGCATCTAAATCGAAATAAAAACAACAGATAAAATAGGAACACATTAGACACGTATGCATGGCATAGTAACTAACAATGCACAGTTTATTTTAATTATGCATTATCTAGGTAAATTAGCAATAGAAACGTTACTGCAATTTGTCTTATGAGTGGAAACTTGGAAACTCAGAAAACAGAAGCTGATTATACCGTCAAATAGAATAATTACAAATGTATACTCTACTCATGTAACTTCTTGTATAAAATCACCTACAAAAAACTCTTACTTATTGTGCATGTTGCTTAAGGTTGAAATGATGATGATGATGACCTTTGTCACCTCTATAGTTTCGAGACAGCAACAAGAATAAGTGGATGTGTTGTATTGTTTTTTCTTGAATACAATAATGATATTGAACCCATGTATCTGTTAGTGGGGGGCATTTTTTATAGCGTGATCTCACCCACATGTGGGCTAGACGGCCGATTGGAAGACCTTTGATAAAACAAACAAAGATAGAGCTGAAACTTTTTAGTTTTTCTCAAATAACGTTGACGAGGATAAAATGAAACGTGACGAAACTGACTCGGCTATATTTTGTTTTCTTTTTGAGCTCATAACAATATCAGAATGAGATCATAAGTACCTAATGTTGAAACAAATGTTACATAGGGTACCTAAACTAAAATACTAACTATACTTTTCTAAGACTAGATAGATAGCGTGCTAATTGACGAAAATGTTTATGAATGGAATTTTAATTAGTCAGATGCACAGAATTTAATTTAAATGTATATTATAATTGAACATATGGAATTACCTATTAAAGTGTAGACAACGCTGCAGCAGTGTTGCAAATCTACAACCACTCCTGAACGCTCAGCAGCATTCCTTACCCTTATTTGAGTGAAGGAATGCGACTGCCTAAACCAATCAAAGACAGTAAAACCAAAGTTATTCCAATACCGTCGCCGCGATTGCTAAACACGAAAGTATGAAGCAGTCAAAAGCGTTCGACCGTGGCATTTTACCTACGCCTAGAACCGGAATCTGAGATATGAATGACTACGGCAAACACGAGAGCTGTGGATGATATAACTCACGAAGCCACCTGTCAGCAACACATCTTGAGGCAGATAAATATTCCGAACGTCTTGGAACTAAAACATTCACCGAAAATTGGTGTTTATACATCAGAAATGAGTAGATAGCAATAAAAGCTAATAAAAAATGAATAGGAGGGATAAATAAGACCGATATGTCAATAGGCGACACTTGAGCAAGCAAACGCTTGAGAAATCATTGGAAAGCATGGTAAAGAAAAGACACTATTTTATCAACTTTCGTCAATAAGACAAAATAATGGACTGGTGATTAATTTTCCACTAAAACGACAATGTTTGTTTTATAATGATCCGGTATGTTTGCTTCTTTTCTAGGTAAAGATTGTGCTATGACTAAATGTAGCGGAATTCAAAGTAATTAAAAATCTGCTATAGGTGAAGTTTATCAAAGACGTCATTGAGACGGTTAGTCATAAGATGAATCAATATTATAAAGCCGCCTACACACTGATTACTGTGGGGTCAATAACTCAGAACAAGATAAAATACGACATTATAACTGGACTCTAGATAAAAATGCGAATAAAATAATTGTGTGGCTATTTATTTTTTTGAGTACATTGACGTGACGACTACAAACATTTGTCGTATTTGGAGTAGAACTTCGGTCAACAAAGGTGTAGAAAGATATTTTCGAGAAGAACAATAAAGATTAGAGAACTGACAGCTACATGAGAATAAGTATCAAGGAAATGTAATAACGTCTGCAATAAATTGACTAGCAGAAGGAAGCTGGCAAAGATAATAGATACCTAGTCATCAAGTTTAAGGCTGAACTCATATGGCGTAACCACAAGGAAGGAAAAATGAAACAAAACAAGGTCTTTACCTTCTTTTAACTACACACGTTCGAAGTGACTTCATCACCATGATGAGGTAAAGTAATAAATCTGCTCATCCATATATAATTAGACCTATTAGCCCATCTAGAACTTATTAAAATGCTGATGAAAGTGTTCAACATGTGACATTAATCTTATGCTAGTGTTGAATAACTAAACGCCTTAATACTCAGTCTCAAGGATTCCACGTACAAAGCGAATATCAACTTATCAATTTAAAAATGATTTACTGACAAACGATAATGGGATGCTTGGAAGACAATTTAAATAAAACGTATGGTAAAGGATATTTAAATTACAAACTGTCGCCGGCATGACAGGAAAGCAAAGTATCAAACAATTATCACGCTCGCGAGGTCACGCCGCAGGTAGTAACTAGCAAGGCATGGATTACGTAAGTGACATACCATACTCACAATCGTGTAGTCATAAGTATGGCTGTTACATCGGAAACCTTTAAATAGCAACGCTGTCATACATGCCATGAATGTAATGAGCCTCGAGGTCTAGATTTAAAATTGCCAGTATTAATAGTTTTTCCAATGAATGTAGTTATTGCACATAATTACGCCCACAGCCCCAGTTCAGCGAAGGTAATTAGGCCTAGGATAAAACATTTTCAAATACGATAAGAAAATATAAGCGAAAGAAGCCAAGGCCGATGATGCTACAAAATCTAACTAACATCAAAAAATTTGAAACATAAATTTGTATAACTAGTTTGGAATTTGTTTCTGGAATCTTGTACAGGTTGATTTGTGCTGTACATAATATAAACTAAAATTTATGGGAATTACAGCACGTGGGAACAATTATCCATGTATATAGTTCCTTTTTAATTCAAATAATATTGAAAAACATATAAAGTAAATAAACACGCATAGAATTTTAACTACCACACAATCAAAATGCCGTAGATCCATATAAGACTCCAAACAATCTTGAGAGAACTAAACTTGATAGAGTAATAGTTACTAGTAGAAGATAACTAGACTATAAATAGACGATGATGATATTAACTAAAATATGACCGTTAACGGCCGGGGAGCGATAAACGTCGCAGATGGGATCACGCGGAGCTTCTAAGCCCGGTCGTCGCCGTCGGTGAGTCACTCCGGTAGAACCTGGTGCCTAAGACGATAACAGAATGAGTGTACTTAGATGGGAACTTTATAAATGTATAAAGTTGACGATGATGAAAACGAAATCAAACTTATATATTTATGAAAAGCTCTAAGAATTGTAACTTTATGACCTTGAAATATAAATAAACTTATTATTGCTATCATGGAAATGGTGCTAACATTATTACGCATACTAAATTCCATGAATATTACAATATTTGCAATTCACCTAATACTTTAATTTACTCATTAGATGACGTGGATAATGATAACTTTATCAGTAATTAGTTTACTAATAGCTATGACTGTGTCATCTCTGAAAGCAGTTACTTTAATAGCTCATTTACTGTCAATAATGTATAGCAACCGCTGGAGATCAAGGCAGGAGTCAAGAATAACAGGTGTAATGCAAGGTAATGATCTCGACCCTTGGTAACTAAGGACGAATCAGCAATATTGAATACAAGGTACTATCATAATATGTTTCGTGATTCTAAGTACGACAACTGAACATTAAGAATGGAGAATGGAGGTCGCCTACGAGCAAGAATTATGAACACGGAAAATTTTGCAAAAACACTGAAAGAAAAAAAAATATTGAGAAAGTCGTAGCAACAATTGTGGCAGTTGTTGAATTAGCCACGTGTCGAAAGTAAACACATTCATTGAGCCTAGAGTGTTTGATAAACTGTTCCCGGCAACCGCTGACTAGCAGCTATGTTGATAAATATACGGTTACTAGCCGATCGTACACCTTTCGCTTCGCAGAGTGCGTGTAAACGAGCTAATTTCTAAAGTACGTGTGGTGTTAGTGTTGATTACAGTGATGACCGAAACAACAAAACTTGGCACCACAAAATGTGCGTTTCTTGTCACTTTACTCGTAGTTGTGTACACAATACTATTTTAATGTATCCTTCAAAAACTCTACAAGTTCATAAACATGAGTAACATCAAAGAAACGAGCGAATGTTTAAAATTCTAGCGTTGGCGTGAAGTTTACATTGGAAACTGTATCAACACACTCAATGCTAGAGTCAGTTACATATTAATGACTACTTGGAATTGTGTTTATGGCGAAAGTCGCAATTGACGCAAGGATGTCTGCGGATCGTGATAGTTTTATTGATCATACATTTTCCAATTTGTCCTCTACTTCTAAAGTTTATTTCGTTGTCTTGTCACCTTTTGCTCTTTGAAGTATCACTCAAATTATTTGAAAAGTATAAGATCAAAGTCAATAACTTTCCCAATAGCAAGACTGATATACAACAAAATGCAAATTTCGACCTCAGCGTTCGCCTATTATAATAATATTGCAACATATGAATAGCACCCACACCTACATGCAATAACCCATACCTGACGAGGTGACTCAGAGGACAGGACGCGTATAGAGCACTTTACACAAAAACGTATGGTTCAAAGTATTATCGGTTAAAATGATGCTGAGGATTTTCTATTCTAGATTTGTTTCTATGGTAACGTATATTCGATTGATATCAATAAAATTCCATGCTGATTACGTCTGTAAAGTGTGCGATTTGCAAGCCCTGTCGCTGTTTTCACTATAAGTCATTGAAGGCAGACATGAAATCCAGCGTTTACAAAATTGGTTTGTTTTTGTCAATGTGTTAATAAATTATTTTAAAGTTTATAAAGGAGGAATACGTAACAAATAGTTGTAAGATCTCAGTATTACTGCAGCCATGGCATATTTATATCTGATTACGATAATAACCTAACTTTATCTACGAGTAGTTTTCATTATCTGCTTATTATTAATAGGTAAGTTACTAAAGTTAATTAAATACTTACAAAATTATGTGAACTATCTAATCTTCCTTGTATATTGATAAAGAACACTCATAGATCTTGTGCGGACTGAACATATTTACAAAGGAATTTTAGGAATTTGATACGAAACATACTTTGTAGATTATACATAATACTTATGAGGAAACGGCAATTGAAGTGCAGCGATTAAAGGATTTGTAATTGCTAAAAATAGATCAGACCATCAGAAAGCTAACATACATAGACGCAACGAAAGATATCTTAACATTTGAACACTGAACGGGCCGCCATCACGTCTCAAATGAAAGTCATCAACGACCTCTGAATATTCATGTATCGAGAACCAGTATGTCAAAGCCGGTGTCCTCACTGATAAATGATTTCGGTAATCATATTCAGTGCAACCCGGTTGACATTGCTTTTTCAGGTCAATGTCGGTTATAAGGATTGAAAACAAATTCAGAGAATTGTTTATTCTTAAGGGTACCGGAACTACGCGCTCGCTAAAAGGAAATTGGGTGCTTGTTGCACTCAACTGTTCAAGGAAAAATATGTTACTAGCACAAATATGTTATTTATGATATCGAAAATATAAACGCGTCACACGAACATTTTTATCGCGTGCGAGTTGAGATAATCAACGTACAAGCAAACATTCCGAGCGTGGAGAAAACTGAGTGCAAGTAACTCATCGAGTGCACCACATTCGAGTTTAGAGAATGAGCAGGGAACCAAAACAAACTTGAACTTGGTTCCGCTAAAAATACTCGTGTGTTGCTCGTCCGCGGCCGGTGCCTGCAACTTTGTGTGCCATTTCCACGATAAAACGACCATCCAATAACATTAGCATCGATGGTTTTGCAATCTTTATGCGTTTAAAATGTAAATGGAACGAAGGATTACGCCAAAGTGGAATGATTATTTATCGCTGTAAGTTATTGAGGTTTAATTTTAGAATAGATGCACTGTAATATTACGTAAATAAAATCTTTTCTGCAAAGAAAAGTTCTCGATGATATCGTTACAAATGTTGCATCAAGTGAAGACGCTGCTAACATTGTAATTTATATTCAAAAAGTAAAAATGAATCGTGAATAACATATTTTTACAAAGAGAAATTCTCTCTTCAAATGTTGCATCAACAGAAGACCCTGCCAAAAAATTAAATGTAAACAAACAAGCTATATGAAAGAAAGGATATGGCTAACCTTTTTGTATAGCTTGATCCAGGTGAGGTCGCCTTTCGAGTCGGTGTACTGGAGGCCGAAGAACCAGACCTCGCGGAGGCCGATGGTCTTGACCACCTGGTCGAACAGCTGCTTGCCGGTGGTCGTCTGCTGGATCGCGAACTCCAGCTCCGCGTCCATCGTCGTCACTCGGACGTTCATCTGGAAGATTTATATTGTTAAAACCGTGAAGCTATCCCTAAACTAAAATGATGATGTCTGATTTAATCTTACTTAACGTCAGCTTAACTAGTATCAATTTAGAAAATACTAGATGGGCATACGTTTTAATTTAATAGGATTACCATAGTGCTTCTTTGATCATGTTTCATAAAAATATACGGTGTGTTTCATAAGAAAATGGAAACTGAGACATGTCAAGAAATACAATTAATAAGGCACTAATGTGTTTTATCGTTGTGTTCTTCTTGTAACTCAATTCATTTGCAGCGTGCCCTTGCGTTCGACCGCAAACGAACGACCTCAAGTGTCGAATCGAATATGCCGAAGAAAATCGTGTAAACGTAAAGTGCTTGTATTGTATGTAATGCGAATCGAATTATAGTTGCTGTACAAAGAACCAATGATTACAAGCCGTGACAAATATGACTAGAAACTTCTCTAATGAAAAAGCAACTTAGAGCTGATGATAGTTTCTCCTTAGTCATGTTTCTGAATCAAATACGTTCAATCAAAATATTAAAGTTTAAAATTAATCTCGTTTTCATCAATGGTCTTAATCGTCAATTACACGAGAAAGAAACTCATTCAGAGAGATATAAATAGAGATGGAAACATAAATAGCCGAGTAAATAATGTTTTGGTCGTGTTAATTCAGGATGATGCTGGGCGGGCGCCAAGCGGATGTGATGTTCCGGGAGAGATTATGTCATTGACTATTTATCGCCTAACTTTATTTATTTCTCTTATGCGATGTATTTCCGATGTTCGGTTAACTTTCTGTTTTCATTTCATAATCGAAAGTATTTTTAGTAAGATCAAGTTTTTTAGATTAAGTAATTGTATCAAGTATTGCTTACACAAGAAGAGAATTGACTTGAATGTGGATATAGACAAAATTTTCTTCAATAGATAGCAATGCTCCAAGCGATTCCCGTCCATCAGTATTGAGAACGATTATGAGCGCAACGTCACATCACAATGGACGCCGTCGGCAAGTGATTTTATCTTCGGCATGGTGTTCAACAATACAGCTAATAGTTTCGTTTTCATTCATAGAAGTTTCGAGGTCGTCGGCCAGCCTCGAATCTTCATGGTGTATCAATCAGCGGGAACCCGCATGATATAATGATATGCCTAATGTTTATGGTATGACAATAGCTACGCTGACATGAATCTTTCGCTAAAGAATAACTGGATATGATAAATGTTATAATACCAGTTAAGAGCAGAATAATTACTAAATGTTTGTACTCGTAATTTTGATTTTCGACGCGTACTAAATAAAAATATCAATATCGAACATCTTAGATGTGAAAACGAGATCAAGATTACGCTATCTGGAATAGATAATTTGGAAACTGCAGTGTAGAGCATCGTATGCGGCATGGTAGCGATCGGTTAACGGAAATGAGAGGAGAAAAAACACATTAAATAAAATAAAAAATAAAATAAAAATAAAATACATTTATTTCGAGCCAACACTCATAGTACACAAACAAGTTTCCGACAAATTGGTTTTTGACACAGACAGAAGACAAATACACACAAAGCTTAAAAACTAACAGGGTTCATAGTTAGGTGTCGACAGCAATGCCTAATGTAGGGACAGTCCACCCTGGCAGCTATCATTGCCAGGACGGTGTTGGAGCTGGCCCGCAACCTGCGCACCAGGGATGCGGCTCGTTTGCGCATGGTGGCATGGAAACAATCAACTCGCGCCGCCGCAAACATCCCCGATGCGCTGCAGTAACGAGGCAGCCCCAACACCGCCCTGAGTGCATTGTTATATTGTACGCGGATGGCGCTGTACGTTGCGAGCGTATACTTCGCCCACAGGCTGCACGTATACAAGGAGGTACGGTATGCTCGAAACAACGTTAGCTTCACCTCCTCCGAGCTACGCGCAAACCTCCTGGCAACCATATTCGCCCGCACCGACAGCGCCCTCCGCTCCCGTTCAATGTCAGCATTGTCCTTGAGGTCGGCCGTGACTACGTGCCCTAAGTACTTAAAGTTGAATACTCTTTGTAGGTCCACACCGTTTAAACGAACAGGAGGGATGTTCCTCATGCGTTTTTTTCCGGCCTCAAAAACCATGAGAAAAGCCAAAGGAAAGTGCATTCTGTCGCTGGACTTCAAGGATGGAATGTTAAAAAGACTTCTACGTAAAGCACTCTCTACTTCAAGCATTTCTATCAAAACTGTTATAATAAAAAAATAAATAAATACTTCAAACTTGATTTTGACTTGGAGAACATTTCTCGAGTAGAGATCGAAAATACGTTCCGAAGTACAAGAATGAAATTTTATATGGATAAACAAATAATAAGACTGACAAAACAACAGCGGTCAACTTGGTCTAGAAATTGCCTCTCGGTATACTTTTATCTTCGCAGAGTAAAGTGACACCAGCTAGATAAGGCCGTAAGTCGCGTTATCGCGGGTAAACGGCGGATGTTTGTGCAAGCTGGCGCAATTGTCCGATTATACTTGCATGCGACATGTACTCAACTGGACCCAAAACAGTTATGAGAAAAAACAACTTGTTACATTGATAAAAATATACCAATGTTTAAAATATAGAATAATACGACATGCAACAACTCCAAGCAAAGAATTAGACTGAATTCAAAAGGTTGAGTTGAAGAAGAGGTCATTTAAGTACTTTGCAGTTCTTAAGAATACGTTTTGCATGATGCAGCAGAATAGATAGTAGTGCAAGTACCGGAATAGCATGCAATGAAATCATAGTCAAGTGTGTCGCTGAGTTAACGAGCCATAAATATGTTCATAATATTATAGCGGTTGAACTTTAAACAGCAGCGCATGAAGACAAGTCAAACAGTTGGTCATCGTTTTCGCGAAGTGCATAATTAAAGCGCAAACGTTGGGATAGGGATCCGTAGATGACATCATGATCTTGGCTAACCAAGCGGTTCAATTTACAATGTACATATTAGATACACAACCTCGCAATAATAGCAAATATACGTTACGTATGAGATTGAAAGCCATATGCGACATCTATAGTGTAACGTCGCATTTTTTCTGAGCAAGGAGAACAATAGTCAAGAGCCCACATCTATTGTTTCGCGGTATTTGCGTTTAAGTACCTGAGAGATAGATAATAATAACACCCATGTCCTCGCTGAGACGAGTAGGAAGTCCACACGGTGGCCAAGGTAACAACGGTAATTAGACGAAGAATTGAATTTCTTGTATCACATAATGATACAATTATTAGTTTTGAACTTTGACATTACAGCAATTACTAAATTGCCGTAAATATATTTAATAGATTCGACTACAAATCCATTTAAAGTTAAATATTGTGGTTAGCCAATTAGTTTTAATAATATTCGTGTAGCAAGTACTATACTATGGGCTGTGTCGTAACTTGGAAAGGCAACTTCACAACTTTAATAGTCTCCAGTGGGTTGGGTACTTTCTCACTAGCTAAAGTATTGAATTACCGCCACAAATCCAGTAAAAACTTCCTACACATGACATAACAAATGATGCTCATATTGTGTGTGCAGAAGTTGCAAGTTTGAACTCTAATTCCTTTGAGTAGGGTTCAAAACGAGACAAAGAGTTTCGAAGGGATGGCATAAACGGAGGGTTCGAGAACTTAGAGATATACTACGGCAGGTGCAATCGAACAGGTGACGGCAACACGTGGCCCATATTTAGGATTGCGTAGGATGTTTGACCGCTGAGCAGGTAGAGTTTACCTTACGTCTGCAGTTCGTCGTTATTCATCTGTTATGTGAGATGTGCAATAATTTGGATACATTACAAAGATCCAACCAATAAAGATTACCTCGTATTGGGAACATACTATTGGGAAATAACAGTTCGACAATGCAATCTTCTATGAAGCTGTTTATAATTGACTTTAAACAAAACCAGCTATGACAGTCTATAAAAAGCCTCTATCAACTCGCGTAAACTGCCTAATGAAAGAGATAGTTATCGGCAAAGTGTCAATTTACTCAGATACGAATCTCACTCTCACAGATTTACAAACGAAAGCTCATAAATCTCGGAAGACTGTTAAGGTGATACAGAAAGAAATTCATCAAGTTGTGTAGAAATCGCAACAGTGTGCGAGTGAAACGAAGTGAAACGGTGCCAAATGGTCATGGAGCATATCGACCGTCAAATTAAATTCAAGTACAGCAGTAATGAGTGACAGAATACGTGACAATGCCCGTTTGTATGCTATCACGCGCATAGGAATGACCATTTGAAATAATTATTAGTGTCTTTATTATGCTGGCGTGGAGTTCACCTATTAGATGTGCAATTAAATGAAGCTATACAGAGACTGACGCGGCAGACCGCAGCGAACGGAGGGGAGACGAACTTGACTCAAACAAACTCTCCACATTGGGCCACATTAACTCACAATCACAATAAAAGAGTGGAAGAAAGGAGATGTCTTTACCCTTCAATGGGATCACTCTTAATAATATCTGTGAACGCAACAAGTGGATTCGGTACACTGCATTCGAGCAAGGATATTCCTATGACTCATACCGATTCCAATTCAAGATGTAAGCTCTGTGTTTCAGCGTTTCGAATGTTCTAAGATGACTCATTTTTCTGGGATAACTTTCTATGACTGACCTTTGAAGCAAGCCATCCATATAATAAAGCTAAAAGTTTGTGAGTTTGTTTAGATGTTTATGAATATTTGGAACTCGTGTTAGACCAACATCGAAGAGAATACTTAACATTAATAAGGTGTTTTTATTAAGTATAATTTGTAGATAATGATTAATTTAATTAGTTGAGCAAATGGTAATGAGATTCAAAGAGTAATAATCATTGACTCGGGGGCAAAGTTGAAATAAATAGCAATTTTTTTGTCTCGTCGTACCGTCTTTCAGGCAGATGAGGAAAAACCTTGATTCTGTCATGCGAAGGTACGCATGCAAATGTTCATATTAATAATAATATTAGACAATCGTTTTAATTGTTTCAATATTCAGTTATTTTTTATTTGCTACATGACGTTATTATATTATCAAATAATCTTATACGTTTTTAAAATCAGGCGTCTGTTTGCGAGTTGGTGTATGGATAATGAATCAAATAAGTAAAGCTCTTTAAAGTTACAGCCTTTTGGTAATTAATCTCCAATTTCCTTGCTAGACTACAAATTATGGCCTTTACGACAAATACAAAGTCAATGAAAGGGCAATATTTCAACCCAAAGACATTGGTAAAAAAACCGTTGGTGATTTTTTAAATATGGACAAAAGCGAAGGCTAGGAGCCCTTCGCAAGACAGGAAAAATACTCCGTCTCCTTCTTTACAACGGGCCTGAAAGGGACGAAACGAAAGACGGTTATGGCCGTTTGCACGATGCAAAATAAATAATAAGGCTATAAGCGGCGACTCCATCTTGTATTTTCTGGGTTTACGTTGCGATGACATCACCGTAACTTATGATTTGAGTCAACAGCAGAGCTGAAGTCTATACAACTTAATATTACACGACCATACATCTGTTGCCAAGTGGAATTTGCACAACTCCATAATTTTAATTTCGGCAATGCTATGGAGTGAAATAAGGAAGACAATGCTTATTTTAAGTTTTCAGCATTAGAAACATACATTCCATGAAAATTAAAGGGATTATGTAAAAACTCCACGGTTAGTACTTATTTATAACTAAAAGGATCAAAGTCCAACCCATAGGATTGACCCAAAACCGTAAAGGCTCAAGGTTTTTTCAGGTATCAGACCAGTCACGAGACGTCCTTTGACCGTGGATTACGTAACGTACCTGCTTGCCTCCCGCGACCATGGTGCTAGATTTTGGGTCACTCGCACAAAAGTTACACACACACTGTAGGTACTGTCAGTTGCAACTTGCAGGGTATGGGAGCTTAGGGTTTAGGTGAGGCGACACTAGAGCCGCGTCAGGTGGACGCGGCGGTTCAGTGAGGACTGGCGGGGATGCGTCTGCGCCCCGAGCTCAAGGCCGCAGCGCCGGCGCCGGCGCGCTTACCTCACACGCTCAAGACCTACGGTTCGCTGCCTTTGGGGTTCCTTTGGTTGCAGTGAAGCCTCCAATGCAATTATCTTAATCCTTTATCATTGATACTCATGTTTAGTACCCATGGAAATTTCGGAATTTATCATTTTCTTTCGTACGTAAGCTTTTGCACGTTAGTTAAATTTTGAATAATTTAATCTCAAAATTATTTGCGTTCATTGCATTAATTTGTAACTGGATATTAATCACAGTATTTATAAACTAGGATATGTTTTAAAAATTATGATAAGAGTAAACTTTGTTACAGTAATTAGTACCTTGTTTATCAATTAACTTGTTGGATTGGAACTTTAAAAAAGTGTTTTAGTTAGGAATCCACAATTTTTAGTTGCACTCATACTTGGCAGGTTTTTTTGTGCAGTACCTAAGTCGAATGATGAGTCTTGACATTGAAATGACGTCGGCAGTATATCAGTGGTCGTGGCGAGCGCACGTACTGCATGTACTCGTAGCTGTCTGTAATGTCTACTATTTGCGGATAATGGAGAGATTTGTCGCATCATACACACGTCTATACAGCACTTTGCTCTTCGGCAGTGTCTGCTAAATATTAGAAAATACTTATAGTCTAAAAGAGTATATTTGATCCAACCAAGCCAATTCAAAACTTTTGGTAAGCGATAGTTTTCCATGAATCTTGACAACCTAAAAAATATTGCCAATTAAATCTTCATTTCTGTCGTTTTCTGTTCATTCATTCGTTTATCTCAACGAGTATAATAATTGGAATGCGTTGGGAGACCTTCAGCGAAAATATTTCCGCAAATAGAATTCCTGGAAACAGAATGGTACGGGCGCCAGCAAGGTCCCCAGGTAGAGCCTTCACACGTCACTGCGAGCGTATGTCAGCTTAGCGTGTAGGTCGATGGGTCAAAGGAAATAAGAATTCCAATTCTTCGTGTCCGCTCATCGTGTTCCGAGAATCTCCCTGGTGTTTTTATTTCAAAGATTAACCATAAAATTTTCGAAATAGGTAATGATAATTATTGTAGCCCAAATTCCGATTCATTAAACGCATTTGCTTGCTAGAGCATTCAGGGCATAGCGATTAATAATCGGTCCCGGCTGTAAAGTCTAATCCATGACGGAGGCCTTCAGGCGCTTAAAAACTGCCACAAACTACTTCGCAATTACTTATGCCACTGCCTGTGTCTATGATATTAAAAAGTCTTACTCAACTCACTTTGCAACATGTTCACGTGTCTAAGCATGAGTGGCTTATCACACGGCTCGCATAGGATCCTCTTTGAAATAGTCCAAGTGTTAGTTTACATGGTACCAATGTGTTCCTATTCCAGCGTCTTCCTATTCCATTCAAATTTCATACTAAATGCATGGAAATAAAGAACAAATTAGGACACACGTTATGTCGTTGATCGGACATCCGACGCCAGACCCCAGTTAGGTGGAGCTTGCGCCTAAGATAGAACCTGTCTCTACGGGCAGGTATGTAAACACGACGCATAGAATGCGAGTGCAGCGGCCACTAACCAGATAAGCGCGGAGTCGCGACACACTTTCCCACTTCCTTCCTACGGCACACTTGTGCCAGCTCTGTGTGCGTTTTGTAATTCTATTACTCGTAGATTTATAGCAATCAGCTTTTACGAGCGATGGTGTTCAATTAGTTCTTTAAGTTGCCATTCAATTTCAGATCATGGGGTGTTAATATGACTCTTATTACCAGGCATATAAGGCGTTTATATTAATCTCCCAGATACTACCAAATTTTGATGCAAAACTCCAAACTTGCCAAAACCATTCAACATTTTCGTCAACAATTCATGTTTTCTTTTATTGATAAGGAATGACAATCTCAGTGATACTCGTCCCGTACGTCAATTCCATATCATAATGGTTCGTTTGCGTTTTTCTCCGCCATTGAAAACAATAATGTCATTCACATGGATGTGCCAGGTTTCGATTGCACATCAGGGACTCAGTTACATGACAAACGGGTTGTATGGACCGTCTTCTATGTACAAATATAACATTTATATGACAGAAAATTTCTAGATACCGATCAGACTATGATCTCTGAATAAAAGCTGTCTTTTTGTATAAACTATCGGTTTGTTCCAATGTAGACGTCATCGTCATTAGACGTAACAGCCACTGTTGGATAATAGCCAAGCGCCTTAAATTTGCTTTCTACGTATTTGCGGCCTTAAGAGGCGGTTCGGTTTGGTTCTCACTACACTACCGTTTCCTTAGGTTCTTTAGCAAATAAGTGGTTTTAGATTACGTTATGTTTAGCATGAACAGGAATAGAGACGTAAACACGAACACACATGCTAATAAAACTGGGGATAAGTGTGGATGGACTAACTTCAAAATCACAAATAAATATATGTGAATGGAAGTCTAGCTAGAGTGGACACATTCACAAGAACTTAGTACTAATGAATGGGCATGGGTTGGGTACTCAAATTAGCTACATGTGACTGTATATCGACAATGTTACTATAATCGGGTCACACATCAAACAGTGACTAACCAAGATGTTATCACTTCCGCTTAGATCGAGCGCGTTCGTAATGTAACCAAGTATCTGCAAAAATAGGCATTAATTCAGTTCTAATGAAGTTATTTTATTAATGGTAATATAATGGACCTAAAACTCTTCCCTGGGAAACACCTCGAAAGTGTCTGGCCTTAGAGCAGAAATACTATTACATGTATGATTTTGTGATGAGGCAGTTTAATATTACATACAAGAATTTTGGGATTCAGGGACTATAACTGAGTCGGCCGCTGAGTCATACGAACTTACTTTTTTAGGGACTATCAAGCGTGAAATTAATACTACCCATGAGTGTTTCAACAAAATTTAAGAAGTCAACACAACATAACACCTATAGTATGTGTAACTAAGTATCAAGATAATGTTACATACTTTTAGCATATCTTTTTCAATATCATCATTCGTAACTGGAGATAAACAATTGTGATTGAGCACTTAACCTAATTACCATGAAACAAATAGTTTTTTATTGTTATAAAAAGTACTTAATAAAGGTGATGTTGATGATTAGAAAATACACCAGAATTCATAAGCATTTTTGCCTCATTAAAAATATGTATTGACTATGGACAGAACTGGTTTAATAAGTCCATCAGCCAAGTTTAATGGAAATACCATGATCTAGCTTAAGTGTTAAGAATGAGTAAGTAAGTTTGTATGAATAGTAAACACAAGTTTAGAAATAGCCATACACATCGGTTTAATCAGTGAAGATCTAATTACTTAAGATGCCTATGACAACAACCTGAAACTAAAGTACCTTATGTCAGCTTGTAATGAGTAATTTTGAAAAACATTATTAAATTGTCATCAAAACTGTCAAACTCTACTTATTTGACTGATATACTACTTATATACTTTTTGTTTGTAAATACATACATACTATACATAGAAACACCCAGACCCGAGACAAATATTTGTAGATCATACAAACATTGGTCCCGCCGCGGGGACCGTACCCGCAACCTTTTACGTCGCAGGCGGGCCTTCGCCCACTGCGCTACAGAGGTCGTCACTTAACCCCCTATTAGCACATTCATTATGAATTTGTACCTACCTAGAAATAGGTTGTGTGTACAATACGTCACTATTTATTTTGTCATCTGATGATGTAATACTAAATCACACTACCGGGAAGTGAGTCAAAATAACTTTGTAATTTTATCAACTTTATAATGAAAACGACTTTATTTTTTATACAATTATGATTACATGTTTAAATATTTGTCTCGGGTCAGGGTGTTTCTATGTACAATATGTATTTACAAACAAAAAGTATATAAGTAATATATCAGTCATCTTAGTACCCATAACACAAGCTCTGCTTACTTTGGGGCTAGATGATGCTGTGTGAATAGTCCAGCATTATTTATTTATTTTATTTTTATTTTATTTATTGATTTTTAATAAAAGTTTAACGCATGTAGATTTAAACCACAAGCAAATCGTTTTTCTCGGCGTTGACTAAGAGCTTATAATCTCTTCACTTCAGTTATTTTTACCTCCAGTATAGAGTACTCTTTTTCACACAATCAAAATTAACTTATTATGTAGTTTGTTTTCACAACTGAATCCCGAATAGTGACTAGTTCAGATATAGTGCTAAAAATTGTTGTATCATGTTTAATGGTAACAGTTTATCACTAAAGGATATATTGATAGGGACAATGTTTTGTAACAAACCAGTTAGTGTTATTTTTAATGAGATAAGAAAAGTTTTATGACAAGCTAATTTAAAATGTAAAAATGATTTTGTAACTTTTCCTTTTAACAGTATTTTAGGTTGAAACTACTTGAAATTAATTATGTCAAGTTGATGATGATTGAAAATTGTGACATAATGGTTGTATTTAAACTTCACATATTTTACAACATAATGATCTATATCACTTTATAAAATATTTGAATTTCAGGTCTAATGATGTGTACAATATTATCTTATCAGTTAGTGATAATGTTCAGCAAGTTACGACACAGACTAAAAACTGTGCTGTTTTCACTTTCTAACAAGTACTTAGAGTACTGAATGGGTCACTTAGTCTCTGAATTATGTAAATCTCTAGAGCATGATTACAATGCAAGTATTTCAGTAGTATACATGCAGTTTTTTACTGTCTGTGGCGTTTGACGACATTGCGATGGAGAAATCGCTAAAATCACGCACTAAAAGTGTGTACAAACTTACAAAATAATGAAATAGAAATCTTATAAGATAAGTAAATAGGCGTGTAAAGTTAAGGTACTCACAGATTTCGGCATGTTGGCGGCTTAGGATCTCAATCTGCAACGATACAACAGTATATGATAGGTTTGTCGTGGAAATTTCACCGCGACAAGCAGCTTACATGGTCAGAGAGAACTCGCGAAATTCTGAATAAACGACAACCATTTAGCGCGCAAATGACACATCGAACTGTGTACAGTGAGTTGTTCTATACAATTCTTCTTACGATAGCTACATAGGAGCGATGACAATAAAATAGCAGGCACCGGCCGTTAGTCTGGACTTGGTAAAGAAATCGTTCACAAGGCTTGTAACTTTTTGGAAGAGTTTAATGATAAATTTGTTAGTGGATTAATCTCAGATGTTTGCTTACCCGGTAAAAAAGTAATTTATCGCCTAGTAATCCACATAAGTAGCACAACACTCACATAGAACGCACACACCCTCCAGCCACAAAAATATCGAGATGTGACATGACAACTGCATGTGTGACGTGGTAGCCAGGGCTGCCCTGTGCAATAAAATAAAAACTACTAATAATAGTTAACAGCAACGTCTGATTAAGTACCAAAAAGGTACCATGCTAAATCTTTGGTCTGACTAATAATAAGACAGGGTTCTTAATAGGATCTTTGAATCATAATGCCTGTTAACCAATGGTCTGACGGGAGGTGGCTTCTCCGCGCGTCTCTCTGACTCACAGATGGCGCAGTGGATGAAGAAGGCAGGCTCGTAGGCGGCGGAACAACGAGGAGGTGAAAGGCGGTTATACCTCCTCTGGAGAGTGCATGGTTGGTACGCAATATCGCCACCTTCGCTACTCTTGCCCGGCATCAAGGGATGTGGGTGCCTTGGTGACTCAGTCGGATAAGCATAGCGGATAAGATAGATAGATAGATAGATAGAACCTTTATTTGCCAACACACAGACACAGGTACATTACACATACAGAGAACAGGTACAAAAAAGAAAAATACAAAAGTAGGTATGAGGTAAGTAGGTGACAGAGCTATGAAGTTAGGAACCTCTGTGCCTATCCCTACTCACCTACATGCAAGCATAACCATATGCCTAAGCATATCGGATAAGCACTTGCCTTGCAAGTCAGTCAGTGCTTATCCGAATGAGTCACTTGTATGGTCTCTAGTGGTAGCACCAGTCACTTGTATGGTCTGGATGACGGGGCCGCGGAATGGGTTCAGAGCGAAGCCAAACCCGCTCGGGATGGAGGGCGGGAGGGTTGTTAGCAACATCAGCTCTACACCACCTGCCCCGTGAGGGGGCGAGTGGTATCCCCTGCCTGCCTAACAGGGAACTTTTCAGGGTCCGCGGGTGGTTGGAGTGAGGGTTCTTGCTGCTCATCATGCAGATCCTGGGAGGGTGACGACACTGTGTGGCAGGTGTCGTCGTGAGCTCCACGCACGTGGTGTATTAACTACGTGTGCGGGTGCCGGGCGTGGCTGTGGGTGCCATTATCGGGATTGTGCTCAAGGCAAAATGCGAGAGGGGCACCGGCGTGATCCGTAGGAGATCCCGGAGCCCTTCGTTATGCATAGGGGCTGGTCATCGGGTTGTTTTTAATTGTTCGTCGAGTGCTCGACAACCCCACACACCCCAATTATGTTCCCTCCACGTAATTGGAAGTCTGTCTGTGAGCAGATTTTCCATCTGCAAAAGAAAAAAAGGTACCTACCTACTTACCACAGCAGACTGTTTCGTCTGTGCTACTTACATAACTACTTAGGTACTAATTGTTTAGTAATCTTCGTTAGACGGAAAGTTTCGTTAGACGGAGAGCTAGACGAAAACACGTAAAATGGACTACAGTGATTAAGGGTGATGGCCCAGAGATGCTGAGTTTCATAAAATTTAAGTTGATCCTACCTACCTTGAGTGTACCTTGTTATACAAAAACTAAAAAGATGCTTTGCAATATAATAATAATAATAAATCGTTTATTGCAGACACATGAGATCCATATACACAAATTATACACACAAATTATATTTATCTAAGAGAAACAGAAACAAAATAAAATAATATACATAAGTAAAACATTTTAGGTGGCAATTGCCACCCAACGTCTATATGTTGCCGTCTGCATCAATCTGTCGGCCAGGCTTCTAATAATTGCATTCTTACACCTGTCCACTCTGGACATGAAGGAAGCTATTCTCTTTCTTTGGATGGCGTTAAAAGAGTCAAAGATATAGTACGATAGTACCTACCTTCATAGATTATTTATAAACTGAAGCGTAAACAGGGTCACGACTGTATCCCCAAGGCACGGTAGACTCTCTCAGATCTCTTATTTGTCCATGTATTTATTTAAAAACTACTAATTCATTTTTTTTTTGAGAATGGCAATATAATGCTGTAGAATACACTTCAGACTACGCAGAAAATCTAGGTCAAAAACAAACAACATCAGTTTTTGTAGTAACGGAACGTACTTCTTTCTGTTCGGAAATTTTACTTTTGTGACGTGTTTCTACTCAAAGTTTGGGATAATTTAAATGATCAAACTTTTTTGTCATCAAGATAAACCAAAAATCATTGTATTATCACTAGTCCTTTAAATCTTCGTGAATGCTGTCCTACCGTGTCTTACACCTGTGCTTAGACCCGTCGATAAATAAGTCTGAAATAAATAAGTCTCGGACGAACTATATAATGATCGAAGAAATAAGTATAGTTTTTGAACGAATTGGTACAACTGACGTTTCTGACATATTACTCGACTGACGCACGACTGACGTGCGTGACCTATTGATGTTATTATTTCATAATTTCAGAATTCTCAGAATGGATTGGATTTTTGATTAGTTTTATTTTGTTTGGCCCTATAAAAAATATTATTGTGTGGGTTTCTTTTAAAAATAAAATAAAAATGTTTAGTGACAAATAGCTCAGTCCTTATTCCTACTACGATTCGTTATAATGGGGCCGCATTCATTTCGGCGACTCTGCCACTGGGGACCACTGATTGTTTTGGGTCAGTTCTTCAGAATTTAAGAAGTTTATGAGTATACCATAAAGAGAATTAGTCTTAGTTATAATTTTCTTTGCATTGCTTACAGCATAATAGCTAAACAGGGCTTTATTGTCAACACTCTTTCAGGTATAATAAAACTGATAACATGGGCGATGGTGCATTTCCATAGCATGTGGTGGCCGCCGAACGAGTCGCTAGGAGGCGCGGCGCATGCGGCATTGTTTCTTAGCTTTGCTGCCGCCACTCTCTACTACTTCCTGCAGGCACTGCTTGAGGGCCCAGGATATGTACCGTTGGGGTGGAAACCAGTAAGTTTCTTGTTAGACTTATACAAGCTCCTGTGCATGATATAAAAAAAGACACGCCAAAGGGATTAACTTGGGTATTTTACATAAATATTAGCTTCTGCGCGCGGCTTCACCCGCATGGTACCAACATTTTGAATAGCCTGTATGCTATTCCAGATCACTATCTACGCCTATACCAAGTTTCATCCAAATCGATTCACTGGTTCAGGCGTGATTGATACACAAACATCTAAACATCCAAAAATCTAAACAAATTGAGAGTGGGATTTTGTATGTTTTCCTATTTCAATAGTTTGTTTATTGACATCTTGATCTATTTTTCAGGAAAATGAAGAAGACACCAAGCACTTGCAGTACTGCACTGTCTGCCAAGGGTTTAAGGCACCGAGGTCACATCACTGCAGGAGTTGTAAGGCATTTATTAACCTTTATTTTTAGTATAGTTTGGGCATGTAAAGAGGATGGATGACAGTCGTATGACAAAGCAAGTGTATGAGGCGAGTGTGTATGGGACAGCTGGAAGAGGAAGGCCTAGGCGAACCTTCTTGGATCAAATTGGCGATATTTTGGAGAAGGGCCAGGTCAAAAGTACCCTAAACTGACGAGCATGAATGAAAAGTGATTGAGGCGAAAGTTGTGCGTCAACATTGTAGCAAGTAGAGATCCGTGGTCTCTGCCTATCCCTTTGGTAAAGAGGCGTGACTTTATGTATGTATGTATGTATTTTTTGTAGATTTGTAAGTGCATTGGGTCGTAATGTGTAGAGGAAATGAGGGGGAGGTTTTGAACTCTGAGACAGAAAAGACTATTTATAATAATGACTCGTCACAAAAGCATAAGTTTGTGTTGAATAGTGTTGTTGTCCAGGTGGGCACTGTGTGTTGAAGATGGACCACCACTGTCCATGGATCAACTGCTGCGTCGGCCATGCCAACCATGGATACTTCACTATGTTCCTCATATCAGCTGTGCTTGGCTGCTTTCAAGCTACTATTGTAAGTCAATCTCATATATTTAATTTTAGCTTATTATCATCCATTGGATCTCTGATCCATGGTTTGCCTGCAATTATTGTATGTTAGAGTCCTCCTAACCAGAGATCAACTGCATTTTGGTGACTTGAACTACACCTTTATGATTACTTTCCTATATTAGCCAAATTTTTATATAATCTTTGCTTACATTTACCTGACCAGTAACTTACTTAAGGATTCTTGATGTAGGGGGTATCAGACATTAGGTACGAGTATCATAGTACATACCAAAACACTAAATATTGCAGGAGCAACCTAGTTTGTAATAAATACTCTTGTGTTGACGGCCAAGTTCTTTAAGCATTTGACCCTCTGCCTGATGCTAAGCATGCTTAAAAGGAACCTCTCGATTTGAAGACTCGTATATTGTTCCAGGTGCTAACAATCTGCATGTACCACGCGATATTCCGTGCGTGGTACATCTACCACGGCACAGGGCGCGAGCCGCGCGTGTTCGTGTCGGTGACGACGCTGCCGCTGGCGCTGCTGGCCATCGGGATGGCGCTCGGCGTCGTGCTGGCCGTCGGAGTGCTGCTGTTCTTCCAGGTACAACATAATCAACGGATCTAGGTATTCATTAAGTTAACGATTTGACATGCCTGCTTTTTCATAAAAAAATGGCATAAGCGCATTTAAACAGCTAATTTAACCATTGCCTATAACATATATCTACTATTGACCAAAGCGTTACACCAGGAAACTGGCTAAGTGCAAGTCAGAGACCAAGGGCTGTAACAACAAAAAAAAAACGAAAGGAAACGCGTTTCCCATATTTGAAAAGTAACTTGTGTTTTTTTTTATAGCTGGATAATTTTCTTCTCAGATAAAAGGCATCCTCCGCAACCAAACCACAATAGAAGACTGGATAGTAGAGAAGGCAGACAGTAGACGCCACGAGCGAGGTCTGCCTCCCTTTGTGTTCCCCTACAACCTCGGCCGTAAGAGAAACATAAAGACTATGTTTTCTCCCGGAAATGGACTGATATGGCCAGTCAGAGAGGGCTGTGGACAGTATGACTTAACGGTGAGCTATTTTTTAGTTGGAAGGTATCAACCAATCCAACTTGAAAATATGACTATGTATGTACACTCACGAGCAACCGAATCGAATCACCCCTACAAAATTTACAAAGTGTAACTTTTTTCCAAAATGACCTGAGTAATGCATATAGAATATATTTTTTTTTGAAAGCTTGATCTTTAAGCTTCAAAATTACACCATTATTTTGAAAATCTACACAGTATTTTTTTAATTAATCAGTTTTGAATGGAAACACAACAAAAGTGAAGTTAATTTAAGTTAACATAGGGCTAATCAAAATTAAAATAAAACAGAAAATTTATGTTTAATACTCTTCATTTATTTAATCAATATTTGGTGTTGCCTCCTCTAGCTCTAATAACACTTTGAAGGCGGTTTTTCATTGATTTAATAAGTTTTTTAATCAGTTCTTGAGGTAGCCTTTCCCACTCCTCTTCCAGCGCTATCTTTAGCTCTGCGATGCTTGTAGGCGCCGGATTTCTGGCTCGTACCCTCCGTTTGAGTTGGTCCCATACATGCTCAATCGGATTGAGATCAGGACTTAATGCTGGCCAGTCCATGGTCCGAATGCCAACTTCATCCATGAACTGACGAGTTTCAATTTCAATTTCAAAATTTCTTTATTAGAATATATCTTATGAACTAGTACAATTTCCAGTGTGAGTTTTATCCTAGAATGTACAACTATTAATTATTTCGACCGTTTATTAAGCTACGTTAGGTGCTTCTCAAAACTTTTAAAAATAATAATTTAATTAGTAGGTTAATAATAAATACAATAAGTCAGGAATAACTCTCATGCATAAAAAGTTTTACAAATAGGTATGCAAGCTTTAGTGGAGCATTACATTTAAGAACAATACGTACATTAATATAAACAGATGGCTAGGAGCCGTAATTATAATTATTGGCTACTTTTAATTAGTTTAGTAACAAGTACTAGAAGAATCGCAAAGGCGGGTACACTTAAATAAAACTTAGAAGCTAGCAAACAGCAGGAACAATGGAATCGCCTGCGCTGCTAATTTTTAGCAGTGACAAGATTTTTAGAACTGACGAGTGATTCGTGCTGTATGACACCGGGCATTGTCATGCATTAACAGAAAGCCGTCCTCGATGAAGCCTTCATAAGGCAAGACATGATCCAGAAGAATGTCTTCCACATATCGCGCAGCAGTCAGACCGCCTCCTCGGCCTCCACCAGGGATGAAAACGAGCTCCGTTTTTCCTTCCAGCGAAATGCCCGCCCACATCATACACGAACCACCCCCGTAGGACACGGTTTCGGCAAAACAGCACTGCGCAAACCGCTCGCCTGGGCGCCTGTAGACCCGAGCTCTCCTATCACTGCCATGTAGACACACTCTGGTTTCGTCAGTGAACAGGACTGACCGCCATTGCTCAGCACTCCAATTAATGTGTTCGCGAGCAAATTCAAGGCGCGCTTGTCGGTGAGCTGTGGTCAATTTTGGGCCTCTGGCAGGCCGTCTTGGAACGAGGTTAGCTTCTTTTAATCTTCTTCTGATTGTCCATTGACTGACAGACACTCCTCGAACTTCTCTCACACCGGTAAGATGGCGGTTTCTGAGACTCGTCGAAACGATAAAACGGTCGTCTCTCTCAGATGTTACCCGGCGCCGACTGGTATCTGGCGTCCTGGAGTAAGAACCAGTCTCTTGGAATCTTCTGTACACCCTAAACACAGCAGATTGACTCAGGTTTAGTCGACGAGCGACTTCTCGCTGGCTGAGATCCTGTTGCAGCAAAGCAACAACTTGAGCGGCTATTTCTGGTGTTGTATCCATAGTGGTTGTGAATCGGCGATCGTAACTTGCGTAGGTGTGTTCAGGTCAACGTCTGATGAGCGACTGATAAGTGTGCACTGCTTGCACGGGGGTTTTATAGGGGGTTGGAACGCGCCCGCACAGCTACTGCACAAAGCGCATTTTTGATGCTTGCACTGATACAGCGCTATTTTAAAAAGAACTGAACAAATTTAAATGATAGTAGTGTTATTTTAAAGCCTAAAAATTAAGCTTCCAAAAAATATACTATTTTATATGCATTACTAAAGTCATTTTGGAAAAAAGTTACATTTTGTAAATTTTGTAGGGGTGATTCGATTCGGTTGCTCACGAGTGTATATGTGCCGTATGTGTTTTACATCTGACTGGCCTCTTAGGCCACACATAAATGGCGTCTAGCATTAGGATACACGGTATGGCGTTGATCAGTCGTCCGATCAACTCCATACCGTATGTTCTAATTTATGCTTTATTTCCATGCATTTAGTATGTCATTTGAATGGAATAGGAAGACGCCAGTAAGGTGGGACTTGCGCCTTAGATTTCTTCATAGGATTTAAAAAGCCTCAACATCTGAGTTTAACTTACAAACAAACTATAACTGGATTATGTATTTAATTTCGTAATTTTATTTTATGATTCTATTTTTTGCTTTGGTCAGATAACAAGTTCAACTTCTGTCTCTCAAATTCTGTTTTTATTTAGCTTCCAAGCTAAATAAAAACAGAATTTGAGAGCTCAGTATCCATACTGAGCTCAGCTCAGATCCTATTTTCACTTCGCTGTTAATGGTACCATAGAGTCTTGATTCCTAGTTCCTACATGAAACAGAAAAGACAGGCATTAAAAATTATTCTTTCAGCGTGAACAAATAGAGCAGAAGATAGAGAAGCGTCAGCGCGCGCGGCCTTGCCGCTGTGTGGCCGCGTACAGCGGGCGCCGGCTGCCCCTGCTGGCGCACACTCGGGCCGCGCTGGCTCCGCCGTGCTCGGCCGAGCCACGGCTGCAGCTGGATGTCGGGGATATTGTCACTGTTACACGACATCGGAAGTAAGTAACAGACCTCGCTCAATTTGGGGAAGGTGTCTGATAGACCACACAATCTCAGCTTGAGAGGAGAAAGTAAGTCTGATAGACCACATGACAACATTCAACTCGAGCGGGAGGGTCTGCCAGACCGTACAATCTCAACGTAGAGGGGTCTCTCCAAAGTCCGAAGTCTCAGAAGATAGATCTTAGATAGAAAATACTTTATTGCACACCACATAATAAAAATAAACAAAAATGGAAAACTAAACAAAAAACACAATGACATACAATCGGCGGTCTTATCGCTAATTAGCGATCTCTACCAGACAGAAGCTAGTTCATTCTACGCCTCTTCCTTTGTGACCAATACCTACCACTATTGGTGCCTAGCTTTCTTTTCTAACTTTTCTTTGCGCTTGTGACTGTGTAGCCAGAGAATATCTAATAATATACTATGTGATAAGAAGAATTCCCCCAAACATTCCTCCTTGAAGTCGTTTTGAATTCTTACCTGAAATAATTATGAATACTTTGTAACCACTGTATTTCTCGACCAAAATTTCAATTATAATTTTTATCTTTCAGACACTGGCTGTACGGTGAGAAGCATGTAGGCGGGGGCGAAGGCCGAGGCCCGCGAGGCTGGTTCCCACGCGTGGTCGTCTCCGCAGACAAGCCCAAACCGGACTAGTGCGGTCTGTGGGACCACTGTGTACGCGACTATGGTCTGTCAGACCACTTGCTAAAAAAATATATGACTAGAGATTTGTGTCATGTGAATGTGATTAAGTTTTAGTGGATAGTTGAACTGCGAAGGTTGTGCTTTCGGTCAAAGGTCGAGGAATCGAAATCTAGCTGTGTAACAATGGATTTTTATAAATGTTTTTATAGACTGCATGATCTTGGCCCGTTAACGACTCCGAGTACAGATATTTGATTCAGATGCTAATTGCTGTATAGTTTTTCCATCTCACGAAGCGCTCGTGGTCGTGCTTGCTTAGACGTTCTTGATAGATCGTGAAGTTAAGCACGTTTGAAACGGTCTGGATGGGTGACCGCCAGTGGTATTTTCATCTGAGCGCTTCCTTGCTTCAGAGGGCACGTTAAATTGTCGGTCCCGGCTATTTAAGTCGTTAAGCCATGACGGAAGCCTTTAGGCGGCCTAAAAACTCCGTCACCAGAGTTGACCCCTGACTCATGCGAACTAACTTTTTTTTTTATTTTACGAAGGGGTCGTGACCTCACGCGCGGGTCTTGATTGTGTGAATTTTTGTGTGTTGATGCGCACGCACACTTTTTCTGTGTGCGTAAGCTCAAGAACACTTGATGGTCAAATAAGCGCTCAGTATCACACACAAAAAAAAACTACACACAATGATGAGATTGAACAACTATAAAGCACTTTCCATTATGATACAGGACCGATTTTTCGTGTAAGTAAATACTTTATTTTTGTATTTTTATTTTATGGATAAAAGTTTTGGGTATATGTGTATATCTGGTCTTTAGTTGTAAATATATTTTGCATCTTGCATTTATAGATCTAAGACTAATTGTTTTAATCTTTACATCTATGAAAAGCTTACGAAAAATAAGTACTTACACTTTTGTATAGAAATAACTATGAACCACACTTAACAGCATGTAGCAGCAATTTGTCCATAATAGTTTGCTTGTTAGTGCGTAAGTGTGGTACGATACTCATGGCTATGAAGTTCAAGTTTCATAATAATTAAATTAGGTAGGTATGTAATTTGTTAGATACTTTTGTAAATTGTTTGAATTTTATAAGTATGAAATAAAATCATAAACTGTTCCGATAAGAAATTTTACAATTATACCTGTAGGTATGTGGAGGGATGTAGCAGAAGAGGCAGACCAAAGAAAAGATGGATGGATTGTGTGAAGGATGATATGGGTAAGAAAGGAGTGAGTGTTGAGATGACGGCTGATAGAGCGGAGTGGAAGAGGAAAACCTGTTGTGCCGACCCCACATAAAGTGGGATAAGGGCAGGGAAATGATGAACTACCTGTAGGTACTTTAAATAATTCCCAAAGCACGGTAGAGATTATTTCAGAACAATTATTATCCATTTAGCAGAAGTCAGCACTCCATACCTGCCCCTTAGCATGGCGATTGTCTAGGTATCGGAGAATAGATAAAAATTACAGTAATGACATTAGAGTGTGGATAGTACATTGTACCTACCACAAGAGAGGAAAATTTATAGATGATTCATACAGCGTCAGGAGGCAACCTATGCCTACACTCAACGGGACGCTGTAGGGCCTGGGACATTGTTTGAGATGGAATAAGCTTGCCCAGCACCTAAACTATCCTCTCAGCTTAATCAACCTGGCCCACAGGAAAGACGATATTTGTGGAGCTGACTAAGCTGCGGGTTTCCTCACAATGTTTTCCTTCACCGTTAAGAACTCGTGTTAAAGTGCATTTCAATTTTACGAAACGAAAAATCTATTGATGCACGACTGGGATTCGAACCCACGACCTTCGGATTGAAAGTCGAGGCACAACCCCATTCCACCAACATGGCTCCTATTCCTATATTGTGATGACATATTGCAAGCCAATCCAGTTACCACACGATGTTTTCATTTGCCGTTTAGGGTCGATTCACATCTGACGGAAGATCCGTCGCGGATTATCGGTCGCGGAACGCCAGAACTGACAAATGTATAGAAAAACACTCGACCGTTCACACTCGACGGATGATACGTTAGTCCGTCGAGTGTGAACGGTCGAGTGTTTTTCTATACATTTGTCAGTTCTGGCGTTCCGCGACCGATAATCCGCGACGGATCTTCCGTCAGATGTGAATCGACCCTTAGAGTATGTGTTAAAAAAAAATTGTGATTTTTTTAGGTAAAATATAAAAAAACTGCATTTTTCTGTAAAAATGTATTGTGCAATAGAAATAAAATTATCTCAAACACAACTTGAAAAGCTCAAATAAAACTATATTAACTTCGTTTCATACAAAATGATTACAAAAGTTACTTATTATCACTTTTTAATAAAATTAATAAATGCAAATTATATACCAAACGTTTAAGTTACAAGTTTGTACCACTTATGCTTAATTATTTACTATTATATTAATTAATTAATTTGAATCAGCCGGAGTTATCAAAACTTCAATTAGATGTTAAAGGCAGAATGACCGCTTTTACTTTAAAATCATTATCATTAGGTATCTAATTGATTCTATAGCCTTAATCAGAGTGAAACGAGAGAGCTCTGTAGTAAACAAAAGTACAAAGTATATTTGGTCCTATCTAGCCGCCATTTTTTTTCCAAAATGGCAGCGCCCTAATTTAACCTGCTTTCTTGATAGCTGACATTATTACAAAATAACTATAAATGGCCATAATTAGATTTCTTAGTAAAATTATCTTAGAAGTAAAAAGTAAATCAATGATCAATCAAGTATGGGCATTCTGTCTCTATTCTAATACTCGTTATCCTCATCAAGTTCCCCCTCAGTGGAGTCTACTCCGACTTCTTCATAGTCTTTCTCGAGTGCTGCGAGATCCTCCCTCGCTTCTGAGAATTCTCCCTCTTCCATACCCTCGCCGACGTACCAGTGGACGAATGCACGCTTTGCGTACATCAGGTCGAACTTGTGGTCCAGTCTGGAAGAAGAAAGGAGATTAGCTTGGGTTGACAGATTAGGAGAGATTTTCAACTATAATTTAATTGTTTGAGTATAATTTTGAAATTATACTTGAACTTTGAAAAATCTATTTTTTTTACAATTAAGTAGACAAAATTATAAGTAGGCGAACATAGATGAGCATTTTAAGTTTAATGTATCCGAAAATTTTGAACTATTGATAACCTAATTGGTATAATAATATAATCATGGTGTGATAACATTTACCAAGATGATTGTACTTATAAGATACATCTTGATGTATTTATATTTTTCTAGAATTAATCCCGCAAATTTTGCCAGTGCAAAAATAGCCGCCCGAACAGGGACTTGAACCCTGGACCCTTGGATTAAAAGTCCAATGCTCTACCGACTGAGCTATCCGGGCTGTAGGCTGTTCACCGAAATAAAATATTTGTTGATAATACATATACCTACCTACATACTAGCCTATTATTTATTCAGCTGTTTACTTTAAATAGTTTAGCCTTTTTACAATGAAAACTTGGTGTTCATCCAGTAATATTATTTATATTTTTCAGATAGCGAATTGACCATGTTTGTGTATCAAAAAATTTAAAGGTACCAAAATTGTCCTATTTATGTAGTACTCACGTCTAAAAATACATCCTTCAAAGTAGTTCAATATAAAGTATTACGCATATTTACACTCGCTATGTTGACGTCAGAAATGTGACTAAGTGACTATGCGGTCCTAATGAAGTTATGCTGGCCACACATACGGTTCACCGGATAGATAACCTATACCTGTCCAGGTAAAAGAGTTCAAAATAATCTGATCATGGTTACGAACATAATTATTATTGTTATCAATAGGATAATTAAATTACCATGATTTTTGAAAAAAAAAATTCCCTATGCGCCATAATCACTGGACTTTCTCCCGTGATCCTGGCGCATGCAACTGTGTCGAATTATCGGTAAACTCAAAAATGATATTATCCCGTTGATAACAATAAATATCCTCAATAATAGGTTCCGGCAGACGCTACTTGTGGTAGTGTCAGAGCAGGCTGCAGCACACACCTGGCCCAGGCCTCCGCGATGGCGGTGGTGTTGGAGAGCATGCAGACGGCGCGCTGCACCTTGGCCAGGTCCCCGCCCGGCACCACGGTGGGGGGCTGGTAGTTGATGCCCACCTGGGGATCAACAGACACAACTATTTATAACAGAATGCAAAAAATAAGCAAGAGGCAGCACCTTTGTATCGGTAAACCATCATATTGTTTTGTTTAAAGTGTAGGGTACTCGTGATGAATATAAATTGTAGGTATTTCTCAGGTACCTTTTGATACTTTTCCTGTAAAACTTTATAACCCTCAACTCGCTTGTTATTTTCTACGAAGTCTATTCTATATTCCCCCAAACAAAAAAAAACCAGTCGAAAGACCATCAAGGTAAGTGCTCCAGATGGGACGGCTTTGGTAGAGAAGAGATCACCCTCTGCAAATCATCTAAGAAGTAGTAGAAGTAGAAGTCGGTATCTTAAATACTTTTTTAGGTATTAACTCAAGTTTTAAATTAATTTTAATAACGTAATGATCTTAAGATCAGGGACAAAATAAAGAGATTATGGCAGTATGATCACCTTGAAACCTGTGGGACACCAGTCCACGAACTGGATGGTCCTCTTAGTCTTTATGGTGGCGATGGCTGCGTTCACGTCTTTTGGTACCACGTCTCCTCTGGAAATACACCATAACTTTGAAGGCGACACTGTTACTTTGATTTTTAAAATAATGGTCAATTTAGAACGGTTTAAATAATAAGCTATATTAGGTTAGGTACACATACCTGTACAGCATGCAGCAGGCCATGTACTTGCCGTGACGCGGGTCGCATTTCACCATCTGAGAAATAAAAAGAGTGAGTTTTGCTTTTGATCCTTTGAATGAGGATTTTTTTTTGATTGGAAGGGTGAAATCTGCTTACTGTTTGTCGTAATTTCGACTACTTTACCCGCGACCTTCACCGATCCGTTAGTGAGTGATACTTCCATCAGCCAATAAAGTCTGAACGTCCTCATACAGTGACCTCTGTGGCTTAGATAGAAGAGTGTTCTGTCGTCTGTCAGTTTGGTAAGGGTCACGGATTCGATCAAGTTTGAATTGTGACCACTTAAGTTTATGACCAATGACCCACCTGATTAGCAGGCCCGAAACAGGCATACTTATGGTGATCTCGGCAACAGTGCTACCTAGACCTTCGCTTGAGAAAAGTTAAAAACGACCCGCCTGATTAGCAGGCCTTCATTAAACAGTTTATGACCCACCTGATTAGTAGGAATTGGTGATCTGCCTACACAGTTTAAGAGAGAAAGCTAACAGTGATCCATCTGATTAGCCGGACAGTTTGAGACTCACCTGATTAGCTGGCTCGAAGCAGGCATTAGTAATCTCAGCCACAGTGAGCTGCTCATGGTACGCCTTCTCAGCGGAGATGACGGGCGCGTACGTCGCGAGAGGGAAGTGTATGCGCGGGTAGGGCACCAGGTTGGTCTGGAACTCCGTCAGGTCCACGTTCAGGGCGCCGTCGAAACGGAGGGAGGCGGTTATTGAGGACACGATCTGAGGATGTGATGCTTTCAGTTTCTTGGACTACAAATACAGCTGGGAAACTAAACTGAGGTGCTATTTAAGATATCGGAAATTTGGTTTTATTTAGCCTCTGACTTTTGTAAATCATCCAACGGGCGACTAGATAGTAGGGTACACACCTAAATGAAATACCAAGTGTGGATTAGCACTATAAAAATTATACACTATATATACTACTACAACGGAAAATAAATAAAATACAATAATGATAAAATTTCTAGTAAAGTTGGTCTGTTTGCGTTGTTGGCTAAGTCCAGCTTAGCCAACAACGCAAAAAAAGACAGGCTTCTTCTTGCTGGATGATGCTGGCCTACCATTAGCAACCAGTTCATCAGAGCAACATCGTAGCTTTAATGATGATGTAGTCATTTCATTTTATTTGCAAGAATTTCAGCTGCAAACTGACCTGTCCAATCAGCCGATTCAGGTTGGTGTACGTAGGGCGCTCGATGTCCAGGTTCCTCCGACAGATGTCGTAGATGGCCTCGTTGTCCACCATGAAGGCGCAGTCCGAGTGCTCCAGAGTCGTGTGCGTCGTCAGGATAGAGTTGTAGGGCTCCACCACTGCTGTTGATACCTGCAAAAATGGACTTGTTTTAATGATGGACACTCGACTGTGAACAATACAAGTCACATTTGCATCAGGTAGGTAGGTACCTACCAAATAAAAAAAAGTTATAGGTAGGTACTTATATCGTACGAAAAACACGTGACACCTCTGGATGACAACACTGGATAATTTTTTTTATGGTTTTGGTGTGATGAAGGATTTTAAACAACATTTTTGTAGGCGTTAGAAGCCGTCTTAAGCTTAGAAACGTCAAAGACTATTATTTTCTCTAGTATCTTCTTCCTCCGTTTCTTAGTAGGTACCTGTGGTGCAGGATAGATGGAGAACTCGAGTTTGGACTTCTTGCCGTAGTCGACGGAAAGACGCTCCATCAGCAGTGAGGTGAACCCGGAGCCGGTGCCGCCTCCGAATGAGTGGAACACCAAGAAACCCTAGAACAATGATGCATGCAGGTTCATATCGTCGTTGCAAATTCAAGAGCTCTTATGTGACATTTTTTGCCAAAATGACTTTTTCACATTTTTGGATAGCCCTATTCAAAAGCCATCGTTTGCAAAGACTCTCAAGTGAATATCTTATTATTTGAGTGAGTTGTTCCATCAATTTAATTAATCTCATGTGTCGACTTACATTTTACTGTAAATCAAAATCTCCCATGTGCCTGGTAAACACATGGGAGATTTTGGTAACGGCATTGTTCGAAATAATTTGTAAACAAATACTCTTATGTGCGAAATATTCCCTAGTTTTTGGGCTATTCTGCATCTAAATTTTAATTAGAAAAGGTGCTCTTTAAATAAAAATAAAGAGAAAATAGGAGTCAGATGTTAATAGTATAATATTTTTAAATGTTTTCTTTATTAATAGGGAAATAGGCCCCATGCCAGTTAAACGGTTGATGAAAGGACACAACTAATGATGGACACAAGGAGTAGGACATGGTTATGATAGGTTATGAATAGGCATGGTCTGAAAGTTTCGGATGGGTTGAGGGTTGCAAGTTATGGGGAGAGATGAGAGTCGTTGCTGGTGAATGAGTGATGAGTATGAATGTGGATGGATTTAGGTACCTAAGAACGTACCTACATGTAGAAGTGGTTCTGCAAATAAATGAATGAGATGTGTAAGTACGAATGTGTGTACGATGGGAATGCGTTTTGAGATGAGAAGGGTGCCAGGATTACATTAAATCTCATCATAGAACGGATGATTGTCCTTGTCAGACTTTCAACTTCTTGGGGGGTCTTTGAAGTTACTGTCTATGATTTTCGAGGGTGCAAAAGTGGGTGCTCTCGCAGCAATCTTTTACCAAACATCTTTGCTGTGGTAGGATTGGCCATGCATCGTTGTGTCGCAACTTGAACCATCTGGCAAATAACTGCCATCACTGAGTCTCCTCTATTCTTGCCTGGATCATAAACATTTAAGAACTAATAAAACATCATTCTTAGTGGATGCGGTCACATCATTAATATTTTTTAGGCAAGCCTGCTGCATTTGGAATAAATAGTCTCTAGGTACCTACTTGCGTAAATGGCAGTTACAATATCTAAGTGGTGCACATCACCCTGTACTGCAGACAATACTCGTAGGTACACAACATTCCTCACAAAGACAGTTAAAATAAGAAGAGACCCACGCATCCAGTGACAGTGTAGGTATCTTGAATGCAGGCTTGCCCAGGAAATTCTGATGGTGTAATGTAAAGTCTATCCAATATGATTTCTTTGATAGCAATGCGGTACTGTCATCCAACTTTGAGTATTTGGGACTTAGCAAGAACGGAGGAGATTCGGTCGTGGTAGTAATTGGAGGGCTGGAATGGAACGTTTGCCGCATGCTGTAGGTGCTACAAAGATAGACTCGATCTACCACAGCGAACCACTGTTGCTCTTGGTGGAGGATTGGTGCCCCAGCTCTTATTTTCGTACCCCCACGAATAAAGACAGTAACTTTAAATACCTACGTCTGTTGGATGTTGTCATTGACAAGGACTGCGTTTTGTGATGCTATTTCATTTAATCCATGCACCTAGCAGTGCAAGGTTGACATTTTTAGATGATTACCTGTCCTGTAGCCTTTGTGTTTCTTTGAACTATACCTACTGTTTTCTTGAGGTGACATACCAATCATTATCTTTCTCCCTCTCTCGTTTATTTTCCTCTACCACCCGTTATATCAGAGTTTACCAATTTGCACAAACTTGCGTTAATAAAATCCCATTCTTCTTTCTTTAGGCCTACCCATCCACATTCACACTCGCTTCTCGTCGTTTGGCTGCATGACTCTCATACCTCCTCATGATCTGCCCACACCCTTGTGCTCCTCAGTTTATCCGTAGCGTTTAAACATCCCCTGATGTGACTCATATTTTATTTTATTCATTCTCATTATACTTACCACAAACTCATCTCAACATCCTAATCTACGTCGCATCTTCTTTTTGCTCAACATTCTGATAAAATACGACACACCTAATGATAAATTTATTAATTTGTGTGAACCATTTTACTACGTATAGTAGCTGCTTCACCTCCAAATCCCATCAATAACTCTTATGTGGAAAAAATATTTGCAAGTAAAATATCTTATGTGTAGAAAAAAGCAAAAAATGCCTTATAACTTGAAAACTGTTATTGTAATTAAAATAATTTATTTACTATACGTTTTTAATTATTTTTTAACAACATAATTGCGACAGAAAAGCATAAGTTGTCTTTGAAAATTTTTCAGGAGGTAGTTTTCATTGATTTTCTCGGAAAGTTACTTTTTGCACATGAGAGATATTAAATTTGCAACGACGATATGAGCTCTACAATGCCAGTACTCTCAAACGATGAAAGAAAATAGTGTGAGGAAACAGGCATTCTATACAGCCTAATTTCGTGTCGAGTGTACAAACTTAGCCTGTTTGAGGTACTGAAATTCTTTCACCACTCTGTTTAAAAAGACTTAATAATATAGTGTTATGATTATGAGAAGAGGGGACAGCTCTGGTGGCAAACTTTTATTGCTGGTTGGCTTTTGATTATTTGATGAGGTGTTTATTGTGGGTAATAATAACAGTCATGTGGTTCCCAATTCTCATAGCACGTTCTGCTTACTTTGGGACCAGATGGTGCAGTGTGAAATCATCATCATTTCCCTGCCCTTATCCCACCTTTATGTGGGGTCGGCATAACAGGTTTTCCTCTTCCACTCTGCTCTATCAGCCGTCATCTCAACACTCACTCCTTTCTTACCCATATCATCCATCACACAGTCTATCCATCTTTTCTTTAGTGGTGTGTGAGATGTCCAGCAATATTTTACTAATCTTTATTATTGTAGATTACCTGGAGTCCAGTGCACTGGTCTGCGAGCTTCCTGATCCTGTCGAGGACGACGTCAACGATCTCCTTGCCGATGGTGTAGTGGCCACGCGCGTAGTTGTTGGCCGCGTCTTCTTTGCCAGTGATAAGTTGTTCTGGATGAAAGAGCTGACGGTATGTGCCGGTTCTGACCTCATCTGGAGTTCAAAAGAGTTTTTAAAGTTTAAAATGCACCTCAAAAATTGCAACTATGCGGGATTCGAACCCACGACCTACACCGATGTACGGTTGTTACGGATTTAGCGTCTCTGAGTCTCTCGGACTTAGGTAAAGTTTTTCAAAAATAATCGAGCTCCAAAATCTCTCTTCATCAAAACTAATTTCAGTGTTGATTACCGAAAGGAAATGCGTTTGCTTTGATTAGCCGAAGCACTCGTCTAAATGAATATAATTGAGACAGGCGCGCCACTCAGACATTAATGGCTTTCTTCAGGCCTCATTGCCTCTTGGGCCCTTGAAAGCTTGTCTGCCTTGCTATCTGTTTCAATCAAAATGTATGTCGTTTGATGGTTAATTTTATACTCTAGTGCAGTTCACTTTTAGCTGAGGGGAAGGACGCAAAATATAGATAGACACCGCAAAAACAGTGAATGGATTTAGTTCTTTGGCAGATTATTTGAATTAGGTTTTTATCCCGGAAAGTGAATAAGGTATTCCCGTGCGGCCATTGTTGACCGTTGAGCGCAACGCGACAAGCATAATTACTAGTACCTACTACCTACCTACCTACCTAAGTACTTTGTTGAAATTTTACGCTTGGCATCATAAACTAATGTAGTCAGAATATCTCTGAACATAACGTACCTAACAAAACAGGAACTAAAGGAAAAACTGTTTCTATGCAAAGTCGTGATTTGCATGACACGGTAACGATTAGAGAAATCCAACACTTCACGGCTGGCTTAGGTCTCCGGTCACACCTCAATGGCTGTTCCCGTGCGAGCTGATGCCGATTCGCTTCTCACCAAGAATAGTGGAGTATAAACTTTAGTAAGTTCGTATAACTCAGTGGCCTACTCTGGTGACGAAAGGAGGCCGCCTTAGGGCCTCCGTCATAGCTTAATAGCCAGGACCGACAATTTAAACTTTAGTGTTGTCTCTGCTTAGCCTTGAGTGAAAGAAGTTTTTGACCTAATATTTCTTTTTATACACAAACTTTTGTACTACCTCCCACAAGACGACCTCTGTAGCGCAGTGGGCGAAGGCCCGTCTGCGACGCAAAAGGTTGCGGGTTCGATCCCCGCGGCGGGACCAATGTTTGTATGATCTACAAATATTTGTCTCGGGTCTGGGTGTTTCTATGTATAATATGTATATATTTACAAACAAAAAGTATATAAGTAAATATATTATCAGTCATCTTAGTACCCATAACACAAGCTCTGCTTACTTTGGGGCTAGATGATGCTGTGTGAATAGTCCAGCATTATTTATTTATTATTTATTTACAAGTGCAATATCGACTGCAGATGATGACTCTATTGTAAGATTAAATTGATTAGGTATTTTGATTTCATTGTCATCTGATACTCAATTATTATACAGAAAGCCATCCCATCATCCATTTAAATCTTTATGAACCGCTAGTCTACAATTAGATGCTAGACACAATAATTCTGTTCATTGTTTCGACTCTACCAACTTGAATCTCTGCGGTAATAGATATGCCTTTGTCATCGTGTAATAACATAGACCTAGGTTCTATTTGGATAGGTAATGACAGGCCTAATAACGGGCTACGGGGTTAATGACCTTCAGTACCTCCCTGTAGCACACTGAGTAAACTTATTTACTCCAACTAAAACTATTTAAAATCAACTTTTGACGTTATTTTTTTTCATCTAAGTACCGTTTTGTGATTTTAGTTGCTGGTGTTGTAGTTAATTTGAGAGTTTTTTGTATGATTTGCCATTGTGTACGTCCTACTGTGACCAGACAGAGATCGCTCTACAATATAAAATTCATTAAGAAATGAAAAGTCTCATCGAAAATTTTGATACCGGCATGTAGGATTTCGAGGCCGAGCGGTAAGGCACTCCGGCTTTAGGAGGATCGTCTGATCGATGCGGGTTCGAATCCCGTCGGAATCCAAAATTTTGGTAAGACTTTTCATTTCTTAATGAAATACCAAGTGTGGATTAGCACTATAAAATTACAAAAATTAATATAAGATTCCTCATTATGTAATAACGTAATCCAAGTAAGAAGCGTAAAACCAACAACATTTTCATGTTTGAGCACGAAGGAGCCTTTGAGGCAGATTCCTTTCACCACACTAGTAACAAAAGAACTTACCTACTACAGTAGGTTCCAAATCAACAAACACGGCTCTAGGCACATGTTTCCCCGCGCCGGTCTCGCTGAAGAACGTGTTGAAGGAGTCGTCTCCTCCGCCCAGAGTCTTGTCCGACGGCATCTGGCCATCAGGCTGGATGCCGTGCTCCAGGCAGTACAGCTCCCAGCAGGCATTGCCGATCTGGACTCCCGCTTGGCCGATGTGGACTGAGATGCATTCCCTCTGAGGAAGATGTTTTAGTTTAGATCGCTCGTGGAAGATTACTTCATATAAAGCAGATCTTCAAAATTGAGACGCGTTGACAAAATGGTTGTCGCTTGTTTTTTTAAAACCTCACGCATCGTAGAGCAAGTTGGTCGATAATCCATGTTGAATGATTTCGAGCTGCCCTATTTATCGTTCCTTTTTTAGTAATGGATAATTCCAGCTACCATTATTATTATTAATAGCCTGTGGTGTCCCACTGCAAGGCAAAGGCCTCCCTTCGTTTCTTCCACTCCTCTCTATCGTGAGCTAATGTGGTCCAGCTACCATTAGGAACCTATATTGTCATTGTTTGTATGTAGATGTAGGTGCAGGTTTTTGACCTTAAAAGTAGTAATACCTACAGCCTTTAAAAGCCCTCAATTTCCCATTATCGTTTAACAAAGACTTAATAGGCAAAATGAAAATGCTTAAACATGACAATTGTTGGCAGCACTGAATTTGCTACTCATTGCTTACTCATTTTAGTCGACGTATTCTATGAAACCAAATAGGTAGGTACCTAACACATTAATTATAGTCCTTTTCACGTAGGAACGGTTCCATGATAAGGCGGTTTTTGTTAATATCTGAAAAAATTAAATAGGAAATAGACAAAATCCTTTTTTATTGAAGTTGTATCTTTTAGTATTTATCACTAGATTTCTTTTATTTCAAAATTTTTCATTGTTGTACAGCGTAAAACGTAAAAGTTATATGTGTCAGGGATACGTTCCTACGTGAAAAATACTATAGGTGGTGTGATTTGATTAATGTAACAATACCCAAACAATGTTTCTACAGGAGGCAGTCGATAATCTAAGGTTTCTACTAAGATTAAAATAGTTTTCCTAATAGAGTCGTCAACGTCACAAAAAAGGTTACAGTGTACCTAAGTGCGCTTCACCAATAATATTTGTAGATAAGTATAAGTACTTTATTTTGCCTTTAAAGGACACGAAGCATTTATTTACAAACATAAAGACAAAAAGCTAATTATTTTCGATCAAGGGTGGAATCTACGGTGGAAAACTTTTACAGTCACGGAAAATATAAATTCTGTGAAGTTCGTGCTACTAAATTCGAATCAACATTTTTACCTTTAAGTACTGTCTACCCCCATAGATAAGATAATGTTTAAGATGTGGCAGGACAACTTCTGTGGGTCTTGAAACTTTTCCAAGCAAATGCTCATGATATGAGCTTGATAACGATTCTTCTACTGAAACTTCTTTGAAGAAAAGCATTTGCTTATTCTTAATTAAAATCCATCAGCTGTTACCACGTTGACTTGGAACAAACATAGCTAAACAAGAAACCAAGTCAAGTCTGCGAACAGTTGGCATCTCGCCAGAAGCTAAAAGCCCTATTTGCTTCCCGACCTTTTGTTCACCTCTTGGTTTTTAAAGACATCCAAAAAAATAGTCTTGTATTTTTTTGGATGCCCCTAAGGCTTTTTAATCGCCCTCTCAGACATGCACTCTGTTGTAGACCAATTATTAGGTAGCTCTTTGTTTTAATTCTGCGATACGCGATAAAAAATGATTCGAGCTTTTGTAAGTAATCATTCATCGAATCATAGATATAAGCGCTCGTAGTCGTGCTTCCTTAGTCGTTCTTTATAGATCGTCAAGGTTAAGCAACGTTCGAAACGGTCTGTAAGTGGATGGGTGACCGGCAGTGGCATTTTCATCTGAGCGCTTCCGTGCTTCGGAGGGCATGTTAAATTGTCGGTCCCGGCTATTTAAGTCGTTTAGCCATGACGGAAGTCTTAAGGCGGCCTAAAAACTCCGTCACCAGAGTTGGCCACTGACTCATACGAACTTATTTACTTTATCATAGATATCGCTTGATAGGAAGGAACAGACTCTCTGAATACATTTCCAATTCAAACTTATGCTGTCTCTACACCATGAAAATCGGGAGTGATTGGTAAAAAAAGTTTCACATTTTTATATGTTCTATTTCCCATGCTATTCTATCTGCTCAAATACGTTGCAGGTACGGTATGGTACGGTTAGTGAACGTAAACGTGAATTAGCCTTCATCAATCAACCCTCGCGGCTAGATAAACCACCATAAAAACTTTATTGTATGTGAGGGGAAAATCTGAAATTCATCGTATGTGGAGTGGGGTACGTTGGGTACACTTATAACAATAGTGTTTTATTGGCAGGGTTTAGTATGTAAATGAAATTAGCTAGGTATTTCTATCGATAAAGAACAGATGTACATACTCGTTATATTAGATGCTCTATCTTATAAATAAATAAATAATGCTGCACTTTTCACACAGCATCATCTAGCCCCAAAGTAAGCAGAGCTTGTGTTATGGGTACTAAGATGACTGATATACTACTTATATACTTTTTTTTTGTTAATTCATACATATTATACATAGAAACACCCATACATAGATCATACAAACATTGGTCCCGCCGCGGGGATCGAACCCGCAACCTTTTCCGTCGCAGGCGGGCCTTCGCCCACTGCGCTACAGAGGTCGTCCTAAAGGTCGTACGTAATAAAGAAAGTACCTAGTGGCTAAAACGAATAAAATTAAACTTAAGTAGGTAGGTAGCTTCCTACCATAGGAGTTCATTTCAAAATGAGAATGATTACCATGGACCAATCATTAATAAATTGGCTTACTAAGGTTAAACCCATTAAGTACTAAAAACATCTACTTCCTAATATGGACTATTATTGAGTTTGTACCACAAAACCATTACAATATTTTCCAATTGTCTAACTTCCACGCTTTTGTCACCATTTATGGACATAAGATGGGATCGGGATCAATTGATTTACAATTAAATTAGACCATTTAATTGGATTGCTGCAATAAATAACTGAATAAGGCTAACCGCAAAGTGTAGGCGTCTAATTTTATCAATTTGTAGAAAACGCCTCCAATGGCGCCGATAATTAGACATGTCACATTTGAACTAGGAACAAGGTTGATTGGTAGTCTGGCTGGTAGCAAATTACTTTTTAAATAAGAATGGTTTTCAAATTTAGAATGGAAAAAAAGCAAATTCAAAGGTGATCCAATCGATGCCGACCGGTCTCATGATGTTTTCCTTCACCGTTTATAGAGCTCGTGTTTATAATGATCTTATTAATTCTCTAATACCTAAAATCCAAAGAATAATTGTTTGATGGCGTTTTATTCGATTTTGTATATTTGTTTTTAAAAACAATAGATACCTAATACTGTAAAAGCTCTACATTGTCGCACTAGGTTAATTTATGGTCATATTTCAAAATCGCCACAGGAAATAGGTCAACTATAAAATAAATTGTAGGTAGCAATTTAGGAAGACAAGATAACAATAATTGTTGTTTGTCACGCACCACGAGACAAAAACAATCATGTTCCAGATGAAGAGAGATATCAATCCTAGCAGCCGGAGACATTTGGAGACTGTTTCTATCATGAATTAGTTGACTGTCAAAAACTACGAAACTTAGGTATCCTAGGACTTATTAGGCTTCCTGTGAAAGCCCTAAAAGTTCCCTCGCCCTCGTCAAATTACGCAACATGGCGGAAATATGGTAGTGCAATATATTTCCCTTAAACACGTGACGGTAATTCTATAGTTGATTGGATAAGTAGGTGGGAACAGTGGTGTGGTTAGAAAATTTAATTAACAAATTGCTAGGAATGCCAGGGTTGTTATCACGCACCTAAAAATATTTGTTGATTTCAATATTATTCTCACTATGGTTGGAATTTATTCCTATTTAGAGATTCATTAGAGAGCCGGCTCTACCATGTACTCGTAAAGTAAGCTGGCCTGTAGATACTGTTTCTGTACGAAATAAAGACAAATTACTGTGAATTTAGTAATGGATAAAAAGTATAGCATTGCCGTGTTAAGTTAGCGGCACTATCGACTATATTTCGGACACGTTTACGATACGAAGCAATCTCATCACACCAGTCTGTCTATGATTAAATCGACACGCCAGGGGTCAACGCACCTGTAATTTCCTCAGTGGCACTCACAAAAAAGCAAAATAAAAAGTTAAAAGAGGCGAAGACGGCCAGCATTGTCTGCCAGTCACGGAGCGTTCTGATTTCAAATTGACGAATTGCCTGCCGACTTAATCATGGCTACTGTGTGCAGAAAATGTCTGACTGCCAGATTGAATGAGAGAACTTTTTTCACGGATTTATTACTTAGCTACAAAAAAAATAACCTGTTTTGTTTTGTTTTTTCTTCGCGATAACCATTTGCAAATTCAATTCGAAACCAAGGAAATCAATACATATGCATTCAAGAAGCTTAAATAATACACGCTAAAGCTTCTTGTATACATGTATATTAGCCTCAGCTAAAAATGTAGGTAGGTAAGTAATCTTCTTTGGTGGTCTCCAAAAACTGAGAGATTATTAGAGCCGAAAAACGTTTGTTTTAGGTTTTATTTGAAAATTCACTTAATCATATTCATATTTTAAGTACAGAGCTATAATATAACAGGGTGATGTAATCACGGGCACTCCTGTCGATGACTCAGTGAGCTCAGGATAGAGTGACGCTCCTTTCGGAGTGTGTATTTTGAAACCCTATCTGAGCCAACCGAATGAGAATGGTTTTTGGGGAATAAAATGAAAAAATCCTTTATCGAGTTTAAAACTATCTATTTATTTAGAGGATAGTTAGTAGGATAGGCAAAGGTCCGCTTGCGACGCAGTAGGATACGGGTTCGATACCCGCCGTGAGACAAATGTTTGTATGATCTACAGATATTTGTCTCGGGTCTGGGTGTTTCTATGTATAATATGTATGTATTTACAAACAAAAAAGTATACGAGTAGTATTATCAGTTATCTGGTTCCCATAGTACAAGCATTGCTTAGTTTGGGGCTAGATGATGCTGTGTGAAATTGTTCAGCAATATTTATTAAAACCAATCATTGTGAGTGCTATTTGCCCTTAGGTCTATTTGTTGTAGATGAATGCTATTGATAAACAAAAACAGTAGGCATTGTAATACGATCTAGTGTACGATTTCATTCCAATGAAGTTGGTAAGTGTGAATCACTGTTTTCAGAATCGTGTCTGAGCAGATGTTTAGACTTCTTTTTATTGAGTTAAGTAAGTACTCAGAAAAATATGAATCAAAAGTCTATTTTTAGGGTCCCGTACCCAAAGGGTGACTGTCTGTCTGTCCGTCCGTCTGTCACCAGCTGTATCTCATGAACCGTGATAGTTAGACAGTTGAAATTTTCACAGATTATGTATTTCTGTTGCCGCTATAACAACAAATACTAAAAAACAGAACAAAACAAATATTTAATGGGGCTTCCATACAACAAACGTGATTTTTTTGCCGTTTTTTTGGATAATGGTGAGCAACGCTCACCAGAGTCCGACTCGCACTTGGCTGATTTTTTTATGTTACTTAACTATGTACTTATAAGTAGATAAAATAAAAAGTAACAAGTGTGTTTGATACCATATTGATAGGTAGGTAAGTTCAAAGACCTTTTGATAATACAGGGTGTAAAAAGACGTCTACCGAAGCCGAAAGGGGTAGGTACAGCATCCCAATAGACAACCAAATCCAAAAGGATTTTCCGAAATATGCACTAAATCCGGAGAAAACAGCATTTGAAGAGTACTGTTTGCGTATGTTTTGGGCGCGTTTTTTTACGTAGATTGCTGGATTTTGAGTTTTAAATGTTTTTTTCTTTTATAAATGAAATTATTAGGTAGGTATGGTCTTATTATGTTGTAATAGTAGTAAATAGCCGAAAATAACATAGCATGACGAAGCTAAGTCAACATTTTTTTTGCGTTTTTTTTCGCTAAATATGTTTAGAATGTTTAGAGTCATGGTCTGATTACAACCCCTCAGTTTTCGGTAGCAGTCTTTTTACACCCTGTATATTTTTATATAGGTCTATGATAATGGTTTCAGTCACGCGGGTGTGACCTACACTTTATGTTAAGACCTAAACGATTAATGTTTTTAATGTAGGATGGTCAGGTAAGTAGGTACCTAAGCTTAATGGTTTTAGTTTACGACATTAAACTCATAAGCGTATCGAAATAAGAAGTTGGCTTTTAACATTGATTCTAAAGAAATGGTAAGTTAGTTTAAACATTATCTGTAGGTATAGGTTTCGGAAATTAAAATAATCGCTTTATTACTAATGTTTTGCTTGTATATTGACTTGTTGAGGAGACTTTTGCCCAGCAGTAGGAATAATAGGTTAGAAAAAAAAAACTTGTTAACCATAGATTATAGATGTTTGTTGATCAGGCAGAACAATCAAAAATAATTTTCATCTATAATATCTACAAGCTTTATCTTCATTCAGAAAACTTCAGTTTTTATCTCAAGTTACAAAAAAAGGAAGCACTTGAATCTGTAACTTGATACCTAGAGCTTTTAAACAAAGAGCTTTGAAAACTGCCGTGGGTTGATAATGATTGCTCGTATTGAAAACGAACAATTGACAATTAAACAGCGGAGAACAGATAAAACTAACAATAACATGCGTTGGCGCCGATTCCAAAGCTTTTTCATTTGTTACCTTATGCAAATGTTCAGTTCTGAATCTTGTGTAACTATACATACATACATAGTAGTATTGTTATTAGTAAAAAAGTAAATACCTACCTATGTTTAATATAGTGTAAATAAAAATGCATTGTAAAATGTCCGTTATAATATGGTTAGATCCATCACCGTTACTCGTTCAGATTTTGTGTTTAATTAGCCAAGAGATTGTAAAACCATACTAACTTCATTAATACCTTCAAATAACGTTTTTTTATTTTTTTTATTCTACCTTTACCGTCCCACTGCTGCGCAAAGGTCTCCCCCAAGTCTTTCCAACCATCTCTCTCCTTCGATAGCTCCAAACACCTACTATCGAAGGAGTGGATAATAAAAAAATACTTTTACACTGAGTTTATTTGAGCTGATCTTTAAAAAGTTTGTATAACAAACATTACGTTCGTGGCCAAAAAATTATGTACTTAAAATACGTAAAATATGAACTTACCTACAGAAGAAATAAATCGTAACTATTCCATAGATTTATTCGTCCTGTACCTATGTTGTAAACATAAATGTTGTGAAAATGCTAATTATGACGTATCATGACTGTGATAAAGTGGCCGCAGATAAGAGTGGACAGGGGCTCGTCCTATTAAAAGTAACTACATATTTCGTGACTTCGCGTCGAAAATCGGATAACAGATAATGAAAGCGCACACACTGTCATTTTCAAAATTACTGCTGTTATCTACAACTTTGTTTGTATACATCAAACCCATTTTTATGCTCATAACTATACTTCTATACTAATATTGTAAAGAGGAAAGATTTGTTTGTTTGAATTGAATAGGCTCCGAAACTACTGGACCGATCTGAAAAATTCTTTCACTATTAGAATCCTACATTATCCCTGATGAATATAGGCTATATTTTATCCCGGGAAAGTGGATTCCGTGGCCGAGCGGTTGAAGGCACTCCGGCTTTAGGAGGATCGTCTGAGGCCCATCTCAAAAATCCACAAAAGCTTTTGAATTTCAGAGGTTGTATTCTTAGGAAAATCAATTCATTTTTACTGATTTCAAATGATTTTTACAGTCGATCATTATATCGTTTTGGTAAAGGTTTTGCAAATTTTGAGTAAACTTTTAATAAAATATATATATAGACTCGTAAAATACAAGTAAAAAATTATATAAAATTAAACACTCCAAATAAATTGTGGTTCATGAAAAGAGTTCAGTGGTTCATGAAAACGTGGTGATAGTCAATTGGCCTCACTTACTCGTATTAGATGATGGAGAAATTAAATCGATATCAATATGCCATATGGACACCATGCCATTAATTTATAGTTCACAACAAGCTCATATTGATTTGCATCTATTACGGCACTATGTAGGTATAATATGCAGATTGTGTAGATTGTGAATGTGAGTTCTAGTTTAATAAGAAATTGTAAAATTATCATGAAATATTGTTTTTACATTTCCGCATACCTAAACTTTTTCATACATCGCTTCTCACATTTTTTCTACAATTTATTTGTTCATACGTATGTTAAGAGTTACTCCTGGAATTTCTGAAAGCATTTGGTATCAAAATGCATTTCAATCTTCTACTTAGGTAATTTACTTTGTAATTAGGTAAACATAACGGGGCTTGATAGCAATGGAAACCAATAATAAGTGTCTAACGAACAGGTGATATTGCTCAGATTACTTTGCGGTCAGCAAGTATTGCTAGAACCATGTCGGATACTTGTCTACTTATAGAAATAATCATTTCTTTAATTTGTTATGGTCTTAATTGCCTATTAAGACGCCTCGCAGACTACAGACTTTCTATCAGCCGATAGTTGAGACGGGCTATACTTCTCCATACTCATTACGAGCCGAAGTATATTCCGTCTCAACTATCGGCCGATAGAAAGTATGTAGTCTGCGAGGGGTCTAAAGGTAAGAGCTTCATTTAACTCACTTGAGTATTTTATTCATAGTAACTACCGGCTGAAACATTAATTTATCTAAGTTACATAAAGTTGTTTGGTCCAGTTCTTCGGACCCAAAATCTAATTAAGCAGCGACCTTGAACATCGTGCAAAAAGTTTCTTTATCGTTACTTAGTATCTACGCGTACATTCAGCGTCAGTAACGTTTTTGAATTGAATCTAGACGTCTTGGTACAGTCAGCAGCATAAGTACCTACACTAAAACTTTGAAATCAGGTAATTTTTCTATGCAATAAGGACTACAAAAAGTCCTACATAAGATACATTGTGCACAGAAATATGAATTCGATGGTGATGCAAAATAAGTCAGAATGTATCTTAACGTTTTTTTTTGTATTGGTTAAATACTAACTAAATCGTAAATTTAAAATAAATTCTAATTTAAGTTTAATAAAGTCAAAGCTAAATTATTAGACAAGTACCTAGGTCTTTAAAAGTTTTAGAGATTTTTGGATTAGACAATATCATCTCGTTTTGGCGCTACATACAAAATTCAGATTTTGAATTATTTGACCTCTGATAAGACCGGAACATCGTGTAAGTACATCGAGTTAAAAGTTGTTTTTACAGCAGTACCATGGTGACTTACCATTTTGTTTAGAAGTTGGTCGACAGTTGTACTCAGAAGTTTGTTTGTAGTAGTGAAGTTGGCGTGGCGAGCTCGCGAGGCAACGCACCGGGCCGGACTGTGCCGCGGAGGGGCGCGCAAATCCTTTTATGTAGAGGGGCGGGACTATTCTGAAATTCCTGAAAACTCACAGGACTTGTTTCGTCTTGAATACGACTTATGATTTTAAACACGTGTTGTTGGTGATTAGTCTTAAGTATATCGACAGTTATTGAATTACTGCTATAACAATCAGCATTGGCCTGCCCTTATCCCGCTCATGCGGGGTCGGCACAACATGTTCTCCTCTTCCACTCTCCCCTATCACTCGTCATCTCTGTATCAACTCCTTTCTTTTCCATATCTTTCACACAATCTATCTTTTCTTAGGTCTACCTCTACTCACATATCCATTCACATTCATTTCCATCATCCTTTTAGACTTCTTTTATAAAATAAATGACTTTATCGTACTGTTTTCAGAACTGAATAAAGAAAAGTAAAAACAATCATGTCAAATCTATTGTAATCTTTCCAGGAGCATTTTCCTTTACTTATTTATTATTATTATTATTATTTTGTATTTAGATATTGCTATCCTGGTATGCCTTTGGTTCGGATCGCTCTATCTTTCCAGAATAAGACTGCTCGAATCATTTATTTCAGACACAACACAACTTCTAATTTAGTTTTACCTATAACTATGACTATATTATAGTGCATGCTGTGGCGTCCTATAACTGGGAAAACACTAGATTTAAGTAGCTTAGTTAAGAAATTGTTAATACTTGTGATTTTTCCGTTGGATGTCCATAAATAAATAAATAAATGACTAATACCGTCTTACTATTGACTTGACTACAACCCCACTACTACTAACTTTCCTTACAAGTAATCTTTAGTGAAAATTAAGCTTTTATTATTTGACACACTGTAAAATATAGAAAAAAACAGTGGCACTCCAGGAGTGCCGGCAGAAGTGAAAACTTGAACGGTTCTAAACTTGACAAATAACCCGGAGTCGGTGACCTTTCCGAGGCGAATCCAAGAATTTTTTCTCATCTCAAAGCTGCCAAATGCGCCTAAAGAAGTGTTCAAAAAACATTTGGCACACATAAGCCAAACTCTTTTTAGATAATTGTCGCAATTCCAAATACTTTCTTTAAATATACCAATACATCTTAAAGTAGTTTATAATAGCACCATTTACACAGCTTTTAATTTAGGTACCTATCATCATCATCATTTGCAGCTTGTTTTTACCCACAGGTGGGCATAGCCTTATGCCTCCTGAACCAAACGCCTTTTCACTCGATCTCGCCTTTTGCGCTGTTATTTCCTCATATGATCACAATATCATACCATTATAGTCGGTCCAACTTAATAGGCCACATTTGACGTTTGTCAGTTTGAGCTTTCTAGTGAGGTGACCTTCTTAAAAACTTCGATTATGTTCGAAGTCCGTATCGATTCATTCACATGAATGAATCGATATGGACTTCAAAAATATTCATATGTGAATTTAATTCAGTTATTATAAATAATGTACTTATAGGTAGGTACTGTTATTTGGTTTAAAAAATCATAAGTCAAATTCCTATCCCATTATTACTTATTTTCTATCATTTTAAGGAACAAATAAGACAATTACCTACATAATTTAACAAAAAATAGCATTTATTCAGAACTGTAACTAGTATTTTCTTCGTCATCACTGCTGTCAGCACTCAGAGATATAATAAATTCATTTTCTATAATATTGTCTATTCTTACATCGCGTTCATAATCTTGCATAATGTTTTTTTTTGTTTTTTCTACGACTTTCCTCCAGTCTTCTGTAGTGACTTCTGCACACGCATTGTGTAGAAGAGTCAGCATTTTAGCAGTACTGAAGGGTGGTTCAGTATTGTTCCGCGCTGCATGACCCTTTATTTGTGCCCAAATAAGCTCGATAGCGTTATACTCTCTCATGGTTCTCTCGATTGTGTCAATGGTAAAAGAGGCCCATCGTTAACTGATTCACGTTCAAAATAACTGTTTAATTTCACCACTAGATCGCGAGATTGACTGTTTAGCGTTTTTCCTCGTTTTGACATAGTAAAGAGTATACAAGTAAACAAGACTGTTGTTATTGTTTACTAAGTAATCGTTAAGCAATCAGAGTCCAAATTTATCGCCAGGTAAACCGTAAAGGTAAAATCAGTTAAAAAAACCGGATCTGAAAAAAAAGCACACCAAGAACGCAAAGTCACTTTGCACAACGATCAAGACTGCGTCACAATCCCATTAATTATTTATTTTGATAAAAATTGTTCAAATCTTCATTTTGAAAAGTCAAAAGTTTATGGTTGTCGTGTCAAACAGAGAAAAAAAGTTTTTATGCGATATTCCCGTTGTCCTTTTACATAAGTACTTTTTGGTATTCAGTAACGTTTTTCGGGATAAATAAGTTTATTTAAAAAAAACAATAAGCATTTAATGCGCCATCATCATCATTAAAGGTGGAATATTCCCTTACGAGAAATCATTTCATTCGATTTTAGCTCCCAAATTTCGATTATTTTGGGTAACATACCTAGTGTCAAAAGAGAACAAGGGTTTACTGACGCAACATTGTAACAACGTTCAGTTCTCTCTAAAACAGAAATTGTTGTGAAACATAATATGTTTGGATGGTGTGATAAGGAAATAAATCATAAAATTACCATCTTTTGTCGTTAATACAATAACATATTTAACCGCAATTGAAACAAAAGTTAAGCAAATGTGCAGTACTAACTTCGATAAAATAGTAGTATTTTATGCCCGCCGGTACAAAGTTACGTTGTTAAATTTTGATGAAATGTCAAATGTGGCTTATTAAAATGGACCGACTATAGTTAAATTGTTATCCCCTAATCAAATAAAAGTCATATATGTACCACTTAGTTGGATAACAAAAAAAACTATTTTCTATTGTTTGGCAGCACTTGATTTTGAAAGTATTGTAATCTATGATAATTTTGCTATCTATAGGCTGGCAACTATAACCATGTCACTTTTACCTGTCAGTGAAAAATGATGTCAAATTTTTTTTTGCGCCAAATTTGACATTAAGTTCTCATTTTTGCGTGTCACTTTCAAACTTTTGGAATTTTTGTTCGGCGAAGAATTCGTTATGTGAAAAAATTTCCAAGTCCTACATGGACAATGGTAATATACATACCACCAAAAAATCACCCCCTTCCACCCCCTTTTTTTGATTTTTTCCAAAAGAAATGGAATCAGAGACCCCTAATTACCCAGAAACCACATCTTTTTTTTAAATATCATGGCCAGGGGCTCGCGTTTGTTTAAGGGTTATTAGCCACAGATTAAATATCAGGTGGGCTATGAAGAATATTAGAATCGTGTCTGTCAGCGCAGACGAAGGCAGGCAGGGCCGGGCAGGGCTCCAACGAGCCGTGAAATTACAAACTACACTATTGTTTCATAGTCGATTTATTGGAATATTAGCGATGAATTTATATTACTAAAGAATATTTATGTGCTCTGTTTGTAACTAAATTGTTGTTTAGAATTCTACAAAACTAAGTATAATTTAGGCGTGACCGTACAAAAATACTCGAATGATGATAATGATAATATCACTTTACCAAGTATCTACTTATTTTATAAGTAAAATCGTTTCTAAGGAATGAATTTAAGTAGCGGTTAACGTCTCCGAGTACAGACATTTCGGTCTACATTGTACAATCCAACCACGCTGCTTCTTAGGACTACGTTATCTCTACGCTGCGTCTACACTTCTACGCCAGGCCTACGCAACATCTACGCTGCTACTACGCTGGGTCTACGCGCGCTGCTCCAACGCTAAGCTACGCTGCTCGGACGCTTTGCCAATCACTATCAACTCTGTTTCTACGCTAAGCCTAAGCGACTTTTTCACGTTTATTTGGATTAAATACATAAAAAAATATAAAAGAGCAGAACAGAATATAGATAAGACGTGCATATCCTTATTCCTAGGTATATTTTGTCTATTCTTTGTTAGTTATTTGGGGGTAGATGGAATTCCCCCAATTGAGTCCAAAGAGGTAGAGCTCTCCTCACCAGATCGGCCCATCTGGCCCACTTATCTGGTTTGGCCTTGCGGCCAACGGTTGAAGTTGGATAGTTCTATATTATGTTAGTTGCGCTTGAAAACCTCTATGTATCTCTCGATCTTCTCTCGAAACTTCTATCGATCTAGAATTCAGTACAAATTTTGTATAATTGATCTATAGCCATCTAGTGATACTGAAGTAAGTACTCTTTTAGCTAGGTGGTATAGCTAGTTTGTGTAACGATGGTTAGAGGTCGCTACAGTTATTATCACTTTGTTCAAAGTTACAAGTAAATTGTTGCGCCTGATGGAAATGGTATAACAATGTTCTGTGTTCTTGGAACTTTTGAATCAGGCGCCGCCCCGTGCCATAATATTTTCGCGCACAACATGTTGACGTCATAAATTCACTTGTTTGTCATATTATGGTATTCTTGCTGCTACTTTTGTTGTCATATGAATTGTTAACATGTGGCCCTGTGGCCGCTCTCGTAGAGACCTGGATGCTATCCTAATGTTTAGTGACTCGTAGGTGAAAATATGTGGCCATAGGGTCCTACCGTCGGCCATTTTTTTTTTGCAAATTACTCGTCAACAAGTATTCCAAAATGGATGAATCTTTTTTATTTGGTAATAGTCAACAAAAGTAAATGTTAGTTTAAATAATCTATGGTTGTTTTTAGTAGGGAAGGGTTCTAGTAAAAAAAATTGTAATTATTAGCACATTTAATTGTATTCTTATTAATAAAACAGCGTGTAGGTAACCTTAATTCCACTTATAAAGTAGATATTTGGTATTTTAAAATAGCGTCGATGGCACTATTACATCTAGTTAAATTATTTACATATTATACATTATGTACAATTGGTTAGAACATAAATTTTGTAGCTTCTTAAGATGGGTTAGTTCAGGTTGTTTGATATTCAGTAAAATTAATTCTTATGAAGTTGCGTGGAATAAAGTTAGCAAATTAGGAGTTAACCAATATAAAATGATCAGGAGAATATAGTAAAATTTCGGTAGATACTTAAAAAGCTTTTTGAAATGGGAAAAGTCTATTGAACTCAGACTGACAGTGTTACCGACACCACCGTCAGTGACATCTAGTTTTGAACTCCGTAACGAAATATTTTATTTTTCAAATTTTGGAAAACTTACAGCTAGGAAAAAACGTAGGTACTAAGATTATAGAACACACACCTACGTAGGTGCATGGTTAAATAAGCCAATTACAAGTTTCCACTTATAGAAAAGGTGTGTTTAAAGACAAAAGTTCTAATGAAGACGACAAAGAAAAAATGGACAATAAATAAAATAGACGACATAAGTACTTAAATAGTTATGAAGGTTTTTTTCTATAAATGGTCTATATAATATATATAAATAATCTATATAATATGGTAAAGAAACTTTATTACGGCGTTTTCCGCCGCGGATATTTCCGGACTATTCAAAAAATGCACACAAAATTTTTTGTTCATGTTTTCGTCGGCACTCCTGGAGTGCTACTGATTTTGTATTTACTTATAAAGTTATCGGTAGTTCACTGTTCTCGCTCTACCGCGAGTCAATAAACTTAAGGGAGTAGTCAGAGGCAACATATTGTCAAGAAATCTCTTACCCAAAATTAGGCCTTAGATATATGAAATAATCATAACAATTTTTTCTACTTAAGAAATATCGATCTTATTTCGTTATACATAAAGTTAATTTTCTTTATTATCACAAAACTCCTCCCAGCTTCTTTCTGAACTTCTAAAATTATCATATCTAAAGTCGATCTTGCAGCGTTGATATTAAAGTTCAATTTACATCGAGCAACCTATATACAACTGTAATCGATCTTATTACACTCTATATAAAGTCCATTTCACATCACTGAACTTCACAAACCAAACTTCGACTACAATTTCGATCTAATAACATCACCATAGAGTTCATATTGCACTTTCAGCATTACAAAACTTAAGCTATTGTGAATCTTATTGAATTCAACATAGAGTTCATTTTCACGTTCAGTAAAAACACACTACAAAACGTGCGATTCTGACTCTTATAACTATCAACATAAAGTTCTTTTTCTATCACTTTCAGCACACTACAAAACAGATAGCACCATTGTGTACCTTATTTCATTCACCATAGAGTATATTATCCAGCACTTCATCACTCCAGAACTGTTGAATCATTCTGACTCTTATTTCAAACACTATAGAGTTCATTTTTATCATAAGGCCCCCTCTTGGAACCCTGTTTCGAGATAGGCCCTGGAATTGGCCTTTGTAAACAGGAACGGTGCGTCCCTAGAGGGACATTTGAAGGATCGTAAGAGAACCGGAGGAGAGTCATCTGTTTTGTTCCCAACTGGTTCTAGAAGGTTGTTCCAAAGGAGGTTTGCAGCTGGAAAGAAAATGTTATTACTCGTTATCAAACAATATGGTAAGAAGTACTTGGGACTATGAATAGTTGTTAGTAGTTACCTAGGATAGGAATAGTGGTTAGAAGTTACCTAGAAATGAACATTGGTTAGTAGTTACCCAGAAATTAACAGAAGTTAGTAGTTACCTATGATTATAAACTGTGGTTAATAGTTACCCTAGCACTATGCACACTGATTCAGTAGTTATCTAGATCACAAACAAATTCGAAGTTACCTAGGCTAGCTAGTTCATAGCTAGCTATGAACAGTAGCTCAGGACTATGTACACAGTAATTTGTAGTTATCTAGGACTATAAGCAGTTATATAGAACTATACTAGTGGTTAGTAGTTACCTAAGCATCACGCAGTGGTTATCAGTTACCTAAAAATTAGTGGTAGTAATAGTTACCTAACGCATGTCCTTTCTGCGAGAAGTGGAAGCAATCATGCGTGATGTAGGACTGGTGGATGACGAGAGGTAGAGGCGGAGAGGCTGGTAGGGGCGCGTTGAATAACTTCATGAAGGGCTGGAGGACCACTGTGAAGTCAGGCCGGGTGTCGTAGCGACCGCTGTCGATCTGAAAAAGAACAAGCCTCTGAGTAACAAAATTTGCTGAGACATTGGAGAAAGAATTGATTACTGAGCAAGCCTATATGGGAGCACGGTGGTAGTGCTAAGATGCTAAAAGAAACGAGGCTCTACCACTCTTTTCTAGCGAATGCTTTCAAGGAGCATTCTGTATAGTGTACTCACGAGTGCGCTCTCAGCCTGCTGGTACCGGCGCGCCATCCTGACGATGTCCTGCAGCTCTCCTCCGCCGCGGTGGAAGCACGAGCAGAACAGGGAGTGCATGAGGCGGCACATCATCGGGCGGAGCACTCGGACTGATACTGATACATCTGATGCACACAAAGAAGAAGCTACAACTACCGAAAAAAGTTCTAGACATAAAATCACAGGGGGTAGGGACCACAGATTTCCACTTGATACGATCCTAAAAAACTTATTTTGCATACATCGGTTTAGGGTAAGTTCTTTTGACCTGGCCCTCTAAATCTAAACATATCATGTATAAAGATTTTAGTTCGTGAGATTCAAATAATTTTTTACGGTATTGGTCGCGAAGGAACTGAAAGTAGAGTGAGTCATCTAGATCATAGGCTAGATATAATGTGATCCCTCAACTTTGATTATATTAACTATCTATTACTTACCGAGAACCGGCACTAGATTGACAAGCGTCCTAGGCAGATGTTTCTGCAGATAGTCCAACGCCCGCGCCAGTTTCCTCGCGTGAGCTGCCGGAGACCACGCCACGGGGCTGAGACAGGCTGCTGAGCAGATATCGTTGGCTCCGATGAAGATAGTCAACATCTTCCAGTCCTTGTATATATCGATGTCGGGGGAGGCTCGCATTCTGGCCACTATAATCTATAAGAAGTATATTTATTTACACCACAGTGAAAATGGCACCGAAATCGGATTCGAATCGAATCGTTTCTGATAAACAGTCAAAAAGTTACTGTAGGTTACTTCCTCTCTTTACACCCGATCGATTCCCTACTACATTGACATACAAAAGTTAAATAATGATTTATGTTATATTTCGTTAGTGCACCTAAAAATAGTTGTTCTCAATTAACTTTCAATTACCGACATACAGTTTTACTATATATGACTTTTATATGATGTATATGACTTTTAATCTAACTGTACTCGCTCGATGTAAAATTTAATACCTTGCTGTCTGTCGCCTATAAGTTTGTAAGGAATAGTGTACCATTTTTGCATGACAAGATGTATATTGTGTTGATGGCTCTAAATAAATAGATGTAGGTAGGTATATCTTTTGCTTTTGAAACATAAATCATGTGTCAAAACTGTAAAAAGCACAAAACCGCAACATTCCTATTTGTGTGTGACCTGTTGTGTTGTGACCTTCAAAGTCATATTAACCGAAGACGGATTGGATTATGTAAGCGTTTGGCGGCACGTTGCAAACATGGAAATATTAATATTCACCAAATGTGTAATAGGTAATTTGTGAAGACACGCCGCGACCCCAAACGTATGGAATGGACACTCCGCACCAATTGATTCCCTGTTTCTCGAGTTTTATTTTGTACGAAGAGACGGAACAAACATGACAGTGTGTCGAATCTAAGCAGTGTGTGTCTGTATGTATGATAATAACCACTGTGTTTGTATACACTTAATAGGTATTAAGCGAGCTTTCACCCACTGCGCCACAATGAGGATTAGTCATTATCATTAAGACGCACTTATTTATTTATTTATTTATATGTTAACAAAATCCACAGCTCTTATGATTAATTTACAAACTTAAAGATTTAACCTACAGCCAATAATGGATTTATATTATTTTTAACCAGCTAACCGACAATGAAATGACAAAAGTTGAAAGTTTGAATACATATACTCATTTATTTGCCGTAGGAGCACAAGGCACACTTGGTTTATCAACTTAAATAAATAAAAATAAATAAATTGAATTGAAAAATGTAAGAGTATCTATAAAATGTTGTAACAGTGTAGGTAATGTTTTATTTTGTAGTTAGATACATTGAAAATACTTTATTGCTCACCACATAATAAGCTAAACAAAAAAAGTTAACTAGGATATACAATCGGCGGTCTTATCGCTAAAAAGTGATCTCTACCAGATAGTAGTTTTTCAAGCTTTGTCCATACTGACTGAACGCGACGCTGTCAAAGACATGAAACCTAAACTATCATTATGTTGAGAGCCGGTTTCCGCCAAAGCGAAGAAGGCTTTTATTTTATTTCCATAATCTCTTAGAATTAACATGTTTTGTTCTTTTCCATGCCCGACAACGTGTGTCCCAAGCCTAATGTTCATTTTTAGTAAATACGTAAAAGTTTACCTTATAAGGTGCCTGATTCTTCACAGTCTTGGTAGCGAAAGGAGTAGAATCACAATCATTTAAGACTCTTTTTGGTGATAAAACTTGTCTGACTTGCAGACTACAGACTTTCTATCGGCCGATAGTTGAGACGGGCTATACTTCTCCATACTCATTACGAGCTGAAGTATATGCCTTCTCAACTATCGGCCGATAGAAAGTCTGTAGTCTGCGAGGGGTCTAAATAAATACTTTTCTCGTTCCGAACTTACATCGAACTTACTTGCCTGCGACGCAAGAGGTTGCGGGTTCGATCCCCGCGGCGGGACCAATGTTTGTATAATCTACAAATATTTGTATCGGGTCTGGGTGTATCTATGTATAATATGTATGTATTTACAAACAAAAAAAAAGTATACATACATACATACATACATAAAGTCACGCCTATTTCCCAAAGGGGTAGGCAGAGACCACGGATCTCCAGTCGCTACGATCCTGACACACAACTTTCGCCTCATTCACTCTCATTACATTCTTCATACATGCTCGTCGGTTTAGGGTACTTTTGACCTGGCCCTTCTACAAAATGTCGCCAATTTGATCCAAGAAGGTTCGCCTAGGTCTTCCCCTTCCAGCTGTCCCATGCACACTCGCCTCATACACTTGCTTTGTCAAACGACTGTCATCCATCCTCTCTACATGCCCAAACCATCTTAACATACCTTTCTCGATCCTCAACACTACATCTTCTTTCACTCTACACTGTTCCCTTAACACACTATTTCTCACTCTATCATTCAATGTTACCCCACACATACTACGCAACGCTCTCATTTCAACAGCATTCACTCTACTCTGATGTTTTTTCTGCCACACCCAACTTTCACTTCCATACATCAATGTCGGTACCAACACTCCTCTATGAACTGCCAGTCGTGCCTTGTCGGACACTTTCCGGCTGCTCATAAAATCATGGAGAGCCCCATTCACTCGGTTTCCAGCATTCACTCTCCTTTCGATATCCTCATCGTACTTCCCATCTCTTGTAAACAATGTCCCCAGATTCACAAACTCTTTCACTTGTTCCACTCTTTCATCGTCAATCAGAATATTGCATGCTGTCATACATTCATCTTTTTCAAAAACCATAATTTTCGTCTTGCTCACATTTACTTTCATTCCCTTTCGCTTAAAAGCTTCATGCATAACTGTTACCATCTCCTGCAACTCATTCTCCGACGACGCAAGTATAACCTGGTCATCGGCATAGAGAAGACATTTGACGAGTAACTCATTCATTCTTAAACCATTTGCACCATCTTTCAAATCTTTCAAGCAACTGTCCATGAATAGATTAAACAGCCATGGTGACGCTACACATCCCTGCCTAACGCCCTTTTGGATGTTAAACAATTCAGTGTATGACCCATGTATCCTCACGCAAGCACTAGAATCCTCATAGAGAGATTTCAGAGCTCGAACGAGGTTGCTGTTCACTCCATACATCGACAGTACCGACCAAAGCTCATTCCTCATCACTTTATCATAGGCCTTTTCCAAATCCACGAATGCGCAATAGATTTTTTGACCTTTGGCCAAAAACTTTTCGGCTATGCTTCGCAAGGAAAAGACCTGATCCGTACATCCCATTCCCTTTCGAAAACCCGCTTGTGCATCCCATATTCTCTTGTCGGTTTCTTTTACAACCCTTTCAATCAAAATCTTTGCATACAGTTTGCCGACGATGCTAAGGAGGCTAATGCCTCGGTAATTTTTGCAGTCTTGGTGTGAGCCTTTTCCTTTATAAAGGGGAACTATAACCGCCTTGCACCAGTCATTCGGTACTCTGCCAGAGTTCCAGCACAAATTAAAAAGACGGTATAGCTGACTAGCTACAACACCATGTCCAGCCTTTAGCATCTCGGCTGTAATCCTATCATACCCAGCAGCCTTTCCCGATTTCATACTCTTTAATGCATTCACAATTTCACCCATTCCGATACTACTGTCACTGCTCACTTCTTCACACGAAGACGTTGAGGTAGGTTCCAGCGTATCTTCTCTCTCAAACAAACTCTCAAAATACTCTTTCCACCTCTTTAATATACACTCTTCACCTTTCACTATACTTCCATTCTGATCTCTGATTGCGTCCAACTCTGAGTTTTGAGCTTTCCCTCTGGCGGAACGAATGGATTTCCAGAAAAATTTTATATTTCTTTGGAAATCTGCAGATAATCGTTGATCAAAGACATCCTTTTGTTCTTCTTTCTTTCTTGCAACAATTTCTTTTACTAAACTTTTCACTTTCTTATATTCATTCTTAGCTTCATCCACATCCTCAATCGTAGCTTTTTTCATTCTCTCATTAGCTCTGACAGCTAACCAATCTAACCACGCTTTCTTCTTTTCACATACCACCTTTTGCACATCCTTATCCCACCATACATTCTTCTCTGTCATAACTTTCTTTCTCTTACTTACTCCACACACTGTAGAAGCCACACTCACGACTTCTTTTTTAAAGGCATCCCATAAACTATCAATCTCAGCTAAATCATCTAAACCATTAAAACTCTCAATCAATTTACTTTCATACTCCTTTTTCACTTTATCATCTTGTAAATTTTCAACTTTAATTCGTTCTAGAACACCTTTAGACTCGCGTTCCCTATGCCGCCACCCTCTAAAAAGACCACTAATTCGGCTCAATACCAGGAAGTGATCGGTGTGGATCCCGACTCCGCGATACGCCCTCGTGTCTAGAACAAACTTTCTCATTCTCTCATCAACAATCACGAAATCTATCATACTTTTCCTAACATTCTTTGCCTCTCTTGTATACATATGGATCCGCTTATGTGCAAACATAGTGTTTGTCACACACACGTTCCATTCCAAGCATAACTCTAGCACACTTTTACCATTCTCATTCACTCGTTCATCACCGTACGATCCAAGAACCCTTTCAAACCCATCACGCTTTAACCCCACCCATCCATTAAAATCACCTAGCATTATTATTCTTTCATTCTCCTTGCATAGTTTTAAAACATCTCTTAAACATTCCCTAAATTCTTCTCCTTCTTCCCTTGCTTTCTGGGACGTGCCCGTGCTCAAATCGACAGGGGCGTAAACTCCTACCAAAAAGATACGGGTAAGTCCAACTTTCATTCTAATCCACAATAGTCTCGCATTCACACATTTATACTCTTTCACACACTCAGTCATTCGTGCGGATAGGAAAACACCAACGCCCTGGCAGCCTCTGGTGGTATTGGGTACCCCAGACCAGTATGCCGTGTAGGGTCCGTGCTTGGTGGTGTCGCATCCTTTCCGCTTTGTCTCATTCACACAAAGAACATCAATTCGTTTTTCATCCATCATCTGACACACTTCATTCAACTTCTCTTCCATCCCTCCTCCTACATTCAACGTAGCAAACCTGCTCTCCGTGAGCCACTTTTCGCCCCCCCGGGAAACGAGACGTGACGGGTGGCGTACCACGTCGCCGCCATTCGGTTGACTAAAAAAAAAAGTATATAAGTAGTATATCAGTTATCTGGTTCCCATAGTACAAGCTTTGCTTAGTTTGGGGCTAGATGATGCTGTGTGAAATGTCCAGCATTATTTATTTATTTATTTGTCTTTGTTGATTTATTTCATCTACCTAGGTTTGGTCGAAACCGGCCCTGACTTTTGTAAGCCAAATGGATAGCTCTCTGACTATTGCTCATTCTGTTTAAACATGACTTTGAACTTTTGTTACATGAAACAAATTGTACCTACCTAGTTGTTTCAAAACGAATGGAGGCAGAGGCACTACTATTTGTTTTTTGCCTGTCCATTAACTTTAGATTTATCTACTCAAGATCTCTTACGATATTTCTAAAGACTACAGACGATTTCAGATGACTTTTTTATTCATACTACTTATGTTCTACGTTGTTATTTCTTTTGAAATGATCTCTATGATTACACAAAATATTTTATTACAGTCTTTAAACTAGATTAGAATTAAAACTTAGTATGAAACTAATACGTTAGAACTAATATAATAATGTGTGGAGGGCATGGTGGTGGTCTTTGCCCTGCAGTGGGACACAAAAGACTAGTAATAATAATAATAGGAATGAGTATATTAGAGGAAGTTTGAAAGTTGCACCAGTAACGGATATGTTGAGGAGTAATAGGTTGTCGGGGTATGGGCATGTTATGAGGAGGGAAGAGGGTCATGTAACGAGAAGAATGTTGGGAAGAATGTGGAGGGATATAGCAGAAGAGGCAGACCAAAGAATAGATGGATGGAATGTGTGAAGAATGATATGGGTAAGAAAGGAGTGAGTGATGAGATGACGGCTGATAGAGCGGAGTGGAAGAGGAAAACCTGTTGTGCCGACCACATAAAAGTGGGATAATGGCAGGGAAATGACGATGAAAAGAAACTAATAGGTAACTACTAGTGCTGATTAAGTGCTGATCTAATTGAAAACAAAACGAAAATAGGATAAAGGGTCGCCCCAAGACAAGGATTCATTCAGGATTTCTGAAGATTCGAATATTTTCGAATTGAATCGAGAGGAATCGGACCGGCACCATTTGAACCAAACAGAGGTCTCGTGGGTTAGTTCACAATACTAACATCCAGGTCAGCGACATTTTTGGTGCAATACAAACTAGTTACGCTTGAAATTAAACAAAAATTGTTACAGCCTAATTCTTTCTCATACTCAGAGCCATTGCATTATTCAGGACGAATAAAGATAACGGTATTTTAATGAACAAGCTAGAGGTAATGCAAGAGCAAATAATTGAGTATCGAGTGAGTGAGTTGAGTATAAGTGTTTACGTACTAGTGATATTTTGTGCTACAATTACTTCGAGAACCTAGTTTTTAGGCAAACTTATTCTAAGTTTTTCAACACTATTATACCGATACTTGTACCTACCTTTTATAAATAAATAAATGGCAAAACGTAAAGATAAATATTTCAAACCTTGCTTCATGGTGGCAAAAATAAAATGTTATTCTATTCTTTTGAAGTGAATACTTCTTTAGGCGCGTTTGGCAGTTTTGAGATGAGAAAAAAATCTTGGATTCGCCTCGAAAAGATCACGTGCGCCTGCTTACCGACACCGGGTTATTTGTCAAGTTTAGAACCATTCAAGTTTTCACTTCCGCCGGCACTCTTGGAGTGCCACTATTTCTTTCATTTGGTTTAGTCTGCAAAAAAATAATCTAGCAGTAATAGGTGAGAACCTACTTAGGATTGGTTTAACTTAGTATAATAACCTATCTACTATATAAAAATAAGTCGGGTTTTCCTTCCTGACGCTATAACTCCAGAACGCACGAACCGATTTCCACGGTTTTGCATTCGTTGAAAAGGTCGCGTCTCCGTGAGGTTTATAGCAAAGAAAATTCAGGAAAAATCTGGTGGCATCTGGTGGCGAAACGGAGTTCGCTGGGTTTGCTAGTTTATTTATATTTTAAGTACGCAATTTACTAAAGCACGAAAGTGTCTATGATAGTGTTGATCCCACTGATAGTCATCATCATCATCTTCCTGTCCTTACTACTACCACATTGCTCTGTCACTCGTTATCTGTGTAAACAAAACTTTCAACAAATTGAAAGAAACTGTTCGATAGTTAAAAGTCGTAAATTCAGACGCAGGCGCATGTAACTGTTTTATAACACGTGTAGGTGTTTGTCGACGTACCTACAAGCACTTGACCGACAAATCGAGGATGAATGCGCCTTCTCACATGTACCTACTTACCGCTTATGTCCGTTGTTTTATAGTACATTACGATATTAGTGCGTAAAGATGGTTATAACATGCGAGGCGGAATTTCAGCCCGAGCCGCAGGCGAGGGCGTAATTGAGCCGAGCATGTTATAACCAATACGCACGTATATCGTACGACGTTTTTTAACACATTTGCGAGGAAACAGAAAAAAAAAACATTTTAATTATACTCAATCTGTGAATGCACACTGTTGCTTTCCCGCCATTTTAACAGCGCGCCAGCGCTGCCTACTGGCGCCGCGCGGCGATTAGTTCGAAATTTGAATAGCAACAGCGCGCTGCTCACTAGCTGGAGGCACGACTCCAGCTCGGCGGCGATCAGTTCCTTATTTGAAATGGCAAATAATGCTGTTATGGAATTTGTATGGAATATAACATAACTATTTGCTTTGATAACACACGCGTTTGTTATGACCCGCTTTACATATTTAAAACCGGTGGAATTACATCAGCTTTACGAGCAAGGGTGTTAAAATAGTACATTACGATATTAGTGCGTAAAGATGGTTATAACATGCGAGGCGGAATTTCAGCCCGAGCCGCAGGCGAGGGCGTAATTGAGCCGAGCATGTTATAACCAATACGCACGTATATCGTACGACGTTTTTTAACACATTTGCGAGGAAACAGAAAAAAAAAAACATTTAAATAAACTCAATCTGTGAATGCACACTGTTGCTTTCCCGCCATTTTAACAGCGCGCTAGCGCTGCCTACTGACTGGCGCCGCGCGGCGATTAGTTCGAAATTTGAATAGCAACAGCGCGCTGCTCACTAGCTGGAGGCACGACTCCAGCTCGGCGGCGATCAGTTCCATATTTGAAATGGCAAATAATGCTGTTATGGAATTTGTATGGACTATAACATAACTATTTGCTTTGATAACACACGCGTTTGTTATGACCCGCTTTACATATCTAAAACCGGTGGAATTACATCAGCTTTACGAGCAAGGGTGTTAAAAAAATAATAACCACATTCACAGTTTTGTTTGATGACATAATAATTGTTTTTGTGGGTTGGTGTCAAAATTTCGTTTGGAGCTTCAAGCAAAGACTGATGGGGAATTTGAAACTAAAAATGTCTCAAAAATCCCCTTTGAAAGAAAGTCATATTTATCTACTATTTGTATAAGCAACTTTATACACCTTTAATTTAAGACCTATTGAACACACATGAATGCATTAAATACTTTGACTTGGACTATTCTATGAAATCTTTCAATTAAATATGTATTTAAATTCTTGTATTGGTAATATTTTACTATTTTCTAATCATGTTTTCGAAAACGAAACATCGAGAAAATATTACAAATAATTGTACATTGTTATCTAGTTGCTATATTTAATTCATTGTTTAAGGTGTACAATAAATAATTCTCATTCATTCATTCAAGGTAGGTACCATGATACTATTTCTCAAAATAATTAATAGTATTCTCTGCCAAGGCTCTCATAATGACGTGTAGCATGCAAGATGTAACAGGCAAAGTAACGTGCTATGCAATAATACGTGCATCTCACATTTTCCTGGTTTCCATGAGAATATTCAAATATTGAGACCTTCACCCAGATTATGAGGAAAGCAGAACTATTACGCATGAGGCAATGAATACCTACATGTCAAAATGACGTTTGATAATATCTTGGCACACGGAGCCTAGTAGAGTTCCACAAACTTATCTGGACCGGCGAGAGAGGCGCTATATCGCATTTTGGTGTTGGCAGAAATATAAATACAGTAAAATTCGTAAGTTTCTCTTTTGGCCACCGGTCCAGTAAGTTTGTGGCACTGTAGAGGAGTAGCAGTGGAGTAATTAAAATCAAGACAAACACTTCAGTGTGACACTTTTCTGTTTTGACATACAAATCGCGTCTACTCGTAGAGATTTTATCAATGTTGACTGACACAATAATTATAATTTAGATGTTGTCTTTTAATGATATAATAACGAATGTTTGTTTTTTTAATCTTCTATATGTTCGGAATCTATTTCTATACCTAATATTGAAAGATATAAGTTAATTTTCCATGGATTATCATAAGTAATAGAGGCTAATAGGTGATGACACTCTGGTTGAGTCTCGGCTTCAAAGCCTTGAGCATCGCCGTAGAGTTGCGTGTTTATCGGTCTTTTATCGACTCCATTTCGGAGAGTGTGCACAAGAACTCCACAATTTAGTTCCGCCATCCCCATTCTTCTATCGGGCCAACAGGTTCCCGGAAAGACGCCACTTGTACATGGTCGACATTCCCAGAGTTCGTACAAAACGTTTTGAGTCCACATTTTTCATACGCACCGCCAAATTGTGGAACTCATTGCCGGGCTCTGTATTTCCCGAAAAGTACAATATAGGAGTCCTTCTAGGTAAGCATGCTCCATCTTAGACCTCACTACTGCTTAACCTCAGGCAGAGTGAGGTCAAATGCTGACCTATTTAATTTAAAAAAATAAAAAAAAAGTAGTCTGAATAAAGGAAGGAAGTGTAAATAATTGTATGACCAAGGATAAAAAGCAAACGCCTGTAAGTTTGACACATTACCTCAAGCGCTGCTGATTTTGCTTCCTGCAGAAATTGCAGGTGTGTTTGGTTGAGCCTTCAACCACTAAACAAACAGACATTTTTAAGGTTAAAATCGCAGTTTTATGAGAAAATACGCTGTATTTGCGTTGTTACGACACAAGTACAAACATTTACTTTACTTATTGATGTTTTGTTAAAGCAGGCTAATATTTACTTAGTTTGTTGTAAATAAAATTTTGTTAACAATGTTAAAAAACCTTGTCATAACGTTAATCATAATAATATGCTATTATGTAAAAAAAACTGTTGAAATAAATTATGCGAGCGCGTTGATCTCTTTTCTATGGATTTTTATGCAAAGCTGAATGAATTATAGACATGCAATAATCATTTATTATGACTAATTATAACGTTGTGGGGTAAAAAAAAGGTCACAAAGGTCTCCTCTATTAGTTTTTGGGTACCAACGATCCCACTAACATCTAGTGGGGCAGTTGGGAATAAAAAGTCACAACGACCCTACAACCTAAAGGGTGCCCTTTGGGGGTGGAATCTAATCATGATATCAGGGGACAAATAACCCTCGTGTCGGCTACATTGTACTTTTCTAAACTTGAAACTTTACAGAGAATAAAAACACATATTATTTTAGTGATGTGTTGTATTTAAGACACAAATTGTTAACCTATTACTTAAGACGAATGTGAGTGCCTACTCAAACCTATTAAGGTTTTCAGGCACAATATTATGCTAAATATGTAGTTATTCAAGTAAATAAATAAATAAAAAAAAGGTAGGCAATATACAGAGTTGAAATGTGTTGGATAAGACAACGATATCTTGAATGTAGGTTTTTGGTAAATGTATTATGTTTTGTAAAAAGTCATAGAACAAAAGTTGTTGTTTATGATGATAGTAATACAGTCCTGAGAGGTTACCTGTACAAATGACCCTGTATAACGGTGGCGTGGATGTGTGGAACAAAGCTGGTTTTATTTGATTACCTTAGCTTGTTTGTAAGCGTCCTCGTCGGAAGCCACGGGGAAGGCGACATTGAACCTGGCGTTCTTGGTGAGCCACTCGCCTGTCCCCGTGGAGTAGCCTCTCAGGTTGGGATTGTACTCCTTCAAGATGTTCGGAATGGTCATGAACTCCCGCCAAGTCGCGTCGCCTCCTGGAAGTAAGTTCGTAATTAAGTTAGTAGGCAACTGGTGATTGGAGTTTATAGGCCGCCTAGAAGGCTCCTAAGAACTATGTTTACTATTTAAACTAACTTTCATCATCATCCTCATTTGGTTGATATTCCACTCATTAGAACTAAGGGCTTTCAAAGTTCTTTGATTATGCGCACTGCAAAAATTTTGAATCAGCTTCCCGCGTATTTCCGCTGAGCAACGACCCTGTTGTTTTTAAGAAGAGAGTTAATAGGCACCTTCTGGGCAGGCTCGCTCCATCGTAGACCTCATTCTTGGCGGTGTAAGTTTCGAAGTCAAGAGCTGAACCGTTCATCATAATAAAAAATTGTTTGCTCTGGGTTACAAAAGCCAAATCAATTCAAAGTGAATACCTGTACCAAAATCTTAGAATGGATAGAAAAGTGTGGTTTGGTAAAATGTTCTATATACGCGTAAGTCGAAAAGCTTGTATGAGGTAATTACTAAGATCAAAGTCAAAAATCATTGACGACCTCTGTGGCGCAGTGGGTGATAGCCCGCTTGAGACGCAGAAGGTTGCGGGTTCGATCCCCGCCGCGGGATAAATGTTTGTATAATCTGCAAATATTTATCTCGGGTCTGGGTGTTTCTATGTATAATATGTATGTATTTACAAACAAAAAGTATATAAGTAGTATATCAGTTATCTGGTTCCCATAGTACAAGCTATGCTTAGTTTGGGGCTAGATGATGCTGTGTGAAAATGTCCAGCATTATTTATTTATTTATTCAGTAGGACCGCTGGAATCAGTCTTCTACTTCTGTTCTTATAAACATACATAAGGCAATGCGTACTATAGTGAAGTGGTCGTTCCCATTATTCAGGTGGATTCGCTAACAAATTACCATAGATCATTAAGCAACGATTTTCCCTCAAAATCATCGATACGATTATGTCAGATCTTGAAATCATTCGCTGGCGTACATCCAATGAGGTAACAGCATTTGAATTTCGAACACTCCCACAGGCAAATGCGGAGTAGCTTGGTAATTTAAACATTGCCAAGTTTTACTTATTTGTATTCAAGTTGAGCGTTTCGATCAAATTGCCAATTAAAGGGTAAAGCAGACAAAGTAAAGTAAAAGTAAAGTAAAGTAAAGTAAAAGTTTATTTTGCTAAATTTGTGGTAGGTACAAGTTACAAGTTACATTCATGTTATTAGCAAAAAAGGTTACCACTCAGCATCGTGCAAGTGCAGAGAAGGATACCTCCCCTGCACAAGCGCTGGTATTATGTGGCACCAGATGCGAGCGCGCGACAGATTACATGCGTAAGATTACATGCGTTTAAACTAAGTAAGCTTAAGATACAGTTGTGTATTTAGAGAAAGTGTGTTTGTTTCACTAATTACTATTTCTCTATTGTGTCTCACATTTAGTAACAAATAAAAAATATATCTATTAATGATTGTTAATATAGTCTGCAACCTAATAACTTTTCAGAATAACCAATTTTTTTTTTTATGATGAATGGGGTCGGCTCTTGACCTCGAAACTTACATAGGTATGAGGTCTACGATGGAGCGAGCCTACCCAGAAGGTGCCTATTAACTCTCTTCTTAAAACAACAGGGTCGTAGCTCAGCGGAAACACAGAAGCTGGAAGTTGATTGCAAATTTTTGCAAAAGAACTTTGAAATTTATTATACGATAGTTTTCATTTTCACGCTTAACCTGAAGCTACATTTTGACTGTAGGTACAAAAAATTACAGTAAAAATAAATTCCTAACTATAGTAGTTAGGAGTTTATTTTTAGAACACCCATTTGCAATAAACTGGGGCATTGGAGATAAAGTGATCAAGCTATTTCCACCATCCTATGTCAATTAGAATACCAGTAACGTTGGCGCAAAGCGTGCGCTTCGTCACGATAAATACATTTGCGTCACTCTAGAGGAGCCTGTTGAAAGTGAGCTCTTCCTTATAGCGAACACTTCTGTTCTTACCTAGAAATATTATAAGTAATTCATTCTTAGAACTGCCCATGTTTGAGTTCAAATTATAACCAACTATACGACTTGGAACCAATCTGAGAAAGAAACAACATAAAATGTGGAAAATATTGCATGTTGCAATGCAAAAATAATAAAGAATGCTGGACTTTTTCACGCAGCATCATCTAGCCTCAAAGTAAGCAGAGCTTGTGTTATGGGTACTAGAATGACTGATACTTATATACTTTTTTTGTAAATACATACATATTATACACTGCGAAAACACCCAGACCCGAGACAAATATTTGTAGAACCGCGGGAATCGAACCCGCAACGCAACCTTCTGCATCATAGGCTTGCCTTAGCCCACTGCGCTACAGAGGTCGTAAAAGTAAACAGGGTCACGACTGTATCCCCAAGGCGCGGTAGACATTCTCTCGGATGTTTTATATTCCAGATCCTTTGAAGATGTCTAAGGGGGTAGTCAGAGGCATGTCCAAATACATATTTGATATTGCCCATATCTTGCAGAAGTTAGTATTCCATACGTGACAGGTTGCAAGCCCATCGCCGCCTATAAGAATACTAACTGGTTCCCTCACGATGTTTTCCTTCTCCGTTCAGAAATCGTTCACCGTTTCACCTTTCAGAATCGCTCGTCATGAAAAATATGTCATTTTGTTCTTAGATTTACTAGATTCGATAGTGAGGATGCATTTTATTTCAATGATGAAGAAACATCTTTGTTCCATTAAGTTCCTTGAGTCACGCAATTACAGCATAATTTATGACATCTTAACAGACTGTCATATGAAATTAGGCTGATAAATAATGACCTCGAGCCTAGCCTATTCAGAAACCACGACTTATGACAGACTGAAGAATGGCCTGGTTTAACCGTTCGGCTATCTATCCGAATTTTTGAGGTATTACATATCGGGTTTTAGCCTCCTCGCAGTCTAATCGGCCGATAGTTGAGACGGAACATACTTCGGCTGGTAATGAGTATGGAGAAGTAAGCCGAAGTATGTTCCGTCTCAACTATCGGCCGATAGAAAGTCTGCAGTCTGCGAGGGGGTGCAACTTTCGGCAGATAGTTTTTTTTTTAATAAGTCAGCATTTGACCTCACTCTGCCTGAAGTTAAGCAGTAATAAGGTCTAAGATTGAGTATGCTTACCTAGAATTAACCTATTTACTCTTGATTTGAAGACCCCTATATTATACTGTTCGGGAAATACAGAGCCTGGCAGGTGGTGCGTATGCGTATACAGACAGTTTTTCAAATTTAGGCTTTCTCATATTTAGTTTCAACATAATTTCAAAATAAAGCTTTGATACGGTTGTTCTGTGAAATTATAGTACATTACAAACTTTTATTGAACAACTTTTATACATGTTGAAATACATTTTATGAACACGATGAACATAATGTTAATGCATAAAAGAGGTTTCATTAATGTAAACTCAGCTGCAGGTTAACTGTCTCAAACAATGTGGAGTGGGCCAACTTAATAAAGGTGCAATGCCGTACAACTTGTATAAATGAAAGCAGATAATTAAATAAATGAAGTAACAAAAACAAAACAAACAAACATGATCATGACTGTATTCCCAAGGCGCGGTAGATATTATCTTAGATTTTTTGTGTATTCCAGAAGATGTCATAAGACGCAAGCTACATCTAAATGGTGTCTAGCGTCGGCGTCGGGCGTCTTCTTTGATTGGACGTCCGATCAACGACATGCCGTGTGTCCTAATTTGAGCTTTATTTCCATGTATTTAGTGTGACATTTGACGCCGCCCGATGCCTGACGCCAGTTCGGTAAGGTTTGCGCCTAGGGGGAAGTTAGAGGCATGTCTAAATTATTTTGGAGTCACCCACATTGTTCAGAAGTTCGCGTTCCATAATAAAGTAACAATTGATGATTAATCAAAGGCAAATTATACACTAATTCTAGTTGAGTGAACTTTGTATCATGAAATGTTACGTTACGACTCATTGATATCTAATTCCGTACTTATTCGGAAACCAGTTTAACCATTAATAAGGTGCGTGATATCCTTACATTATTCGATCAGAAATACCGAATAAGAGTTTGGAAATGTTATTAATTATTAAAACAGCCAAGCGTGAAGCTCTAGTATCTACTTTGTGTTAGTTTCATCTTGATCAGTCTGCACTAATTAAAATTGTGTGTACATAATGTGTATTCATGCTCCACGCTAACAAGTAAATAAAGCACAAAATAAGTTTAAGTACTCACCTTAGAATCTATGGATTAAATTCTCACTAATATTCTCTTCGGTCAATAATATTATAGATTTAGGGTCAGCGCACCAATACTGTACTCGGTAAATAACAGCTCGGGCCGTTATTTTGTTTATAATTTTGACGTTTTTCGTGATGAATGAACATAAGTTTATGATAATGTTTTGAAGATTTGTGACTTTATTACTAGGTGCAAAGGGTGTAATTCGGTTAGACTTTAAACTTTTTTAATAGCTGACAGAATTTAGCTTTGATTTTGTACGTCACGCTATACCTATAACATTGTTGATCGAAGAATATTCTAAAATACAATGATGGTACATACTCCGGTAGCCCATAAGTGCATTTACACGATGCAATTTCTACTCATACGATATCGTATCGCACGGCAATTTTTCACGTGTAAACGCTCATCGTATACGATTGGTCATAGAGAGCGCGACACTCGTCGGCACGTTCAATGGGCGGGCCTTAGCAAATCGTACGAAAAATCGCATTGTGTAAATGCACCTAATGACTGGAGCAAGGGAAGGGAGGCTTTTAACCTTCAGTGGGACACCACAGCAAATAATAACGATTGCGAAAGTTACACACCTGCACACCAAGAAACCCCTCGGTACTCCACAAAGGCTCCCAACGCGAACTCCTCCAAGGCCCCACTGCCAGCCACCAGCGAGTCTCCAATCGCCGCTATCACATCGATGTCTCCTGGCCGGAGTCTATGGACGGAGGTGGGCCGCTCCTTACTCCGGCCCCAGGGTATCGAGTCCTCGCAGGGGAACGGGGTGGACGGGGGGATGGCTCGCTGGCGACGGACGTGGGATTTCCGGAGTGGGTAGTTGACCTTCCACTGTGAAAGACATGTTTTTAATAGACTGGTTTCTTTTTATTTCAGAAAAATGCGCCCCCGGATTTGCATACGACCGCAATACGACCCAAAAATACATCAACATTTATAGTCAAGCTTCGCTCTGCTAACTTTTGCCCGCTATTTTTTTATGTTTTCCAATATCAAATGTTGGACTAAAAATACAAAAAATATTACACATTCAACAGATTTGATATTACGATGAGTAAACAGAAGACGAAAAGTAAACAATTAATTTCTGATACAAAAGACTTACGCGCTATGCGTGCACAGAAACTTTTGAAACATCACTTATCACTGATTATGATCATCATTCTATTGAACACTTCATAGACAATGCAAAGCCTAATTAATATCAATCAGTATTAGTACACTTGCGAGCAAGGTTGGTATTCATTGCCATTGTTATTGGTTTGTTGCCAGTGAGTGTACAAAGCCTCGGTTTCGTTAAAAGTTGACCGTCATACCTATAACTGTTCTTTCAAGCTTCGAGCATATCTGACTTATTTATATGATATGACATACAATGTAGGTGACTTATGATTATAGGCTGATCCCTGAGATACATTGAACTCAATTTACTTACTTGATATTACAAGTAACAGATGGTAGAAAGTAAGAAAAGATCTTTATAGTCGTCATACGACTCAAAGTCAAACATGGGCTTGGTATATGACAAGTGAGATTTTAGTCTCTAGATGGTATGGTAGAAAGCGGTTATGATCGGGATTGATTTAATCTTTGTGTTTTTGGTCTTATTTATTTGGGCAAAATTACATTGACAGTCGCGTACAATTTTGAATACTCACTACGGCCGCTATAATACGGGCACATTATTACAGGAAGCTTGTTTACTAATGTGCGCGCACGCACTGTGCAAGCGCGCAATGCTAATACGACGTGAATACGAATGAGTTACGTCACCCGCAATCGAGAGGTGTAGCCGAATTATGCAGTAACAGTCCTAAATGGATACATTATCGTGCCGCTTCTGAAGAACGCAATGTTCTGAGTCACTTTTCACATGCACTGTACTAAGTATAAAAAAACAATTAGGCTATTAGGCACATTTTGTTGAAGTAACTTTCAATACGTGACAGGTTGGAAACCCATAGCCGCGTGTGAGAATTCTGGCTGGTTTTCCTCTAAATCTTGTCAATTTTAAGGATCTTGAAGGCCAAAAGAGGCCCGAAGATTTAAGAAGACGTCTCTGTTCCTGAAGATACTGCCGCAAGTCTTTACGTTTTTAATTTACTTACTTCAGCAAAACCTTCCAAACCAAGTCAGTAAACATTTAATATTGAGAAAAGGATACCTACTTACTACAATTCTTTATACTGTTCAATGTACACATACGTAAGTTTGTATTGCTCGTTAACATTTGCACTCTTCGGGAATGGTCATTCGAAATCAAGGACAAGTATCACTGCAACATTGCCTTTTATTTTCAATGCAATGTTGGTAATGTAGGGCAATTCGAAGCAACCAATTATTTTATGTATTCCACGTGATTGTTTAACAATACTTTGTAAACGTGAGATGAGAAACAATTTTTATTTCACTAATGTCAGTACTCAGAGTCGCTATCATCATCATCAACTACAGCCCTTACGCTTTCGGATCTCCACATTAGGAGTCGCTAACGGATATTTAAAGCTTTTCCATACAAAACTTTAAATAAGGTACGCATCATGACCGCACTCAGAGTTGCTGATCATGAACGATCCTGAGTGGGGGCATCAGGACTTATTTACAGGTCAACTGATCTGTGACACTTTCGAACATAAAATAAGCTTGTAATTTTTGCAATAAACTAGCAAACCCAGCGAACTCCGTTTCGCCACCAGATGCCACCAGATTTTTACTAAATTTTCTTTGCTATAAACCTCACGGAGCCCGAGACCTTTCCAACGAATGCAAAACCGTGGAAATCGGTTCGTGCGTTCTGGAGTTATAGCGTCAGGAAGGAAAACCCGACTTATTTTTATATAGTAGATTACTTGGATTATTGAAATTAGAGCAGTGACGTATGCGCATAGTCGTTGAGTAAGTTTATACTGGCATTTTGAATTCGTAACACTTATCAAGGTGAGGATCGTTTCAAAATTCTCTAATGCTCGTCCCCAAATGTTTGTAACGCTGATGTTTCCAGCGTATGTGATGCGACACAGTCTACCCACAACAACGTAGGTACTATTACTACTTACACTTACAGAAATTCTTTTTATTTATTAATAAAACAATGCTCACATAAGGCAGGATAACTGCACGTACGTACTGTATGTCCACACACAAAGTGCAATTAAAATCTTTGAAGTACCTATTTAATTATAAACTTTAAGCCACTTCTAGCTATTAGAGACATCCAGCCAGTATTACTTATGTTTCACCATCAATAAAATGGGTCACAATGCATCCTTTACCAAACGAGACCATCAAGCTATTGCAAATGCTTATATAATAAAGAACCCTAGAAATAAAACAATATTCAATGATCTAGCCTCCTCGCAGACTGCAGACATTCTATCGGCCGATAGTTAAGGCGAAACATACTTCAGCTCGTAATGAATATGGAGAAGTATAGCCCGTCTCAACTATCGGCCGATAAAAAGTGTGCAGTCTGCTAGGGGTCTTAGAGTTACTAACTGGTGGTAATTTCGTATGACTCTGTGGCCAACTCGAGTGATACAGTTTTTAAGCCGCTCGCAAGCGCTCAATTGATAATGCCTCTGGCGGTCACCCATCCATCCACCTTATTAGAACGTTACTTAACTTCGACGATCTACTAAGAACAAACTAAGCAAGCAACACCACTGACTGGTTATCTAAAAGCTTAGCTGTAAAAACAATCCATTCATACCTACACCTCAGGGTATAAACTAATTGTTTTCGGATGCAATCACACCGGACAGTAACAATGATTCATGACGTGAGAAATGAGGAACAATAGACAAGTGAAGTGGAACTTATAAGTTTGATTGGGCGAGCATACGAGCGTTTTTAATGCTCAATTAAACAAAACTGATTATAGTGAGCCATCGGCATTTAATAAAAGCTGAAAGCTTGACTGATAAAAGGTTAGAACGGTCCCCAAATATTATGTTTGGATCGTTGGATTTGGGAGATATGAGGTAGACCAGTCGCTTACATTTACTTGGGGAACTATAAATTCCCTATATATTTTTCAATTTGTCCATTTATCTATCCACAGGTTGTCTGGTAGAGATCGCTATTTAGCGATAAGACCGCCGATTGTATGTCATTATGTTTTATTGTTTAGTTTTCTATTTTTGTTTATATTTATTATGTGGTGTGCAACAAAGTATTTTCTATCTATGTATGTTTCTCAAGCAAGCAAACACTTCCGATGATACCTTTATCGTCAGACAAGCTATTATAAAGAAAAATATTAAAAAGAAAGTATGCTTGCTATTTTAACTTAACCTTTCTCTCGTTCTTCAAAACACGCCCGTCTGTATCATAACAATTTGTGGGTCACCACATCGTGATAACCATAAGTCAACAGTGGATTAATCAAATTGTTACGTAACGGTGTTGCATGCCTCAGGGTATATTCTGTGACCTATTGGTATTTGTTAGTCTTAGCTATACCTGGATATAGCCTTTCTATTGCATTTTTGATAACCGGTTTAACTGGTTCTATTAAACTTCTGCCTAGATGATGCGACATGGTTCTTATGTTAATGTAATGAATGAATTAAATTATTTTGTTTATTGAAAATAATATTATAATTAATTGAACTTTCGTTGATCATCATCATTAATTTGTGAGTTATCTTTTTAAATAACGACATAGTTGTTTGGATTATTTAGAACGAGCTGTCCGTCGCGGTGTTACCCGCGATCCCTCGGGAAAACATCACTTTCCCGGGATAAAATATAGCCTATGTTCATCAGGGATAATGCAGGATTGTAATGGTGAAAGAATTTTTCGAATCGGTCCAGTAGTTACGGAGCCTATTCAATTCAAATAAACAAACAAATAAATCTTTCCTCTTTATAATATTAGTGTAGATAATAACATGGATGTAACTTTAAACTCTTTTTATTCTTGGACTATCGCAGACCTTGGGTGAAGCCACGGGCTGCTAATGAACAAAAGCCGCAATATGAAGACTTCTACGCCGACCTACAAACCTAGTCCATTATGATTCTATGTCAGTGGTCATCGGTCACGCATTTATGCGAGCACGCATTTATACAAATATCGAAAGCAAATTAAATCGCATAATTGGATTGGTTTTCTGGATCGTTTTGAATTTAAAATGCTTTTATTTCTAGTTAAATCTTTACGACAATCAAGAGGATAAGACCCCTCGCAGACTACAGACTTTCTATCGGCCGATTGTTGAGACGGGCTATACTTCTCCATACTAATTAGGAGCCGAAGTATATTCCGTCTCAACTATCGGCCGATAGAAAGTCTGCAGTCTGCGAGGAGGCTAAATAAGATGAGAAATGATATAAAATTATGTTGCGTATGGCAGAAAGCCATACGCAACATAATCGCCGTAAAACATTATTATTAGTAGCAGGACAATACCATACAACCTCCTCTCTACCACAGAATACAACTACATCTGCATTCTGTGCTACTACATATTCCACTAGCAATCCGTCCGCAACTTCACATGGACTGTACATAATGATATTTTTTTGTCCACTCTAAGTATGATTTACTTCAGTTTATTTTGAATGGCACAATTCAAAAGTCAATACAATATAAGTATAAACATAAAGGAACTGAGAATGTTGCCAAAGTATTCATAATTATTAATTATCCCAGCTCGTTAAAAATTCTCATGGATTGAAACCGTGTGAAAGTACCTATCGGAAATTTTTGTATTGTTCAATCAATGTTACCTACTGTTGCAGTGGGAAGTTTACCACAGATAAAGTGACCTATTGTGATTGAATGAGACCTTATGGGTTCTTATTTATTGTTTCAAAAGTTATTTTGTATTGAATTAGTTCACATGGTTTTATTTTCCGAGTCGTTACCTATTTTAGGTAACGAAAATTATAAGATATGGATACCTAGAGCCCGGAGATTTCACACAGCATGATTTAGCCCTAAAGTAAGCAGAATTTAACTTATATGATTTTTTTTATGATGAATGGGTAGGCTCTTGACCTCGAAACTTACATAGGTAAGAATGAGGTCTACGATGGAGCGAGCCTACCCAGAAGGTGCCTATTAACTCTCTTCTTGAAAACAACAGGGTCGTAGCTCAGCGGAAATACAGACGCTGGAAGCTGATTCCAAATTTTTGCAGTGCGCTTATTAGAATAACTTTGAAAGCGCTTAGTTCTAATAAGTACAAAATCCTTTACAGGCATAGTTAAGCTCCACAACTTAAAGTATCTTATAAATAACTCTATCAAACTCCTACAGTTAATCTATCCAAAGATAAATATAAAATAATCGAGTGGTCATGCCGGGTCATCGCATCGTGTTACCTAACGATATTGGTTGTTGACACCGATATCTGTGTGTCACTTCCGATTCATAAGTTTACCTATTGTTGATTTATAATTTTATAATGGCTTTCTTTTCTTTAGGGTTTTATGCGTCGTCCGCTGACATGTCTCTCTTTTTAAGAGAACTTGAAAAACATAGGTACCTACGTAACCCCGTACGTACGTAGTCCCGTTATAAAATTTTAAATGTCTTCGAGTCGCGAAAGTTTAAAATGTGTAGGTAATACCTACGTTGAGTGATAATGCTAACTCAATTAAAAGAAGCAGACCATGCTGCGTCACCTACGATTCCCTAAACATTAGGATAGCATCCAGGTCTCTACGTGCTTGGCCACTGGGTTCTGATGTTAACACTAAAACTCATTGACTGTATCATGATTGAGTCTTACGAGTAGTGTTTTACCAAGAAGGATAGATGTGAATGTGCAAATCTAAGATAAGATGGATGGAATATGTCAAAGATGTGTGGAATGGATTGCATGTTGAAAGGACGGCTGATAGAACGAGTGGTAGAGCTTATTCTGAAAACACAAACATCGCTTATATTGTAGGTCATCAAATATCGTCAACATTAGTGTCCGAGGAGATAACCAGTAGTATTATCTCATTTGTGATTTAAGTTAGTTATTCTCTCTAAGACACTAGACTTTGGTTTTGTAAGTAAAAGTACTTAGACCCCTCGCAGACTGCAGACTTTCTATCGGCCGATAGTTGAGACGGAACTTACTTTGGCTCGGAATGAGTATGGAGAAGTAAGCCGAAGTATGTTCCGTCTCAACTATCGGCCGATAGAAAGTCTGCAGTCTGCGAGGGGTCTTAAATGAATGGATGAAGCAACGAATAGAAAGGATTTACTTTAATCCTTGATCTCGGTTTACTAAAGGAAAAACCGTTGCCAAAGTAAGTGACTCACGGACCTCAGTGAAATGTGTGTTGTAAATTATTCTCTGAAGTAGGTCAGATAACATACGATTAGTATGCAAATATTATGCTTTGGCAAATACAATTCATAGGTCAGTGTTGGTTACTTGTATCGAAAGTTGTGGAATTATACATGAGAAAAATCGTAACCCTTCCTTTGACAGTCGGGTAAAAATTACAGTCCTTTAAAAAATAAGAGGTATGTGTATGCGCACAAGTTACAAGTCACTAATGTTTTTTGATAAGGTGCGATGGACAACATGTTTAATGGAATGCTTCTGCAAATACCTATTTAGTAGGACATGCCTCTGACTGCCCCTTAGATTTCTTCTAAGAGAATGTCTACCGACTGAATATAGGTACCTATATCACTCTTGGGGATAAAATTGTGATTCTGCTTCGTTTTATTTCTATCTTTCTATCTAATCAGCCTACATCTACCCACTGCTGAGTATAGGCCTCCTCATTTTCCCGCCACTCTTTCCGATCCTGCGCCAGTCGAATCCATTGCCTTCCTGCTACTGCCACAATATTATCAGACCATCTGGCTGGTGGTCTGCCTGGTGTACTATGACCCTCGCGTGGCCACCACTCGGTAACCGCCTTTGTCCATCTACCGTCTTCCCGCCTTGCCAAGTGTCCTGCCCATCTCCACTTTAACTGGTTAATCCTCCTACCTACTTCTACGACCTTGGTTTTTCGTCGTATTTCGACGTTGGGCACTCGGTTGGTGGTTCGTTTTATTTACCTAATCTATTTGTTTTTCGCGACAACGAAGTAACTTTGGCATTGACTTTGTATTGCACGCTCTAATTGGCACATACACAGTCATGTTACAGTACAGTGCCACAAACTTATCTGGACCGATGAGAGGCGCTGTTATCGCATTTGGTGTTGGCAGAAAAATAAATTTGAATATTAAGTTAGTTCCTCTTTTGGCCACCGGTCCAGATAAGTTTGTGGCACTGCACATGACTCATATGTCAATAGCAGTTTTCCCAGGCTATTCAAAGGTAAACTACGTCTGCATGTTTGTTAGTCATCCAATATTTACAAGCTATGGCTTACGAGCACTTATAATTTCGAAATAAAGACATATCCGGGGCGACCTTGGGGGCTTGGAAACATTGTGATAGAGAAAGGATTTCAGATATATTTCTCAATATGTTTACGATTTCTATCTGGCATTGCATGGCTTGCTTTGGCGAATATGCACATGGCTTAGTATGATGGACAAAAGTATATAAGTAGTATATCAGTTATCTGGTTCCCATAGTACAAGCTTTGCTTAGTTGGGGCTAGATAATGCTGTGTGAAATGTCCAGCATTATTTATTTATTATTTTATATTAATCCCCATCAAAAAAAAAAATATCAACAAAACCGTAATCCCGGAGATGTTTAGATTTGTCAAACATAAAATAAATTATTTGTTTCAGGGGGCTAGTTTTTAATTATAATTATTGTGTTCCCTATATAGTTAAAGAGCGGTTCGAAATACAGGTAGAGCTTTATCAAACAATTAATTTCCTCTTGAGACACAACTCAACAAAAAGTAGGACAGTAGGTAAACCACAGTGTTGTGTTAGTTTTATAATTAGACAGACTTATATCATCGGGCCAAACTTATGATAGATCTACTCATTTTCTTCATCATCAATTTTATCATAGGATGATCATTTTGCTGTGACCATATCTTCGCTTAGGCTGGGACATAAGTGTATAACTATTTCAGGTCGTGGTTTCGAATCCCGGCATTGCATCAATGGATTTTGCGTTTCGTTAAATTTATATGCGCTTTAACACATGCTCTAAACGGTGAAGAAAACATCGTGAGGAAACCAGTTAGTATTCTTATAGGCGGCGATGGGCTTGCAACCTGTCACGTATGGAATACTAACTCTGCAAGATGTGGGCATGTATCAAATATGTATTTGGACATGCCTCTGACTACCCCCCTTAGACATCGTCAAAGGATAGAATACATAAAAAGATCTGATAGAATGTCTGCCGCGCCTTGGGGATACAGTCGTGACTCTGTTTACGTTTTACGTTTTTACTATTTCAGGATTTATTACTACTCGTAGTTCAAGAACGGTTAAACGGGTTTGAATGAAACTAGTTATAAGTAGAAGTAGTTTTAAACTACCCCTATTAACACAAAGGCTAAACCTTTTATCCCGGACACGAAGGTAAACAATTCCCGAGAGAGCCGTGGGGCGCTTTCTCCCTGTACTAAACAGGGAGGAACAGGAGGAACTAAGGAACAAGAGTAAAATCACATAGTTTTAAGACGATTCAAAGTGATCCCAGCGGTCCTACTGAATAAATGCTTTTTGACTTTGACTTAAAAACTTCGATTTATTTACCAATTTAGAAGCACGGGTCCGTCCCAGTCGCTAAAATGCCATCGGCCCTATCAACTTGATTTGGATATTCACCGCTTGTCTATTGTTATAAAGTACACTCCGCCGACCTTTACATAAATAATGGGCTTAGTTTATAATAGAAACTTGAAGCTTCGGAACCAAACTATCCAATTGAGGTGTAGATATTCAACACTCATAATTATAGAAAGGAAACGTCATATAAACCCATAATAACGTACTCGTAACTGGTAAAAAATAACGCCATATCAGGAACAAACGATGATAGACTTTTATTCGAATTAGATAGAAATATAGAAATAGAAATATTTTTATTGCCAAAAGAGAGAACACTAGGTAACAATGTAGATAAACAATACATAAAGCGTCTTACCATAGAACGTGACAAAAAGTTATTCCACCGAATAAATCAAGAATAACCATACATTTTGACAGTTTACACTCCGGAATAACTTTATGTCACGTTCTATGGTAAGACGCAAAGTGGTTCACCGAAACAATATTAAGTTAACAGCGAGGCCTAAACTAGACTGGGAGGTCTGTATCTTAGGTCTTAGGAGCACGAATTACCTTTTAAGATAACATTAGAACCGTGTTTGGCACTAAGAAGAACTTAAACAAACTAATTATACCTAATAACGAAACAGTGTTTGGCACTAAGAATGCACCAACAGTCGGTTTCTCGAACGCTTTTCAAATTGACAAACCGAAGTTTGATTAATTACTTACTTGGTCGAATGACACTGATTTGACAGATTTGACCAATGATTAGTAAGGGCTGGTTTCACCAAAGTCAATCTAACAGTTGGTTAGTAAATCGCGGGTAATATTTCCTTCAAACTTCGTTGTTATGACTGGTTGCTATGGTTACGGCGTAAACTTTTCAATGCTTTTGGACGTTGTTGTGACATATTTTTAATTTTGTACGATGTCAACTGTCAGTGAGCTAACCGGCCGCCGACCAGCGATTTAATGAAGATTTCCTTTGGAAGGAACACAAAACAATTGTAACGGTCTGTTAAAATCTTAATCTGTTGTTATTTGTCTTACTAAATTTGATGTCCAATAAACTAACGCTCTGTTAGACAAAGTTCGGTGAAACCCTTAATTAATTTTGAAAATGATTTGCATTCGAAAAACCGACCGTAATGAATACGGGTGCCTATACCTAGCTTGATTCACATAAAAGAAGCTAGGCCCAATGAATAGAATATTATATGCTGTGTGTAAATAAATAAATGAATGAGAACTGACGGCCTAATTATGATATTCCATAGGAAGCAGTTACTTTTTTAGGCACGTAGGTAATTTGAAGATGTCTAGGAGAAGACAGGGGCTCGAACACGCATCGGCACTGACGCTTCATATACGCATGCACGCCAGGTGGCGGCCAGAAGCCAGCCATCTATAATTCATTTCAGGTACTAACTAGTGGCAGTTTAATAGGCACTAAATTATATTTTTATTGCATTTACAGACTCTAATCACCCTTGCCTAATCGTCGCAACAAAGTAGCATTCGAATACGCAATAGAATATGTACACTATTGTACAATACGCACAACCAATGGTTAACTCTCTGAAGTAGCTACGCAGAACCCATTTTTGATGGCGCCTAAAAGACGAAGACAGCTGCCTTGCTCGCTTAGTTCGTTGCATCGTGCTATCTCGCTTACTCGACCAAACCTGCGCAATCGTATAGTGCACCTAACTTCAGAGAGACAAAGATCGGTTGTGCACTGTACCTACTTAGTTTAAAGCTTCTATACTTAGCTACCTAATTTATTAAATTATGGCTTTTCTGAAGTCCAGAAGTGACTATGGTTCACTACCTTCCTACTTTTAAAAGTATGCCCCCAAGATGCGTAGTGAACCTAAGTGATGTGTTTAGCATAATGAACATGGAAATGTAAACGGATGTCATTGTAGCCATGGTTTTTAAAAAACCAGTGACTTTACCTACAAGTTAAACTTTTTTAACATTTTTGTGTTTGGGTTAAAATATTTACATTGGCTTTGTAGAAACTGCGCTAGTGATAGTAAATTAATAATGTAGAGTAAGTATGTCAACGACGCCAAACTCACAAAAGGAAATGCACAATACATGATAGACTAAACTCGATGTAGGGTACCTAAATGAGGTTTGAAAATAACATTCAAGTAATAACACATTCATCATTGATAATGATATCAACGTCTCCTGATCCATCATCATTGGCCTGCCCTTATCCCGCTCATACGGGGTCGGCACAACATGTTCTCTTTCTCCACTCTCCTCTATCACTCGTCATCTCCATATCCACTCCTTTCTTACCCATATCTTCTTTCACACAATCCATCCATCTTTTCTTAGGTCTACCTCTACTCACATATCCATCCAACGTCTCCTGATCCATCACTATGAATAACCCTGTGAATTAGAATCTCCTAATCATGCAAACCTTTTTCAGCTCGCTTTGACAACGTCTATGGTGCATTTACCTTTAAACGCACTATAGACGTTGTCAAACTGATTCATTTTAAGCAAGTCATTACCGTAAAAAATAGTAGATAGGTACCTAAGTTCGTATGAGTCAGATATACCTCGTGCAGGAGTTTTTACGCCGCCTTACGTGCACCGAAAGATAGAAGATGGGCTGATGATATTAAAACTGCAACAGTTGGAGGATGGACAGCCGTAGCAAGGGACAGACAAAAATGGAGGGAGTTGGGTGAGGCCTTTGCCTATAAAAAGCACACAAACAAACTTTAACAGTGAAATACCTATAATATTCCACTGTTAATTTTTAAACGTAATGTAAACTTGTCTGAATAAAGGCTATTATTATTATTATTACGTGCAGCACGTAATAATGCACGTAACGTGCACCGTCATAGCCAGGACCGAGAATGTATCGTGCCCTTCAAAGCACGCAAGTGCTCAGATGAAAATGCTACTGGCGGTCACCCATCCACTTACGGACCCTTTAGAACGTTTCTTAACTTAAACGATCTATCAAGAACGACTAAGCAAGCACGACCACGAGCGCTTTATCACTGTCATATACTGGTGGCTGTGTCTTGAAGACCATGGCATAACGGGTCACATGCGGTCATACGCTGATTTGTTGTATTATTCATTTTCTTGGAACATTGTATAAATATTAACGTTATTTTACTGATTATGATGTAAGCTAGCTTTTAGCTTTCAATCCCGTGCTAGGATCACAAGAACCTCTGACACACATCGCTTGAAGAGTCAAAAATAAACGACCCAGGGTAAATTGTGTTTGCTAGCTAAGTACTTAGGTATTTAGGTAAATATCAAAGACGATTGTCTGTCCTTGGGTAAAATGTTATCAGCATTAATCACAAAACAAGCACAGCACGCAGAGTTTGTGGCTAATTTGTTCGTATAATCTTGTAGTGCATAGTTACAGCGTAGATTTATTGAAAGCCTATAAAATCTCTCGATCTCCGCATGTATTACTACAAATCAATTTACTTACCAATTGATAAAAAATTACCAGGGAAGCTACATCATCGGTTTTATGAGATATTTTATAATATCCTCCTCATTGGCCATTGTGTGACCACAAGCCACCAGATAAAATGAGCAGTGATGAAACGATCGACAGCGGCCATAAACAAGGTGTAGCACAGGTTCTGTTACATATCTAGTGGTCGCCCTACATTTGATATCCGTGTTCAATAGGCGTTTTATAGAAAACGAGTTGATTTTTAATCTACTTAAGCTTGCCTACTTATTATAATATGTAGAGTCGTTTTGCCGAGACCTGCCGAGTGGATTCGTATACCGGCCATAGGTAATATACATTTTCCTTTCCGAAAACTTGTAAGTATTAACCAAAAGCTTTTGACGGTGATGGAAATAATTGTAGGAATAATCTGTTAGTTTCTTATTTCCAGTGATAGGAATGAACCTATTTAGAACGCTAGCTTACTTAAACTTTCGTGATCACTATTCATAATTACCAATAAATTAAACGAGATTTATCGCGTACCTTATTTTATTATTTCCGACGTTTCATCCGTTAAATTCATGCCGTTTAAATAGTACGTAATAATGCTAGCTTAAGCCAAATGTGGGCATGCTAATATATCCCCAATTTATTGTTCAAAGAATTTAGACTGCTAACAGATCTAAGAAAATTATTTTTACTGCGCCTTAGGAATACAGCAGTGTTCCTGTTTTATTTAGAAAAATAACCCTAGGTATACCTAATCTGTACTGTAGTAGGTATAATGATACATATTTGGTCTTAGCAATAAAGCAGTTATTATACCCAAATCGTTGGGTGCCTATTTGCAAATACATGTGACGTGATTCGCACATTCATTATCATGGCCTACATATTATCTGTCATGGCCTACAAATTATGTCAAATTAAACCCGCTTCGTTTGAATGAGCTGAAAAGCTTACGCGCATTTCAGACTACGCTAGAATATTGTATATACTTATTCATAGCACAACAATATGACGCACCAAACATTTTTTATAGTACCTAAGCCAATAATATAGTACAGTACCTACAGTGTGAACGTCTCCATAATAAATGTATGGTGCTCGATACTGTTGTGCTAGAGCTATATTATAGCGTAGTCTGAAACTCGCTTTACATTGATTTGGAAGTAGCCTGAGTATAATTGTTTTGGAAGTCCACAACGTGATATTGAATGGGTTGAATTGAACTTTAGCATAATGTAATGAAGCAGCTTTCTCTGCTATAAACATCCAAAATACATGTTTGTTCGCAAGTATGCCTATAAAATGCTAACAAAGAGAGCAATAGCACATCCGCCACCCGTCATCAACCGTCGTAAACACAGTTCTATGCCTCGTGCGGGCCATAAAATCTTCATAACATACATTGTTGGAATTGTATAACTCTTTGAACATAACTTAACCACGGTGAACAACTTGCTTTGACTAAATAAAACAAAATTTATGTGTACGTTCATACATTAAATCATATTATTCTCATCCAAAACTGCTTTTGATGTATTTTCATGCACACGGATAATAGGTCATTGGGTCTAATTAGTATCGGTACTCGCATATTATTGGGCCTGTTAGAGCATGATAGGGCCGCCTACACCAGGCAACGGAACGCAACCGATGGAGATAACTGGTTGACCAAATGAAAAGGAGTCACGATCCTCAGTAGTGAGGGAACGATTGTGGAAAGAGAGCATGATAGTCGAGATTCAGGCTTTTATCTTAGTCTCCAACGAAGCAGGTACAAGTAGTTGGTAGTACGTTCTTGCTTTTTCATACAAAATAGCGTACTGTGCATCGAAACGACTTACTTCACGAAAGCCCTAGATGCATTTGGCTGTAAGCACCTCTAGTAGAGATATAATGGAATCTCTGTTCATATTAATTTGAAAAAACTTCCATTACTTGAAAAATATGTTATTCCGGTAATAACTATGCTTAAATTTAATATGAATTAATTTTACGCTTGTTAGTTTTAATAGGAAGGTAGTTAATTAGGGTTTTTAAAGCCTTATATAACTTTGATAGTACTAACTTATTTTTATTTATATAGTTATAACACTATACAGAAACATTCCAATGCGATATTAAACCTAAACAAAGAAAACATTACTTACATTATAGACAAACATTTTTGTGTAATACCTACTACTCAGCTAAATCAGCATTTATGTTGTAGGTAAACAATAATCTAAGCATTATTATAATCTAGTTTTAAGTACATACCTATTGTGTGTTGCAATTTTTTTTTTTTTTTCATTATTAAAAATATAAGCATAGGAACTTAATATAAAGGTTAAAGGTAACGGCCGAAAATTACTATTTAAGACCAATGCAAGAGCGAAATCCCCTATGACAAGTAATTTCATTAATTTGTCAAAACGCAATAAAACATTTATTTATTATATTATATCAAAGACTAGGCTCGATACCTACCTGAAATGAAAAAAGCTTTATTGCAACACAATGTAACAAAAAGTAGGTCTAATTATCTAAGTACCTAATGTTAAACTTATAAAACAGGTTATTACATTGAACCATTGGTTGCAATTGGCGGTCTTATCGCTAGATCGCGATTTCTTCCAGACAACCTTTATTCGATATTTTATAAGCATTGAGCGGTGGTTTAGCAAAAGCTCCTACGTAACTCTGATTTTGTAGGACTATACAATTATGCTTATCATCTGCTGTATAATTATTAGTAATCTTTGAATTTGAAGACATATTGCAACATAGACCTATGATCAAGATTATAAAATTATATCATAAAATATATCATAATTGCGTCAATATTAAAAAAAACACTAGGCCGACTACATTATATAATAAAAACTAAAGTAATCGTATAACGAGTTAGGTGCTGAAGAATGCTTACATAGTAGAATAGGTAACCTTGATTCTTTCATCATTGAATACTTGATGTTTGGCCAACATTAGAAAAAAACACTAATTAGTTGCCTATTTCACCTGCATAAGAAAATATAGTAGGTTGACGTACCTACTTATTTATGTTACCACGGTTCACAAAATTGAACTGAGTATTCAGTAAACAAGACCTGTATTCAGAGTCTGCTCTCAAGGGTTCAGCTCGAGTATTGCTCAAGTATCAAGTTTATCAACAGTTCCTTTTATACTTTTGATCCATGAAATTATCTCTAGCTATTCACAGTTTTGAGCACGGAATTGTGATTGGAATACAAGCCAATGAAGTGCTAATACTTCGATCATATATTTATCATCGAAGTCGTACTACAAATAACCGATATTGTTTTAATTCTATGGGAATCGATTAGGAATCGGAATCATCATCTGAAAACTTTGAGGTTTTCATATTCAGGTGTAGAGGTACCTATGTTACCTAGATAGGTATGTAGGTACCTAACATACACCTGAATGAACGGTAATTATAAGCCTAGGTACTAGCGAAACTAACGTATTTTAGTTACCCTTTGAAAGAAATCTTGAAATTGAAATGACTTGATCACAAATGTTATTTCAAGAATATTTGAATTATTTTTCTAGTTATTTTATTAACTTTAGTAGTTCGTCGTACTACCTACAGTGCCACAAACTTATCTGAACCAGTGAGACAGGCGCTGATATCGTATTTTGTTGATATCGCATATCGTTTGTACATTTCTTAATGTTAAATAAACTATTTTGTAAGTATTTGTATTTTTCTATTTCGTGTTGGCTCTCTTAAATTCGTTAGTTCTTCATTTGGCCACCATCCAGATAAGTTTGTGGCAACTCAACCTACTAGCGATGAATGTGGCCGTCCATTCTACATTTTGCAATAAAGCTCGCCGTAAACTTTATCCACAGCATTCACTAACCAACTTGTTTGTGGTCCTGCTTTGAAATTTTATTGTGCAATTAACTGTGTTTTTACGACGGGATAACAAGTTCCCGTTTATACACTTGTTACCTATAATTATTGGCTTCTTGTTGTTTTGTCACTTATTCTTTGTGTACATAGTGTTATGAAAGGACCTAGTGCGCGTGCACTTGACCACAGACTTGACACCATGTAAGTACCATTATTTTTTTTTCAGTTCTACGACATGACGGTTTCCGCAATGTTTTCCATCACCATTTGAGATTATTGTCATAACGCAGATCTTTAATCAGTAAGTACTTATGTATGTTTTATTTACAGAAACTAAGCTACTACAATATGTACATAAAATTACAAAATACAATAGAATCAGTCAAGTTATCTAAGGATCGTCGTAATAACGATCTATAGATAGCTCAACTGATCCAGGTCACTGCCAGTCGGAAGCGTGCCCAAAACACTGGCGGCGTTGCCACGCTGAATGGCAATGCTGATTCTTTGGGCCAAAAATTCGCCAGCTCTTGAATCACGCGACGCTTCGACCAGACGCCCTGAAAGATTTTTGAAGACGCGATGGGCCCCGGAACCCCACGGACCCAGGGTCTCGACCCCAAATGGTTCAAATATATAAACCCGATCAAGATTTATATATTTGCGCCTTTTGAGATCCTCAGCTGAATCTGCCGCCGCAGTAAGTACTTATGTATATGTATGTAGTAATACATAGCTAAAAATAATGAAAAACTTCATGCTCTAGTTAGATTGAAAATAGGTTTGAGAACTAGAATTTTTTTTAAAATATTTTGGTAGATCACAGCATGACTGCGTAGGGCGTAGCACCCACTTGGTAGGTATAGCTTTTTGACCTTTAGGTACTTACCTATTAGTTTGCTAGGTAACGTTTTGCTAAAGTAAAATTGTAAAATGCTTAAAGCAAATAAATAATCTTTATCTTTGTCATGTTCCTTGGGCTGCCTGTGCGGTTTCTTGAAGCAAACGATTCAAAGCTTTTAGACCCCTCGCAGACTACAGACTTTCTATCGGCCGATAGTTGAGGCGGAATATACTTCGGCTCGTAATGAGTATGAAGAAGTATAGCCCGCCTCAACTATCGGCCGATAGAAAGTCTGTAATCTGCGAGGGGTCTTAGTCAGAGACGCGCTTGCTACGACGGCTTACGAAGTTACGACGCTTGTTCTAGTTAAAGCTCACGATCCAAAACAACTTTTGAAAATGTAGAGCAGGTTGTACCAAAGATAAATAAATATTTTTTGACGAAAATACAATATCGGTTTTTAAACACTGACCACATCGCTGAATCTTGTATAGCTGACGTTGAAAGCCAGGACCTCCGTTAGCAGCAGCAGTAGTCCCACCGCCAGCCACATGGTGACACCATCACGACACAAAGCACACACACGAAATTTCTATAAAAATTCACCAAGACTGCCTCCTTTGGCCTCTAGAATGACTATAGTTCTAAAACATTTTTTTTAATGGCTAAACGCGTCTGGGCGCTTGCGGCGTTTGGCGGGAAAATGGTGGCGCGGTCGCGAGGTCCGCGCATGCGCGTAAGTGTTGCTCAATAGAAATTGACGTGCGCTTCGACCTCCCGCGGTCGCGGCCAAGTCGCGCTGTGTCCCCGAGACCCCGAGGCGGTGCTGGCCGAAGCTGCGGCCGCAGCTGTTGCTAGACAAGGTGTCGTCAGTAGTGTGCTGAACTAGGGACCTAGGTACCTAATGTTTAATCCAATTATACTTATCTAATTATATTTTGCCATTCATATCATACCTATTCTTCACCTTCATACCTACCTACGTTTTTAGTTTGTTTTAGGTTTGAAAAGTTGCGGTAATCGTGAAATAAATAATATATAAGTAGGTACCTATAAACCTAGTAGGTATGCCTTGCATGCACCATGCGCCTGCACACATTTTAAAGGCCCACGGCTAGGATAGAATACAGCAGATTCTATGAGGTATCGGTCGCGATTTCGCGAAGGAAAGGAAATATAAGGAATGCTTTGATGCAAAGTGTATAAAAAATCGCTAACTGTTATTCAGTTACATAATCTTTCTACAATGTAATCAAAACTAAATAGTACCCTATCTACCTACGGAATGGTCTATTGTTTACATAATTTTGAAAAGACATCATACACTCACCTAAAGCTAGTAATGTGGGTACCTACAACCTATTACATGATTTATGTGTGAAAGAGAAATTACTACAATAGGACGCGGAACAAAAATGATCTAAAGTGTTCATTTTGTTACAATGTTCCCAGACGTTTAGGCACGTTTACGCTTCATTATAAAACTTAGGCCTTTCATCATCATCATCTCAGCCTGGTGTCACCCACTGCTGGTTATTGCCAGACTTTTCGGCCTTTACATTAAAATTCTAGACAGCCTACATAACGGAGGCCTAAAGGCGGCATAAAATTCCGTTACCAGATTTGACCACTACCTCATACGAACTTATATTATGTTCGTTTCGTTTATGAGCTTTTAGCTTTTTGTTTCATTCCTGGTTGGCTGCTTGGCTGAGCTTCAGAAAGCTATCAATAGGTAGTATAACGTAGGTTCTACGAATATTTTTATCAATCTGAAAACACCAACTAATGAAATGCATCAAAATTCGTTTTAAATCCAAAACTTTCTCATTCGTTTATTAGTAAGATAGGATACGTTACCTAAATAAAAGGTTTAATTGATTACCTACAGGAAGCCCAATAAATCTCTAGGTTAGATCAAGATTGGGACGTGGTGACGAAATGTGGAGGTTTTTAGTAAATGTGTATGGTAATCACTTCCGTCTCAGATAAAAACGTGTTTTGAAATACTTTGATCGGACATTCTCTCGGATATTAATTAATTTGTTTATTTAGGTAAAATTACATATGTAATTTTACCTAAATAAACAAATTAATTGGCTAGGTGTAGGCATATGCCTACACCTAGCAGAGATAATGATGATGAAATGAGTAGGTAGGTACCGACGATCACTTTAAAAAAATAACAGTTTTATTTTAAGTACTAAGTAGGTAAGTAACTAAAGCTTCCAACAAACCTCAAAAACGCGAGTGTGGGTGGGTGCACCTTTATGTTTTCTTGGTATTTTTTTGCTGTTCCAGGATAAGTCTATTTGCTCTACCTGCAACGGTACAGTCAGCGACAGAAGTTCATCCACATCTGGAGTGCCATCGAGAAAAACGCGTTAGCTGTTTGTCTGGATATTTCTAAGGCCTTCGACAGGGTCTGGCATAAGCTTCCATCCTACGCCTTGCCCTCTGGTTTCTGTGCGTGGATTTCTGACTTCCTGAATTACCGATCGATTCTTTGCCAAACATTAAAATCCATACACTAGTTTTTGCGTAAAGAAGTAAGAAACATCCATACCTGCATCCTCACATAGGTACCTGTACTTAGGACAGCTGTACGTTTTTTTTATGATCAATGGGTCGGCTCTTGACCTCGAAACTTACATAGGCAAGAATGAGGTCTACGATGAAGCGAGCCTACCCAGAAGGAAGAAGACGTTTCTCGAGCAAGAAAATAACAAAAGTAATATTGTTCGCTGTAGCTCTAGATAGTGTAGGTACTTCCACCATGTTTAGGTAAACAAAAGTTTTGTGTAGGCGGCTGCACCTTAAAGCGATTGATAAACTTCTCTTCACAAAATCAAAGTGGGTTAAAAACTTTATCAATTACCTTAGACATTTATCAATACGTAACTCTAATTGCTTTCAATTATTTCTTGGTTTTCCGTTACCAATGCCACATAAGATTTAAAAAAAATTTGAAAAAAAAATTGAATCGACTTCACTTAACACAAACAGACACTAAGAACCTACACTAAAAAGAGAAAAAAAAGAATATACACCTCCTCCTTTTTTCGAAGTCGGTACTTATCATTGCACCTATGTAAATGTTTACCTATTAATTATCTGTGGTTTTAGATCAACCAGTTTCTTAAAGGCTCCGATGATATGTATGGGAACATTGTCACTAGTAGTCGAGTTGTAATCTTGTAATTAATACAAGTGACATAAGTAGTATCGTGGTATCGTTTTGCAATCATTACAGCATTAGAAAGCAGAAGGTGGACACGTAGTTCCTGGGCATGCCTTAAAAGACCTAAAGACTTTGCACAGGGACAGACTCAATGAGCCCTTGGAGGTAGTCTACCTACAACCGATAAGGATGAAGTAGTGCAATACGCACAACCAATCTTTAGCTCTCTGAAGTTAGGTGCACTTAAATATTTGCGCAGGTTTGATAGAGTAGGCGAGATAGGACAATGCAACAAACTAAGCGAGTGAGCGAGGCAGCTATACAACGTTGTCTTCGTCTTATAAGCTTCATCAAAAATCGGTTCTGCTCAGCTATTTCAGAGAGCTAAAGATCGGTTGTAGGTAGGCACACCTACTTATTTAACTAATAACTCACAGATTTACTGGGTGCGCTTGTGGACTATTTAATAATTTCCCTGAAACTGTTGTCTGTCTGTGTGTCTTAGGTAGAACGGTAGAACCGACTACATTAGGTACGTTACGGTAGAGTATTTCTAGGACTTGTTTACTCTACTAGGATGATCTACGGTAGTAGATAGACAATTTTTCAGGACCTTCTATTTTTAAATTCTCGGCCGAAAAGCTTTTTTGTCTCGGGAAATCCCTAAAAAGTTTTCATCGGATCGTCTACAATGGAAAAGAGCTAGAGCCAATGAAATTGGCACCCACGCACCCACCTAACTACATATCCACCTACCCGATACTCATTACCTCCCTGTAGGCTGGTCGCGGTTAAAATTCGCGCCACGGCCTTGCGTGTGAGGAATCAGCGCATTCATTTTGTTCGCAAACCACTTGACACATTAGGGTCAAATGTTACGTGAATGAATTGGGGTTGAATTTACCATAGGGTAATTTCTTTAACTAATTAGAATGTTTTAACCTTGACTTATATTAGAAGACGTAAGTAGTACCTACCTAATGTACCCAAACTGACCCAAACCAAATCAAAAATAGGTTAAGTACGTAGATAGGTAGGTATTAAATAGTTGATGAAACGTATAGATACTTACTTGACAATCTTCTACTTATGATTATTGAATGAGTTTATGAGCATAACAACAATATTCAACTTTGGAGTACCTACTAGGTAGTAGGTACGGTCCACCATGCAAGCAAGTGGCTTCTCAACTATATTTTCTTACATCATTTTATGTAAAAGCCACAGGTAGGTTGCCGTCACAGAAGTTCTCCTTTAGTCCACTTCCGTGTTCCCTTTCGTTTTCCGGTTCCTTTTCTTTATTGTTCTCAGTCTCGGACGAACTATAAAGGGGACGTCTGATTGAAGGAAGTCCTCATACAAAATTTTCTGTCAATTTTTGCGGGGGACGAGGTAGCACACTAACGCATTTTACACACACATACGCATTTCGTTTTTGTATCGCTACACAAGCACACTACATAAAAAATACAACACACTCTCATTTTTACACACACTATTGCAAATTTCGTATAAACATAATGTAGCGACGTAAAACAGAAAGTAGCACACATCAAGAAAATTAGGGAAGGGAACGTCAATAATATTATCGTTATCGATTATATGCGTGAATGAGTGAATGATGACAAATTATTTCTTCCATTTCTCAGTTTCTATTAATCGTATATTTTGCATTGTGAATAAAATTAACTTAACAATGCTTTACAATGTAGTAGATAAGTTAATAACAAGTAAAAATCGGTTAGACCGTAAAATTTAATTGTACAGTGCCACCAAAATATCGAATTTCGAAACTATTAATGTGTGTAAGCTATCGGTCTATTGATGTCGTCCCACTAGTTCTTTCGAACCAGTGTGGCGAAAGGATTTCAAGTGCGCCTCAAAGAGGCGTCTTTATACGTTGACGATGACGAGTTTACATAGGTAGAAACTTATATTTTCTGAATACTTAGGTACTGTAAAACTAGTTTATTTAAATCTAATAGCCTTGAACCTTCATTACAATTATAGCTACTTCTGCCATATGTAAGTATATACAGGATGTCATAGGAACGACAGTCAAGCGGAAGTCCAGTGATGCAGGACCACTGTTGCTGCAATGTCACAAAACCATGAAGAACTTCTAAACTACAAACAATCGTTGAACATACATGGGGGTGATTTGGGTAGCCCTTGGGGTGTTGCATCACTAGACTTTTGCTTGACAGTCGTTTCTGTAGGGATGTTTGTTGCTTTTGTAGTACTTAAACCTCAAATGGTCCCATAGGCTTTTTCGATCCCTACATGAAACTGAATCGATTTTAGTACAAAATGTATGGGAAAAGTTTTTGTCAATTTCTGAATTTTCTAGAACTCAAACGACCCCATAAAGTCTTTTGATGTTTACCTGAAACTGAATAGATTGGCATAATTTTTTTTTCCTTTTGCCATTTTTGTCACTGTCTGTACATTTTTTCAAAATCTTTCAAATTCTTCAAAATCAGTTTAAAATATCTCAAAAAGATAGGGAGGGTCTTCTAAGAGCATTTTCTTGTAGCTACAATGGTTAAGGTACCTGCCCTCCATGGCCCATCTCAAAAATCCACCCTGTATAGTCCGAGTAGGCGTCCAGGATGGATGTCTATTGCATGCTTGTTTCCATTTTTCTTTAATAATCTCTTGGGAACATAAAATCAACAAGCAAAGAAAAGTAGGTACATACAAAACTTTTAAAAATGTTCATCTTCCGTTCATTCATTTAAATCATCGATATCAATACCACTGCACTATAGAACATTTCAACTAGTCAAGTTAGGGTTGTCATCAATTTGAAATAATTATTACTATGTTTTAAAATAAATTACCTATAATTATTTTGCGTGGTTTCATTTTATTTTTAATTCACAATATATTCATAGTTATTATGTCGGATTGGGGGAGGGGGGATCAAAGTTCCCACTTTTGGGCTTTTCGCTTATATTCCGATAGCGGTGCGTCGTATGACAAAAAGTTTGTAAATTAAATGAAAGATCATATAATTCTCTACGACTTTTGTAATATACTATTCCGAATTTTCATCAGGTTTTGCGGTTTTGAGACACACGCTCCGGAAAAAGGCAAGCTACACGCTCCGGAAGAATAAAAGGAAGCTACATTCCTTTTCAGCTTTATAACATCAGAACCAGTCATGTTAAGCTACAAAGGTTAAAAAAACCTAACTTAAAGATAAAAAAGAAAATTTTTACGGAGCTTGAAAACGGTTGGAAATTCTGGAAAAGGGTATGGAGTTGAAGAAAATTTTATGATCTTTCATTTAGCATAAGTAAATTAATTTGGCATAATAATTGCATTGAAACGCACCGTTTTTGATAAATTAGTCAACTCCCTCCCACTCCGGCTCACCTCCTAGACATCAGTACTTTTAGTATGTTCACTTCCTAAGCACCCAGAACAAGTTTCTTAAGGAACCGCATATATACCAGCTCACGCATTCTACAACTCTCTTTTAATAACTGAACTGTTGGCAGTTTATTAAATGTTAAAAATTATGGAACACATTAAAGAAACGCAATTAAAATGTAACTAGATTAAAATAAACGTGTTTTGATTTTGAAAAAACTTAGTGACATCCCTGACTCGCTACATAGATTATTACATAGTATTGTAGTCACGTGAATAGACTTATTCATTCATTCTTATGGCGGAAAATTCAAATTACTCAAATATAAATATCATAAATTCATAAGGAAACTAATAGTTATGTTACAAATTAAATACTCACAAATGAAAAGAGATGCCGTCGCTTTTGAAATTTGATGTTGCCGACTTGTTTCGATAACAAAATACAGCACAAATAGGCATTTTATGGCAGCTCTGTTCTCGCTCAGGTTCAGAAGTATTGTGTCAAAATGGCTACCGAAGTAGTTTTTATAAACTGAAACGACTCGGAGTCGTGTACATTTGACAGAGGGGAAATACAAGTTATGGCGCATCCCTACCTTAATGATCGAAGTTCTCAGTTTAAAAAACTGTTTCAGTTACGCTATTCCTACATTTTTGGATGTCAGTGTCAGTTCTATTAGTTTTAATGACGTCAATGTCATTTTCAAAGTTGTTTTCATCGCTTCCCAACTCACGTCATTCATCATCCAGATTTCAACAAATTGTAATTTTGCCGAAAAATCCGAAAATTCCAAGTAAAACTGACTGAAACATGGCTTATTTAACCCAGCCAGATTATGTGAAATACATCTGTTCTTGTGGCCAGCTAAAACCCATTACGAGTCTCTATTTCTGTCGTCATTGCCTAAAAATTCGCTGCGGGTTTTGCATTTGTCATGAGGTAACCCACTTTATCATTTTATTATGTAAATATTTAGTCTAATTACATTATTTAACTAATAGTATTTCAGCAACATCTAGGTTGTACTACATTTGTAATATTATAATTTTAGAACTACATTATGTACATTTTATCTGATGAAATAAAAAGTGTTTCTGCACCTACATCGCAGTTACAGATGAAGCCTGCGCCTTAGTCATTACTATTTACACAGTTCTTTATGAATAAATATCATTGTGGTGTAATCACTATTAATTTAATTCACTTTGAATTGTTTCAGAGGACATACTTAACTCCTATAAAACAAACAATGCTTAGAATTAATGACTACACCTTTATTGTACACATTTATAGGTGGATTCTCACTACTGCGCCAACTGCTTAGAAAACATGCCTTCATCGGAAGCCAGGCTGAAGAAAAACCGGTGTAGCAGTTGTTTTGACTGCCCCAGTTGCTTCCACACACTGTCCACTCGGGCTACTCTCGCGCAGCCGCGGCCGTCGGTCACCGAAGCTGGTGACGCCAAGGTTGAGAACAAGCAGCCTAAGAAAATGTACTATCTCTCATGTTTTAACTGTCGATGGACTTCTAGGGACGTTGGCATTCCTGATCAGCCTGTCGGTTAGTATAATTTGTATGATTAATGAAATAATTATTTCAATTGCTTAATATGCTTTTATAGTCATGGACAATATCCATCTAGTCACAAATGGGGTTAATAAGTGTGTAATAAATTTTTAGCTTCGGGAGGCTGGCCAGAGCGGACCAACCCAAACACAGCACGCATGAACCAGCTGCTGGATTTCTACAAGGCGATCGCACAGCAAGAGAAGCAGGAGAAATTGGAGAAGGAGAGGAAGAAGTTTGCTATCCGAGGGAAATACATCACACTCACTGTATGTATACTTCATACTAGCTAGGTATTATTTATTTTATGTCTCTCTCTCTCTCTATCTGAGGTGCGGTAATAGCTGAGTAGGACTGTGGGCTGAATTTAGAAGATTTTGAATTCTATTGTGTTGTAGTAAAGATGTTTTTGCATAAAAGATAAGATGTTGTTTGATGTTGATTAAGATGTTGTTGTAGTAAAGATGTTTTTGCTACCTTAGCCTTTGTAAAAAATTTCACTTTCTTCCTCTTATTAATAGGCGCCAAATTGGCGATTTATTGTTCTTATTAAAAATTACCTCTAATACCATCAATAGCCCTGATTTGCTTGGTAAAGTAGTTTTGAATGTTCCACCTAGACTTCTTAGATTGAATCCCCCTATTTACATTCCTTTAGTTAGTACAAACTACAGGCAAAACTCATTTATGGTGCGGGTGAGCAATGACTTCAATGAGTTGTGTAAGCGTTTGGATCTTGATCTATTCTGTACGAGTGTTAATTCGGCTAGGCAGCAGTTGAGCAGAGACTTTTTTGGCGTTGGTGATGTTTTAGATTAGTGGTTAGTGTTAGTTACTTTTCTGTCTTTAGTTTTAGTATTGTTACTTAGTTGTTTTTGTTAGCGTCCACGACCTTACTGTATCCTAAATTGTTTCTTATACGTGAAAACCTGTTATTGGCTTTCTGCCTCTATCTAAGTAATCTATCAGTTATTGTAGCTGTTGGTTTTCCTATAAATAAATAAATAAATAAATTCAAATGCTAGTTGGGATTGGAGATCATGGTAAAAGCGGGCAGTTATAGATATAGTGGGACAATTCAACAATCATGTGAATTCTTCAGAAGTGTGTGCATCCAAGCGCAGCAGTTTAAATTGATTATTCACTTCATTGCATTTGTGCAATATGGATACATAATTGACTGATTCTATTGTATTTTGTAATTTTATGTACATATTGTAGTAGCTTAGTTTCTGTAAATAAATGTTTACTTCTTTTAATTTTCAATTCAATGTAAATTAAACAAACCTTCAGTAAAGTATATGTTTTTAGAAAAATTCAGTCAGTAGAATATACATGCTATGTAGACCGAAGAGTGTGTGGGAATAGACCAGTACAATTTTTAGAACACACACAGACAACCAGCGCAAGATCGTTATAAATTCTTTCGAGAACACCGTACGCTCCAGTACACAGGACCATTCCCATATACGATACCGACGCGCGGTTGACCTGCGCAAGCAAACCTGCACAGGTAACCTCTCCACTACATTGTCAAGTCAAAGTCAGTCAAAAAGTTTATTCAGTAGGACCGCTGGGATCACTTTGAATCGTCTTAAAAGTAGGTGATTTTACTCCTGTTCCTTCGCGACCAATACCGTGAAGAATCAGGGCAACAAACACGGTTTGGGGCCTAGCTTTCTTTTATTGTATGTAGCATAGCTTCTATCTTATCAGCCCACGTCCACCCGCTGTTGATTATAGGCCTCCTTATTTTCCGATCCTGCGCCAGTCGAATATACTGTCTTCCCGCCACCTTGTCCGTGTATATGGCATATAACTTTAGCCATGAAAGCATCAAACCTAATTCTTGCAGGACAAGACTGGTCTAACAGGCGCGATGGCCCGCAACATAGCGGGGCTCCCGTCAGGTGAGGCGGGTTCCTCCTCGGCGCTGGCCGCCTTCGTGCCCAGTCAGGCTACCGCTGATGTGGAGGAACTGCCCGAAGATATCTTCACAAAGGAGGTCAATTTGAATCAGAGTTAGTATACTACTACTTAGTACTGTTGAAATCCTTTTGAATTATAAGTTTTTATTTCATTTTATTGCAAACTAATAGAAGCGCTCGTGGTCGTGCTTGCTTAGTCGTTCTTGATAGATCGTCGAAGTTAAGCAACGTTCGAAACGGTCTGTAAGTGGATGGGTGACCGCCAGTGGCATTTTCATCTGAGCGCTTCCGTGCTTCGGAGGGCACGTTAAATTGTCGGTCCCGGCTATTTAAGTCGTTAAGCCATGACGGAGGCCTTAAGGCGGCCTAAAAACGCCGTCACCAGAGTTGGCCACTGACTCATACGAACTTACTTACTTTTTTATTGCAAACTAGCTGTCCGTTGCGGTTACCCGCGGTACCTCGGGAAAACTTCACTTTCCCGGGATAAAATATAGCCTATGTTCATCAGGGATAATGTAGAATTCTAATGGTGAAAGAATTTTTCAAATCGGTCCTGTAGTTTCGGAGCCTATTCAATTGAAACAAACAAATCTTTCCTCTTTATAATAGTATCTTTATAGTATAGATAGATACATATTACACAACATCCCGACGCAACGCGAGAACAGAACGAAACACGCCCACAGACATTGTCAAATAATATACTGTTTAATTTCTTTGTAATCATAATCATTCACGACTTAACTACACATTAGTTAAAGCCCAGATAATATAAATTAAAGCATGAAAGCGTAAGCCAAGGTTTTTTCTTACCCATACCATCTTGGGCAATCATTAACATGTTATCCCCCCTTCTCCACAGTAACGAGCATGTCACAGCGACTAGCCAGCCCTGAATGGCAACCCACTCTAGTCTCCCGACTGCAGCCGCGGGCGCGAGCTCTCTGTGTGAAGCGCAGTCAACGATGCCGGGCCTGTGACCATAACCTGACCAAGCCGGAGTATAACCCTGGATCTATCAAGTTCAAGATTGAGCTATTGGCTTAGTAAGTTAATTAATACATTGGAATTATGTAGGTATTTGACTGTTGGGTAATTAAAAAAACTTTAATAATCTTGAAATAATATTAAAACACAATCAATGGATTTAGGCATTTGTGAAGTTAGCTGTTTCGGGGAGCAGTAAGTAGATAATTTTGTATGAAAAAAAACCGTGGCACAGGAGTGCCGAGAGAAGTGAAAACTTGAAGGTGCCTAGTGTAGTGTTTGAATCATCAGGAATCCGTTTAGTTATAAAATGGGCTTTTCGAAATGTAACAATATTGCCGTAAAAGTTTACCGAGTACAGAACTTTTTTTTAACTCATTGCATCTTGCCATCTGCCTTTCTGGGCATTTAGCTAGAGTTTTATCCTGCTTCCGTTCGTGAAGGGCGCGAGTGGTAAGAGCCCAGTGCCCACATAATAAATGCTCCAATAGAGGGCTAGATAAGGTCTTCAGGGGCTCTCCTCTTCAGTCTTTTAACTCTTGTGGAGTACAGAACTAGATGGCACTACCGGTAAGTGTCGGTGAGCACCTTTTCGAGGCGAATCCGAGGACCAACACTGACCAAACAAGTAAAAAATTTTGCAGTAGATAGTCTGCATCCCTGCTAAAACATATTTTTGAGTTAAAAAAAAGTATTATTTTCCAGCTTCCATGTTCCCGAAGTGAAGATAATCTCGCACGAGTCAGTTCGGCCGGGGGAGAAGACAGCGCTGCTTATCAAACTCACCAACCCCACCGCGCATGAAATGCAGGTACGTTTATTACTTACTTATTATGTATAGTGTAAAACAGAAATATCATTCTGTTTTACACTTATCTTTCGATATTTTTCGACTTTGTGACGATTCAAAAATACACTAGGCACCTAATTGTTCAAGCTTTCACCCTTCTCGGCACTCCCGGGAGTCCGAGAAGGTTTTTTTTACTAAATACTTCATTAGCTAATTTGAGTTTGCTCCAATATTGCTGGTCTAAATCAACTACAGTACAGCGCCACAAACTTATCTGGAACGGTGGCCAAAAGAGGATCTAGCGTATTTTACTGTATAATTGATTTTTCTGCCAACACCAAATGCGAAAGCAGCGCGTCTCTCAGCGCGTTCAGATAAGTTTGTTGCAGATTGCAGCTCTCATAATGCAGAAAGATACAGATATTTTTTTAACTAAAATGGGGACCAAATAGGTTCAATTAAATATTGAAACCCATACATCAATAATGCGTTGTGCAGGTGCAAATAATGCAGCCATCAGAGGTCCCGCCCGCTGAAGAACGAGAGGAGCCCAAGAGCATAGAGAAGTCGCTGGAGAAGTCACTCAATATTGAGAAGGTAATCTATTAAATGCTAGGGGTATCGAAATAAACTATACTATTATTTCAAAAACATCAGCCGTTCTAGAGATAAGCTATGAAAAACAGAAAGACAGACAGAGATAGACTCATCATTTGCCTGCCCTTATCCTGCTTATGCAGGGTCGGCACAACATGTTCTCTTCTTCCACTCTCCCCTATCACTCGTCATCTTCGTATTCACTCCCTTCTTACCCATATCTTCTTTCACACAATCCATCCATCTTTTCTTTGGTCTACCTCTACTCACATATCCATCCACATTCATTTCCATCACCCTTTTAGTTACGTGACTTTCATCCCTCCGCATTACATGCCCATACCACGCTAACCTATTGCTCCTCAATTTTTCAGTCACCGGCGATACTTTCAGACTTCCCCTAATATATTCATTCCTCACCTTATCCATTCGCGTCACTCCGCACATCCATCTCAACATTCGCATCTCTAGACTAGATTCATTTATTCATAAGAAAGTACTTTACAATCTTGGTTAGCAGTGCCTCAAATCTTATGTTAGGCTTGTCTAGGCACTAGACAGAGTGAGTACCCACACAATCTACTTACATAACGATTTAGTACCGATACCGTGTGGCTAGCAATATCTAAAATTCTACAAACAATATGTATACTTACCTACAAGAATCCTGCCATAGATAGTTTTACATAACAAATCGTTTAAATAAAGAAGGAGTTAGAAGTTTGTTTCAATATCTTTAATGTTATATTATGTAGTACTAGCAAACCCAGCGAACTCCGTTTCGCCACCAGATTTTTCCTGAATTTTCTTTGCTTTAAACCTCACGGAGCCCGAGACCTTTCCAACGAATGCAAAACCGTGGAAATCGGTTCGTGCGTTCTGGAGTTATAGCGTCAGGAAGGAAAACCCGACTTATTATAGTAGATAATATGTGTATCTTTCTATCTATCTATGAATGAATAGATGTAGGTATATTTTGGTGATGGTTTTTGTAATAGTTACACAAATGTTGCAGGATATGACTTCATACACGTACGTGCACCGACCCCCACAGTACACAGTAAGCAGTACCCTGGTGCCCGCCGGCGCGGGGGGTGCGGGCGGTGCGGCCGGCGCGGGCGGTGCGGCCGGCGCGGGCGGCCACCCCGCTCTCACTCTGCCGCAGCGGGACGACGCCGCGGAATACGATGAGGATGCGCAACATGATACTAACGAGTAAGGAACACAACTAAACGATAGGCATTCATGAAGTTTATGCCTATAATATTTGTATGAAAAACCGTTGAAACGGCTTACATTACGTCAGAGAGAGTAAACATAGTGAGGAATAAACCCAGTTAGTACCTATTCTAATAGACTGATAGGTTCGCAATATAAGTATAGTAACTTCTGCGTCGAAGTTAAGCCACGTTCGAAACGGTCTGTAAGTGGATGGGTGACCGCCAGTGGCATTTTCATCTGAGCGCTTCCGTGCTTCGGAGGGCACGTTAAATTGTCGGTCCCGGCTATTTAAGTCGTTAAGCCATGACGGAGGCCTTAAGGCGGCCTAAAAACTCCGTCACCAGAGTTGGCCACTGACTCATACGAACTTACTTACTTTACTTCTGCAAAATGTGGGATAGTGCCAATATGTAGGTATTTAGACTCTTCAAAGGATCTGAAATACATAAAAAAGATCTGTGAGAATCTTCGTCTGAGAGATCCCAGCGGTCCTATTGAATAAATGCTTTTTGACTTTGACTTTGAAAACATCCAAACATAATCATTTGCAAATGATAGGTATTATTGAGTAGGAAAGAGGATTTTCTAATCTCACTATACATTTTATTTCCAGTGTAATAATGTGGCGTAAAGCCAACAAGCTAGCCTTACGCCTGGAAGTGACCACACCGACTGACGCCATCGGCGGGACTCCGGCAAACGTCGCGTTTGCGTTGCAGTACTCGTACAAGAACACAGTGCCTCCTACTAACGCGAGTAACCAGACACACCATACTCTCTATACCACTGTGTTGTTGTCTCTTGGTACTGTGCAGGTGTAACTTTTTGTCAGTCGGAAAAGTATAAATTATGTTCTGAAATATGCCTCAATAAAATAATCTTTATGCTTTCATCAAGGATGAATAAGATTAAAGATAAATATTTGAGCATAAAGATTTGAGATACGCACTTTAGGGATATGTTTGAGATTGAATGTTTCTAACTCAAAAGGTTCAAGTGCCGTAGATTTACGCGATACGCGGTATACTTAAATTATGAGATGGCTAAAAATATGAGTAGTTGCATGACAATCCTAAAAGCTGAACATGAATCGCGTCTTGTTCACGTTGTTTAAAAAGTTATGTTAGAAATTAAGAAAAAATTGTGTAGCTAATGATCTCTATTTCACTTGAATAATGTTTTCTTAAAATTATAATTATCCCTGCTTGCGGTATATAAATACCTAACTAACCATAATTTAGCTATTGCGCGAGTCATTTGCGTAAAAAATCAAACTAAATTGGGTATTAACATTTACTAGGGATTATGGTATGAAATTATTCATGAAATTTCATTTTATGTTGTGATTGAGGTTAACGAGATTCTATTTATTTTTAGACGTAGTTTAGTTGTAAGAGATTAATATTTAAAATAAGCTTAGCACTCGCATTTTATAGTAAACAAGCCTAGGTATGTTGTTTATGCACTTTTATATTTTACGTGGTACAATGTACATTATTAAAACTGTTTAAAATTAAAGTATTTTCAGCTTACTATTGTTTTATTACAAAATATATATAACGCCCAAAAGTTACATAATTTCCACAGTTCTGACCATAATATGTGTTCGGTATCTGAAACTATGAGTATTATTTTCACACATAAAAAAAAGGAACTGAAAAGTAATTAGGGCAACTCAAAAGAACTGCTCCTAAATCTCCTCCCAGAACACATCTGATTATGACTGACGAGTTGATGGCAGAGAGAAAAAAAAATACAGAGATAAAAACATGAGATATAATGTTCAGCCATAGAAACAAAGATAATCATTTAATAATACATCAAAACCTTTAGGGTTATCCTCACTATAAAAATATATATTTTAATCTAAGTGCAGTCTTCTTCAACTTGTGTTTTAGCAGAATAAATGACATCATTGATGCCGACTCCATCATAACTGCAGCCGATGAGAGATATAGGCAGGTTGTTGTCTTGGATGTACTTTCTGATGCTACCTACCTTCTCATAATGACCTATCACATACTGAGGTATACAATTATGTAGTATATTCACATTATAAGCGGCAGGCTCTTCAGATATTTGCAAAATTGTCTTTATTTCATTTAAAGCTATATGAAGTAAGTTTTCCTTAGTAGTATCATCTCCAAACTTTTCCTTATACCATTTTCCACCGAGCATTACAGTTAGTACTGTTCCATTTTGATCAGGAATGCAACATGAGTCAAAGACAACTCCTAAGATTGGCGAGTTTTCAATCGGTGGGACAAGGAATCCAAAGGCTGGTTCAATGAGTGATTTCTCACCAGCAAAATATAAATTTACAATCCCTACAGTGACAAAAGGGATTTCTTGTAAGCTCTGTGCTAATTCTGGATGTTGGTGCTGCACTAGTCTTGCTAGGGAGTATGCAGGTATAGATGAGTAGACATGGTTTGCTGTGAGTATCTCTCCTGAAGTGCCATGAAGTGTGACCGTTCCTGAATCTACAAAATTAATCTCTTCAACTTTGCTATTCATGCTGACCTGAACATCATTCTCTATCAAATAATCATTTAGAGTTCTCGGGAAAGTGTCTAAGCCACCCTTTATTGTGTACACATTCCATTTCTCTTCCTGTGCTCTTTTAGCTAATTCACTGAGCTCTAAGCCATCATCAGTTTTTGATTTGAACATAGACTTCAACATCCCCTTGACGACCCCACCGTGGTTCTGCTCCCATTCAAAAAGGGTCTTCATGAGGAACTTAACTGATATCTCCTTTGCATCCCCTGCACAGATGCCACAAATCATTGGAGATATTGCATAGTCTGCAATCTCTTTTCCAAATCTCCGTTCTACAAAGTTGTAAATAGAATCGTCCTGCAACTCCTTGTGCGGCGACTTCAAATCGTTCAGCAGCGCGTAAATGAGCGGCTTCGAAAATGGTTTGTTTTTTTGGAAGATACCTTTCAGACTGGAAGGAAGTAGGTGTAAATTGTTGTTTACGTAGATCATTCTGTTCTTGGCTGCTGGATGGTCTGGCTTAATGGGCGATATGTGCTCGCTGAGGCCAAGATCCTGAATCATGTTAAGCGTGTTGAGGCCGACGACACCTTTCGGTCGGATGGTCCGCGGCCCTTGTTCGAACGTGTAGTCCTTCGTGCGAATACTTTTGATCCATCCTCCGCAGTAGTCTGTAGCTTCTAAAAGGAACAGCTTCAGATTGTTGTTGTTTGTTACATTGTTTTTTAGTAAATAGTAACCCGTGGACAGTCCGCCCAGTCCTCCGCCGAGAATCGCTGCCATTTTTAAAACTCTTGATCAAACGATTTCGCTTGAAGTCATTTATAATTGTATTTAATTTTATTACAGTAATTCACCCGTTCACACTCAAAATTACATTAATTTACAGTAATTTTGGGCTTTTTCCATCGGCATTTTGTTTGTTTTGGCTTGAGAGTCGAGTTGATTGAGTGAACAGAGTGAACTTGACGTTTTTTTTGTTGTCTTTGTCATTTTATTTTGACTTTGATAGATCAACTAATCTGTCACGCCCCGGTTCTGGTTGAGAACTATCTCTCTTTGGTGAGAACTTGAGACGAGAACCAAGTAAAGAACACGAGTCATTCAGGAGGACCTGAATACCTCATAAAATATCCTCTTCATCAAATTACAAAGCGAAAAGCTCTCAAACGTACTCGAATGGCATTCAATCAAATGAGGTCCATTTCTGCTCAGAGAGGCGTGAGGGCACAGTTGCGGTGTCGCGGCGCGATAATGAATTTCAATTTCATACTCATTGCGCCCGCAACCGTATCTTCTGAGTACCTCTATAAGACTAGAAGTGGCACTAGCTAGATTGACAAATCTATGGTATTTTCATGATAGAAATTTTGATCTGTTTGCAAAGAAACCCATAATTTGTGTAAGTAGTAGCCTACCTACATTGCATTGCAACTTATTGAAAACCGTTATTTTGTACATTTTAATTTCTAATTAAGTTAATTACATACCGACCTACTTACCTACTTGTAGGTACCTAGATAAGTACCTAGTAGGTAGTACCCATATAGGTAAATCAAATAGGCAGGTACAGCATTGAAGTAGCTAAGAACGTCCTAGCAACGTCACGATGCCGCAAAACTAGACTTAACCCTAACCACTGCTGTAATAGAATGCCCGCTCTAAGAATTCTTTGCTCTATGATTCTAAGGACATAAAAGCCTGTGTGCAGGACAAGAGACTTTCATTACAACCAGGAAAGTTTCCTGTTCCTCACGCAAAATGAGTCAGCCACACAAAACTTGCGAAAAAAAGCTCAAACTAGCGGAAGCTAAAGTCGAGAAAATATTGAGCAAAGTAAAAATATTAAAGTTGAATAGCTCTTTTATTTCCCAGCTCGCAGTGGCCAAGAATGTATCGTTGAGTAAATCTAGATTGTATGTGGTTTACGCAGTTGCAGTTGTGATGTTGAGTTTAGGAGCAAGATGGATTTATAGAGAGTGGCCGTCGACTCAGGTGAGACACCTACAGTTAATCTTACCAAATTATAACCGCACTTAAAGACGTTAACGGATATTTAAAATAAGAGAGATTTCAGTAGCCGGTTCAGTAGATGGCTTCCTAACGCCGTGATTTATTGATGACTAGCTGTCGTGGTGTTACCCGCGTTCCTTCGGGAAAACTTCACTTTCCGGAGATAAAATATAGCCTATGTTCATTAGGGATAATGTAGGATTCTAATGGTGAAAGAATTTTTCAAATCGGCCCAGTAGTTTCGGAGCCTATTCAATTCAAACAAACAAACAAATCTTTCCTCTTTATAATATTAGAATAGGTAGATAGATTCAAGAACCTTTCTTACTAGGAACTTCAATGTCGAGCCGATGAAACAAGAGGCTGAAAATTAATTTTCAGTATTGCCTGTTCAAACTACCCTCATCCACGACAGCACTCTTCCGGCCTCCGGAGGACTGTTCGATGTGCGCCCACGTGACGGACGTGGCCCGCCTGACTAACACCTCCGCGGCTGAGTTTGAGAACTACGCCTACAGCGCCGAACCAGTTATAGTTACCGATGCTACTGCTGGCTGGAAGGCTATGCAGGTAGGTAATCTCAAGCTATTCGGTTACCTTGCTTGTTCAAAGTTCCTTGTTTCAAAGTGATCCCAGCGGTCCTACTGAATAAGATAAGATAAGATAAGATAATTTATTTCATAAACATTGTTAAATTACATAGGACACTTAAGTATAATTATAGGAACAAATTATACACATACACATACAATTAGACACATACCACCTTAGATGTCTGAGATCCATCCTAAAAATCAAGTGGCAGGACCGCGTGCCTAATACTGAGGTTCTGCGTCGCTCCGGAATGTACGGCATGGAAGCACTTCTCATGCAACGTCAGCTCAGGTGGTGTGGACACGTCCTTCGCATGGATGATCGCCGGTTACCCAAAGCTGTCTTTTACTCTGAGATGGCAGAGGGTAAACGTAAGCACGGCGGTCAGCATCTGCGCTACAAAGACGTGTTCAAAAGACACCTCAGTGCATGTGCTATTAATGCTACAAGTTGGGAGGAGCTCGCTTCAAACAGGTCTTCGTGGCGCTCTACCATCTACAAAAGTGTAAAGACGTTTGAAGAAAATCGGCTTCAAACTCTTGACCTAAAACGCCAAATCCGAAAAGAAAGACCCAAGCCCTCTTATACTTACACTTATAATTCACAGACACAACTCTTCTGCATTTCTTGTGACAGAGTCTTTAAGACAAAGTTCGGTCTAGCGAGCCACATTAGGGCTCACGCTAGAAAATAAATAACTTAATTGTAAATAGGAACATTATATTTAAATGTAAATAGTTTAGTTTATAAATATTCATAATAGTAATAATTAATTATAGTCAAGTTCGCCGTCGTCGAAATCGATGAGGAGGACTATATATATAGAGGAACAAATTACAATGGACCCCACACTAGGCAAAGCCTGTGTCGTGGAATTTTTTATAATAAAAATAAATGTAGGTACAATATTAAAATGTTTAGGACTATTGCTATTATAAATATTATGTTGTTTTAAAATAAATAAAATAGTAAAACTACTTAATTTTCGTCGCCGATGACGCAAGCGGGAAGTCTCGTATCAGGCTGCCGAAGAACTTCCTGAACACAACCCCCTTCGGCCAGAAAGCGCCATCCATGAATGTGGAGAGCCGATCAGTAGGTACTCTCACCATAAAGGAATTAAAATTCGCATTACGGCGGGATTCTAACTTTTCGACTCTCATGGTGAGACCGGACTTTAGTTTCAAATACTCCACCACATTAGCAACTATCACGGCACTGTCACGGAATAAATGCTTTTTGACTTTGACTTTGCTGTATCGTTGTGTACACTTAGGGCTTTTCAGTTGCGTAGCTTGGTAGAATAAAAGGTAAATCCTAGTTCCTTGTAATATAAAAAAATTAAAAGTTTGTAACTTTTGTAAATGGGACCGGAAGTCTGGAACCGAAACTATTGGCGGGAGGCTAATAAAATCAATAATAGTTAGGTATGTTGTGATAAAGTAACTATTAATTGACTCGTCCATCCTTGTGCGTGTGTGTGTTACGGTAGATAGGTCCTATTCTTTTCTTAAAAATAAATTTTAACCTCAGACTTCAACATAACTATAATGTTTAAAAATCATTATTCCTACAGGAATTCAGTTTCAATTTCTTCGCATCATTCTACAGCAACGGTAAGATGGGAAAGCAAGTGAACGACTGCTTCTTCTTCGCCTACAAATCCGGTCTGCACTCACTGCAAGCTGTGTTCAACATGGATGAGGCGTGCGCCAACCTGTCCGGAGCCCCGTGGTACGTCGGCTGGAGCACCTGCTATGATGAGGAGACGAGGAAACTGCGAGAATACTATGATAGACCGTATTTTTTGCCGCAAACGGCTGAGAGCGATATGGTGGACTGGATCTTTATGGGCGGGCCGGGGGAAGGAGCTCATATGCACGTAAGTTACCATAGCAAGCTACTTCATCATCATTCTCATAGCTGCCCTTATCCCACAGCTCAAAATATTCTTTTTTTTTATGGTGGGTCGACTCGACCTCAAAACTTACATAGGCAAGAATGAGGTCTACGATGGAGCGAGCCTACCAAGAAGGTTAACTCTCTTCTTAAAAACAACAGGGTCGTAAGCTCAGCGGAAATACAGACGCAGGAAGCTGATTCCATATTTTTGCCGTGCGCATAATAAAAGAACTTTGAAAGCGCTTAGTTCTAATATGTGGATTATCAATCAGGTGTGGATGATAGTCAGCTGTGCGTCTGAAGTCCCTGTAAAAGAACCGCGAAGGCGGAATAAGGTCGTGTAGCTCCTCAACTCAACCCAACAATTTCTTCGGCCTTTTTTTTACGCTGGGAAAAATGCGTTACGCATGTATGTGGGACTCCCTGGGAGATATACTCCCGGTATACCCACTAAACGACCCAGCAATATTTCGGCGTCGCCTGGTATGGAGGGGGTCTGGGAAACCAGCAGAGCCTTTTCCAACCAACCATTTCTTCGGCCTTCTTTAACTTGCACGCAATCCACATGAGATTTTAGGTAGGTATGTATATCTACGTTTGAAATGTCACATAATGTGTTCTGTGGGTGGTGTGGGTGTCGTGTGGTGCAGGTAGACTCGGTGCGGCACATGTCGTGGCAGGCGCAGGTGCGCGGCCGCAAGCGCTGGGAGCTGGCGCCGCCGCCCGAGTGTCTGTACCGCTGTCACGGACTCTCCTTCACTGTGGCACCCGGGGAGATACGTGAGTTTATTCCAGGCAATAGGAAAAAGATGATTTTTCAAACCATGTGAAGGAAGCCATCTTGCCGTAAACTTTCTGAGATTCATCCATCAACTTATTTAGAAATTATAATGGCCCTTCTACACATTCGCCGAACTATTCGACGAATAGAACCTTCACGTTTGTGAGCGCGGGTATTCGTCGAAGTTCGGCGAATGTGTAGAGGGGCCATATTATAAGTTCGTATGAGCTATAGTGACTAACTCCGTCTCCGCTCTCGTAACTTATGATGCTATAAATCACAAAAAAGTAAATTGATTTAAAGAAACAACGCACGCAGACCTCGCTAATAGTGAATGAAATCTCAACTAAATATTGAATAAACATTTTATGTTCCCAGTGATAGTAAACACGAACCGCTGGTACCACAAGACGACCGTCCTCCCAGGAGACATCAGCATCACCATTGGCGCAGAATACGACTAACGAGATTAGCTCCTTTTCACAAGTTTACAACATGTTGCATACCTTGAAACGTCAAAACGCCAATAACTATGAAGTTCCTACAAGCAACACAGAAAAACAGTGCCACAAGTTTTTCAACTCATTTTAGCCAGATTAATTTATAACCTAGTAATAAAAAGTAAGTTCTTAGGGGCCAACTCTGGTAACGGAGTTTTTAGGCCGCCTTAAGGCCTCCATCATGGCCTAACGACTTAAATAGCCGGGACCGACAATTTAACGTGCTCTCCGAAGCACGGAAGCGCTCAGATGAAAATGCCACTGGCGGTCCCCCACCACTTACTGATCGTTTCGAACGTTGCTTAACTTCGACGATCTATCAAGAACGACTACGTTAGCACGACCTCAAGCGCTTCTAATAATAAGACTAAATAAGTTACCTCACCTCATTGGTAGCGTTTGGAACTTCTGTACAAACGAAATAATAAGTATAATGAATTTTATTAAAACAATATTGTAACATGCTACGAAAAAACCTTTATTCACCACCATTACTACACACTGAACAATTCAACATTATACTGGAATGACGTCAACAGGCTACACTACATAAATGTACTTTTACATCATATTTACTTGAACAAGTTATGTAATACACTATGCAGGGTCTAAAAAGACGTCTACCGAAGCCGAAAGGAGTAGGTACATCATCCCAACACACAACCAAATCCAAAAGGATTTTCCGAAAAAATCATTATATCCGGAGAAAACAGCATTTGAAGAGCACTGTTTGCGTATGTTTTGGGCGCATTTTTATACGTAGATTCTTAAATTTTGAGTTTTAACTGTTTTTTTCTTTTATAAATGAAATTATTAGGTAGGTATGGTCTTATTATGTTGTCCTGGTAGTAAATAACCGAAAATAACGTAAAATGACCAAGCTAAGTTAAAAAAAAAATTGCGTTTTTTTTTCGCTGAATATGTTTGGAATCATGGCCTGATTGCAACCCCTCAGTTTTCGGTAGTTGTCTTTTTACACCCGTATAATATTTCTTTATATTTATATTAAATATTTTTAAGATTTCAAAAGTGATTAAATGTAGCCCTAAGTTAAACAGAGCCTAAGTTGAATTTTAAATATTTGTTATAAAAAATTAAGTACAATTCAAAGGTTTTCAAGAATAAAGGGTTGTTTCACATATTCTTTACAAAAAAGTTTCGCACAACAAATTAAGACTAAAAAAATACAAAACAAATGTAATGCGTACCCTATTCTGTCACGCAAATTCCTAATAAAATGGAAGTTTTATTGTATTAACATTTATATTGTAACTAGGCAGGTTATAGTTTAAAGTTAAAGCTTAGAACAATAGATGAGAAGAGATTAATTTAAATAAATAATAAGCCTGAAAACAATAAATATAATTTGTACAGAGAAATAAATAAGAAAAGCCAATTTGCTGCCAATATATTTTGTAGGATAACATCGAAAGCGTTCATTCGTAAAATACGGGTACTTTATACATTTCCACGTAGATTTAGACCATATCTATGACGACCAACCTATACCTATTCAAATCTGTACCTTATTTCAATAAACATAGCGTTCAATTTAACTCAAAATATTTCCTTTCACATTTCGTTCATCGTTATCTAAACGAGCCTTTTATGTTATAAGAGAATGCCAGTGGAAAATGAGCATTCACATCTCAAACTGGCAAAGTGATTCTTATTAGTATAAAAATAAGGTTGGTATTCGTAGATGGGTCTGTGATCCTCAGGGTGCCTACTCGTCGCTCTGTCCGGCCGCGTCGAGGATAACCTCGAAGGAGAATGGCTGGAACAGGTAGCCTTCACCGGAGTAGAACTTGCTCTGGAACTCAACCCTGAAATAACAATAGTACATTACGATATTAGTGCGTAAAGATGGTTATAACATGCGAGGCGGAATTTCAGCCCGAGCCGCAGGCGAGGGCGTAATTGAGCCGAGCATGTTATAACCAATACGCACGTATATCGTACGACGTTTTTTAACACATTTGCGAGGAAACAGAAAAAAAAAACATTTAAATAAACTCAATCTGTGAATGCACACTGTTGCTTTCCCGCCATTTGAACAGACTGCCTACTGCCTGGCGCCGCGCGGCGATTAGTTCTCCTTTGAACAGCAACAGCGCGCTGCTCACTAGCTGGAGGCACGACTCCAGCTCGGCGGCGATCAGTTCCATATTTGAAATGGCAAATAATGCTGTTATGGAATTTGTATGGACTATAACATAACTGTTCGATATTTGCTCAAAAGAGGGTGGATGAACTTTGTTTGCCCTCCGCTTTTTCTGCGACTACCCTCGTTTGAAAATCGGTGGTCGGCCGCACGCTCCCCGCCCCGCGCCCTACCTCGGGCGCTCGAGTCAGTTTGCTTGTGCGACTGCCCTGATTCGGTCGTGTTCTCATCTGTTGATTCGAGAAGCTATCCGTGATAGCAAGTTACTCTATTCTTCGTTATTATTGCTGCCGTGCACAATAGTAATTTGTGTGAGACGTTCTCGCGAAACTTCGCTGTGCTGATTACTCTGTGTTTTGGACTTTACAATCTGCCTACTGCATTTAGAAGACCGAAGAGCTCTGTGCTGGCCACCCTGGGACAGAGGACGGCGTGTGGGAGCGAAAAGGTTGGTGGTAGACTTGGTTCATCTACTTTCATGAGCAAAGATCTTATTCCAATCACGGGGTATTTATTTCCTTTAGGTAACAGCTTAAAATATTACTACTTAGGTCCTTCGAAATCTTCCCAGCCCTAACAGATTCCACATTTTGGTCCTTCGAGCCGGATATTTTGATCCTACTAATCGGATTATATATTACTAATTTACTTAACGTAAAAAATTCATACTCAAATAGGTACTATCCACGTTGGTTAGTAGCTTAAGTCGCCATTTTGAATAAACCACGTTACCGTGTAACCAACTTATTCATTTTGTGCATGCAAGCCGTGCTTGTAATTTATTCGTTAGAAACTTATTTGTCTTATTTTTATGGATTAGGTAGACATTTGGTTTAATATTTCAAAATGCCTAATCCTGATGATAAAGCCTCTGACAAGGCTCCCTCTAGAAAGGAGTTGGAAACTACGCGTCAAATTAATAAATGCATTGCTAAAAAGCAACGTATTTATGCACAACTTCAGCAAATATTTGATTTATCAAACCAAATTGATACCCATCCCGAGGTACTAAGTATGTTCCTTTTGCGTGCCTCAGAGCTTAGTTCACTGCGCGAATCATTTGAAAGCATTTGCATGGAAATTTATGATTGGCAATTGACTTTAGATCCCGATATGCAATTTACGGATATTGATTTAAAAAACTTTGATGACCTGTACTTTCGCGTAAGGCTGTGTCACTCAAAGCACGCTTCCAAAATGGCGGACGTTCCTCCATGCGGTAAAGATCATTCAAAGGTCGAATCACGTCCACGTTTGCCTAAACTTGAATTATTCACGTTTGATGGGAACATTGAAAGTTTCACAACATTTTATGAAACATTTTGCTCTTTGGTGCACAATCAGGAAGGTATATCAAACATAGACAAGTTTCATTACTTGCTATCGTGTACAAAAGGTACCGCACTCAGCATTGTCAAAAGTGTGCCTATAACTTCAAGTAATTACGAAGTAGTGTGGCAGTCCCTGCTTGATAAATATCAGGACAATAGGATGCTAGTAGGTAAATATCTTGATAAGATGTTGAGCTTTCCCGCGTTAAAAACTGAGTCTCCCTCGAACTTAAATAATTTTATTGAGACTTTTGACCACTCATATCGCGCTATAAATGCACTCAATATTGAGAATTTATCTAGCTATGTACTGTGCCATATAGCATTAAAAGGGCTTGATCCAAATACACGAAAGACTTTTGAACAAGGTATCGATCAAAAGACTATACCTACCTACGAACAGCTTATGTCTCATGTACATAATCATATAAAGGTTTTGGAACATTCGCAATCTAGTCCTACTGTTTCGCAAAATAGGAATTCTACACCTAACAATACTTCAAACAAAAGGACGAGTGATAACTACACAAGAAAAACTTTTGCTGCGCAGACGCAATCTAAAAATAACAATGTGATTTGTGCGCACTGTGGCCAAAATCATATGGTTTTTCGCTGTGAAAAATTCCGTGAATTATCACCCGAAAAACGACTCAGCCGTGCTGATAATTTGAAATTGTGCCACAACTGCCTCAAACAAAATCATTCGTCTGCCGATTGTCGTAGTCAGTTCAAATGCTTTGCATGTAATCAGCGCCACCATGCATTATTGCATCTGGATTCCTCTGCTCCCGCTGCACGAGACGTTCCCGCGCACAGTAGCAGTGCGGAATCTATAGATACCCATAATGCGCACGCGCATGCGAAGTTATCACTTTCGAGCGTAAACAACGTGAAGAACTATATGGTTCTACTCGGTACAGCTATAGTCAATGTTATTGACTCATTTGGTAATTTGCAAGCTTGCCGCATTCTTATCGATTCAGGCGCTCAATCGAACTTTATTACGATGGACTGTTTAGAACGACTAGGGTTGTCACGTCAAAAATGTCCGTTTAATATTTTCGGCTTAGCCGGGAACAAGGTAAAGAATTTTGGCATGACGTCATGTACCATTAAACCGAGACATTGCGAGGCTCCGACGTTTAAAATTGATGCGATTATTTTGCAAAAAATTACCTCTGACCTACCTTCGGTAGAAATCTCCGAAGAAGTTTCCAACCACTATAAAAACCTATTACTGGCGGATCCCCTATTTTACAAAAAATCGCCTATCGATATAATTATCGCAGGTGATGTATTCCCTGATATCTACGACGGGAATAAAATAACTGTAAGCCCCACACTACCCGTAGCACTAAGTAGTGTATTCGGATTTGTTTTGTGTGGAAAAATGGAAGTACCGTGTACTTCTGATGATGTCACTAACATTGCAACATTATCTTGCAATTTGGTGTCGTACACCAATGACAGTGACACCATCAATACAACCCTAAAATCTTTTTGGGAGTTAGAGGAGTCGCCGTGCGACAACCCTAAACTCAGCCCACATGATGAACTTGCTGAAGAGATTTATTCCAAGCAGCACTATAGGGACGATACTGGTAGGTACGTATCACCTATCCTGCTAGACCCAAACCGTGCCACCCTCGGTGAGTCACGTGGTCAGGCCGTGCGAAGGCTTCAACACTTAGAGCGACGTCTCGCACGCTCGCCTGAGTTACGTACTCCGTATGTTGAGTTCATGCGCGAGTATGAACAACTCGGACATATGCAACCGTACACCGGCACAGAGCCGAGCAAGTACCTAATTCCGCACCATTGTGTGGTGAAAAGCTCAAGCACTACCACGCCTGTGCGAGTGGTATTCGATGGTTCAGCGGTCACGTCAAATGGCGTATCATTAAATGATACATTGCTCACCGGTAGGAAGCTTCATCATGATATCTTAAAAATAATTTTCAATTTTCGTCTTTATGATATCTGCTTCACAGCTGATATTGCAAAGTTCTATAGAATGATTTCTATAATTCCTGAGGACCGAGGTTATCAGCACATTCTTTGGAGAGAATCACCTTCAGACGAAATAAAAACTTACGAACTTCTGACTAACACCTACGGATTGCGTTCATCCGGTTACGTCGCTGTTCGCTCCTTGCAGCAACTTGCTCAAGATGAGGGTAAAAATTACCCTCGTGCTGCTAAGGTTCTAATGGAAGGTTTCTTTGTGGACGACTTATTGTGGTCTACACAGGATCTTTCAGAAGCCTGTACGTTACAGGACGAGCTCGTAGCGATATTAAAACTTGGCGGTTTTGATTTGCGCAAGTGGGCAAGTAACTCCCTTGAGTTACTCTCGAGAATCGGAGCTGAAAAGGCTGCAGCCATTAACTTTAGTGATGACACCGTGTGTTCTTCACTAAAGGTACTAGGACTAAAATGGCTGCCCAGTGATGATTGTTTCTCGTTCGACTACAACATGACGGACAATACCTACACTAAACGATCGGTGCTAAAACTGCTTGCAAGTATTTTCGATCCCGTTGGATTTTTGTCCCCCTGCACATTTCTCGCTAAATGTATAATGCAGGATTTATGGAAGCTTAGTCTTGACTGGGACGAAACCCTCCCAACTGAACTGCGGGACAAATGGGCCAAGTATATAACATCACTGTCTAGTCTCTCAGCGATAAAAATCGAGCGACATTTGCTTATACCTAACTTCTGTGAGGTGCATCTAATTGCATTTTGTGACGCATCTACCCGTGGTTATGCGGCATGTATATACGCTCGCAGCGTAAACTCTAATAATGAGGTCAAGACCAGACTGCTTATCAGTAAAAGCAAAGTCGCGCCAATCAAACCTCTAACGATTCCACGACTTGAGCTTATGTCGGCCGTATTGTTGTCTAAATTGATTTCATTCATTCAACAAAATATAAAAAATATTCAATTTAAAGTAACTGCATTGACTGACTCCAGTGTTGCGCTCGCTTGGTTGCAAACGCCTCCTTACAAACTTCAAACTTTTGTGTCTAATCGTGTCGCTCAAGTAGTGGAGGTAGTTCCCTCGAACAGCTGGTATCACGTGAGAAGTGAAAACAATGCCGCTGACATTTGCTCGCGCGGAACCATGCCCACTCAGCTCGTAGCTGATTACGAGCACTGGCTGCACGGACCCGATTGGTTAGCTGATGACGTTCATCAGTGGCCAATTAGTCCGTTTTACATAAAGGATGACACGGAAATATTAGAATTAAAGTCAAATGTTGACACATTCTCCTGTCCATCTCAAAACTTAACTGACGATTTTGCAACGTTTTGTGAAAAGTTCTCCTCATTCACAAAACTGCAACGGGTACTTGCTTGGTGCTTACGATTTGCAAAAAATTGCAGACAAGCAAAAAATAAACGTTTGTGTGGTCCATTATCAACACACGAGTTGAATGCGGCCCACGATCATATCATTAAATCTACGCAAAATACCTACTTTGGTGACGAAATAGATAAACTTAAAAATAATAAATATGTTCCGTCGTTACGAAAGCTATCACCCTTCGTCGATACCCATAATTTCCTCAGGGTGGGGGGTAGGATATCCCAAGCTGAACTACCCTATGAAAGCAAGCATCCCTTGCTATTGCCTAAAAAATGTCATATAACATTTCTAATAATAAATTATTTTCATAATAAATACCTACATGTAGGCCCTCGCTCATTACAAGGTATTTTATGTAAACGATATTGGATTATTTCCGCGCGCAATGTCATTCGTAGCGTGTTATCAAAATGCATCGTATGCTTTAAATGCAATCCTCCATCCATCCAACCTTACATGGGTACGTTACCCGCTGAAAGATTAAAACCTAACAAGGTTTTTGATCAGGTCGGTTGCGATTTAGGTGGCCCGTTTCTAATTAAATCTAGTACTAAACGTAATGCAATCGTCTTAAAATGCTACATGTGCCTTTTTGTGTGCTTTTCTACAAAGGCGGTTCATATTGAAGTCATCAGCGACTTATCAGCTGACTGCTTTCTAGCTACACTAGATAGGTTCGTAGCGCGGCGCGGTCTATGTTCGTGCCTACATTCCGATAACGGTACAAATTTTGTCGCTGCCGCAAAATATTTAAAGGACGTAGGTACCTTTTTTAATAAAAATAATGATGCCATTGCTGAAGGTTGCGCTTCTCGCTCTATTGATTGGAAAAATATTCCACCTACAGCAGCTTCTATGGGCGGATTGTGGGAAGCTGGAATCAAATCTGCCAAGCACCACCTTCTTCGGGCAGTAGGTGATAGGGCGCTCACATTCGAGGAGCTCACTACTGTTTTTTGCAAAATTGAAGCGGTGCTCAACTCACGTCCCTTATGCCCATTGTCTAACAGCCCTGATGAGTTTGAAACCTTAACACCGGGTCATTTCTTAATAGGTCAAAGTTTACTTGCTGTACCCGAGTACAATTTAGATGATGCGAATATAAACCGGCTAACTCGTTGGCAACACATTCAAAAAATCTCCCAAACGTTTTGGAAAAGGTGGTCCGATGACTACCTCCATACATTGCAGCAAAGAGCAAAGTGGTTCGCTCAGTCTCCAAACATTAAGATTGGCGATTTAGTTCTTATTCGATCTGAGCTAACTCGACCATTGAACTGGGTTCGGGCTAAGGTAGAACGCGTTCATGAAGGCCCAGATGGGGTAGTTCGCGTTTTAACTCTGAGGACGCAAAAGGGACTACTAAAGAGGCCAGTAAATAAAATATCTCCTCTTCCCTTTTCAAACTAATACATCCGTAAACTATACATGTATCTATATACATTTTATACAGTAAATTTATGTACTTATCTATAATCCAATTACTTATAAAACTTAAATATACTTATATACCTAGATACTTACTTATTCATTTCGTTATAACGAATTACTTTTTCCTGTACTGGAAATTATTATACTAATTTCGGTGGGGGGAATGTTCGATATTTGCTCAAAGGAGGGTGGATGAACTTTGTTTGCCCTCCGCTTTTTCTGCGACTACCCTCGTTTGAAAATCGGTGGTCGGCCGCACGCTCCCCGCCCCGCGCCCTACCTCGGGCGCTCGAGTCAGTTTGCTTGTGCGACTGCCCTGATTCGGTCGTGTTCTCATCTGTTGATTCGAGAAGCTATCCGTGATAGCAAGTTACTCTATTCTTCGTTATTATTGCTGCCGTGCACAATAGTAATTTGTGTGAGACGTTCTCGCGAAACTTCGCTGTGCTGATTACTCTGTGTTTTGGACTTTACAATCTGCCTACTGCATTTAGAAGACCGAAGAGCTCTGTGCTGGCCACCCTGGGACAGAGGACGGCGTGTGGGAGCGAAAAGGTTGGTGGTAGACTTGGTTCATCTACTTTCATGAGCAAAGATCGTATTCCAATCACGGGGTATTTATTTCCTTTAGGTAACAGCTTAAAATATTACTACTTAGGTCCTTCGAAATCTTCCCAGCCCTAACAGATTCCACAATAACTATTTGCTTTGATAACACACGCGTTTGTTATGACCCGCTTTACATAACTAAAACCGGTGGAATTACATCAGCTTTACGAGCAAGGGTGTTAAAAAAGAACATTACTCAACTAATACAAGGAAGTGATGAAAGTTACATCACAAAAAATACAAATAATGCTGGACATTTCACACAGCGTCATCTAGCCCCAAACTAAGCAAAGCTTGTACTATGGGAACCAGATAACTGCTATACTACTTATGTACTTTTTGTTTGTAGATTATACAAACATTTATCCCGGCGGGGATCGAGCCCGCAACCTTCTGTTTCCCAAGCGGGCTTTCACCCACTGCGCCACAGAGGTCATCAAAGGAGTCTTCTATCTTGTTATTTATAGAAGCATTAGGGGCCAGTTTAGCGCCAGCCCGGCTAGCTAGCTCAACAGGGGTTCTTTTCAATGAGTTCAACGCACAGTGGAAGTTAAAACACGTATATTAGTTGTAAAACACAGGAACAGTAAAAACAATAGAATAAAGTGTATAAAAAGATAGATAAAATCACAAGAGTTAGAGTCTCTGTCCGGTAAAAACGCACGCCATTTGACCACTCTGTTCCCGCCGAGCCGCGCGCAGAACGCTAGTGAGTTGCGCGGTTGCGGCGTCAGATGGCGCTGGTCGACAAGGGATTTAAATGCGTCGCGCCAAGTTGACGTGTCTGTTTGTTTGTGAATCAGTGTGTGACACAGATCACCATAGATAAGCGGGGGGGTTACAAAGTGTCTCTTCGTAGGTATACAAGAATCCTGATGTTGAAAGGTCGATATTATTTACGTTAGCAATGTGTTACTATAAGGTGGGATATCCGGCCTATCTGTGCTGTGCGATAGTGAACTTTATTGCATCGAATCTGTGCAATAATGAACTGTATTCCTGCTACTATACGCACCAGTGCAGACGCAGAGTGTGCAGGAAGGCGGACAGCCCCTCCATGAGCACGAGGATGGAGACGGAGATGGCAGCCCAGCCCGCGAACACCAGGTACAGGAAGAAGCCGCCTTGGATGTCCTTCGACATGAGACCTGAAATATCATTTAATTAGCAAACATTCTGATTCGCACAAAAACAAACACGCATCCGCGACACAACCGTTCCGTTCAGTCGACTGCAACCAATCGTAGGAAAGGACAGTTTTGAACGAATTCCTCTCGCTAAAGTATGAATCGCTATACAGGATGGAATTTAAACCTAATTACAAATTTAAATAGCTTTTTTTCTATACTAATATTATAAAGATGAAACATTTGTTTGTTTGGAATTGAATAGGCTCCGAAACTACTGGACCGATTTGAAAAATTCCTTCACCATTAGACTCCTACATTATCCCTGATGAACATAGGCTATATTTTAACCCGAGAAAGTGAAGTTTTCGCGAGGGACCGCGGGTAACACCGCGACGGACATTTGCATATAGAAGTATAAAAACAATCATAAGATTCTGGATCGGTAGAGTTATCTTTAGATCGATTAGTTTCTATAGTTCCAAGTTCTTCCGATATAGATCACAAAAACATTTATTTATTCTGAAGAATGATCTTTTTTTAAATTAACTAATAGAAAATAGAATAATACCATGAAGAATCAGGGCGATTTGCACGGGTTTGATCTAGTGTTCTTTTCTTTAAAAACAGTAAATAAAATCGCGCAATAAACTTTAAATAAAACTAACTTTAAATAGAATGAAGCTTTCTTACCTTTCCTAAGCAGCATGTTCCAGGCGACCTCAGCGAGCTGCGCGTGCGCCAGCGAGAGCGCCCACAGGCGCAGGTAGGACGCCGTGTGGGACACCGAGCCCAGGACGTACTCGATTGTGTGGATACCCTGTATACACATTACTTATTATTGCACGATACATTTTTTTTATTCTATGTTTTTTTGGTATCTTAATCAATAATCAATGTGTTTCTGGTAAGAAACAGCGTCGATTAAGACCAACATAATTTTTTGACTAAAGTAATTTTTTTGGAAAGAGTGGCGTGAAAATGAGGAGGCCTATACTCAGCATAGATGTTGGCTGATTAGAACAGACGACTGTTCAGGTTTTTAAATTTTATTACGGGACTTAATCGCGTAGGTATAACTTGGATGTTGTCAGTGTAGTGTGTCGCGACCCTAATGTTATTTTGTGTTGACCGAATGAGGGTAGTTCCTCATCGGTCGAAGAGGCGAACGAGTACCGGCGGGCAGTCTTCTCGTGACCACGGTAGCTGTAACGCTACTGAAACGTCGAGGTAAATAAACAAATGTTATACCTACGCGATTAAGTCCCGTAATAAAATTTAAAATGTCTTCGAGTCGCGAAAGTTTAAAATGTGCATGTTCAGGTTTTTCAAAAATAAAACAGCGCAGTTGTGTTTTTGCTTCATAATGTCATACTAAACTTATAGTTTCTTAATAAAAATATCCTAAAAGTGATAATAAAAGGTATTGTTCTTAGGCATAGGGCACTCTCTTATGAAGAACTATCCTCATTGCGGTAAATTTATGCCACACCTTGCACTTGAATTGTACAATTTAAAAGTCGTGACCACAGGTGGTCGTGACGTTTCACGCGGTCATTTAATGACCACTTGTAACAATACAAACTTACAACAAACGTGTGTTGATTTCGTCAGAATTTTGACCAAGAAGCATGGTTGGTTACATCCGTGGTTATACCTGATGTATGAAGACTTCAGATATATCCTCGTCATGATGTCCCGACGGCACGGGTGCTCCCCCCGCGGTGCCGTTCTCTGCCGCGCCCTCTACCGGCTGGTGACCTTGACGCTGGGAACAAATGTTACGTGTCATTATTGACTAAATATAGAAGAAATCACAGCGATAAAACCGCTCATCTAACTTCGCTTTAAATATTAGGTATATTGTAGAGTGCCACAAATATATCTAGACCGGTGGCCAAAAGAGGAACTATCGACGCCATTTTGAAATGTCAATGTCTGCCATTCATTTCCAGTTGCCATATCTACCGAACTGCAATCACAGAATCTTGTATACGTTTAATCTCTTGCTTACCCACTTTACTGTAAAATTTATTTTTTTGGCAACACCAAATGCCATAGTAATTTACTTTCTCTATGCCAAATGCGATAGCAGCGCTTCCCTCACCGGAACAGATAAGTTTGTGGGACGATATCTATGTTTGTATTTTGTAATTTCCATGTATTGTACACTAAAATAAAGTTGTTTCTAACTTCTATCTATAGATAAGATAGATTTAGGTTACACCATAATTACAAAATTAAAAACAACAAGCTCTTGCTTCGTGTTAGGTACTTACTTCCAACTGTCCAATGTGATTGCGAAAAGGAAATAAACATTTCATTATTTTTCCACAAAATGATTAAGGAATATTTTTCTTCTTCCTGCCCTTATCCCACTAAGTGGGGTGTCACAACATGTTTCTTTCTACCATTTCCCTCTATCACTCGTCATATCAGAACTCACTCCTTTACAAACATATCCGCATTCACACAGTCCATCCATCTTTTCTTAAGCCTACCCCTGCCGGTATATCCCTCCACATTCATACTCATCACTCGCCGTGTTATATGACACTCATCCCTCCATGACATGCCCATACCACGCCAACCTTTGTAAGCCAAACTGAGTATGGAATAAGGACCATTATTCAATAAATAAAGTTATATCAATATGGCTGACTTACAGCGCGTTGCTTCTGCTCCTTCATGATGAAGTAAGGCTTTCCGAACAACATGACTGGGACGCACAGCAAAGCCACGATCACGAACAACTGGAAACAATCATAAAATGTTCATGTTCATAATTATTGTCGTAAATACGAATTTTAATTCAATCCTTTTCTGCCCATATCATCCTTCATACTGTTCATTTTTTCCGCAACATAAAACAAATCTATTAGCAAATAAACTTTCTGCAAGTATATAAGTAGTATAACAGTTATCTGGTTCCCATAGTACAAGCTATGCTTAGTTTGGGGCTAGATGATGCTGTGTGAAATGTCCAGCATTATTTATTTATCTCAGAATCCTGCCGTACCGCAATATTTGATAACTTAGCTATCAAAATACATGTTTTGTACACATTTTGCTATTAAAATTATATCGAGTGGAGATCCGTGCTCCACCCCTTTGGGAAAGAGGCGTGATTTTATGTATGTATGTAATATCAGGAACGGCACACTATGTCCGTATTTTTTTTTTATTTTTACAAAAAACCTAGTAGTTTTTACTATAATGAGTAGCATCGTACATAATGCAAGTTACCTTCTGGATGCCCTTCTGCCCGGCGTACATGACGGGGTCGCACACGTCTCTCGGGTTCTCGTCGTCCTTGAACAGCATCATGTTGATGAACGTGATCAGGATAGATGGCGCGCAGTACGCGCTCGTCTTCACTATATCTGTAGCCGAAAACAAACTTATTAAAATGTGGTTTAGCTGTCCGTCGCGGTATTACCCGCGTTCCCTCGGGATAACTTCACTTTCCCGGGATAAAATATAGCCTATGTTCATCAGGGATAATGCAGGATTCTATTGGTGAAAGAATTTTTCAAATCGGTCCAGTAGTTTCGGAGCCTATTCATTTCAAACAAACAAAGATACAAACAAATATTTCCTCTTTATAATATTAGTATAGATGTGTAATTGACATGCAGTACAAAAACTGCCAGGAAATAATTAATAATAACCTCTAAATTACACCTAAACCTGTTCACTCACACCTAAGCTGAACAGATATCGTTTGGGATATTTATTTTTCAAAAATGATCATAATACGAGTGAAATAGATCATGAAAGTATAGAGAACCGAGATGAAGTCGCGAGATACAGCCAATTTATTAATACTGGCTTCTGCGCGCGACTTCACTCGCGTGGTACCAATATTTTGAATAGCCTATATATGCCTATATCCTGGTCACTATTCCAAGTTTCATCCAAATCGGTTCACTGGTTTACAAACATCTAAACATACAAACTTTCAACTTAATTATATTAGTGGGATATAGAGCTAATTCATAAGCGGTACATACCGGGTTCCTGGCTGCCAAAGTGTCCAACAGTGGGTCCGTAGCTGGTCCACTTGATGAACATGAGAAGCACCATGTAGAAGAACAGGAGCGTCAGGAACACGATCTGAGGGAGGAACTCCACGTACACGCTGATGCGACGCTTGAAGTAACTGGAACAATGTATTCAATAAATATTGCTGGCGAAATATTGCTGTGCCCTAACAATTCAATTCAATTCATTTATTTCCATTAAAATAACACAAAATTGTATGCGGAAAACACCTTAACTTAACCTATAATTACAATTCGAGTACATAATACACACAAACATAGAAAAGCAAAGCAGTCCAGAAAAAACATAAAAGTACAAGAACAAAAAACATACAAGTCACAATTCATCAATGGAGTATAGACACTTCTCCAGAAGAAAGATTTTCAATTTATTTTTCAGAGTCTCTCTCTTATCAATCAATAATTTAATGTCACATGGAAGCTTATTAAATACCTCTACGGCTTGATACCTTGTGCAGTGTTGCATTATGTTAAGTGTTGGACTAATTCTATTCTTAAGGTTTTTTTTCCTACTGTTTACCCTTGCCGCGTTCTCCTCTGACGTCTCATACTCATTTGAATATTTTGCAAGAAAATTTATCAATACCTGCACATACAGACTTGGTACCGTCAAAATTCCCAAGAGCTTGAAAAAATTCCTACACGACTCTGTTTGGGAAATCCTGGCCATAATTCGAATACTCCGTTTCTGTAAGATAAAAGCTTTATCCATGTTATATTGGTAGCTATTCCCCCAGAATTGAATGCTGTACCTTAACTTTGATTCCACTAGTGCGTAGTAAACCATCTTTAGTTGGTCTAAACTAATTTCATCACGCAGTGTTCGCAATGCATAGCAAGCTGAGGCGATGGAGCTTTCTATGCCATCCAATTCGTGTTTCCAGTTCAAGTGGGAGTCAATATTTACTCCAAGGAATTTAACAGAGTTAACGCTATTTACAATATCATTATTGAATTTTGATTTTAGGCAGTCATTGATCCTAGCTGTAGATTTAAATAACATCATATTCGTCTTTTTTTTATTAATAATAAGATTGTTGGCTGTAAACCAGTTCTCAAAAGCAGATAGTGTATCTCCGACTTTCACGTTAAGTGAAGTCATATCATTTGAACTAACTATTGCATTTGTATCGTCAGCATATACAATAATTTCAATGTCAGGTAAAATATTTGATTTAAAGTTGATAATGTCATTTGTAAAAATTATAAATAAAATAGGTCCTAAAATTGAGCCCTGTGGTACTCCAGTCACTATATTAGATTTAAATACACATTCCCTTCCTTCCTCTAATATCCTATTCTTTATTTCTACATACATTCTTTTATTTTTAAGGTAAGATTTAAGTAGGTCCAAGGCATTGCCTCTCACGCCATAATGCTCAAGTTTACAAACCAAAATGTCGTGGTCTACCGTGTCAAAAGCAGAGCTTAAATCCAGGAATATCCCTGCCACCCTCTGTTTATTATTTAACCTCACAAGCGCATTATCAACGAGAGCATGTATAGCGTCAACCGTGCCTACAGAAGTTTGATAGCCATACTGTCTGTGGTTTAGGATTCTGTTTGAATACATATGTGACATTAAACGACATTTAATAAGTTTTTCGAAAATTTTCGATAGCGTTGGTAACAAGGAAATGGGGCGATAGTTTTTTGGATCACTAGTTGATCCTTTTTTGTGAACAGGGTTTATGTTTGAAACAATGTATGTACACTAAGTACAAACTCGAGTTTTTTCAAAGGGCGATGGAGCGAAGTATACTGGGCATAAAGTTAACCGACCGAATAAAAAATGCCACAATTCGCTCCCAAACGCAAGTCGCCGACGTAGCTAAAAAAGCCGGGAAACTTAAGTGGTACTGAGCAGGCACAGACGAATTAGCCTAAGACTACACAAAGGTACTGCTTACGCCGCTAATAAAAAAAAAAAAATAATAATAATATAATATGCATAGCAACTGCCATAACTTTGCCCCGCCCCTTTTCAGTTCATCATTCCGCTGCAGACAGCCACAGCGATACATTAATTCGTCTGTGTGAGCGCCGGGCGTGATGGCCGCATGCCGGACGAACTGTGGGACAAGATAACCACCGAGTGGAGCCCTGAGGCAGTCAGACGGCGGCCGACCACAAGCGAGGCGATAGCGCGACGAACTGGACACCTTCAGCGACTGTCAGTGGCAGGCAATGTCGTTACACCGGAAAGCTTGGAAAATTCAAGGGGAGGCCTTTGCCCAGCAGTGGGACAGTACGGGCTAAACACAACACAACACAACATGTGCCTCCATAACAACATAAGTGTAAAAGTTGTGATCTTGCTTATTTTCTCTCGTTCATAGATGTATGTATGTATGTACTCACATGTGGTTCCACAGTGAGAGAGAGACTCCGAACAGCATGTGGAAGACGCCGATGATGATTGAGATTTTCATCTTGTACGCATTCATGAATATGATCTTGTTGGCTTCAGCGAGCTGTGGGACAAATTGTAAATAGATTGATGAATATTCTAAAACTTTTAAAACGTAGTTTCTAATTTAAATGTAATTGTTGTTGTTTGTTGTATTTGTAGTTTCGAGGTCAAGAGTCGACCCGTTCATCATAAAAAAAAAAAAATTTGCCAAACCAAAAATTGGCATACAGCGAGGTAACGCCGCCAGTGAAGTGTTTTCAAATCAAATCAAATTTATTTCAGGCAACATTAGTCAAGTACAAGATGTTAAACAAGATGTTTTGGACACGATTCCGACTGACAGTGGCTTGAATCAGTTGGGTTATCTATAGATCGTTTTTACGATCCTTAGATGCCTCAACTCAAGGTTTGAGACTTTCATTTCGTAACTAATAAACAAACATTATATCTTTATAACGAGTGTCGAGACCTCTGACTTGTTTCGTTAGATCTCGTTTTAATTACAATTTTTTTCATTTAAGTACTTATTTTTACACTACATAATTATTTACCTGCCAAACAGGATCAATTCCGAAGGGGTAAGGCGTTTGCGTGTAATCATCAGAGTCCGGATTGAGCTGGAGCAGTTTGTTCGCGTGAAGAGTAGAAACGTTATAATTCCCGCGCCACGACGATCCGAAAATGTTGAGCGACTTGGAGAATATATCGTTGTATATAAGCCCCGTGTACATAGAGAATAGGCCCATGAGGAGGATTATGTAGCGACCGCCGAAGAATATCGTCCAGATCTGTCAACAATCAATACAGGGTCTTTCATTTTAAACTACACAAACTGACAGGGCTACATTTTTGGTTTGTAAATAGACGTTTGACCGTATCAATTTAATTCCTAAGCTGATTTTAGTTTTCACTTCAAAAAGTATCTTTTATTGATTTTTTATGACATGTTGCATAACATTTTCAAGGAAAACAGACGTTGACCAATCTCAGCTCAGCTACATCACGTCACATGCTCGAATGGACTAAGTTATACAAGAAGCAACAATCAATAAAAAGGATAGTCTTTATCGATTTTCTCGGGATTTTCATAACAAAACAAAAAATAATAATTTCATAAATATTTTTTAATTTATTTGTTGAACCCAATTCCTGAATATAGTTAGTTTAAAATGAAAGACCCTATATATTGATGTAAGCACTAGAGTATGGTATCATAAACTCTTTCCTGGCAGAGTTTAAACTGCATTGCAATCTTTCATAACCGGAGAGGCTATTGTGTAACTCAACTGGCAATGGACATCGGCTTTATTTTGACGTTTTGAACCCTGGACTTCAATTGTCATTTTCATATTGTGCATGTTGAGCTCTTACAGCAGTACTTGGTATGAATGTGAATATACGAGTAGAGGTAGGCCGAAGAAGAGATGGATGGATTGTGTGAAAGATGATATGAGTAAGAAAGGAGTAAGTGCTGAGATGACGGCTGATAGAGGGAAATGGAAGAGGAATACATGTTGTGCCGACCCCACATAGAGTGGGACAAGGGCAAGAAGATGATGTTATTGGTTGAGCTCGATTGGGATGACAACTGGAAAAGGATTTAAAGTTGGACAATAAGGCTGTCGGTTAATGAGAGAAACGAATCATGTTAACTCGCTTTACGCAGTAGCGCCAAAAAGTACTTAAATAATAATAAATAATAATAAATAAATAATGCTGGACATTTCACACAGCATCATCTAGCCCCAAACTAAGCATAGCTTGTATTATGGGAACCAGACAACTGATAAACTACTTATATACTTTTTGTTTGTAAATACATACATATTATACATAGAAACACCCAGACCCGAAATAAATATTTGCAGATCATACAAACATTTATCCCGCGGCGGGGATCGAACCCGCAACCTTCTGCGTCCCAAGCGGGCTTTCACCCACTGCGCCACAGAGGTCGTCATCAAATAATATCATCATCATCATCATTGGCCTGCCCTTATCCCGCTCATGCGGGGTCGGCACAACATGTTCTCTTCCACTCTCCCCTATCACTCGTCATCTCTGTATCAACTCCTTTCTTTTCCATATCTTCTTTCACACAATCCATCCATCTTTTCTTAGGTCTACCTCTACTCACATATCCGTTCACATTCATTTCCATCACCCTTTTAGTTACATGACTTTCATCCCTCCGCATTACATGCCCATACACGCTAACCTATTGCTCCTCAACTTTTCAGTCACCGGCGCTACTTTCAGACTTCCCCTAATGTATTCATTCCTCACCTTATCCATTCGCGTCACTCCGCACATCCATCTCAACATTCGCATCTCTGTCGCATGCACTCTAATAATTGGGTATTAGGTGTAATTTTAGATAATAATCTTTCATATTGCCCACTGCTAGTTCAGCATGAATCGAAATTTCGGCATGTGTTCGTCAAAGTGTGAAATAAACATTTTCATACATTGTCTACACTTCTCGGGTCTGGGTGTTTCTATGTATAATATACATACATACATAAAGTCACGTCTCTTTCCCAAAGGGGTAGGCAGAGACCACGGATTTCCAGTCGCTACGATCCTGACACACAACTTTCGCCTCATTCACTCTCATTACATTCTTCATACATGTATAATATGTATGTATTTACACACAAAAAGCATATAAGTAGTATATCAGTTGTCTGGTTTCCATAGTACAAGCTATGCTTAGTTTGGGGCTAGATGATGCTGTGTGAAAATGTCCAGCATTATGTATTTATTATTGGTATTTTTTTTCTTCCTCTTCTTTGTGCATTCGCCACTTTACACTGTTTTTTACATTTAACACATTGCCAAGGCATAGTATACCTCGCTGTCAATCTTCTTAGCCTGCAGAGGTTTCTCCTTATAGCACATCCAAGCTCCGAAGATGGCCATGAGCGCGCCGTGCCCGAGGTCGCCGAACATCACAGCGAATAGGAACGGGAACGTTATTATTGTGTATGGAGCTGGGGGAAAAAACATTCATACTATTATCGTCTATTGTATAATTATCATGAATATTGAGTAGAGAATATTTTTCGTATCCTAGGTTTTGAACGACCGAGTGTGAAATGACGACCTCCGTGGCGCAGTGGGTGAAAGCCCGCTTGGGACGCCGAAGGTTGCGGGTTCGATCCTCGCGGCGGGATAAATGTTGGTATGATCTGCAAATATTTATCTTGGGTCTGGGTGTTTCTATGTATAATATGTATGTACATGTATGTACACAAACAAAAAGTATATAAAGTAGTATATCAGTTATCTAGTTCCCATAGTACAAGCTTTGCTTAGTTTGGAGCAAGATGATGCTGAGTGAAATGTCCAGCATTATTTATTTATTTAATGAGGCGTTGTCATAATTACCAAAATTGATGAAAATATTCGCACGAAAGTGCGATGGCGAGATGAATAGAAAATGTTTACCTGGATTAACCTCCCGGTAGGTGGCGACACCGTATGCGTAGATGAGGTTCTGGAAGGCGGACGTGAACTTGTTGTTGCGGTTGTATGTAGGCGGGTCTTCTGCCGTCTCCATACGGTTCAGAATGGGCGGTACAGAGCTGCCACTGCGTTCCTAGTGAAAATATTAAACATTTTATTTAAGATTTGGGTAAGGAGAAAGTACGTATAAATACTGCTCGAGTTAATAGACAAAAACATGTGTCAAGTGCACCAGGCGCGGTCCGAGGGGGGTGGTCACGGGGGACATGACCCCCCCCCCCCCGAAATCGTTCACGTCCAATAGTAAAATCTTGTTTATTGTGCAATAAAGTCTATTATTAGTGTAGTGACCGCCCCTAATTTCAGTAGTGACCCCCCCAAAATTTCAGTAGTCACCGCACCTGAAGTGCACAAAGAGTCTTGGATGCGCACAAACGTGGGGCCAGATGATGATGATGATAGTATCAGTAGGTGTAATAATACTACATACCGTTCCTCTACGCAGCGCCAATTGTATAGTCTCAAGGTCCAAAGCCGGTACCCAGCACTCAGCGATCAGACACTTCTGGGTCACATCCAGGTTGAACAGGTTCAGGGTGTGGTAGATGGCCTTGATCTTGCGAACCTTCACGAACCAGTTCTTGATGTTCTTGGCAGCTGCGACCAGGACTCGGTGACGGTGGTCTTGGGTCTGGCCTAGGACCTGGAGATGGTTATTTATTATTAGCGGTTAGTGCTGCAGCTGGGCAAATTCTTTCCAGATATACAGGTTTATTTGTAAAACACCGGTAACCTCTAATGACTGTATTACTATCATCATAAACAACAACTTTTGTTCTATGACTTTTAATACTTAATTCATCAGATTTTCATACAAAAATAAAAATATTTATATTGAACTCTCTAAATGTTACGAAGTCTATGCGAAGCAGAAGGAGCGATAGTACAATAGCGAGGGGAGCGGCATCAGGGCGGCGGGGGCAAAAATGTGTTAGATAGGACAAAGAAATCTTAAAGGTTTGTTTTTGGAAAATGTACCTATTATGTTGTGTAAAAAGTCATAGAACAAAAGTTGTTTATGATGATAGTAATAGAATACAGTCCCGAGAGTTTACCTGTGTTTTACAAATAACCCTATATATTGAGCAAGTAGGTACCTTGATACTTATAATTGTATGTTTAAGTGTTAAGGGTAACTATGTACTTGTTCGGTATGTAACTTTTTTCGTGTCAAATAAAATTTATTCTATTCTATCCCAGGCAACATTGCTTCAGTCCGTCAAAAACTGATCGCCATTTCTGTTTCGGTCTGCCGCGTCGCCTTTTTAGCTCGAAGAAGAATAAATAACAGAGTCACGTTTGTATCCCCAAGAGACGTTATATTTTCTCAGGTCTTTTCGGAGTTTTTAAGGTCGTTTGCAGATGTACAAATAAATATTATACCAACCGATCTGAATGTCTACATAAGCCATTTATGCCCAAGTTCCTTTTACAACCAAAGTCAATAAGTCGTTTCTTTTATGAAATGCACTTTGCTTTTAATTTTACGTACATATATTTCACACGCTAAGATTTACTGCATAAGATATGGCCGTAGTTAATTCATTACCACTGGCTATAGAATCCTTGTGTTTGGAAGATTTAAATGCGCATAAACTTTATTTCCACATCAACCGAAATCGATTGGATGCGCATATTAGCATTAAATTTAGTTGTGGAAAATGCATTGGCATTTATTTTAAGATAGATTTGCATTTGCCGTGTTCTCAGAATGATGTAGTGCATATTCTTTCAAAATGAAGGTCGCGGGTTTTGTTCTCGGACGTGCATCAATGGATTTTTCGTTTCGGAAAACGTATTGTGCATTTTAAGACACGCTCTGAATTACGAAGGAAGACATCGTGAGGAAAGCGTCGAGGTATCCTTTGTAAATGTAGACTAAAATTGCAATCAAATGACAAGGTCATCTTTTAAAGAAACACTGAAATGTTTTCACAACAATCGTCTCTACAGACTCCTCTCTATTGTGAATTTATAATTTCATGCCTAATATCCGCTCGTGCCTTTTGTGATTAGTGCCTTCATCTCACGAAACAAAAGACTTGCAAAATTGTATGTTTCCTTTGACAATATTCGACATTAGGTAAGTACATTCGAAGTCACTTATTGGTGACAAAGCCGTAAAAGGCCGCGCTAATAACGTACCGTGGGTAATGTAATGACTGTCGCATAACAATAGTGTAACAATGGACAGATTACATGTTTACGCATCCTTCAGCATTGCGTATCTCTGTTTTATACTCGTCTGAGGGTTATGAAAAAACCTGGCAGTTTTTTTGCATTCCAATTTCGAAAGAAACAAATCTGTAACTGCTCATATCATGTTCTCTCCATCGATCAAAAATATTTTCTGTAGCTTGTAGTGCCGTTAGGCAGGTCGCTAACAGCAAAGTCGAGGCGCGGTCGGGGCGCGGGCGAAATTGACGAGTGCTAAGCGTCGAGGCGGCGGCGTTTATGTCTTGTTTCATTCATTCATCATGTCATATTCAAAAGATGAGAAGAGACAGGTGATTAGGAGTCGCGGAAAGGGCGCGCGCCGCGGCCGCGTCGCGACCCCGCCTACGCCACCTCGACTCTTGACTTAGTTTTTTTTTTTACTTTTCTCAACGAGATTCGTGCCCGCGTTGCGCCCCCGCCTCGACTTTCGTTTCTGTTAGCGACACACAGGTGTGCGACAGATTTGATGTTGTCATTTCTATAATGAACCAGGCTATGCAGTTCAAAAACTGCCAGAGTTTATACTAACCCTGTACTTGCTTGCTAAGCGATACTTTCTGAGCGTAAACTACACGCTCAGATCACTCTCGTTAGTCGAAAGATGTCTACTATACAAATCCCACCCCCCAATATGGCTGTAATGGCAAAAACTATTTGTAATTGGGTAACGGGAAGACCTCTTAGATCTCTTATAGAGCGATTACACGCTTGGTAAGCATCGGCCAACCTAGTGTGCAAGCGAGACAAATAACCCCCGTCACTGGTGTGCAAGCGAGAGAACAGAAGTTTGGCAAAAGGGTTTGGCAAGCGTCTACTCGCGAGCGGCATAAGTTTATCGATGTATGGGTATTCGAGAACCTACATTTATAATTGTACTGCTGATGGATGCCTTTATATGTAGTACAGCCAATGAATTTTATGGAGGACGAGGTTAGACGTTTCAATTCCAATTAAGTTGTAACTGGGGAATTAAAATTTAATTGTAAAATGCAATGTTAGCCATTAAGGCGTTATCCTTTCTCAGTTGCTAAGCATCTGATAACCAAAAAATATGTGAAAAACTCAACAGGATAATGTGCCGATTTGCACAATCCTTAATTTAATGATTCTCTTTGGTTTTTAGATTATCGATTGTACAAAGAAATATGTGGATACTCGGATTTTCGGCATTAATCTTAGGCATACTATGATAACAAAATTCACATTAAAGTGAATGACATCAAAGACTTTCGATGGCAGTTGTATTGACATAGTAAATAAGAATGACTGTAGTTTACGTGGAGATTGTGATTACATAATCTCAACGACCTCGATTCAGAAATTCGGTCTAAAAAGATCTTTCAGTGAGTAGACTCGTAGTGAAAAATGTCTATGACTAGAGGATATACTTTCTAGATCTAGATGTTTCTAGATCATTTACCATGTCCTCTAAAAACCTACTCTTTACCTCTAGAAGTAACTAGGTCTCTATTGTGTTCGCTTTAATTTTGCAAACGATTACCACCAACTCATAATAACCATCCAGACAGTAGTAAAACCTAGCTCACCGCACCGTGCTTGCTACAAAGACCAGCTTGAAAAGAGCTCCCATGCTGATAACCAACTTACCGTGTTGAGATCTTCGATCCTGGTCATAACACCCATAGCCATCTCACGCCGGTCTGCCGCAGACTCTGGACAAGGGTACAGGGTAGCGCGGAAACCTTCGCAGATCTTCTTCACTCGGGTCTTGAGCTGGTCTCCTTGGAAGAAGATGATGAATACCGACTTGTAGACTTGGTCAGACTGGAATAGAAGGATGTTGTTTAAAAAATGAAGGTAAAAATGAAAGTGGCGGAATTAAAAGCCGAAAAATTTCTCGACTACGTTTTTTTGCCATACTTATATGGCCTTCAAATCATCAGTTCAGTAATTAAAACTAATCATTTACATTACACGGATCTCACTTAGAGTCATACAGAGTAACAATGATTTCCATCATACAAGTAGGAGCAAGACCGACATCGGTCTCAGAGTCATTTCTTTTAACTGGTATTAGAGGAACAAAATTGGTTATTCCCTGGTATTGACAGTTCCAAGTCCTTAAGAAGGTCTACTTACCGAAGAAGGATCCTCAAGGGGCGTATCAATCTCCGACTGCCTGAGGAACACGTTGCCTCGGCAGGCGCGCCACAACATCCTTTCGAACGCTGGGATCCTCTCGCGAAGGATCACGCCGGCCACGAAACTGTGGATTAGACCGTTAGCGGGGGCCGTGGGGAGTGAAAGGAGGTTGCTAGAATAGGGCTCATATGGCCATAAATATGGCTGAATTATTCTCAAAAGTTACTAAATCCCGTAGTAGATGAGTGAGAGTGATCTCGGCCTCGAGTCTTCGACAGTGCTCTCTAGATATACCGAGCATAGTCGAAAGAACTGTTTAGCCACCTACTTGGTACGTGACTACGAGTAATCTTGCCAGTTGCCATAATGAGCCCTAAACTAAATTGACTTGTTAGGTCAAACGAATTTCAGTATCTTTGTAAATGCATGTGTACTATTTAGAATAATAATAAATTAAGAGTAGGATTCCAATTGTTCGCGGTGCACTAGTTCTGCGCTGTCGTGCAGTCAGAGTCACACAAGGTTATCTTCAGGGCTATTCCTGCAATCTGGTCATTGACATAAAGGACCACACGGACTTCATCACATCTAAGTTACAATATGAAAACTTTGACACTGAAACTCGTCTAACCCTTCTCTATGGTCAATATATCCATTGAAGCTCCTTTCATTCATAATAGAACAATTAGTTTCAAGGTGGGTTATTTCACGAAAATGCAAGTTCCAACTTCACTTTTACAGACAAAAATCTCAGATTTTAATATTTTGCAAGTTGTAGCATTCGTCAAACAACCCCCGGATGCTTCCAGAATCAAAACAAGTGACTGTTGTGACACTGCATTTCTGATTGACACGTTATGTCCGGTAAATAGTCATTGTCTTGCTTCTGAGAACCAGAACTTGATGTAGATGTTTTGATGTAGGACATTAAAAAGCAACTAGTTGTGCCAAATTGAAAGTATTGCATAAAATTGGCATACAACAGTTGTTTTAAAATTGAATTAGATAGTGGAGGGAGACATTGATATAAATAAAGCATACATTGAAACGCTTCCGTTAAACATCCATATTTATAAAACACGTGCGTTAATAATAGATTCCTATTTACCATACCACAAGAATAGAAATCAGTTGATTATATTGTAGGACATAATAAGAATCTACCATTCTATGGAGTCTATACTGATTTGAATAGATGTAAGTTGTAAATGTAAAATCAATAGTTTTACAGCTAGTTCTTCTGTTAGACAAAGGTCACGCCAGTATTGTGTTACAAATCGGTAAATTCAAGGTTTTCAGAACATAGCTATTGTAAGATATGGGTGCCGAATGCCGATACAGAAATATTTGTTCATTTCGTCAAAGGTTGAGAATGAGAGAACATGTATTAAACAAAGCATTGGATACAATAAAACAGAAGATACTTGATCAGCATCTCCTCGAGGTCTCCTTGTGTAAGACCAAAATACAATGGAACTATAAAGTATGGTTTCTTTGTAACGCAGCATACATTCATACTGAAATGCATCCTTCAGTACTAAATAAATACAAATAACATTGGTCTCAGAGGCATTCACCTTCCAATGTCAAGCAGAGGTGACGTCATTTAATAGGTATCAGGTAAGTTTCTCATGATAGCGCAGATTGCAATGTCAGAGCACTTGACGCAAAACTAATAGGAAATCAAGGATCAGATAGAATCTTATAAATGTCAAAAATGATATCACAATGATCATGGTATTAAGATTTTTTCCGCCTCTGATACAAATTGATAAAGATATTTAAATGGCAAATTCCTATGCGATAGAAACAAAACATAATATTCAAATACAATATCTAAGTGCGAGTGAATCTCACTGCGGGCAATAAAAACAAACAACCAAGTGGTTATACGAGGAAAAAGGGATATCTTATTTCGCGGGATTTTACCCGTGCTTAATCAGACCCGACATCCGCCACAAAACTATGTTAAATGGCAGATAATGTTGATCGCAGTGTTGTGAGGGAAGTTTTGATTTCAGCAGTTTTTATGACAGTTCAACAAACGCTGAGTTCTGTCGGCTGTCATTTCATTTGTGTTTAGAAATTATAGGGAAATACCGCGTGATTCGATGAAACATCGTCATCAATACACAATGGCATCATCAATGGTAAAGCAAATTACTAATGTTCCTAGTAGGGAAAACTTGAAAAGAACTCGCAGTTTCGTAACAAATTGGTGTTCGTTTTGGGATGAGTCCAAGTTATGTAGAATGAAGCATCGAAGACATTCAAATAAGACCCCACCAAGGTTGTTCCTAAATTGGCAATCCCGCAATGACAAGTTTCTTGATTTCATGATTCCATATAAATTCAAGATAAGTTCTATATTTGCCATCAGTTATTTGGATACACGAATTAGGATGTCCAAGTAAAGTGACTTTGATCTATTCATAAATGGCTAAACGTATTCACACATTTGGTATAAGTATTATTAGCACCATAGTTTCAAAATATTTGAACAAATAAGTAGTATCGAATAAAACTATATGTACAGACTTTGTGATTGTTAAATTTGAAATTAATACAAAGTTGTTTAAAACGAAAAGATGAAACAAGATCACGCAAGAAGATTAGACTATTCCCCAAACTCGTACAATGTTTAGTATCCACGGGATCTCTTGAAGGCGATCTTATGACGATAAATCATTGTGATTCATGAGCAACAATAAAACGATTCGTTGACTCGACAGTTTTGAACGGTTTGAATGAATAGTTGTTTGACGACAAAATCAAAGACTGTCTACGTCTTTGATTTTGTCGTCAAACAACTATTCATCTATAAAATCGTTCCTACAGAAACGGTACCAGCTGTCGTCATGGTACCGTCACAATCATTCGCAAACATAACTACAACATTTGTATATTCACGCTATCACGTGAAATGAATGACTAATGTCATATTCTGAGGAGAACGTGAAAACCGGCTTCTGAAAAGATGCAATGTAATTTTCAATAACAGGTATCATTGCTTTTAAAGTATGCAGAGACGTTAATCAAGATGGCGATTTTTTGTTCTTCAGAGCAGGTAAACGTCATTCGAAAATGTATTTTAAGGCTTAAACTTCAAGGTTACATATCGTCTGTTTAGTGCCGTGATGTAAGATAGGCGCCTGTTTCCTGGCAGAATACCAAGCCGACTGTCTGGGGGACTGTAGCTATTTAGATTATGTTCTGGAGTTTGTCTGGACGCTGTGTAATAGTGGTACATTACTCACGTGACCGTTAAATCTATTTAAAAGGAACAGCTGTTAAACTGCGGCTGGACGTAACTGACAAGACGAATCTTTTCATTTTTACAAATCTTTAAAAGGATCTTTTTAAAAGACAAATAAACAGTTGCACTTATATCAATGTCTCCGCTGCACTCATAGAAACTTAAGGCTAAACATATTGGTCAAGAAGCATAAAAGTTTACTGAAATTCGTATCCAAAGAGTGTAAAAATATATAAAGTTTTCTGCTTCCAATACCTTACACAGCCTCGTGTCATTCATTTGAATACCATCATAAAATGCAAGAACATAATTAATGACTAGACATGTACCAGCTATAATATCGTTCGACATAATGATATTTACATAAATTATATTTCAATCTTGCTCCAAGCGAAACTCTGTCAAGGCTTCTGATAGATTATATGCCTAGGGCTTCTAAAAGGCTTGTATTATATGACATAGGTACAGAGTAATGAATATTGACATTGACGATAATGATTTTTAAGTGGTCACATAAGCTACGGTTGTCACAGTAAAAGACGATACTGAACAAACCTAACTTAGAAATAATAATAATATTGGGTTGCTTGAGGTCAGATATCATAGCGTGGAAGAATATTACATAATTATAAAAATATTATAATGAATTGTAATAGTTTCACAAACAGAGATAACAAATCGAGATTCCTGAGTCAATAAAGGAAACAAATCAAGGGCATTGTCAAGTAGACTATACCACTCATAATCGCAAAAAATCCATGGGAAATATTGCTTATCATTAGATTTTTTTGCAAAATCATGCCAGTTACTACATTACTAACGGGCACTTTCTATTTTATCTATATGGTCTGTTGCTTACTCTTGTTAGTGATTTCATCTTTAATGAAAATAACAAATGTTCCACAGTAGAATAAAATAGAATCTGACCGTTAGACAAGTATTTTTATCAAGTAACGTCAACAGCGCAAAACTCTTAATTTTGTTTACATTTATACAGACGACGACGGATGTAAATATTTCCACAATTTCTATGTTATACAGGTCAAGGTTCTGTAAAGCCCGCATTGCAGATAACAGCAAAACTATTTTTATGAATGAAACATAAACTTTGCTGTGGGCGATAGTGTTATTATGTAACGTTACACATACAGATGCCATGAACTTGGACCACCTGTATTTTTCGCGCTACGACAATGCGTCAGTCACGACCGGGGTCGTCGGTCTTTAAACGGTACTTGTATCTGGGACTATTTATATTGGTTGGCATGAATGGACTGCTATCGACTGCTCAGTTTCTTTTTACGACGAACGGTCATTAGCTCATTAATTAGCAACATTGTCAATGTCTAAAGACATTTTCTGACTACAAAAATATAGCTATAATTATCGGTCTACACAGTCATTCGTAAGTTGAATACAGATACCTAACGTTACACGCTGCGAAACAGGAAAAGCCACTTCAAAGTGAACTTTATTCGGTTTAAACTCAAGATTGGATTACATGGATTGCATGTAATGAAACTAAACAGTTCTACAAATGGGCTTTGGAATTTATTACCCTAGATTATTCCAATAGAATAATCAATATTGCTAGTGACAGTAGCAATATAATGTGTAAATTGACGATGAAAGACATCGATTTACAAGTCATACGGACAAACAACAATAGTCGTATGCGGGTAACAACAATAGATTAAAAGGTACGAGACACCACTAAACATGGTGACTCAGTGAAGCGGGGAGTGGACTGGACAATGCCTAGATTACTTCATCACTCGCATTAAACACAAAGTATTGTAAATTCCCGTTGAAACCCTATTAATTTTAATATTATCGTAAAAATATAGGTACTGGAACTTATACAGCAATAGACATAAAATGCTATAACTAGGAAAACATCGTAACTTTTTATGATATACATTTTATAGCGGTTAAGAAAATATTGAAGTAACAGTCAAGGCAATGCGGAGATTTACAATACAGATTACATTCAAGGGTGACACAGCATAATGCCTAGAGATGAGGACATTATCAGTAAGTAATCTTAAAATTTGATACAAGAAATCAATCTTTTGTTTTGGTTTTTTATCGCTTCTTTTCTTGGAATGTCCTAAAATAAATTTTTAGCGTGCCATTTGTACCATGTAGTACTTCGATCACTGAAATAATTTCATAAATAAAACTTTCGTGATTTGATGAATCAAAACCACATTATTTCAATAAATACATGGTTATTTTATTACTTATCAAATCAAATACATGGAAAATTTTGATTCTGCATTTATCAGTTTTGTTTTAGAATCGTGTGCACAGTGTGCACACACGTCATTAAAATTTTCATAAAAATACACATACAGATAAATTATATCGAATACTTCCACGTGCATGTGTAAATTGGAGACATTTGTATATGCTTTATCAAAATAATTATCTAGTCCCTATAACGTCAAACTAATCTAAAGCCTTTTCGAGCATAAAAGCATTCATTGCCAGGCCAGAATGCTTAGCTTACCTCCGGGATTCACGGTACATAGCTAACATTAATTCAGTACTAGCAAACTATTTTTGACGAAAGCGTTTGATAGTATGAATGACACGAGTTGTAACAAAACATACAGTAAATAGAAAATAATAATAACAAAACACTCGTACCAAGACGCTGCTGTTAGAATCTACAGAATATTTTTAATGATCTTTCTCAGTACTTTATCTATTTTAGGGGTATCACTAGGGCCCATTGTCGGTCTCATATTTTACAATTTACACCACTGCCGAAAATAGAAAAAGTACTAATTGTAATGTAACGATTCGAGTAAATTTCAGCATTTACAGTTTTCGCCCCCCTATCTTCCATCTATTCTTGAAGTCCAAGTAAACTAACAAATTAAAATAGAAACAAAATACTGTGGTTTTTGAGGTGAGATGTTAGTAAGCTAGTGAAATGTGTTAGACTATAAACCAAAACTAAGCCCAATAAAGACGACAAAATGGAAACTGAAAGTGATTTGCTAATTTTATCGCCAACCCATTCACATAGCCTTATGATAGATATACACAATACCGACACCAACAATACTAAAACTAAACTACTTGTCATAATTACATAGTACGGCTACTAACCAGGGCAGGAATTCCAAGGATTCTTGCTTATCCCGTAAACTAGGAAATAAATCAAGCACATGTTTAGCAATTTTGCATTTGTGGGTATCTACAATTAAATTAAATATATCTCGATTATTCAAAATTATCAAATGTACCGTCATTGGACTATTACATTGATCACCAAATGTACAATTTAGCATTTTTGCATGCATTACTGTAATTTTATCTTTATTCAAAAAGCTTGCTCTTATTTACATTAGTTTTACTTCAGCAAGCGTTACTTCATTCAGGGGTGTTACTTTAGGTTTATTGTCACTTATGCTCAGTTAAACTTTATCTGTATCGGTTTTTGTAGCAGTATTTAAGTTTACGGCGATTCTTTAAAAACGTTAAGATTTTTTTTAAGATGTCCACATAAAACAATGATAACAGGTAATGTTTTCATTACAATAAGGAAGACTGAGTAATTGTCCTTATACTACTTTTTCTATAGACTTCAGATGAAAGCGGTAGATTGTTGACAAAGTAAATATTAGGAGCAACGTATGCCAAATATTAGAGCCGTCAGTTTATGTGAACATCTTGATCGATCGCATCGTCTCTCGTGCTCGACGAGTTCATGACGTCTTTATGACGTGTAATAGTATGTTATTAAATTGATTTTTAAACACGAAAGATTTGGTTCAGAAAGGGTCGTTTTGTGCAATGGTGAACATTTGTTATTACTTGGGACGACGAGAGAACGAGCGATCATTTCATAAATTGCAATTGAACTGCTTCTCGTAAATTGTTTTTGATTAACAGCGAATTTGATACAGCTGTTTGGTTTCGGAAGTAGATTTATATAGATTTTTGTCAGAAGCAGTTCAATATAGAAGTTAAGTGGACAGTGCCAAGTCACACCAGTGCCGCAGAGCAGCATACATACCCTAACTGCACGTGCCCCATATGGCGGTTCGGGTCGTCGGAAATCAGCGCGCGCGTCATCGACTCAGTGGTACTGGCACCACCCTCGTGCTACATCAAAGACAAACAAACATGTACACAAACACTGCCCAATACGACACAGTCAGACGCACGAGACGGACAAACGCACCAAATGCCTGTTGTAGTAAAAAAGTAGCGCCAGAGCATCACTGAAAAAAATCATTTCACTACGCGGTTCTGTGCCAACCTAGCTACGGTCTAAAGCATTGTTAGTTCGTGTCTACTTCGTATAGTTTGTGTTCAAATTACAGTGTCGTTTAAGTTAAACTGTATACTAATGTCTGTATTGTATCGCGTCGTGATGTACTAGACTACGATTATAACATAAAAATAAATGGACATGCATAATTATGACAGTACAAATAAAGCATGACGATATGGTAAACCAAAATAAACATAAAGAATAACCTCCAGTTTTAAGTGTCTGATGTCTTCACAGATGGACTTCAAAAATAAATCGTCGGGAAAACTTTTGTTAGTCTCAAATTAAAGAAATAAAACTCACTCAGGCAGCAATTGGTTAGCACGCTCAACAATGGGCTGGATCTAGACCGCGGATTGCGTTACTTTACATTCTCAAGGAGTTTCGTTGCGGTGCTACGGAAAGCTATCATTGCATCACACGGAAATTCAAAAATTTACGATGGAGTTTATACTTTAGACCGGCCGACTCCAATGCTTGCCTGAGTGGTGATCGGTAGACTCCGGAATCAGCGTCCCAGTACAAGCACTGCAAAAATAATATGGCTCTGTGACATGCTTCGACTTCTGGAGGGGAAGTCGAACCGCGTCGCGAGCTGTGTGTGGACACCAGCATACCCCAGCTTGAGAGCCTGCCCGCCCGCCATCAGCCCCTCCTCCCCCAGGAGCGTCACCTGCTCCTCTTCGCGCGACGGGTCCGCCATCTTGTGCACACACGCGCCACACGGCGACTCTTAGTCCACGCCGAACAATGTCACACTCTCATCATAACTACCATATGACCCACAGCAGTCTGCCTCCCGTAGGACAATGCCGGTCAAGAGACGAGAGTGCGACATTGCAGGCGTCGTTATTACATCAAACATTAAAAGTTAAATTGCAATCTGTAGTTTTTGAAGCCCACGTATGCAGAAATTGTATAGAATACACATATACCCACGACCTTTATAAAAGGAAATGTTATCATCGAAATAAAGAGCCAGGTGTTGGAACATAAATTAGTATTCAATTGTATCTTGTTATTGTGCTCGAAATAAATATAACACATAAAATAAAATAATTCATGAGACACTGACAGAAATAAACAATAAAAGTGATGAATTGAATAGTACGGCTGAATTCGTGGAGCTAGTTTTTTTCTACAACAGCTTCGACCTCGGCATTATTGCGTGATTTGCCATTCTCCGCTGGCTTCTGCTCATCCCTCAGATACAAAAGACAATTTCACAGTAGAATTGATTAGGACAGAGACGAATCGCTTATCTACCAGTTACTGTCACAATATGAGATGCGAGCAGGCTGATGTGTGATCTGTGACGTGGCTAGATCATCAAACAACAGGTAGAATTAAGTTTTTTCATGAATGTCATTACTAAGTACGTGAGGCGGTATCTAATCTGACAAATTACTCGGTCTGCTAGGTAACTACATTATCGCAAGCTGATTTAATCGATCGGTAATCATGTGACTTGCTTGAAATGTTGGTACTGGTCCAGAACTAAACATGCCTATAATTTTATTGGATTCATTAAACTGGATAATTAAAGTAAAAAGGTTTAGTTATGGTCCTGTAGTTGAAGAGTTCTTAACAAAATGTAGATGAGGACTTACCTCATCAAAGAACACTTGAGTTTTCCTCAATATGTGCTTGAGTTCCGTCAGCTCGAGGAAGTTCCTCTTGAGAGCTTCAGCGTTCTGGTTCACCTCACGGAGCTCGTTCTCCAGCTTTTCAAAGGTTGCCTGTGTAACAAGGTACAGCGTAAAGACATGCTTAGGGACTTGATTACCCAAAAGATCCCCATAATAAGTTCTTGTATGTCAAACACATTGGAACTAGATACCAGTATCATTTCTACCAATTAAAATTACAATAAAATAACATTCTTACGGTATTCTTCACGGTATTGGTCGCGAAGGAACAGGAGTAAAATCACCTAGTTTTAAGACGTTTCAAAGTGATCCCAGCGGTCCTACTGAATAAATGCTTTTTGACTTTGACTTCTTTAAAGGTTAAACGTGATCCAGCTTATTGATGAGTACGAGTTCGTATGAGTCTGGCCAACTCTGGTGACGGAGTTTTTAGGCCTCCGTCTTGACTTAAATAGCCAGGACCGACAATTTAACGTGCCCTCCGAAGCACGGAAGCACTCAGATGAAAATGCCACTGGCGGTCACTCATCCACTTACAGACCGTTTCGAACGTTGCTTAACTACGACGATCTATCAAGAACGACTAAGCAAGCACGCTCACGAGCCCTTCAAATCCAGTCTATAAGAAGATAAAGACGTGCTTTAAGAGGAAGGGATACCGACTCGTTCTCCATACAAACGTAGTCGACTGTTTCCTCCTTGGATAATGACACTAGAGCACATATTTTTTTACCATGAAACCTTTAACTACCATGGTCATGCCGACGAGCCGGGTATCCTTTTCTCTTAACAAAGTAACGAGTCATAGACAAAGTTCATATTAGTCATTCCAACATAGCCCACGGCAAATCCATATTTGATCTGTGTCGTAATAGCTTACAAGTCATGCTATGTTAGTTCATATGCTAATTATGCCTTAAGGCATCTAGTATTGTAAGTCAAGTTCAAGTGTATTGACTGGAATGCACTTCAGACAATCTCAAGTATGAGGAAACTCGAGTTGTTTTGACTTGTGACGTAACAAAGGTTGGAATAGAAAGTAAGTTGCGAGAATCGGTGAATGCTTGGAATTATAAATTAAGTGTTAATTCGTTCAATGCATTCTTTTTAAACACTAAACATACGCTCTACCGTTTTTATTGCAAACTCCTAAAGCTTGCATTACGCTAACTCAATAATAGCTAGGCGCTAGAAAACCAGGCGTTGTATAGGGGAAACTTCGAGATACCGAATATCTTGATTTTTTTAAATTTATTTATATACTTACCTATAAACACACAATAGACGGCTTTTAGCTTGTCAAGCTTTCTATCTTGAACCACTTGAATGAATCATTACAATTGGTATCAATACAGGGTATTCCCATGTACTATTTTTGTATATTATGCGAGAACCTGTGCCTAGACAAACCTAACATAGGATTTAAGACACTGCTAACCAAGATTGTAAAGTACTTTTTTATGAGTGAAAATGTTTTAAATTTTTATACGGGACTTAATCGCGTAGGTATGACATATTTCAGTAGCGTTACAGCTACCGTGGTCACGATGTCTTCAAGTCGCGAAAGTTCAAAATGTGTTTTTTTGTTTTAGTTTCTTATCATGCGATCAGTCGTGCCGACTATAAGCAGATGTGGTGCTTCTTAGCGTGGAGGGCGCTACTCCCTATTTCCCCCTTTCTTTTTATTAGCGCATGGTCCTTCTGACAGAATGTGTAAGAATAAAAATGATCTATCTTAAGAGTAGGGAAATAAAATAAAAACTACAAAACACCAATAAACCCAAAATAAGACCTGAAAACGATCTCTTCCAGGTAACCTAGAGATATTTCTTACTACTCAAAATCGCGAAAGTTAGGATGTTGAAACGGCTTCATTAATTTTCACAACAAAAGACACCGACATCACCTACATAGGAGTATCATCTTATAGCTATAAAGGAGAACTTGATCCCTGTTACTAACCTCAAGATCAATCATCTCCCTCGGCTGCGGCGCCTCCGGGCACTCCCCGGGTATCTCCAGCATTGGGATCCCGTCTCTTCGGATCTCCTTCTCCAGGTAACGGAGTTTGCGCTCCATCTCATCGCAGCGGCGGACCTCATTGACGAACTTGCGTTGGAAGGCGTTCACGTCTGGATTCAGCTGTTGATGAAGGAGAGTTTTTTGTATATCTACTATATAATCTACTATATAAAAATAAGTCGGGTTTTCCTTCCTGACGCTATAACTCCAGAACGCACGAACCGATTTCCACGGTTTTGCATTCGTTGGAAAGGTCTCGGGCTCCGTGAGGTTTATAGAAAATTCAGGAAAAATTTCAACAGAAAAGCGGGAAAAAAATGCGCAGACGAAGTCGCGCGGGTCAGCTAGTTATTTTATAGTTTTTAATGAAACTGTTGATGAGAGAGATTTTAACTTAAAATTTGCTAAGCTGTGGAATAAAGAGTAAGAGACTTTTACTAGGCATACATAATTTTTTTTAAGAGCCGTGTTGGCCGAATGGGGTTGTACCTCGACTTTCAATCCGAAGGTCGTGGGATCGAATCCCGGCCGTGCATCAATGGATTTTGCGTTTCGTAAAATCTATATGCGCTTTAACACGATCTCTGAACGGTGAAGGAAAACATCGTGAGGAAACCAGTTAGTATTCTTATAGGCGGCGATGGGCTTGCAACCTGTCACGTATGGAATACTAATTTCTGCAAGATGTGGGTTTGTATCAAATATGTATTTGTACATGCCTCTGACTACCCCCTTAGACATCTTCAAAGGATCTGGAATATAAAAGATCTGAGAGAATGTCTACCGCGCCTTGGGGATACAGTCGTGACCCTGTTATTTATTTATGTTACATAATTTTTTTGAGTAACACAGCATTCAAGAGTTCATAGTGTAAGCATCGAGCGGAGCCGCGCGCAGAAGCTAGTCTTATTATAGTATAAAGCATTGATAAGAGATGATTAAAAATATCAATCAATATTGTTATCAATGTTTTATTATATGAATTAGGAGTATCATGTGATATTGGTTTTAATTTTAACAGTTGGTAGTATGTAATCTACTTATTAACCCAACACTACTTGTACCTAAATAGTTGTAAATAAGTCTGATACATGGAATAAGGAATGTCACAGGGAATTCTCCTGTGCCGTAATACAAAGACCTAGCACAGATATATTTCTGTGTAATATGACTGTGATACTGCATAAATGACTCATTTTTTTTGCACAGTAAACTGAGTTTATACAAAGAGGTTTGTCTGGACGGTTTAAGTTGGATATACAATCCAAGTCAAGACCCAGGTTTTTATAACAATCTAGGCAGAATAATAACTACCAGGACTGGTAGATATTGAATAGCAAAATATCAATGTATACAAAAAATCTTCAAGCTCGGTTTTCTCCGGTTATAATGATTTTTTCGGAAAATCCTTTTAGATAGATAATTTATTTGGACACACAGACGAGCCTACATTATTTCAATGGAAGAAAAAACACTTAAAATAGGTATTACCTACGTACGCCTATTACAAAAGGGTCAATCAACTATTTTACCCACACAATTCTGTCCCCGAACTCAAGAAAATATCTTGAGTTCTTGGTGGACTGGCAACTTGACGACACAACCAGAGGACACCACCACCGCGCCATGCGAGCGAAAGCAAACATAAAAGAAGCCAATTACGGTAAAAGGTGCCATCTAAGTGTTTCCAGTTGCAATTTATGAGGGTAACTCAGCATACAAATTCTAGGATGTCCTATCAAAATTCGTATGCTGAGTTACCCTCTTAAATATCGACTGGACACACTTAAATGGCACCTTTTACCATAATTAGCTTCTTTTGTCTTTGCTTTTGCTTGCATGGCGCGGTGGTATCCATAGGTTGTGTCTTCAAGTTGCCAGCCTGCGAAGAACGATCTAATAAAAGTGCTCGATGACAGAATTGTGTGGGTAAAATAGTTGATTGACAAAGAAGGACAGGGAAAAATAATTTTTGGATTTGGTTGTGTGTTGGGATGCTGTAGCTACCTTTCGCCTTCGGTAAAAGTCTTTTTACACCCTGTATGCTATTATACTGTACTTTGTTATATTCTGAAGTGCATAGTATTTCTTTAAATAGAACTTATTGAACAATCAGTTGCTTGAGCAGCGATTGAATACTTGACTATTACATAAAACAAATATTACTACTGCATTGTAGTATTAATAAGGAAGGTACTAGGTACCTACTTGATAAACAAAATACTATACTTAGCATAAAACAATGTAGGAAAAAGTATATTTTATTTAATACTAGCAACCTGCCCCTGCTTCGCACAGGTGTAATGCTGCTAAATATTATGGTTCAGCCAGCATTTGCTATGTAAGTGCAAAAAAATTATGAACGGGTCGGCTCTTGACCTCGAAACTTACATAGGCAAGAATGAGGTCTACTATGACTATTTACATCAGAAACATCTAAAATTATCACTGTTTCTCTAATATAGTATAAATGCATGTACTATACATATTAAACTTTATTTTCAAATCACTCTATCTAATAAAAGAAACCGATCAAAGTGAAATATCTTATCTTAAAATGACTTAGCGTTCCAGGGCCGAGCGGTAAGGCACTCCAGCTTTAGAAGGATTGTCTAATCGTTGCGGGTTCGAATCCCGTCAACATCCAAAATTTTGATAAGACTTTACAATAAAGATTATCTAATTCTTAGCCTAAAATGTTTTGCATAGAGGCTTTATATTTTTAATCTATATGGTCAATCATGGTCTGTCTGGTCACTGACCTATAGCCACCAGACCCAAAGGTGACCATTCAACATTTCTATGAATAGGTATGTATTCGAAATATTTATTCTGCGTATTGATAGTATTAGGCTAGAATAGTATCACTGCAGTAATCGATACATATCAGATAACCGGCGTAAAAATTTAGGGCACGATTTTCTTCAAAATGAGGTCAAAGATTTCGCATTGATATCAAAGTTGGATCCTACCTACACTTTCCATGGGAATCTGTCTTTGAAAAGGGGCGTATTGTATTGACTGGTGGTACTCACGTCACGGAACTGCACGAGACCCAGTTCTCCGAGTTCCGACACGCAGGCATAAGCAGCTTCGCTCTGCAGGAAGAGCTGACATAATGTCATTTCTTCACTCCTGAACAACGACCCCATTTTGCACGGGTTTTCAACACTTTACACAGTAAAATTCTTAACCTATCTACGAAAATGCCCCGTCGCGAGTCTGCAAGCAGACTATAGAGCGACGAAAACGAATTACACGAACTGTGTGACAAATCAATCGATACGATACGGTAAGCAGAGAGCGGGCGGACACTCGTCATCGGCGCACGATGCGGCGCATTTTTATTTTGCCATATGTTTAGGGATACCAGCTACATTTAATACAAAACCCCTTTTTTCTATGTTCGAATTTTTTTAGAAGAAATCGACACTATACAACACCATAAGTCTACATTATTAACATGCTATGGATATTTAACATGATTTTAGTGTTAATAATGTTGATAACCATGATAGCTGATAGGGTCATGATAGGGGCGCCCAGTTTACTACTATTTCCTTTGCCTGCTCTGGGGGTGCCTGAGGACGCCGAATGTAAGGGCGGCCCTACACGGACTGCTTCAAGCAGTTGAGACCGACTGCTTAAAGCCGCGACCGCGCGGTGAACTATAGTCATTCATTCGCTGCCGTACACACGACTGCTCGAGCAGTCGCGACCGCTTCAAGCCGTCAACTGCATGACGAAATTCCATCGTGCCGTCGACCGCTCGCGAGCGGTCGCGAGGCACTGACTGCTCGAGCCGTTGACTGCGCTAGAGCAGTCGACAGCTCTCCGACCTCCCCCCCCCCCCGTCCCCCGTCCCTTGTGGCCTCGCGGCGTCTGTCTGTCTCGTCTCACTTCATCACTTCTAAGTTCCATAAACAAATGATGGAATTGTCCATGTTGTTCTCTTAATTCCAAAATTGAATGAACGCAAAATTTTCTCTTTTGACATCGCCGCCGTCGTCTCCGCTTGAGCAGAAGCAGCAAAAGCAGTGCTTCTTCGTCAGAATTCATGACTCGATTGTGGTAGAAAATCAACTGCTCGAGCGGTTGGTGGCGACAGCTCGAGCAATCAACAACCGACCGCTCGAGCTGTCGACGCCGACTGCTCGAGCGGTCCGTGTACGTCGCTCAGCCGCTAACTGCTCGAGCAGTCCGTGTACTACCGCCCTAAAAGGGCGCCCAGCTTACTACCATTTCCTTTGCCTGCTGCGGTGGTGGCTGAGGCCATCAGATGTATTTATTTTATTTAAATACTTTATTGCACAAAATTTACATAAAATTAGCACAATTGGCGAGCATAATGCCGAAGGCATTTTCTACCTGCTAACCAACGTGTTGTTGGAAAGGTATAAATGGCGTGCTAACAAATAAAGAAACAATTTAAACCTTAAATTAACATAACAATGTAAAGGGGCACCTGCGGCCTGCGGCGCCCCTTTACTTCTACCGTGGCCACCTCGGTACCCCCTGGAGCCTGATACCCGGGGCGGACCGCCCCCCCCCCCCTTACGCCGCCACTGTCTTCTTGCCCTTGTTCCATTCTATGTGGGGTCGGCACAACATCTAGTCTCATCGAAATGAGCTTTTATAATTATAATTTTAATGTAAGCTAGTTAGCTTACATTAAAATTATAATTATAAAAGCTCATTTCGCTTAGTTGCCTACTAAAATAGGTGTGTTTGATAAAACGAGAATCAAGTTTCACAAACGATTACTTACCCAATAAATTTGGATTATCTGAGGTATCAGGCAACACACATTTTTTATCTCACTCTTATAATAATGCCATCTCGCTCTATCATAATATTACGTTTTCAAAGCATGTTTTGTTTACAAAAAATAGGAACATTAATAACTTTGCTAATAGTGTTCTGTGATTGTTTTAAAGTTAATTTTTTGAGCATTGAATCACACCAAAAATATTTTATAACAAGCGCTGGTAACTCTTTGATTGTAATAAATAACAAAGATTTCAATATTTCTTTTTGACAGCTAGTATAATTATCACTGGCTTTGTAAATCTCTTCTTCTTAATCCAACTTATTCTAAAAGTATACAAAGATTTAGTTTCTTTCTTTGTTTCGCTTTTAGATTTATGAATAGCTATTTCTTTCTTTTGAAGTTTAGAGATTTTGACAGCTACTTTTAAAATTGGTCGGATTCAATTTGTGTGGGAGTGAGATTGAGGTTATGAAATCCGCTGTGATCCAAATAATTGAGCGAGATTAGACTATGAATAGATACAAAAAGTGAATGAAAACCAGGACAAAATGGTGTGAAAATAAACTATTTAACTTTTTTTTTGCTCTCAAATTGCTTGACAAGATAATTATTTGTTTATTATTTCAGGCGCTTCTTGGTACTCAAGCAGTTATCACCTTGGTAATGATATCTCTGATGCAGAAACTGAAGAGCTATTCGTTTGCACGATGGCTGCTCTGCTCCCAAGGATTATACCGGTATTTGTATCCTACAGACAGTGAGCTAAAAGCTCTTACTGGAAAAGATAAGGCAAAAGGTAGAAAAGGTGGGAAACATGAAACTAACGGAAAGAAAGAGACTTTTCATGTTCCTCGGAGCCTTGAGATCAATTTAGAGAAGGCTCCAGTGTCAGCCCTGGATGTGGTGCATCTGCGGTTTTACACAGAGTATTATTGGATAGTAGACTTTTCGCTGTACACTGCCATAGTTTATACTTTATCTGAGGTGAGTATTTGTTCTTCCTATTAGCATCTAAGTGACAGTAGGTCATGAGTCTATGGCGCAGGCCCCACCATTAGGGCACACGGCACGTCTAATCGGATGTCCAATCACCATACCGTGTGTCCTAATTAGTAATTTATTTCCATGCATTTAGTATGACATTTGAATGGAATAGGAAGATGCCAGTACCTGACTCCATTTAGGTGGGGCTTGTGCCTAAGGTGCTATTTTTATGAACTGTGTGTCTTGTTAATCAAATGCTGCAATTTTTAAATTATAACCATTTTCTGTATTTATTTTTCAGATTTACACAGGATTTTTTCCGCTCAAAGATGAGTTCAACTTGAGTATGGTATGGTGCTGCCTGGTTGTGATATTTGCATTGTATCCTTTAAAATAAAACAACACACTAATTAGTGGATAAACTTAACATTTACTATATCACACCTTATGAGGTGTGGACAACATTACATACAATATTATAGAAAGTTCTAGTTAAAGTAGCTGTACTCTTCTAAGACTTTTTTTAAGTGCTCACTAACTAGTAGTGATTAATATCTTCTCATCATCATTAGCAGCTCAAATGATAGCCCACTGCTGGACATAAGCCTCCTCCCTCAAACCCCACTCCAATCGGCCCTGTGCTGATCTTATCCAAGTCTTTCCCTCTATGGCCTCTATGTCATCCACCCATCTTGCTGCTGGTCTGCCCCGGCTCCTAGCGCTTCCCCGTTGGGTACCACTCGGTCAGAGCTTTACACCACCTGCCATCACCAAATCTGGCCATTGCTAGATTACTATCTTCTACTCATTGCTTAAAAACAATACAACAACATTAACTAAACAAACTACAGCTTCAACAATACATCCAATAAATCCCTTAGCACACCACAGTAAGATCCTTCTATCCCTGACAAAGCAGTACTTCACATCAGAAGAGTCTATCGGAGAAAGGTCCACCTGCATCGTTGCCTTCTCCGTGTTCCTTCTCACAGCCATGATAGTGCTGATAGTGGATGAGTCCAACCTGGAAGTCGGGGTGGACCCAGCTTATGATAGCTTCTATGAGAATGCGCAGAAGTTTCTTGAGAATCAGGGACTGTCTTCTGTGTAAGTACTGTTTGCTTTGATTATACAGGTGTGGCTAAATTTTATTTCAAAATAATTTGGGATTTTACTTTTCCTATGAAACTTGAAATTTTTTTTCATTCATAATTTTTACAAGGAGAGATGGATTCACATACATATAGTATACAATGATAACTTTGCAAACTATGTACTTGATGACCCTTCTTGTATTAAATTTTTTTATATATTTATTTCTCATTACACTATCATAACAGACACTAACATAACATTAAATTCCTATATTTAAAAATTATTACCTGAGAATATTACATTATGATAATTTTTCGTTTTTATGAAGTGAAACTTTAGGAGCATTGGGCATTTTTGTGATGGGGAAAAACAATCAAACTCAGTCACGTGACTGTTACGACACCAACTCTTACTATACTTACCTTAATTTCGTCACACATGGTATCGTCACAATTAAGTTCAGAACCATTAACAAAACCTCGTTCAGGTTTTCACTTAGGTACACAGAGGGATAAACAACCCTGAAAGCAACTCTACCTCTGATGTAGAAACATCCAATAGTTTTGCTCTCCTCGACGTAGAGGAATGTGAGATGCCAACCAAACGAATAACAAAACCACCACCAATCATCCTTTATGGCGTTGATGATCTGAGTAAACTCACCCAGCTCATTGAAGAAGTAGTTGATAATGATGATTTTACATATAGAGTAGTGTCTAAAGACCAATTAATCATCTCTTCAAACTCTGTTGAAACATACAAAGCTATGATTGAGCACATAAGAAAGAAGGGCTTAATAGGACATACTTTTACTCGCAAAGATCAAAAATGCATGAGAATCGTCATTAAGCACCTCCACTTTAGCACACCCAAAGATGCAATCGTATCAGCAATAGAGAAAACTGGAAACTCTGTACAAGGGGAGATTGTAACTGCTAGGAAACCTAGGACGAAGGAACCTCTAAACACATTTTTTGTTAACATAGTCCCGCATGAAAATAACAAACTTGTTAAAGATATAAGAGTTATCTACAACCAAAGAGTAACAATAGAAGACCCAAAAAGGAAAACCGATGTAATCCAATGCCAAAGGTGCCAGCAATATGGACACAGCAAAAACAACTGTATGCGACCATATAGGTGTGTTAAGTGCGCTGGTACACATGAAACAACTATGTGTACAATAGACAAAAACACCCCAGCTACCTGCACACTCTGCACAGGAAGTCACCCTGCCAACTACAAGGGGTGTCAAGTATATCAGGAGATACTAGCCAAAAAACAATCCTCAAACAAAACACGACCACGTACAAAGCCTAATCCCAACATAAAAGGGTATGAACCACGTATCAATGACGATATACCCATAGTAAGTCGATCCGCATCTAAGGATGTTAACAAAATGATGACTACCCAACCCTCAAGACATTTGACTTTTGCGGAATCCCTAGAACTCTACAGCGAAGCACTGAAAAAAGGACGAAGGTTAAGAGAGAACCCAGTGTCTGAAAAAGAAACCCTAACTCCTATGTGCGAGCAGAAAGGGCCCCAAAAATCATACATAAAAAATAACGAAGACATAACACAGTCTCTGAGAACACACAACATAGCGTATGAGCCTCAAAGAACTCAAAATAACAACGAAGACAATCTACTGTCTCAGAGAACAAATAGCATGGAAAACAATCATGGCTATAGAACACAAAGAACACAAACAAGGATGGATGATGAAAATGCCTCCAGAGAACACAGACTAAGTCTAGAACAGCTCATAATAACCCAGACAGAAAAAATTGACAAGCTCATTACACAGCTAAGCACAATGATGAACCTTATCGTCACCCTCATCAGTAAACTACCATAATGTTCTCTTTAAGAATCGCCACCTGGAATATCAATGGTATAGTACCAAACAAAAAGGAACTGGAACTGTTAATTAAAATCAACAAAATAGATATTGCCTTGATATCTGAAACACATCTCAATGACCAAAAAAGTTTTAAAATGGATAACTTCAATGTATACTGCACCAATCACCCCGACACCACGTCACATGGTGGAGCAGCAATAATTATAAAAAATAATATAAAGCATCATCTTCATAGCGCGTTTGAAGAAGACTGGATGCAAGCTATAACCATCACTGTAGAAGAGAAAATGGGCCCTATTAATTTAAGCGCCATCTACTGCCCCCCGAAACACAATCCAAAACAGCTCATGTTTGACCGCTACTTCCAGACCCTTGGGAACAGGTTCATTAGCGGTGGAGACTGGAATTGCAAGCACACGTATTGGGGATCGAGACTTACTACTACAAAAGGTCGAGAACTAAAAAAGAGTATGGACAAACTCAAACTTACAGCACTAGGAACAGGCAAACCCACCTACTGGCCAACCGATATAAACAAGATACCTGATCTCGTAGACTTTCTCATTATCAAAGGCTTGTCTGACCTGCACTTTGACGTGGAATCCTCACTTGACTCCGTCTCTGATCACACACCTATCATAGCAACATTTAGTGCAACTGCCATATACAGAGAACCAACACCAACTTTATATAACCACAAAACAGATTGGGAATCATTCGCTAATTACCTGGAAAGAGAAGTCAACCTAAAAGTCAAACTTAAAACGGAAGAAGACATAGACGAAGCGACATTCTACATAACAAACCTCATTCAAGTCGCAGCTTGGCGTGCTACCCCAGAACTGAACGGCATTACTTCGAAAAATAACATTCCACTAGAAATACGCAACAAGTTAGCGGAAAAAAGAAAAATACGAAGACAATTACACCTAAGTAGATCAGACACAGACAGAACAAGATACAACAAAATATCAAGAGATCTGAAAGACCTCATAAAAGAGAAGGAGAATGAGACTTTTCAGAGTAAATTGTCAACTCTCTCTACTCATAAAAAAGACAATTACTCACTGTGGAAAATAACAAAGCAGTTTAAAAGACCTCACATTCATACTCCGCCGTTGAGAAAAAACCCTAATGACCCATGGGCCAGGAGCGGAAGCGAAAAAGCAGAGCTCTTCGCCAAACATCTAAGTGAAGTCTTCACCCCTAACGAGTCACCGTTAACGGAGTTTGAAGAGGAAGTTGATGGAATGGTCAACAGTGATCAACAACTTTCGTTGCCCCTATCACTCACTACTCCCAAGGAACTTAGAAAAATGATCCGCAACTTGGAAAACAAAAAAGCACCGGGCTTCGACCTTATAACTGGAGAGGTACTTAAACAATTACCCAAAAAAATAATAGTATTTCTAACAATGCTAATCAACGCTATCTTCAGAGTGCACTACTACCCCAAGCTCTGGAAAATTTCACAAATTTGCATGATACCAAAACCGGGAAAACCACCAACTGACCCAAGCTCATACAGGCCAATAAGTTTGCTCCCTGTCCTATCGAAGCTGTTCGAAAAACTCTTCTTATGCAGACTCAAACCTATACTTGAAACCAATAAAATCATACCTGACCACCAATTTGGATTTCGTGAGAAACATGCTACAGTGGAACAAGTGCATAGAGTAGTTCACTCGATCAGACAGACATTAGAAAGAAAAGAGTATTGCTCTGCTGTGTTCTTGGACATAAAACAAGCATTTGATAAAGTATGGCACAGTGGCCTATTGTACAAACTTAAAACATTGTTACCAAACTCATTCTACATGATACTTAAATCATATTTAGCACAAAGAAGATTCCAAGTAAAATACGAAGAAGACTACTCAAAACTATATGATATCAAGGCATCAGTACCACAAGGATCAGTACTTGGCCCAGTACTGTACTCCATATATACGGCAGACCTGCCTGAAACAGATGATGTAGTAACAGCAACATATGCGGATGACACTGCATGCCTTTCAAGCGACACCGACCCAAAAAGGGCTTCCAATAGACTGCAGGCCCAGTTAGACAAAGTAGACATGTGGTTGCAAAAATGGAGAATTAAACCAAACGTAACCAAATCAACACACGTAACTTTCACTCTCCGGAAAGGAGACTGCGAACCTGTCAGCATGGGTGGCAACACTCTACCAACCAGCACCACTGTAAAATATCTTGGACTGCATCTGGACAGAAGACTCACCTGGGCAAACCACATCAAGGCTAAAAGAACAGAAGCAAACCTACAACTCAGAGGTCTCTCCTGGCTCCTAGGACGGCAGTCCCGTCTCTCACTCAACAACAAACTACTGGTCTACAAGGCAATCATAAAACCAATCTGGACCTATGGCATAGAGCTCTGGGGATCGGCTAGCAACTCCAACCTTGAGATACTTCAAAGATTTCAGAACATCGCTTTGAGAACTGTCTCCAGTGCACATTGGTTTGTGAAAAACTTGGAAATCCACGAGTACCTCGAGATGCCAACAGTCAAAGAAGAAGTTAACAACTACTGCACAAAATATAAGGAAAGACTAAACAAGCACACTAACGTGTTGGCTAAAAACCTACTGAATGACCAAAGCACAAAACGCCTCAAAAGATGGGACATACTCAACCTAGACCAAAGAAACTGAAAAGTTCAACCACAATTATTAGGGCAGCTCAATGGAGCTGCTCCTAAATCTCGTCCCCCCGGAACAAATCTGATCATGGCTAACGAGCCGATAGCAGATAGAGAGAGAGAAAAAAAAAAAAAAAAGGTTTTCACTTCTGTTGGCACTTCTGGAATGCCACTGGTTTTTTAAGTGTATTATGTTATTTACAGAGGTCCAGCGTCAAAGCTGATATTGAAGCTGTGCCTGGCCGTGTGGGCGGCTGTCATCGGCACTCTCTTCACCTTTCCCGGCCTGCGGGTGGCTAGGATGCACTGGGACTCGCTCAAGTAAACTTTACATATATTTACGAGCTTATATTAAACTTGCAATATTTGTATAATGATAACGCCGGACACTTCACACATCATCTAGCCCCAAACTAAGCATAGCTTGTACTATGGGAACCAGATAACTGATATACTACTTATATGGTTTAATGTGTCGTATTACGTTAGATTATAAATAAGTTTTTGATATATAAAGAAAATACAAATACAATACTTTTTGTTTGTAAATACATACATCAGTCGCGCGCGCTTGTTCGCAGTGAGCGCACGTATTGCGAGAAGCCTATTATTTTCGCGAGAACTTTTTTCATTAGTACCCCCATTTTGTGCGATTCTAAAATGGACGAGGTCACTAGACCTCGATCCAATACTAGTGATATGAGTGAAGAAGAGATGCTAGGAAACAGTGTGGAATGTAGTTTGGAGGAGTTTGAGTCTCATGAGAAGATGGTGCATAACAATATGAGTGATATTATAAGGGCTGATAAAAGATGCAGAGAAACTAGTGATGAGATAAATGCAGAAGAAAATGATGAAAATGATGGTTTTACTGTAGTGAAGAGACAGATGAAAAAGAGAAAAGTGATAAACAGACGTAAGAAGAATAATAATAATGCTAGACTAATAATATAATGCTAGCTAGACTTTTCACACAGCATCATCTAGCCCCAAAGTAAGCAGAGCTTGTGTTATGGGTACTAAGATGACTGTTATACTACTGCTATACTTTTTTTTTTGTAAATACATAAATATTATACATAGAAACACCCAGACCCGAGACAAATATTTGTAGATCATACAAACATTTGTCCCGCCACGGGGATCGAACCCGCCACCTCTTGCGTCGCAGGCGGGCGTTAGTCCACAACGCTACAGAGGTCGTCGAATGATGTTGAAGATCGGGGAAGAGCATCAAATATAAATGACATTGAAGTATGTGTGAGTTCGAGTGTAGCATTGCCTAAACAAATTGGATTAGCAAGACTACTAAAAGCTGAAAACATCCCCAATGTCTCTGAAATAAAATACAAGTCTCCTTATAAAGTTTTGTTGAAGTTTGAAAATAGGGTAGATGCAATGTTACTAACGACTAATGCAAAATTCTTGGAGATGGGATTTAGATGTAGACTTACCAATGAAGTGAGTCTCAGTTACGGAGTGGTAAAATACATTGAACTGGAGATGAAAGAAGAAGAATTGATGAAATCGTTTAAATGTGAGGTGGAAATCGCTTCTATCAAAAGATTGAAACGTATGGATGGTTGGAGGTCGGGTGGTTGGAGTGACAGCGAAACAGTACGTTTTTGCTTCAAAAGTGCAACCTTGCCTCAATATATCTACGGATTTGATTGCCGTTTTCAAGTGGAGCCATACACTTTTCCAGTGACACAATGTTCTGTGTGTTGGAAGTTTGGCCACATTGCCCGAATGTGCCCTGCAAAAATTATATGTCCCAAGTGCACCGGCAGCCATGCCAATTGTGAAGTTACTGAATACAGATGCATCAATTGTAAGGGACATCATATGGCTTTCAACAAGAAATGCCCTGTTTTTCTGAAAGAAAAGACAGTGAGACAAATTATGTGCAAAGAAAATTGCACATATAAAATGGCACTATTTAAATTCTTGGAGGGAAATAAGAAGACTAAGAAAAACATGGACCAAAATGATGAGAGTGCCAGCGATGCCTCTTATGTTCCAGCAAGAAGATGGGAAAATACAACAACAAATAGTCCGGAGACAGGTCCCAAGGAAATGTGTACTCCTACAGTGACAAACATCGAGTCTGAATGTCAAGTTGATAGTGATGTTATACGCAGCGATGAAAAGGATCCCATAAGTGGAACACAAACACAACAAAAGAAAAAGAAGAAGAAACCTGAAGCTCAAAAGAACAGATCTGCCAGCCAACACCCAACAGAAGAAAAGAAAAAAGAAAACTCACAGAACAAACCAAAAAGATCAACAGATGAAGAAAGAAAGAAAACGGACGGAGAAGGATCAGGAGAGGCGAAAGCTAAGTTTAGATATATCTTAAATAGTCTCAAAAATATAATTTTTGTTGGTGAGGAAAGCTTAGAAGAAAAGTTTAAGTTGGTTTTAAAGTTAATTGTAGAAGAGGTGATGAACTTTATTGTGGGGGCTGTCAGTAATGGAGATATTCTACGAAAATTCATGAATATCTTTCATGATGGATAGCAACATTACAATAAACCGCATTCCGCTGGGCTCGGGGAGTTCTACTGCTCAATACCTAAATATTGGGCAGTGGAACTCTCAGAGCCTGGCTCCGAAAAAACGCGATTTTGAGTTATTGTTGAACCAGGAGAAAATAGGTATATGTATAATTAGTGAAACCTGGCTTACCTGTGAAATAGACTTAAGGTTTAGTGGTTATAGTATGTACAGAAACGATAGAGATGATGGTTATGGTGGTGTAGCCATTCTGGTACATCATTCAATCAAAGCTCAAGTACACCCTTTAAGTATTAGAAACTCAGGAATTGAAATAATTTGTTTAAAAATATTTAATGTTAAGTATATTGAGTTTATAGCGTCAGTCTACTGCCCAGGGTCAGTTAGAACATCACAGCTTGATTGGGATGAGCTCTTCTCAAAATTTAACGAAAAAGCTATAGTGGCTGGAGATTTCAATGGGCACCATTCGAATTGGTCCAATAAACAGGATTATAGAGGTATGCAATTGCTTGACTCGAGCTTAGAAAATAATTTTGTTAGCTTAAATAATGGAGAATTATCTAGAATCAAGCTGGTTAACAACATTTTGCAAAAGAGTACACCTGATATATCCTTTGTTACAACTGATATTTCAGTGTACTTCAAATCATGGTGTGTTACTAGAGAAAATTTAGGAAGTGATCACTTATTTGTTAAATTTTGCTTAGAATACTATGACTCACTGCCACATATAAAACGTCGAAATATTAAATCAGCTGATTGGAAGTTATACCATGACACATGCGCTGGTATTTTTTCAGACAGTACTGAGCGTGAGTTCGATGGAAACATAAATTCTATGTACTCATTTTTGATAAAAACTTTGAATGATGCAGCCAAGCAAAGTATACCACTCATAAGAATCTGTACTAATCCATCTCAATCGTTTAGACCTAAACATTATTGGACCCCATCGGTATCCCATGCCATTGCTAAGCGCCGCCTAGCTTTAAAGAATTTCAGAAAAAATCCAACGCCTACTAATTTAGATATTTTGAATAGCAAAGTTGCTGAGGCTCAGAGAATATTAAGACGAGCTGTGTCAAGTAGTTGGAAGAGTTTTTGTGGAGGAATTGATGAAACAACTAGTTCGCCAGAGATGTGGCAAAAATGCGATGGATGAAAGGTGTCAGGAGTAATAGAGTGCATGCCGCAGACGAGGAGAAAGAGCGACTTTTGCGCTCTCTTGCCCCCGACTGTGTGCAACCTCCTAAGCCGGTCTTCAGTTCTCAGAACGTACAATTGGAAAGTGAATTCTCACCACAAGAGCTCTACAACTGCTTAAAGAATAAAGATACTGCACCTGGTGAGGATGATATTACATACTCAATAGTGTCGATTCTAACAAGCACTGACTAAAGCTAGCTAAACTAGTTAAAAATCCTATCTTAGCTAGATATTCTAAAATATCTATTCCGGGTTAGTCAGTTGACTAAATTTAGAAAGCTTTAGATCATCCTAAAACATGTCCCAAGTTGAATACACGGTGCTGCCATCTAGTGGCGAGTAGCAATACGTATGGATTTATTTGATTGCTAAGGCTCATAATACACGAGGCTAGTAGCTCAAGTCTCGTGTTAAAATTACCTTTCGAAGCTTCAAACGAATGATTTGACAGTTCTGAAGTTGACATTTAATGATATTTTGATTGTATTCTCGGCGAAGACGTGAATAAGAAGAAGAAGACTGTAAATTGTAAACAAACCTCGTAACAAATCTAAGTTCTGTTTTCTAAGCTGTTTAATAAAATAACTACCTATAAAGGAAAAAGCTAAATGTACCAGAGGGTCTAGACAATGTAGGGAACAATCGATTAGCGAAGGGATATTCGATAAGTCCTAAAATGTTATTGTATGAGTTTGAACCAAATGGAAAGAGGTTAGTAAATTTTCCTATCAATGATTATAAGGATTCTACTTTATCTAGCAGAGTCTAGTGGTAGAATTCTGCTGATAATGATGATTTATATCATTACAAATTACTGATTTTATTCTTTATAAAAATGTGTACCAAAATGAAGTTGGCAAACTAAATGTGTTTTTTTTTTCAGAGAATCAAGCTAAAGCAAGTTATAATGATGTAATTTATAGCATACTCAGTAGAAGAGTTTCTATTTGTGTTAGAGCAGAACTGCCCTCAAGACGTGGATCTGTATCTGTATCAAATGAGGTAATTATAACAAGTTTATAAATTATTTTATTTGTAAGGTGTAACGGTAGCTTCAACTTGAACTTTTACTTTAAAAATCTTGTTTTTACAGGATCTTCAACACCTTCTATACTGAGCACTCAGGGAAATAGTTGATAAGCAAGCCCAATAACCCAATAAGCCCGGCTTGATGTCCGGTCAATCAAAGTTTAATGAAAACAGGTGTAATGGAAAATAAGTACACCGGTGTTTGAAACCTACCTAGTTTCTAGTTATTTCATTATTCATTCTATTCATATGAATGTACCAACTCAAAAGTTTTTGATTAATAATTTAATTTTATAACATATTTGGACAATGTAATAAATGTATTAGGTATAATAAAACATAAAACTTTCTGTTATAACTAGTTTTATTGAAAAATAAACTGAATGTTATACTAATTATCTGGCAAATAGATCATGCTTCGGTAGGAAAACCTTAATTAACTTCTGGCCAATATAATCTCTTCGTCTAGTTGAATGTTATTGATTTCTGGGTCTCCGGAATCTGCAAAAGTAACATTATTCAGTATTATCATTCAGACTGCCTCAGGTAGTTAGAAATTTACTTTAGGATCATTAAAGTATATCAGGATATCAGGATATCAGGTATGGCATGTATTATATTGTAGAATCAAAGGCTGTATTGCTTGTGTAGAGTAGGAGACGTTACATTTTGTAAAGAAACTGCAAAGTATTTATAATAATTCAATTTCACAGCTACGTACAATATTGTGAAATCTTTTCAATCTGTTCCTTGTTTTCATTTATAAAAATAAAATGGATTGCCTGGAGTAGTTGGGGATTCAATTATTTTGGTTTCTCTAGCTAGAATACACCATCCGTAGCGCTTGGGGCAGCTATTGGGCATATTATGCTTTGTTGAAATCTAGAACAAAATTATTGATTACAAAAGGATGTTGGTAGATAAGTTTAACACCAAATAATTGTGATTAAGCTTTTCAACAACTTACTCATTCTTTGCAGTCTCTTTGCTTTTGGGTAGTGATTTGATTTGATAATTCTTGATCCGCTACCATTGATTTATGTAGGTACATGCACAGAGCTTAGGGCCAGCACAGGGGATAGTAGGTAGTGGCTGAAAACAAAGATAAAGATTGATGAGCACAGGTAAAAGCAAAGTTATGCTAGAGACAGGTTCTTTACTAGTTCAAGATAACAAAACAAGGTAAAAACAAGATACATTTTTCTTTCTTTAGTGGATGATGTAAGATGGTTTTCTTGAAGGGATAGCAGCTTGAAAAATACGAACTGAGCTTGAGAAACATTTTGTTTTCAGGTTAGGTTTTATAACCAAACTAACACCAAGAATTTGAAACGTAGGTTCAATCCTACAGCAGAAGCACTGACAACATCAAGATCCTATGTAAAAACACAAACCTTTACGAAAAATCCAACCACAAACTTGCATGTTTTCGGTGATGTTTTCAAACAATTTTCTCACAGAAAACTTACTCCTGGCGGAGGATTTTCTTCTGGTAAAACACTCGAAAACACGTTTTGCATCACCTTGTTCATTACATAGTACTTCAATTAACACAAAAATATTATTTTGTTTGTTTTCGAGGTCCTACAAATCATATTTCACATCACAATCCTACTTGGTATTTTTAGTCAACACCTATTTACATGCTCGCTAAGATTAGGAATTTTACGCGTAAAACAGACTAAAAATGTACATTGAGAATAGGGTTTAGGCACTTTTGGCTAAGTTGAGTAACTAGCTAAGATTTTAGAGCTGTCATCCTAATTTTAGCTTTAGTTTGTTTTGCTGGAATAAGATAACTGACTGAAGCTGACTAAAGCTCATTTTAGCGATTTTTAATTAGCTTTAGCTAGTTATGTTCCACACAGAATTGGGGGCAATGATATATCATCTTCCAGTAGAGGGTAAAATCTTTTTACTAAAAATGTATAATCTCATTTTCAAACATGCAATAATTCCAGAACAGTGGCGAAATATTAAGATAATACCAATACCTAAACCTAATACTGATAATAATCTACCCAAATTTAGACCAATTTCACTTATTTCATGCTTATGTAAAACTTTTCATACAATGTTAACTAGACGTTTAGAATGGTACGTAGAAAAAAATGGAATTTTGGAACAGACAACATCCGGCTTTCGTAGAGGTCAATCTAGCGTTGATTGTGTCGTTAGATTGGTCTCAGAAATACAGATTGGATTTGCGAGAAATGTGCCTACGTTGGCATGCTTTTTGGATATAGATGGTGCATATAATAATGTTTTGGTAGAGCAACTAGCTCTAGCTTTAGATAAACTCAAAGTAGGGACTACAATTTGTAATTATTTATATGAATTTCTAAAAAGAAGGTGTTTAAGAATTATGGACGAAAATAAGACCAAATCATTTGTAAGATGGACTGGTAGAGGCCTAGCGCAGGGCGACCCTATTTCCCCTATACTTTTTAATATTGTAACGGCGGGAATAAGTCAGTGTGAGTGGACGGCGAAGTTAGAACGTTGCAATACGCTGACGATTATACCTTCTATGTACATAGTCCTAATATAATGAGCAGTATTAGTAGTATGCAAAATAGTATTATATCCGTCTCATTAGCACTTCAGGAAATAGGTTTAGAAATGTCTCTCGCTAAAACAAATTTATGTTTATTCAGCAGAAAACGAAGAAGACAAATTGTGGATATCGTAGTTGATGGTCAGACATTGCCAGTTGTTGAATGCATTAAATATCTAGGTACTTGGCTTGATAGGTCACTTCGATGGAGCAGACACATTAAGGAAACGCAAGAAAAAACGATTAAGATGATTAATATTATTAAAATCTTAGCTGGCGCATCCTGGGGGTTACATCCTAAACATCTTCGTAGGATCTATATTTCACTCATAAGAAGCAGAATCGATTATGCTAGTTTTATTTATGACAGTGCTGCTAAAACCCATTTGGTGAAATTAGATAGAGTTCAAAATGTTGCACTACGTGTAATAGGGGGGTTTATTAAAACCACCCCTATTCACGTAATGGAATGTGAGTTATGTTTACCTCCACTACATATAAGAAGAGAGTATCTCGCAACTAAGTACTGCTTAAAAGCACAATCTTGGTCTAACAATTTAACGATTGATTTAATTAAGGAATTATCAAATATGGCGGGATCACCGTACTTTAGTAGAAATAGAAACAAAATTCCCTTACTCTCCTCTGTGTTCAGCAATACAAAAATGGAAATTATTAATACCTGTAACCCTTTAAACATGTTTACCTTGGGTACCTGGATGTCCAATGTAAACACTAATTTCATAAAGACTTATGTTGATGATATAGTAGAGCCTAAGCGTAGATACGATAGAAGAATTTTAAAACATAATACCCTCCATATGTTATATAATCAATATGATGGATGGCATAAAATATTCACTGATGGATCAAAAACTGGCGATAGTAATGGCGCAGCCTATTATGATCCAGTACTTAATATTAAGGAAAGTTTTAAAATTGTAAATAATTCAAATTGTATCATGTCCATAGAACTTTTTGCGATATCAGAGGCGTTGTCGCACGTTGTCAATACCAAATTTAAGAAGGTTGTTATTCTGTCGGACAGCAGAAGTGCCTTACAGCATGTGGCTCGATGCGCCTCTGGTCTCAGAGGTGCATCGATTGCCTACAAAATAATTAGGAAGGTTTCGGAGTTGACAGCCGCGGGAACGTCTCTGAGAATCCAGTGGATCCCTTCACATGTAGGCGTGCGTGGCAATGAAGTTGTAGATGTTCTGGCCCGTGAGGCGGTATCTGATGGTCCTGAAGTTTACCTCAAGCCAGAATTCGCTGAAGTGTTACACAAGTATAAAATAATTGTAAGAGGTAAATGGAAGGAATATTTTGATATCGTCTCGCGGGAAAAGGGGATATGGTACAGGACAATACAAAGCGAGCCGCCTCATGTGCCGTGGTTCGCGAATACTAAATTAAGTAGAGAAATAATCGTGACAGCGCACAGGCTTCGCTCTGGACATATACCACTTAACGGGTTTAAATATTTAATGCGGAAGGTGGACAGCCCCAACTGTGAAATATGTCAGGTTAAGGAGGACGTTTACCATTTTCTTGTGGAGTGTGTGCGGAGTGTCTCAGTGAGAAGTTCTTTGTCTGACATAGGTAGGATAAACTGGCTGGATGTGGGTGTGTGGCAGAGTGTGCTGGCCGCTCAGACATCTGATGCGGCCGTCATGCTCTACCGACAGACCCTCAGACTCTTGAAGGAGTGAGTTTAATGGGAGACCTATGGGACCGGCATGCTCGAGGGTCGATCAAGGTCCCTAAATAATAAAAAAAAAAGATTAAAAAAAAAAAAAAAAAAAAAAATACATACATATTATACATAGAAATATTTGCAGATCATACAAACATTTATCCCGCCGCGGGGATCGAATTGCATAGTATGTATTACTGGCTCAAACCTTGCGAGCTGAAGTTTGGCACACGAGTGACTATGCAATGGTGACAGCAGGCTGACCTGATTGTCAAGCGGTTTGAGTTTAATTTCGACATAATTCAAGTTTCAACTAAGAATTTAAGATCAGACTGAGCCGATAGCATAATGCAGAGCAGTTTAATGGAATTCCATTTACCATTTCCATTACCGTCTTCCATTTATGCCTATAATGCTTTTCTCACGTAAACGGTTGCTTGGAAGAGAAGCGATAAGGCCGCCAGTTGTCTACCTAGATAAGTGTATTTTTTTCTTATATATCTTCTTCGCTGTGTGTTTGTGTAGAATAAAGAATTATCTATCTAATTCCTAGTGAAATACAGTAAAATACCCGCTTTTGGGCTCATTTGATTCATCTCACAGTATGTTAAAGAAGTTTCTAAGAAAAAAAGCAGTATCTAAGAAAAGCTGCAAGAGAGCTCTTTTTAGGATTAAGCTTGCCTTTGCCATTACTTCTCTAGATTAAGTGTTTATGTATGTTATTTCTTTGTGCAATAAAGAATAAATAAATAAGCTTGTTTTTCAAACTGAAGCTAATAGAGAATGTCTAGTGTACAGAGTCAGATACAACTAATTTAGTCTTCTTTTATTATTTTAGCTTGCTGTAACTTAATTTGTAATTTCCAGAAACTACGAAGACAGTAAGATAAAAGGGCTGCTGCTAAACCTGAACTTCGCGATGCCTTTCATCCTGGTGCTGATGTGGATCCGACCGATCACTCGGCACTACCTCACCGTGAGAGTCTTCAGCGGGATGGAGAAACCTCTGTGAGTTATTTTATTACCAACATACAATTGTATGATAAAGTGCAATATAGTGATCTACCAAAATCAAAAAAGTCAAAAAAACTTATTTATTATTATTATTTATAATACACAGGCAGCTCTCAGAGCTGATGCATGTATATCTTAGTCCTTGTCAGTGCGCTTAAAATATTTGTCCAGTCTATTCTTGAAAGAGCTCACTGAGGGGGCACTTATCACTGACTCTGGTAACCGGTTCCAGTTGTGCACGACGCGATTGGGCAATATGTGCTCTCTTGGATTGCTGGTACTTGGCCCACGATGCAGCTTTATTGAGTGTCCTCTCAACCTTTCATTTCTGTTCATGGTATATAGTGTCTCTGATAAATTTGGTACAGTATAATGGTTGTTTAGGATTTTATATGTCTCTATAAGATCTCCGCGCTCTCTACGTTGCTGAAGGGTATCTAGTCCAAGTTCCTGAAGTCGTTCCTCATAAGTCAGTGTTTTGAGACTAGGTACCATTTTCGTAGCTCTTCGTTGTACACGCTCGATAAGGTCGATATCTTTCTTAAAGTATGGACTCCAAACCTGGAATGCGTACTCCAACAACTTGAGTAAGAAAGCTATGCCTCAAACTGTGCTTGTTGGTCTGTTTCATCCCAGTATTGGTTTCGTAAAACTATTCTCATCTCTCTAAATATATCTGATCGGTCCTGCAGAATAAATGCGTTTCGACTTTGACTAATGTCCAATAGTCAAGAATAAACTTCCACGTTTAAAGTAAAGTAAAAGTTTATTTTGCTAAATTTGTGGTAGGTACAAGTACCTACCACAATTTTTTTTACATCGAATTTAGACGAATGTGAGTGCCTACTCAAACCTATTATGGTTTTCAGACACAATATTATGCTAAATATGTAGTTATTTTAGCAAATAATTAAATTAAAAAAAAAGATCACAAAATATGAAAGACCTAGAATAGAAATAGAGAATAGAACTTAAGAGTGCGCAGGAAACGCCGAACGAGACGGATTCGTGCCCCACTTCACCTCACCCTTCTGCCTAAATACGCAACACCGCCAACGCGGCAGAGTGCGAGAGTTCGAGTCGCGCATTGCCAATGTATTTTGGCCGGCTTATTTACGCATGGTACGGTAGGTAGTAGAACAGCAAATCAGCGAAAACATGAATATTATTTACTAGCTTCTGCGCGCGGCTTCGCCCGCGTGGTACCAACATTTTGAATATCCTATATGCTATTGGTAGGTAAGTACCTACTCGATTGTTTTAGATTTTTTAGCTGGTAGGATAGGCCTACTAGAATGTCAGCATGAAATAAAATAAAATAATAGGTAATTATTAGGAAGAAGGACATAGCTTCCTACACTAAAGGTACAACTTTACCTATTTTATGAAAAACGATGGGCGATTCCGAGAAAAAGTGACCGTAACGTAATGGATTTCCACCCGGAAAAAAAAATATAAAATGTGAATAAGTAAGAAATTTATGTTTGAATGAAATATGGGCCATCAAAAATTCCGTTACGTCACAAAGTTTAGATATGATTTACATAAAATGCAGTGGGAATTCAAGTTAACCATTTATTTAAGTACCTTCGAAACCCATCAGCCTTCAATTAATACGTCATTCACGTAGGAAATAACATAAAACAAACATAATATGTAACAAAACAATTCCTAAACGCTACTTTATGGTAAGTTTAATTGCACATTTTTTGTCTTTACTTTGGTATTATGTATGATAATTATGTCATTTTAAATTTAAACGAAACTTTAGTTATTACTCTACTTATTTGTCTTAAATTTGAGCGTCCTAATTTGCAAATGAATAAAATTAAGTTAAATCTATTATCACAATAATATGTGACAAGTGACGTTAGTGGAAAAGACGTCACGTTTAGGAATTATAGGGCAGGGCTTACATGAACAAAGGGTCAGTACCACCACTAACATAATAATGTGTTAGATAGCCTTAAAGACCAATTATAATAATTATGCTCATGATTTTGAATCAATCAAGAGAGATTTGCACATGAAAAAATGTTATAAAATATTTTACCAGCAAGATATATCAGCCACTCAAACAAATTTAATAAAAATTAAGAATTGTAATTTTAATTATTAGGTATTTAGGTACCGAAATCACAAATATTAGTAGCCGAAAAATATTGTTTAGCTATACATGATGAGTTTTTGTATTTTTCGCATTTATTGATGACTAGATATCCGTCGCGGTCCCTTGGGAAAACTTCACTTTCCCGTGATAAAATATAGCCTATAATCATCAGAGATAATTGTAGGATTCTAATGGTGAAAGAATTTTTCAAATCAGTCCAGTAGTTTCGGAGCCTATTTAATTCAAACAAACAAACAAATCTTTCCTCTTTATAATATTAGTATATACTATATATTGTTTGTTATCATTATAGAGCATCCAAAAATTCGAAAAAAGAAAAAAATATACTGGGTAAAAAAGACGTCTACCGAAGCCAAAAGGGTATGTACAGCATTCCAACCCAACACTCAACGAAATCCAAAATCGCCCAGCTGGATGAGCGCTATTAGGCGCGTTGTTTTACATAGATTGCTGTAATTTGTATATTATGTTGTTCTCGTAGTAAATAAGTGGAAAATAACATAAAATGACGTAGCTAAGTAAATTTACGTTTAAATTACCTTTCACTGAAAGTCCCATTCAAATCAGTTCAGCCACTCCAGTGATTAGCCCGGGACACAAGACAGATAGACAAAAAAAATAACAATGTTTGTGTGTGTTTAAGTATCGTGTCGATAACTACACAGACTGAGAAAACAGTTATTTTGAAATCACAGGGAGTTCTTTTGGTGATTACTATCTTCATACAAACAAACTTTTACCAGCATTATTTTATTCTATTCGAAATGCATTATAAGCATCAATAAGTCGGATAATAATATAATAGTAAGCGATATTATTGCAGGCACAATGTAAACCATGCTTAATAGTTCCATTACGTCACATTTTGCTTTCCGCTTATACATCACGTCGCGTTGCGTTGCGGACGTAACGTAATGATGCCGGTCAATAAACAAACTCAAATAACGTAGTTGTTTCTTACATTTCTCGTGAATATTGCATTAAATCAAAATCTAGATAGATAAAGTAATTAGTCTTTAAAAGTTGTATGTCTAACGAATACTACTTATCAAGAAAATCCAAGTTCGTGGTGGAAATCAAAAACAGAACATCGTGACGCACGATCTTTCTAATCCATGTCACAGGCGCTACTGCGCCTAAAAATCTAATAAGATGTTTATCTATGGTCTAAAATATTGCCATAATCCTAAAACAACTATTAAAAATCGATATTATTCTCTAAATATCGATTTATGATCGTAGCGTAAGCGGAATTTTCCACCGGTACCGATTTTAGTCTCAAGACAAAATAGTATTTTTTTAGTATTTTGAACTCATAAACGTTGTATTCAGGGTATAAAATTGCATTTCGTGCATAAGATCTTTCTAAAAAGCATAAAATTGACATGCAAAAAGACTATAAAATTTTGCCTTCGGAAATTTCAAAAGTTGGGTGTGACACTCGAAAAAACCGCCTCCCGAGATCTTATTTTGCCAATATTTTTGCGAAAAAAATGTATTTATGAGCTTTTTGTTATCTAATTATTATCAGTTTTTGAATTATATTGTACGATGTTGTTAAAAAAACCCTTGTTTAATTATCAATAGCCTGCAGAATATGAGTCGAAAGTTGTGTGACAGGCCATTTTTTCTCGGAATCGCCCCGATACCTAGGTAGGTAAATAGAAAAAAAAATGTTTATATTCAAAGTGTGACGCAGACAAGCACAGGTCCGTCCCGCTCGCAATGCCGTAGCCAACTGACTACAGAGCGTCGAGCGGAATGGCAAGATATGCTTTTCTCGTGAGTGAGTAGTACAGAGCGATAGCCGCGCACCGTATTTTATAACGACGTAAGCGCCAAAATAGTTTTTATTTAATTAAAAGTTAATTAAACAACCTATCGAAAAATGAAAACACAAATTTAAAGAATTACTTCAAGGTTTTTTGACAAATCGAAAACCCCAAAGAAAAATTGTCTTGTTCCTGAGATAAATAGCAAATTCTGTGCAAAACATGTATTTTTCAAAAAAATATATTATCGAGAAAATTTTAACCAATCGTGTTTCTAAAAAGAAGCAATCCGAGATAAAAGTTCGAAGTATCATTTCCCTAAATATGAAGGTGGTAGCTTTTACAGATTCTGAGATAAATAACGATTTAGAAGTACAAAATCGTTTCTAGCACACTCTTAAGACCTACAGCGAAATGTGTTTTTAGCTGGAACTCTGAATGCCCTAGTGCTTTTTCGGAAAATGCAAACTTTGCCAACTATGCTTTCCAAAACTTCACACCTTTTTACCTTACTCACCTATCTATTAACTTCCAGAATGACATCAGACGCATTCGACACTCTACGCCTAGTGCTGGTTATATTGACGGCGGTGTCCCGTATAGCGATAATGCCGGCGCAGTTACAACACTATCTCGACATGGCGGATAGACGTTTGCGGGCGCAGCGAGCTGAGGCTGGGAACATCACTAATATAGATCTGCAAAAAAAGGTAGATAGAGATTATTATAGCCAAGGGGATAAAGCAGTGTATTAAGTCAAGGGCGCACAATTGGATTCTAGAGTTAACTCCCGAGCGATCGAGGGTTTTTATAGTTATTCCCGAGTAAAACGAGGGAGTTTACTAGAATTCTGAGAAAGCGAGGGACCCGTTAAACGTGTTGTATTGCTAAAGCCAGATTCGACCAAACTAGGTAGTCGCAGCATAAGCTTATACTGTAAATAAAATCAATAAACTCTCTAACCTATAATTCATTATTAATTTTACTTACAGTTTTAAGTTTTAGTTCGGTCGAATCCGGCCTTATAATAATGCGAAAGTGAGTATGTTTACATATTTTATGTTTTAATCACACATCAACCAGTGCACCAATATCAAACATGGAATAAATGTAGATCCTCGAATAACACTCAAACACATAATGTAAACAACGGAACGACATTTAATTATTATAATTTTTATATTATAATTATAATTTCAGATCTCATCAGTATTCTACTACCTATGCGTGGTAGCGTTGCAGTACATATGTCCAATCGTCATGATCCTATACTCAGCGCTTATGTACAAGACCCTCGGTGGTTACACATGGACGGCGTTGTTCTATGATACGCCTGAAATGTGCGGGTTGGAAAGCCCACAGCCGACTCCCCGCACGGTGGGAGAAGAAGGCGAAGAGTTTGTACTGGCTTGGGAGAATCTCAAGATGGTATGTTCAAATTTAATCAAAATAAAAAAATTTAAAAGGGCCGTTTTAATGGGGTTATGCCTCGACTATCAATCCGAAGGTCGTGGGTTCGAATCCCGGCCGTGCATTAATGGATTTTTCCGATGTTTTGTAGCTTAAGTTCTACTAAGTTACCTTAATACAATCATAAAAATTGCACCAAACTATAAAAAATATGAAACTGACATGTCTGGAAAAGATCTAATATTACACCATCATATTTTTGGATGAAAAACTGAATTTATTGTAATTTTTATGCAGGGTCTATAGCACGAAAAATTTTAATCGTAGATTAAAAAGTGATTCTGAGAGAATGTCTACTGTGCCTTGGGGATACAGTCATGATTTTAATTTCCAGGTGTTCACAGTAGAAGTATACCGTGGTGTACTGGGCTTTACCACGTGGTGGTGCGGCTTCGCCTGGTTCGTCACCACCGCGCTCGGAGCCGCCTACCAGACTTACTTCCGGATCTCATGATCACAACCTGACGCACACAATACAAATAGAATAAATAATTTATTGATAATATAGGACGGTCCAAACAGTGAGGTCAAAATAAAAAAAACAACTATTTTATCCATGCTATTCTGTCCCTGAGCATTTTTATTAGAACGTTCTTGGTGGACTGCTAACTTGACGATACAACCAGAGGACACCACCACCGCGCCATGCGAGAAACAACAAAAGAAGCTAATTACGGTAAAACGTGACATCTTAGTGTTTCCAGTTGCAATTTATGAGGGTACAGCATACAAATTCTAGTATGTCCTATCAAAATTCGTTTGCTGAGTTACCCTCTTAAATATCGACTGGAAACACTTAGATGTCACCTTTTACTCTTCTATTGTCTGCTTTCGCTCGCATGGCGCAGTATCGTCTGGTTGTGTCTTCAAGTTGCCAGTCCACAAAGAACCAAAAAAAAAAAAAAGTGCTCGATGACAGAATTGGGTGGGTAAAATTGTTGATTGACCTATGAGTTAGTGGCCAACCCTGTTGACGGAGTTTTAAGGCCGCTTAGTTAAACTTGGTAAAATACCCCATATTTTCTTCGAGCTACTTTTAAAGTTGTTTATTGAGAATTCTTTGAAAACGAAAGTTTGTAAACATAAAAAATGGATGTTTATTTTCAGGTTTTTTTTCTTTGTACTTTAGTGCATACAATAATCAACAATCGATTTCTTTTGACATCACTGTTTGGTCCACCCTGTAGAACACAAAAAAATTATAAGAGTGGAACAAAAGCGAATTCCTATTGACCTAGAATCGCCTGTTTCTTAGAAAGTACAAAATCAAAATCAAAATCAAAAATCATTTATTCAGTAGGACCGCAGGGATCACTTAGAATAGTCTTAAAACTAATTTTACTCCTGTTCTTTCGCGACCAATACCGTGAAGAATCAGGGCAACAAACACGGTCTGGGGCCTATCATTTTTTTAGGTGATCCATGGATCCATTGAGTTGGAGCAAGTCCCAAGCTTTTTTGTCATCCAAATAATCTGATATCTTATAATAGGCTTTTTTACAGAGATGACGTTTAATTGTATTTTTAAATTTAGTGATTGATAAATTTTGCAATTCGCTTGGGACTTTGTTATAGAAGCTTACACATTGCCCTTTAAATGATTTCATAATTTTATCTAATCTAGTAGTGGGAACAGCGAGTTTATCCTTATTTCTAGTGTTTACCGGCAAACCGAAACCGAACAAGTTTGTAATCGGCCAAATCACTTGAACAACACAGTTTTTATGCATAAAATTATTTGTACACTTTATTTTTGTTGTAATTTAGCGATGAAATAGGAACAGGCTATCTAATAACGCGTAAAAATAGATAAAAACTAATTAAAAGAACGGGACAATTAGCAACAGCTGTTTGTCATAGGGTTGCCAACAAGCGAAAAAAACAAAATTGTGCATGAGTCATGCTATGATTAATGTTATACAGATATCGTATATTTTCCCGAAGCTTCGACAATTGAAACCGGATTAGTATTACAAAAATAGTTTTATCATTATGAAATTAATTTCAAAATTATGCTAGTATCGAGCCGTAATCTCATAAATCTCTTTTTATGTCTGTCTCGCTCGCACTCGTTGGGTTGATGGATCGCTATAGTACCCAGTGCGTGGTAGATATTCTCTTAGTTCTCTAGGTTAGGTGGGTAGTTAGAGGCATGTCCATTGTCCAAACACTGGTACATGCCTACATTATCATGATCAAAATAAACATCTGTAGAGCATTGAGCTGTAAACTTGACTTCAATGCTGTAAAGTAGGTATCTATTTTATATTTCTTAGATATGTTTGAGAATGTCTACCGTACCGTAGGTATACATCGTTTGTCGATCCTGTTTTTTAAAGAAGAGAAACAATTATAGGGTTCACTGATGTAAGCATGATAGTCAAAATACCAATGTTAAAACTATTTGTAATAGGCGCTCGTTGTGTTCAGTAAGCCGGGAACAAAGTGTTTCCATTGAAGTAATGCTACCATTTTCAATCGCATTCATTGCTGCCAATCAATAAACTACCATGGTAATGTTTTGTACAGAAAATGTATTCTACTTACATTTAATATTATTCCAATGCTTACTTTTATTCTAAGCAATGCACATTTTTGTATTTATAATAAGTAAGCATATAATAGTGTGTGATTTTACCCCGAATTGCATTTAGTTTAAGTTCGTTATTTTTGTGTTGCGCTGTATTTTATACTCTTTCAGACAACCAATGAGTGCAATAACAAAAGACTTGTAGATAGAATTTGGCTGACTATTGTTTGTAATTTATTGTGTTTTTCTATTTATTTTGGATTGAAAGGACTGTTTGTTATTAAAGTTTTATAGTTTTTAAATGTCTTTTATGTTTTGTTATCCCCAGATCCCATAGTTTTTCCATCCGAAAATAAAATGAGAAACTGAGTTAACAGCTAGCTAAGAACCATCCAGGATTAACCAGACTTTTACCAAATAAATTATCTTTATCTTTTATCTTTACCAAGAAGTTACCCCAAGTTCAAAATCAGCGGAGTAGACCGATTTTCGAACAATGCGGTTGTAGCTAAACGTGTGTTGCACACGTTTATCTAAATATTAGCACCATCTATCGGTGGTTTTTGTAGCTAGAGCTACTTTGTTTGATCATAGACTGTGATTTTGATTACGAAATAACATTGATAGATGGCGTGGCTAGCAAGTTTTCATTCCTTTTAGGACTTCAAATAAAAATTGTTGTTTTAATAATGCACTAGTTTGTAGCCTCTCGCTTAATCTCATGTATTACCACAGATATTACTTTACTCCTTGCCGTCAATACTTACCATAATTATGTTTACTGTACATAGAAATAGCGATAGCATTATTGGTTACTTGGGCTCAAAAGACTCGTACCCAAAACATTATTATTATTGATTGTAGTGCTGCTGGTGGGGAGAGGAATGAGTGGGGGTAGGGGAGCAAGGGTAGTGTTGTTCACATGTTGTTTATAAAATGGACTCAATATACCATTGTAATACAACTAAAATAATATCATACATCCTAATCCTATTCTAATATAATAAAATAAATCTGAAAGTTTGTGAGTATGTTTGGATATTTGTATATTTGTGTATCACTCACGCTTAAACCAGTGAACCGATTTGGATGAAACTTGGAATAGGCGTAGATAGTTACCTGGAATAGCATATATAGGCTATTCAAAATGTTGGTACCACGCGGGCGAAGCCGCGCGCAGAAGCTAGTTTACAATATCATGCGGCTATCTATCTATAAATAAATAATGCTGAACATTTCACACAGCATCATCTAGCTCCAATGCTTATCATGGGAAACAGATAACTGATATACTACTTATATACTTATTGTTTGTTAATACATAGGTACATACTATACATAGAAACACAATATGATTGTGCTTTGCCACCCATGCCATGGGGTATCCCCAAGGCGCGGTGGGGCGGTGGCAACAGGACTGTTTACATTTGTTTTACGTTTTCTTAATCTGCACGTACGTGTCAGCACGGGGTCGTAGAGTTTGGCTATCTGGGTGGGATTTGTGCCCATTTTGGCCGCAAGAAGCGCAAAATATGAAAATAGTGAAGGCTGGCTTATAAGAAGGGAGGCCTGTTTAACACAGAATACAGATTAGATAGGTATCTAATACCCAGCAGTGGGTGCTACCGGGCCGAGTTGATGATGATGCATGATAAAGTTTGAATTAGTTAGATAACTTTCTTGAACACAATTGTTGTCAAAGTTTGATAAATCTCAAATTGACGATGATTCAGTCCCAGTCTTGGTAAATACAAGACTTATTAAATGACGTCATCCACAACATCACTATTGAGGACACATTCTGACGCAATATGACAACGAGAGCTGTCAAATCAACCAATCAGAATTATTCGCGGTTGGGAAGAAGGCACCTCATTGGTCCAAAGCTGGAACTTTCCAGAAATTCCCAGTGACGTCCATTGACACTGCGTGCGCATATGTACTCTATGGTATTATTGCAAAATTTGCAAAGCAGATTTATTTCGTGACAAGAAACCGTCAATCGCGCACGTTTGCCGAGTTTGTTCATCAGAGCAAGCTGATAATATACGACTGATTTTGAAGTATTATCACACAAGAAACACAAGGTAAGTCAATAAATCATCTCATTGTAATCGTAGTTTCTGAATAATTACTTACTTTTTTCGTTAAAATTTATAAAAAAATTATACTAATTCACTAGACCCACGCGAGGGCGAAGTTCTTGAACGTCTTTTCGTTTACTCATTCTTATCAAAGAATTTCGCAATTAGATCAAATTTCCAACAATTTGTATGAAATAGGTAGCCTCACTAGCCTCTAGATTGTGCGGTTGTGCGGTGCGGTTCCTTTGTCCCTTCTATTGCTGCACGTGGTTCATACACCTGGGTTTTCTCATAGTTTAGTTAGCAATCGGTGCGTCATCATAGTAGTCTTACCTGGTTCCGCGTAATTACTTATCAAGGTGAGAAGTCTTCGAACAATTCCAGAAGGTTCGTCGATCGATAATGCTTGTGTAATGGCCGCCCGCTCGCGCTGGGCCTTTCCGCGCAGTTGTATCTCTCCATATTACAATCTAAATCGGTACCTACTAACCTTCCCTAGAAATGTGAAAAATGAGCTTACCGCCCACGTTTTATCGCATCGTTACCGCGGACCGCAAAATGGCGGACCTCCCTAACCTAACTTTGAGTTAGTATCGTATCACAATGATGTCACATGCAACCTTCATGAAGTTGAACTAAGTATCTAAAGGTCAAGTTTACTTGTTGCAGATGGCCAAAGCACCAGCGGTAGGTATCGACTTGGGTACCACTTACTCCTGCGTTGGAGTGTTCCAGCATGGAAAGGTGGAGATCATCGCTAACGACCAGGGCAACAGAACTACGCCCTCGTACGTCGCCTTCACGGACACCGAGCGTCTCATCGGTGATGCCGCCAAAAACCAGGTTGCGATGAACCCCAACAACACAATCTTCGGTAAGTTTCACATGGAAATATTTTCAGCTAAGTTCGGGTTGTGTAGTCTGCCTGCCACTGTTTGGTGTATGAAAGTACAGTACAACTCTACAACTCTTCTCAACAAAGCCTTCTGAAATAATAAACGTAGGTAAGGCTACGAACAGCCAAAACGTCGGTATAATAAAGGTAAAAACGTGATAAAATCTTGAATATCTAAAAAATGAATTGTGATCGAGAATGTTTAAGATACGACTATAAAGCTTTGTCACCTTCGACCAAAAATAATAAAACATTCTAACAAAAACTGTTTTTAGAAGACAACACTCTTCAGTGTCGCGGGAGACCTGGCATAAGACTAATTAATCTACAATGACAAAGTTGCAAAAACAATCTAAAAATCTTTATTGCTATCTGTAACTGGGAACTTCTTTGTTACACCATGTGAACAAAGTTCAAATCTTTCCTGACCTTAGGTCAGTGATGGTAGGTACCAATTTTACATTGTCATTTCATTGGTTGTTTTTTCATTGTAATTTTAACTGAAGGAAAATTATTGCTGGATTGTCACTCTTGTAAACATGTGCAGCGCTGTGCATCTATACCTACAGTAACTATTGTTAAACCTGTGTCCTAGATATGAGATCAATGACATTACTAAACTGGGTGGGGCACTTACCTATGTTAGTGTATGTAGGTAGTACTAGATTCTGCGCGTGGCTTCGCTCGCGTTGTACCAACATTTTGAATAGCCTTATGCTATTCCAGGTCAATGTATGCCTATTCCAAGTTTTATTCAAATAGGTTCACTGGTTTAGGCGTGATTGAAACACAACATCATACAAACATCTAAACAAACTTGCAGCTTTACTATATGAGTGGGATTCAATTACACTACATACCTACATACAGTGATATAAATAGGTACCAATCCTAGAATGTTTGTAACATCTATCTAGGATAACAAAAGCATCAACCATGACAAGCCTGATATTTGATTACACCACAGTAACAGGAAGTGGTTTTGAGTGTGACTCATTCAATTCATAATGCAAGAGTAGGTACAATACTGCCATAATTTCATCATCTTAATAAATGACTAGCATTCTAGGAACTATTTCCTTCTTTTAAAAAGAAATTAAAAGTCGTTGAAAAATAAAGGATTAACAAAAACTAATTGAATAGTAAACCAAACAGTGGAAGGTCTAATAATAATTACAAGTGTTTATGATGATACCCAATATACTAGACTAGAGTCTCTGAACATATTGAATGATACCAGTATTCTGAGGAACCATTTCCAAAATCTTAAGGTTTTAGGAATAATTTCAGTTGCTACAATGTGAGTGTGCATTGTTTCAGATGCTAAACGTCTCATCGGCCGCAAGTTCGAGGATGCTACAGTTCAAGCCGACATGAAACACTGGCCCTTCGAGGTTGTCAGTGATGGAGGCAAACCAAAGATCCAGGTAGCTTACAAAGGAGAAAACAAAACCTTCTTCCCGGAGGAGGTCAGCTCCATGGTGCTCACCAAGATGAAGGAGACCGCCGAGGCCTACCTCGGCAAAACGGTGCAGAACGCGGTGATCACGGTTCCGGCGTACTTCAACGACTCTCAGAGACAGGCCACCAAAGATGCGGGAACCATCTCAGGCCTGAACGTACTCCGAATCATCAACGAACCGACCGCCGCCGCGATAGCATACGGTTTGGACAAGAAAGGACAGGGAGAACGCAACGTCCTGATCTTCGATTTGGGCGGCGGAACCTTCGACGTGTCGATCCTGACCATCGAGGACGGCATCTTCGAGGTGAAGTCCACCGCCGGAGACACCCATCTGGGAGGGGAGGACTTCGACAATCGCATGGTGAACCACTTCGTGCAGGAGTTCAAGCGAAAGTACAAGAAGGACCTCGCGACCAACAAGCGTGCGCTGCGTCGTCTGCGCACCGCCTGCGAGCGCGCCAAGCGCACTCTCTCCTCCTCCACGCAGGCCAGCATCGAGATCGACTCTCTCTTCGAGGGCATCGACTTCTACACTTCCATCACGCGCGCGCGCTTCGAGGAGCTCAACGCGGACCTGTTCCGCTCCACCATGGAGCCCGTCGAGAAGTCCCTGCGCGACGCCAAGATGGACAAGTCACAGGTGCACGACATCGTGCTCGTCGGCGGCTCCACCCGCATCCCCAAGGTGCAGAAGCTGCTGCAGGACTTCTTCAACGGCAAGGAGCTGAACAAGTCGATCAATCCGGACGAGGCCGTGGCGTACGGAGCCGCCGTGCAGGCCGCCATCCTGCACGGAGACAAGTCCGAGGAGGTGCAGGACCTGCTGCTGCTCGACGTGACGCCGCTGTCGCTCGGCATCGAGACCGCCGGCGGGGTGATGACCACTCTCATCAAGCGCAACACCACCATCCCCACGAAGCAAACGCAGACCTTCACCACGTACTCGGACAACCAGCCCGGAGTGCTCATCCAGGTGTTCGAGGGCGAGCGGGCGATGACCAAGGACAACAACCTGCTCGGCAAGTTTGAGCTAACCGGCATCCCGCCCGCGCCGCGCGGCGTGCCGCAGATCGAGGTCACCTTCGACATCGACGCTAACGGCATCCTGAACGTGTCCGCGGTCGAGAAGTCCACCAACAAGGAGAACAAGATCACGATCACCAACGACAAGGGCCGTCTCTCCAAGGAGGACATCGAGCGCATGGTCAACGAGGCCGAGAAGTACAAGAACGAGGATGAGGCGCAGAAGGAGACCATCCAGGCCAAGAACGCGCTCGAGTCGTACTGCTTCAACATGAAGTCCACCATGGAGGACGAGAAGCTGAAGGACAAGATCACCGACTCTGACAAGACCATCATCCTCGACAAGTGCAACGACACCATCAAGTGGCTCGACACCAACCAGCTCGCCGACAAGGAGGAGTATGAACACAAGCAGAAGGAGCTGGAGGGCATCTGCAACCCGATCATCACGAAGCTGTACCAGGGCGCCGGTGGTGTTCCCGGAGGGATGCCCGGTGGCATGCCAGGCTTCCCCGGCGGAGCCCCGGGCGCGGGTGGTGCGGCTCCCGGCGCCGGAGGGGCCGGACCCACCATCGAGGAGGTTGACTAAACATTCCACTCCATTTCACCAGAACATCGCGGTATTATTTGCCTAATGAAACAGAATAAACTATTTGATTCATATTTCTTGTTTTTCCTGCATATCCTATTTCGTTCTTTATTTAGGTTGTGTATTTTTGTTAGCATACTTATCTATCCAGAAATAGACTCCTACATACTAAACAGAATAAGTTTCTGATGCAAGAAATAGAATCTGTATTATTAGATGTGTGTGGGCGAGCGACTAGACACGCGGTCACTTCGTTTAGTTTATAGTTAGGACTTCAGTATTCCTCGAGAGTAATTAGGAGTAGGTAGGCTAGCACGTTACCCAGGTGGTTAAATTCTCATAGCACGATGTGTGACCTAGTTTCAACCACCACCACCTACATAGTTATTATTGATCTCGCCCACAGACCCGTAGGTAAGACAAGTGTAGCGTTGGAATGTAATAATGTACTTTACTAAGTAACGTTAGTACAAAAAGAACTACTCAACAGAACTGTTAAGGTGGGGAGTTAACGATCCTATTATTCTATCCTTCCATATACGTTATGGAAGGATAGAATAATAATCCTAATCCTAATCCTAATAACCTAATAATCCTAATCGTAATATCCTTCCTAATATAATATAATAAATCTGAAAGTTTGTGAGTATGTTTGGATGTATAGATGTTTGTATGTTTGTGTATCAATCACGCCTAAACCAGTAAACCGATTTGGATGAAACTTGGAATAGGCGTAGATAGTGACCTGGAATAGCATAAAGGCTATTCAAATAAATAAAATAAATAGTATAATTCTATTAGAACTAAAACGTATAGAAAAAAGAGCACTGATACACCTCTAAACCTCCTTTGTTTGTGCTATCGAAGTTTTATCAGTAAGAATGGGTCTACGGGCTACTACTCTTACCCAGTGAATTGGCCTACTACTTGCAGAGAATTCTGTGCTCGTAGCCGTGGCCCGTGTGTACCTACGTTGAAACCTAAAAGTTTGCTATCGTTGCTATTTTATCGATATCACATTTTTCCCACGTCATGTAGCCTATACCTACCTAACAGTAACAGCGCCGTGATAAGTGGGCGAATTTCCATTGAACGAAAATAATTTTCCAGCGAGTTATAAAAATAAAATAAACACAGACAGCACCAAAGTCCAAGGTGATGTTCAGGTCAAATCAGTATCGGTGATGTGATAGGTAAACCTACCGTACCTATCTAAAGAAATTTCAAATGTACCTACCTACGTAGGTAGTTAAGTACTTACCTATTATCTGCAGTAAAATACAAATTAATTAAATCGGCTAAAATTTCTAAGTGCATAGTTTAGTATAAGTAATGCGTAATAATAAGTCCCAAAGGCTAGATAAGAATTACCTCAAGATTAAGCTATTATGGTAAGCCATTGTGTTTTTATGAGAATAAAGTTCTTTAACTAATGTTTATAATTTTGTAATTTTAAAGTGTTAGACCACACGTAGGTATTTCATTGAGATATGAAAAGTCTTATCTAAATATTCGATTCCGACGGGATTCGAACCCGCAATGATCAGGCGATCCTTCTAAAGCCGGAGTGCCTTACCGCTCAGCCACGGAACCCTAATCGTCACAATCGAAATTTTTACCGGTAAATACGATAAATAAAGCTTATCAAAAATTTCGATCTTTTCAAATGATCTAATGCGGGGTTTACACGAGGGCAGTACCAATAAGTAGCAGCAAACATCAAGCTGCCTAGTGCGGGGTTCGAGGTAAATTATTTATAATACCTACTAACCTACTTATAGTTCTACGTTACGTTTGGGTGTTCCTGTGTAGTAAGTAGGTGTTATTTTTCTGGTGTACAATAAAGTTGTATTCTATTCTATTCTACCTACCTGATATTATGTATAAGTGGGTTCTACCTGCTAAGGTATAAAAAAGTATTGTAGGTAAAGTACCTACCTATTTTTGCTATGTCAGATCCTGACTCAGGATGGCTAAATACCTACTTATGAACTTTTTTTTTTAAATGTCTCAAAATATGAGTTCGTAAGTATCAAAGCTACCTCCCAGATATGATATGCCTTGCTTAGACACTTTGGATCCGGGGGTTAAAATAAATCTACAATTTTCCAGTTGACTTTTTATTTTGGCATTATGCAATCAGCAATACCAACATAATAAATAACAAATCGATAACATTATGTACAGTACAATATATAATTATTTCGTGCTATTGCAAAACAAGTACAGTCAACAACAGAAAGATCTATTAATCTAAATCAACCAAAAATATATGATCAAAAATATTCGCATTATTAATAAGCTTAGGTCATTTCTTAGCAATAGTTAAACAAAATATATTTTTAAAACAGTGTGGTAATCTTTAAACTTAGTTTTATTTAAAGGGGAATCTGGTGAACCGATGACTCGATGAGTTCACTGGGATCCCCTGGGGGATCAGGTTAGGGGATCCTGGTGGCCGAACCCTTAATTAACCCTTAAGCTTTTCCAGCAAGGTCTTGTGTGGACTACACAGACTAATTTGTCTGTGGTGGACTATCATTGTGGTACAGTCACGAACAATAAGATGTATACACTCCATACTTTTAAAATTAATATCACACTAAAAATAATAGATGTAGGTTCAAATCAAAAAGCGGAAATTGATTTCACACAACTAGTGGCGAAATCAATAAAAATACCAGAACATTGTTGGACACGTTGACCTGTACATGGGTTGAAACATTATGGAGTGTATACATCTTATTGTCCGTGACTGTACCTGCATAGGATATATGAGTGTTGAGTGTAATGTAAATTAAATACATAGCCTACATTCAATGGCGACAATTTTTGACCTTGAGACAGTTATTTTTGAACAATCATTTAAAATACTTAGATCTATCTGGAGTTGAAAGGTCGTTGGTAGGTGAGTACCTTATATTTTTATCATTCATCAGCTGTATTTAGGCCTTGAAACTCAGTACTAACTATTGCTAAATATGCAGAAACCTTATGTTTTTGTGAACATCCAAATACAGTTAGCGAAGTTGGTAGACTATTTTGAACACATGTGTTTCTTCAATTTTCTGAAATCCTCGTGCTAGCTTCACCCAGGTGAAGCCTATTTCAGTTTGAATTAATGTAGACAATTCACACCTCAACATTTAACTTGGAATTTAGTCGTTCATCTGTCTACAACCTGCCGCTGAACCTAAGGTCTGTTCACACTCTGTCTACAACCTGCCGCTGACTGAACTTAGGGTCTGTTCACTCACACCGATACGACGCGATGCAATGCGGTGCTTTTTTGAAATATGGAACTGATCTCGAAATATGACAGCACGATCATTTACATTTGAAAAAGAGAACCGAGTTTCGTCGCTTCGCATGTTGGGAACAACCGGTGCCGGTAGAGGCATTAGTTTTATTCACTTCATCGACGCCGTAAGCGTGGATTGGATTGGTAGATTGGTTAGATTGGTTGGCTCATAACTAAAACCAATCAACGAATCCACTTTTACGGTGCGTAGTGGTGAATAAAAGCCTGACCCTCACTGTCAAAACAATAGCGTTATACCAGCAAGCTACTACGAGTATGTACTACGTTCTAACTAAAGGTATATTTACACAAGTACAAAACGCTAGCTAGCTTCACGTCCCAATCCTGTACTATAAGGCTTGGCATAAGCCACATTACTTCACTCCACTGAGGAACATTCTCTAACAAGTTTAGTTGTCCACACTTTCTATTAAGTAGATTAAAACGTCATTTTTGTATTCAGATCAAACGAAATTACATTTTGAGGCTGATAATGTTTTGTCGTTACTTTTAATGGCAATCGGTGCCCTTTGAGCTTAACTTGTCTTTCGCAGAAGTGCAGTGGTACCTACCATCTAGGCTAGATGATAGTCCTACAAAACTTTTTAAAGAATATTCTTCATTTTTAAAACTATCCACAACAATCTTTTTCACGCCACTAGTGTTATCATTATCTACCATTGGATTGAACTTATAATGACATTAAAAAGAAACGCAATTAAAGAAGGTAAGTAATAAATCATCGTAGAACAGAAGGTAGGTACAATGATCTATTAGATTGAAGGAATAGTTGCCACTTTAATATTCATCTTTTATTAGTCATGTAATTTAGGGAACAAAAACCACCGAAGCACTAACCTACGCACGTAGCAGTGCCACTACGCGCGTAGCAAATTAATTAAACGGGCCACTACAAGCGTAGCGTCGCTACGCGCGTAGGTAGGTGCTACACAATGAAAATTATGCTTTCTTTCTTTATTAGGTGGTATGAAAACAGTGTGGCAAATGAATTGGATAGGTTCTTTAGATAAGTGTATAATGCGAAACGTTTGTTATTATGTCTTTCGCACATGTTTATTTAATATCCTTGGTACAGTATTCGTAGAAGATAGGTGCTTCCATCGTACTTTTTACTTCGTCAATTTAGGCAATTTATTAAACCTCCATATTAAAACATCGATGTTTACAAGTCAATTATAAATACTTTGAAGTATGCAATGTTATTACTGAGAGATGAGGGAGCGATTTTCGTAATAATGTCAAAGCTCAGAATGTTACCAATTGTTCGCGCTAAACCTTATCCTAGTCCGTACAGTCTTTGCAATGTCTATCATAATCAAAACATCCATACTATAATGGGATCAACATAAACTCCATACAAATAATACAACATGCACTTACATCTACATAACAATGATTTGAACGATCTTACATAATCTAGAACTTCAGAAGTCATCAACAATTGGCTAAAATTCAAGCACTTTAAAGTTTAAACTATTTAAGTAGATTTAGAAGGAAATAAACCTAAGTCTACGCTACTAAGTTTCAAAAGCACTGAATTGCCTAGATAGACCTATCAAGAATTTATACAGATGCAATAGTGCAATGTAAAATTGGATTACTGATTATGTATAATGGTACGGGCTCATATGTGTCTAATGCCTACTAGCTCGATTTTTGACATAAAAAACATACAATTTATGTCGAAAATCTCGATAATTAGTGACATTAGACGTAGCTGGTCCCAGGTATCAGAGAAATAGCGAAGCTAAGGTGCTATAAAGCTTGGAACAAAACACTAGAAATATCCCTCCTTTAATTATCCTAATTTGTAAAGGGCAGTGTTGAACGATATAGTTTTGTCTAGATATGTCTAAGGTCTTGATGACTTCTGAAGCCCTGCTACCTAAGCTTCAAGCGTTCATCTTATCTTAACTAACTCGGTAATATCAACTTTTGGAATTCTATCGGGTGGATCTATTCAAACTGGCGTTTATATTACGGGGTTTAGTTTGTCTTGAATTAAGTCTATCTTGTAACAGCAGGAAGGGAAAGGCCAGGCATATTTTGATTATTGGTCAAATTACGGTGTTAAGATCAGAGACAGCCAGGTCAACGTTTTCCTTACCTTGTGGTTCTTTGCCAGGCTCTTTTATACTTGCAAAATATTACCAGAGATTAAAATTAGCATCTGTCATTCGTCATCTACATTGTATCTATCTAAATATTAGCTAGATCTATGTACAGATGCATAAATTCGGAGATCCATACAATATGATCAGTGATTTGGTCATAAATACAGTTTCCCTTTAGAATTGTAAGTCCAGCAGAGGTATCGAGCATTTTCTCAGAATACTTATCATATTGGCAAGCACTCTCGCGTTCTCTAGCGACACTTATAGCCACGAACTAAAGCATCCATCATAGTCCCATCAATTGAGTCTGTCACGCAATTTACAACTGTAACTTTAACACTCTACAACACATTTTTGCAAAATCTACTTTTCGTATCATCACTTAGATTCACTTCGCTTGAGTCCTCTATAACCTCTATTCGCCGATCATATCTTCTTTGATTCAATTGTCTCGTAGCCATTATCTCAGCCACGCTTTTCTGAGCCCTTAACATCAATTGCGAGCATTTTAATACTTAAAGCACCCACTACCCTTCTCTTTCTTCCTGATGTAAGTGACAGTATTCAATTCCTATCTCTGTGTCACCAGCTGATCTCTTCCGAACCTTCGTTCAAGCACAGGTTTAAGTCTAGGGCAAGGCAAGCCTTTGGAAGACACTTAGCAGTCCTGAAATCCGCTGGTCTACACTTTCTAATCATCAAATGCTCTAGTGGGACTTATCTTACGTGTCTTGTCAGCTGCCCTGATTGTGTAAGCTAAGTTCTGCTCACTACACTCGAGGATTAAGTCCTAAATCCAGGCGATGGCTGGAGGGCCCTCGGCAGACATGGAGTCTAGGGAGTGCGTCTTGCCGCGAGCCTGGTGTCAGTAGAGCGACGAGCTGGTGCAAGGCCCGTCCACTCCTTGTAGCTGACAGTTGCCTGCCTCAGGATTAGATAGCAGCTGGAAAATACAATTTAAATTGATAATGAAGGAGAATCAATGGCGTGTTTTGCAGGTCTCTATACTAACAGGTGAAGACAACAAGGTTTTGCAGGTATAACTTGATATTGTGGCCGGCGCTATCATTCTCTGTTCGCATGCCACACCCCGCGTACCAATTATGCGAACAATGCTCCAACTTTGAGGGCTCTCACATTGCTTGATGCCTATTTGCATGAGGTCCAACATGTCGACATTTTCAGTGACAATCTCTCCATTATTTTTAACACCTTGAGAATGTACTTAAGTTTTAATCTTAGATAGTTAGCGCTTTGGTGTTACTGTAAGCTTTCTATCAAAAACTGTTATAATAAATAAATAAATTGAAAAGTTTCCTTGAATTTCAGAAGTTTGTGGTATTTACAATGTAAGGATAATCAAACAGGTAAATTGCAGCGACATGGTCGTGATTTATTTGAAGTAAAGCTGTAAAGTATACAAAAACAGTGTTATTGAGACAGGACAGGTCAAAGAGCAGTGCTGCAAATGCAAGGTTATTATCGAACAGGAAATAACAACTAAATTGTCTAAATATAGGCGTCTCAAAGCCACAATTCTGTTTATGGTTGAATGCGTTATTGTGCTCCATAATAGGCAAGTTGGCATAGGAACTCTCTGAGCTTCATCAACAGGTAATATCTACGAGTATTTGTTCGCCATTAGTCAAAATTCACAAACGTGATTGTCTCCAAAAAAATTTCTTTTCTGTAGCTTTATTTTAAATTTTTTGTAACATACGAGTATTATTAAAAATATTAATAATGTGACATCACGTTTGCAATTAAAAATATTTAGTTTTGCGTAAACATTTTTTTGTAGTTAGTGGTGGATGGCACAAACTTAGGGAGGCCTATACCCAGCAGTGGGTGAAGTCGGGTTGTGGATGATGATGAGTAGGTAGGTACCTAACGGATGGTGTGTAGTTTGTCGGGAAGGAAATGTAGCATTTTAAACGAGGGGTATTACGTAGTGGTATGATGCGCTAAGTGTTCAAACAATAATAGTTTTGGTTTAGTTTGGTAGGTCCCTACTTAAATTGAATAATAAAAGTGCTTCAGAAGAATAGAAGAATCTACAAAGGAAAGGAATGATCTTACTTCTCTAATTTCACATACAGATGGCAGCAGCCCATCGGTGGAGTTGTTAGGCGAGCGAGGAGACGGAGTCGGAGCATGTTTTGGCATCTCTCTCCCAGCAGCCATTTTGTCGTGCAACTGAGCGAGACGCATGCTCATCTGTCGCCTCTCCTTCTGCTCCCTCTCTCGCTCCCACATCTTCGCGCTGTAACTCCTGATTGAGGATGAGCTGCTCTGCACTGAAGTTAGACTTGGACGTCTTGAACCTGGAACGGACGTCGGATTTGAAGTATCAGAAGTAATGAGAAGGAAGTGAAGCGTGAGTGAAGCGGGTAGTCCACAACTCTTGAGTTTTGTCTTTGTAATATAATTGCGAACGCAAACAAAGAAATATTTAGTTCTAAGATTTATCGGGAACCACCCGTATGCAAGCTAGTGTTGTGAGAAGCTCGCTTAGCCATTGCAATATTTTTCTGTACATGTTTTGAGGTGAGATTGCTGTGTCTGTACAAAATCCCAGAAAAATACCTATGTGCGATAAATTCCTAGTGTTACTACAGCTCCAGTTCAATCTATCTATACCTACATACTCTAATGTTTATTAATCGTTAACTTGTTTTTATAGAAAATTAAATTCTGAAGGTTTAGATTTTTTTTACTTAATTAAGTAGTATGATCGTTCGGAACTGCATGCACAATATAATTTATTACGTGTGTACTAAGTATACTAGAAGATGACTGGTAATATACCTATTTGTAACATGCTGAGCCTTAGATTACAGAAACAATGGCTATAATTCGGTTATTCACTGATTGTACTAAAATATATATTGTAATATCTAAAGCTTAGATATATATTATGGGTAGCTCTCTGTAACGTTTCCAAAATTAGGTACCTACTAAAATTCTAGCGAATTTTGATATATCACACTCTTATTACCTTTGCAACGCAAATTTTATTCGAGTACCTTAGCTAGGCACAAGCTTTTACAAGTACAACATAAGAAACGTATATTTTACGAATAAGTTTAGCCAGTAGCTAGTGAAGAGCCGAATCGATGCCATTAAAGACATGAAAAGCGTGACACAACATGCTAGGCCGATGAAACTGAAGCTGTTCTGTTAATTGGTGGAGTGTTCTGTGCTTGTGTGGTGTCGCGTGATCTTTTGAGAAAGAATCAAGAAATTGACAATTGAAAGAGATGACTCGAAGTAATAATAATGCTAATGATGAAGGCGTGGTGCTTATAATGTTTTTTTTAAAGCTAGCAGTTGTAGCAAATCCCAAATCAAATCAAAGAATCAGAGAATCAGATTTATTAATAAAAGATCATGCGACAAGTTTAGCTGTTAGTGTCAAAGTGAAATGTAAATTATACATACAGACTCCAGACTTCCAAAACGTGTTTAGTTTCAAACCTTCAGTTTCGTTAGCTTTTAACCACAACAAAGGCATGTGAAAGACAGAAACCACAGTAGGCCAGGCCATCTTGCTCGCGCCGCCGAGGCTGAATTTTCGACTGATACCTTTCCCGACCCGGTGCCAATACTGCTGGGGCAATGCCGAGCTTCGATGACTCTTATTGTGTGACAAGAACAGCTATATGGTATCCCACATGGCAGACAGAGACACACAACACGAATCTCAAAGTCCGCATGTCTCAGCTTATCACGAAAGCTTTGCACACCAAAGCTGCTCTACTTACGGAATTTCGATTGATGTTTCCCAAATATGCCTTGGAAGTCGTCGAATTTGGGACCATGAATCATCATGGATTAGATACTTAGTTCTTTATACAGCTCCTTGTCGAACAGCAAGCCAGCACACTTGCAGATAACACTTCTAGAACTTTCTGGAGATCCAGAATTTGAAAAGTAATATTCAAAAGTTGCCCTAAATACTAAAAAGGTAACAAGAAAAGGTAATATTATGTAAGTACTAAAAACTTTACTTCAATGGGCAATAATACTACATCCTAAATGAAGTGAAATTGGATTTTCAACCGAATTTATGAAACTTGGTGGGAATTTTCTTCCAACTATCTACAACTGACTAAAGGTTATTCCAAACTACGATTGTTAGGTACATCGTCTCATATAATTTTAGTATCAAATCGATTTACATTAGTGATTATGGAGCCTATAAGGAGTTTTGAGGTTGGATCGGAAGGCATACTTGGATCAACATCTTGGGCTTCAGTCGCTCGAGCGTCTGGCCGCTAACACCGAAACGAACATCTAACGGACACGGGCGGCACATGCTTAGGACCTCCCGAATGCTTTCACCAGCACAACTCCATGATTTTGATTCTCCTTAATGGAAGAACTTGCATTGGTGAACTTTCTTTTACCAATTTGCAAGGTTTTATCCGGTTGTTCTTTACCGTGCGTAAAAATTTCTGGTAGGTAGGAGATCTGAGAATGTTGAACAGGTCAATTAAAAGTTGGGTTCGGACGGACCGAACGGACATTCGGACGCTGACTCAGTATAAAATGATGTGGTGTTTTGGCGATTGGAGAAAATTGAAGCCAGTTCTACCACATGGTTCACCAGTTTCTTAAAGTTTATCAAGCAAAGAATCTCCGATTTTTATTTTGAAATGTCACTTATGGACTGCTAATTCATCAGCTCTATCAGTAAATAGCATCGGATGAGAGACTTAACTGCTGAGAGAGGTCTCAGCTTCATCAGCAAATGAGACTTTGATAAAAGAATGGAGTGGTGTCAGCATCCGGGAGCGCCGCATCACGGCGTGCAGATGACGTTCGGCGCGCATACATTATCCAGTTCACCTTTGGCGGCGCACTTGAGCGGGTGCGCGCCGCCGAGTGGCGGGCCCGAGGGCCGCAGGTGGCGCGAGATAAGCAAGATGGCGGCCGCGCGCGCCGCACCTGCGCGCGACGCCGACACCGCCACGCCGCGCCGCGACCCGCGCCGCGCCTCGTCCAGCGTGCCGGACGTCGCGCCGCTGCGGGACGACGCGCGGGAAGACGCGCGGTCCACGCTCAGCGTGCCGCCTGAAACGAAATGTTCTATGGAAGATGATATCATTAAGGCTTCTTTATTTATTTAAATACTTAATTGCACCCAATTAAAAAAATTATGCACAATTGGCGAGACTTTTAATACTTTCACCATCCTGGTTTGAAAGAACTAGTGACACGACAAGAAGAAGTAGAAGATATCCAGAGGTACGGATAAAGGATACGTGGAATGCCCGAGCGGTGACGACGGGATGAGCTAGGCTCCTACAAAGAAGATCGGTTAGATATGACCAAGGACCGGAAGATGTGGAAGTGGAAGGGCAGCAGAACAGTCTTAAGTGATTCTACTCATGTTCCTTTGGGTATAAACCATAGAAATTCCCTGTTACACGTATAGTTCAAAGAAAGAAAGAACTAGACTTTGGACCGAGAGAAAACAGAAATAATGAAGGGAGCCTTTTGCCCAATGCCAAATGCTTGGATTGATAAGTAAGAAGGAAGAAGTTTTCAAAATCAAAACCATCAAAAGGTTCTTACATTGTGAAGACTCACCGGTGTCGTTGAGCGAGTAGAGCGCTGGCGGGGTGAGCCGCGCGTCCGCCAGGTGCGTGGGGTAGCGCGCGCGGGTGTACAGGTGCAGCACCATGCAGAGCAGGCCGGCCAGCACGAAGATGCCGGACGCCACGCCCAGTAGCGTCGGCATGTCCGCCGTCAGCAACACCAGGTCTGGAAAACGAGGACTTAATCTATAAAGTGGTTTAATATGCCGGGCATCTTCCGGCCATTTAGGCAGGGCCTGAGAGAGCACTGATGGTATAGATTTGTTTTTATAGTGTTAACCTCAGATTTGAGGGGTGAGGATGGCTAAGGTAAATTGGTTTTATCTTAAACAATGTCCCAGGCACTACCAGCGTTCCTTTGAATGTAGGCATATACGTGGGTTTCTTCCTGATCATAGATTTAGATGTAAACTAATGATACGATCTTCATATCATACCACCTGCAATTGGGTATTCAGTGTGATGGTTGATAATTGGTGGCAGTTCATAATACAGTTTATACAGTTTTCACACACAGTGAGGAAGTAATACCATTAGTATGGTAGTGGTACCTTCAGTGCAAAAGACTCGATGCGTAGGCCGGGAGTGCGTGGTGGTGTGGTAGCCAGGGTCGCACTGGCAGTACGCGTTGTGGTTGTTCTGCACGCAGGAGGCGTGCGCGTCGAACGCCTGGCAGGTCTGCCGGTAGAAGCACTGCTCGCCCAGCTTCTTGGCTGCAGAGGTTCAGAATTAGGACAAAAACTTGGTAAAAGCCTCTTCAAATGATCCAAATATCTATAGATCGTTTACAGCGACCTTAGCTCATTCTGAATCTAAATACACTATTTTTCATTTCCCATTTGTTCTGTTAACAGAACGAAAACCCAGTAGGTACCTATTGTAAGTATTCGATAGCGTCCTTAAAAAAAGCTTAGTTTGATTTGATAGTTTTCTTCGGCCGCGTTTTGAATTCTCATAAAATACTGGAGTTAATAGCGAATTTTTGCTTGAATGTGATCGATAAGAGCTATTTCCATTAACTATTAGGTTGGATATTATATTTCAATTTCAATTTCATTTATTAATTCAGACAAAAAAATCCATAAATTGTTAGTTACATTACAAACAAAATAAAATAAAATAAGTGAGTTAGTACATACCTACAGATAAAAATATAACATAATATAAACTTAGCCTAATCTATCCAACTCCTACATGAAGGAGCATCCAGTGGTGGTTTATTGGACAATCTAGTCTGTTGGACAATACGTTGAGGATACTGTTAGGGCTGGCTTGCACTCTGTTGCGTATAGAAGCGCATCTTTTTCTAATGATAGCATGAAAGCCGTCCACCCTCTCTTCGGCAAACATACCAGATGCGCTACAAAAACGTGGCCGCCCCAACAGCACCCTAAACGCATTGTTATAGGTAGGTATTGTTGTAGGTTAGGAGCGTTTGGACCACATCGCAATTTGACTGCTGTATGACCAGTTCGCAGGACCGATATGACTACATCGCATTTGGTCTAGATATGACTCAAGGTAAGTAAGTATATGGATAAATATGAAACGAAATAGGATGACAATTTTTTTTTTTTTTTTTATTTATTTATAGCATCAACCCTATCTTGACAGGCTAACCCAATACGATAGAGAGAGCAATTTAAAATTCACTAAAATATGAATAATGACATACATTAATAATAACAAAACAAAAAGAAAAATATTATACAAAATTCAATCAAAGAGCCAGTAAGAACAAATAAAAATCAAATAACATCAATTAATATAAAATAAATTATGGATTCTGTGATTCCAGAATAAACTGGGCAGCTTTAACAAAATCGCTCAAAGAACATTGAAACAGATCAATGCTCTCTGCTACTAGATTTAGTGTCCGAATTGTCCGAGTCAGAGGCGCCTTGTCCAACAGGTTAGTTCTAGCGCGCGGCACTTCCAGTAGAGGTGGTCGCCTCCGCCGGTGCACAAATTCGTCGGGAGCTCGCAATCGCACTGCCTCCAGAATGTCTGCATTGGCGAGTTTACCCCGGAACACCTTGAACACATACAGAGCGAGCGCCAAGTCTCTCCTAACTTCCAGCTTATTGTATCCCACCATTCCCAGAACGAACAAGGTGGGATACATTAACGGATAGAAAGGATAGACTCCATACAGTTTCCAGTACAAGTACCTGGCAAACTTGTTCTGTATGCGCTCTATCATAAGGCTGTACTTCGTCTCATGTGGAGCCCATATCGCGGAGTTGCATTCTAGCTGACTTCTCACCAATGCGTCATATAGTGCTCTTATGGCTCCAAAATTTGTAAAGCCGTTCGCTCGACGAAGTACAAACCCCAGAGTCCTGTATGCCTTTTTACAGATGTTCATCACATGATCTCGGAAATGCAGCTCGGCGTCCACATGAAGCCCCAGATCTCTTACTGACTTCACTCTTTTCAACTGTGAACCATTCACTTGGTAGTTGTAGTGGATCTGTGTCCTTGCTCTACTAAAATTGTATTGTCCAAGAGCTATCTAGACATTCACGAATATTTTAGACAATCAAGAGTATATCTAGGTATTTCATTAAGAAATGAAAAGTCTTATCAAAATTTTGGATTCCGACGGGATTCGAACCAGCATCGATCAAACGATCCTCCTAAAGCCGGAGTGCCTTACCGTTCGGCCACGAAATCCTACTTGCCGGTGTCCAAATTTTCGATAAGCTCATATTTTTCGGTTAAGCACCGACATCTCTTAGTCATTTGATTCTGAATGTAATTTCAGACAATGAGCATGAGTTCACTAGTGAACGTGTAGATGGCGCTAATCGGTGCTTAACCGAAAAATATGAGCTTATCGAAAATTTAGACACCGGCAAGTAGGATTTCGTGGCCGAACGGTAAGGCACTCCGGCTTTAGGAGGATCGTCTGATCGATGCGGGTTCGAATCCCGTCGGAATCCAAAATTTTGATAAGACTTTTCATTTCTTAATGAAATACCAAGTGTGGATTAGCACTATAAAATTACAAAAATTATATCTAGGTAGCCAGAATCAGTCCATTTTTTTTTACCATAATTGGCTCTTGTCCACTTTTTGTTTGTAAATAAAAATCTACAACTATACGTTTCTATTGAAAAAGTTAACATATAACTTTTGATCAAATCACGAAGACATGAAATTAAGTTTGCGCTCCTTTTAGTTTCGGCAAGCTTTGAACATTTCTCTGAAGATCAATTTACTCCGACCTTTCACGAACATTGGATGTGACATAACCACTTACTTCGATTCACCGAAGCGCTATAAATATGAAGGAGACTGTTGGTACCTACAGAAATACATATGACAGTGATTTTAGGGCACGCATGGTTCTGCACCATATACTAGGTACTTGTTCTACCTGAAATATACGAATTAATACCTAGAGTTAGTACGCCATAGTCGATATATTAACTCTAGGAGGTCATATTTGTACATTTTCAAAGATTGAGGAAGAAAGGAATTCAAATCCTGGCTGTTATCGTTTGTGTGAATAGCACGAAGAATAAATGGCGAAGGAGAACATCGTATTAAAACCCACAGCTCATAACATCAGGCAATCATGATTCTCCACTTTTTTATTATGGGTCGGCTCTTGACCTCGAAACTTACACAGAATGAGGCCTACGATGGAGCGAGCATACCCAGAAGCCTATTAACTCACTTCTGAATTGTCATAAGAAAGTAATCCTAAAGGTTAGCAAACGTCTATTGTTTTGAGTTAAATTTTTACTGCAAACTTCTTTTGAATTCTTGAAAAGTTCACAAATCTAGCTCACGAACTTGGACAAATTGCTTTGTTGGATAGCAGCGGAAATCACGCGAGGCCACCCCGCGAAGACACTTCCACGTCCTTTCTTCGTTAAATATTCTATCTAATTTGCATTCAGAGCCTTGTTGGTGAAGTGGGGCACCTCCTGTGTTGGATATTACTGCGAACAGAACCCGATCTTTCGGACTCGAATCCCGGCCTTTCAATGGATTATTCTCCTACACGAGCTTTATAGATCATTTAAAATTATTTTCTATAATGTAATAAATGACTACTTATGTATTTGGACGTGACTCTTCCCAGGAAGTCTAAGGATTTGGAATGCCTAAATATTTAAGCGAATTTTCATTATTATGTTTCACATATTATATTTCATTATTTCATTGAATTAACAAATCGGGATTCTTTTTCGGGTCAATGCATTGAATTTCACACTCTCGTTGATTGAATCTAAGAGCTTTTCACGACCTAGATTACTCCCAACCTTCAATTAGAATTCAATTGGTTTTAATTTTATATCTAGCTGTCACGTAGGTGTCAAAGACTCAATATTCTGTGGTATCGTACCCAGGTCGCAAGAAACCTTTCTTATTTGTATTTTTTCTACTCCTCTTCTCTTAAAAATGACTTGTTACTGTTTCTGCCCAAGTGATTGCCGAAACCAATTAATTTATTCCATTACAATTCCGTACTAACTCTTGGAATATTCTGACCTCAATTAGTTCAGCAGTAAACACGCCCACGATAGTGTCCCTGGCGGAAATTGGGTACCTTTATTGTTATTTTACTTTTGAATCTTTCTCTGATCTCTACCTAGTTTTGTGATCAAGATACCAATGCGAGTTGAAATTAAAGATCCAATGTTGCTTAAAACAGATCACGTGACATAGGTATCTAAGGCAGCAAATTCTCGCTTCGCTAATCGATTATTACATTGTCTAGGCCCTCTGTTCACCCCTGATAGTACTGATAGATTGCATTATGCCGCCTGAAGGCCTACATCATAATCCTAACGACTCTTTGAGAATGATTCTTTTAAGTCTAGTTTTTTTTTCGCGATTTTACATTCTAATGAAAACTTTACGCGTGTGTGTGAACGGAACATTTGTACTGTGTACGCAGATTTAAGAGCAAAGGAACGAACAAAGGAAACATTGATGTCAGAGCACGTAGAGAACATTCGTCACAAATTTTAATGTTCTAAGTTAACATCACCCAACCATCCCGTTTGCACGAATGATTCGTGCAACATGTATGACTACTTACGTTTAGCGCATCCCTTGTCGACCCCCAACACGACGGGGTGCTTGGGGTCGCATCGGCACACCCCGCTGATGGGGTCGCAGTGCACGTGCACCAGCTCCGGACTGCACTTGAACTCGCATGGTGACCCCAGGTACATGCCTTTCTCTGAAAATAAAAAAATAACTTTAAGGTTGTTAAACTAGTCAAATTGAGATGTGGTCCAAACGCTCTTAACCCGTGTAAATGAATAGGCAGAGCTGTAGCTGTGTCTCAGCGGAATAACTGGCCAAATTGTTGACATTTTAAAAGGGCCAGCCTCCTAGCCATGTTACAAACAGAAATGGAGTAGAAATCGAACGACAGATAACGCTGAGACAATACCTGCGCCTAATGGCATTAGTTGCAAAAACTGCCTAAATATGCCAAGTGTCGCCGCACGTGAGTTCTTGGCATTATGTCAAACTGACGTTTACATAGAGCCAGGAACTCACGTGCCGCCATAACTTTTATAAAATGTATGCAGTTTCTCAGCGTTATCTGTCGATTCGATTTCTATTTTATTGCGAGAGAGATTGGGGATTTGTGACATGGCTGGGCAGATTCATCATTATGGTCACTAGTTCTTTCGAACCAGTGGGGTGAAAGAATGATAAATACGTCTCAAACTGGCTACTTCTAAAAGGCCAATTTCTCTCAAGAATGTAATGAATGAGAGAATGATGACAGGATCGTAGCATCTCTACCTAATCTGTGATTAGTAAGTGAAGAATTATCTCTGCTCCTACGGGAAGGAGGCGTGATTATGTATGTATGTATATCTATAATGGATCATGTAGGAAAAGGAAAGAAAAACGCGCTTTATAAAATAAATCTACTTTCTGCACAAGTTAAACAAAACGTTCGGTTCTGGTCGCTGTTTTATCACCATTGTTTTACTTCAGGCAGATTTATGGGGCCACTAAAGTACAAAACTTCTGAACAAAAGAATTTACAATTACATGAACTCCTCGGGCAACTTTGCTTGGGAAGAATTCAATGATACAGCTTACTTTGCATATATATTAGCTAGTCATGTGAGACGAGCCACGTTCCAAATTTTGTTACATTTTGATAACAAAATTTTGAAAATCTATTGATATTCAATTTTTGCTTTTCATATATTTATTTATTTTTATTAACCTATAACTTTTTGAGATGAATGGAGAGAGGGAAGGGAGGCCTTTGCCCTGCAGTGGGACACTACAGGCTCCTAATAATAATAATAAATAATAACTTTTTGGCCCTTACTAATAAGTTTGACATAAAGCTATGTCATGCATAACCTGTGAATAACCAAACTTTTTGTTTATGCATGACATAACTTTATGTCTAGTTTGTTAGTAAGGGCCATAGTATTTAATTCAAAATTATAGATTCTTGATATGTGGGAAAGCACACAACACTCTCTGGAAACTTCCAGAAGATATATCCGTATACTTTCACCTTGTTGCTTCTAGATAAATCACGTCTACCTTCCAAGAAGATCAAACTTCGAATGAAAAAAGTTAAACTAAAAAAAATTGAATTTTGATTATTGTTACAAGGCTAAGATAATAATTTGTAACAAAACTCCTGGAAATTAAATAGGTGGGCACTTTAATTTCCAGGAGTTTTGTTACAAAGCCAAAAACTTTCCTTGTTAAAATACTGAAGAAATTAATATTATTGAGGTTTGTTGTTCAAATTTTAAATTAAAACCAAAGCTTACCTATAATAAACAGTGGTTTATGTACAAACTTTGGCGTGAAGATAAACTAAAGTAAGTAAGTTCGTATGAGTCAGTCTGTCAGTCAGTCAATCGTCAACTCTGGTGACGGAGTTTTTAGGCCGCCTAAAGGCCTCCGTCATGGCTTAATGACTTAATAACCGGGACCGACAATTTAACGTGCCCTCCGAAGCACGGAAGCGCTCAGATGAAAATGCCACTGGCGGTCACCCATCCACTTACAGACCGTTTCGAACATTGCTTAACTTCGACGATCTATCTAGAACGACTAAGCAAGCACGACCACGAGCGCTTCTGAAGATAAACTGTACGTAATGGTTACCCCTCGTACGATCTTACTTTAATGATCTTACGTATTGACTAACGTAATATTGGAATTGAATAGTTGCAAACATTGATTTGTTTTAAAACTTATCACATGGTAAGCCAATCGCCACTTAGCTCACACTTAACCAATGGATACAAATATTTCCTTGTGATGTTTGCATAATTTGCATAATCATAAGAAAGAAGATGTAGTGTTGAGGATCGAGAAAGGTATGTTAAGATGGTTTGGGCATGTAGAGAGGATGGATGACAGTCGTTTGACAAAGCAAGTGTATGAGGCGAGTGTGCATGGGACAGCTGGAAGGGGAAGGCCTAGGCGAACCTTCTTGGATCAAATTGGTGACATTTTGGAGAAGGGCCAGGTCAAAAGTACCCTAAACCGACGAGCATGTATGAAGAATGTAATGAGAGTGAATGAGGCGAAAGTTGTGTGTCAGGATCGTAGCGACTGGAGATCCGTGGTCTCTGCCTACCCCTTTGGGAAAGGGGCGTGACTTTATGTATGTATGTATGTATGTTTGCATAATCAACGATTTAAAGTATCGTTGGGACAAGTTTTATATGGCCTCTGTAAAACAGAACGATTGTAATTATATTCTTTTTAAAAGTTTACCATTTTACAAAAAGTTTCCCTTCAAAAAGAAACCATATCCTTTCGAAATTCAGCGTGTTTTTCCATTAAAACAATGCCTTTTCTTTTCTCTTCAGTTATAATTTAGTAAAAAGCTCTACCTCGGATTATTGTTCCGAGACCTCGACAAATAAACGTTTGATGTAAGTTTGATGTTTGATGACATTGTTTTGAAGGCGGCGAGAGGAAATGTAGGGTAACCAAGAAAATTTTAATATTACAGTCGATATGGGCCAGCGCAGACCTGAGTAACGACTGTTCCAAGTCAGACTATTGCTGTAAAAAAAATATAAAGACGCGCACACTTGAAACAAAACGTGTCACAGACCAAATTATCTAATAGCACAGAATACAGTTAGCTAATAGGTACCTACAGGAACTGCACGGCGACAATTTTGACTAACGATTGTCGGCTTCCTTATTGTATGTATGCAGTTTCGTTTAAGTTTTAAGACAGACTTGTCAGTTGTCTATGTGAGGCGAGTCTGTCTTAAAACTGTCGTGACTAAGGTGTGCGCTCGCCCTTAAACGTTATTTTGTGTCTCTTGTTTTTATTACCGGAGACTTACGCAAAATAAGAACTTTGAAAAAGCTATTGCAATATTATAAAATCTCTTGGGTATGCGATATCTTTGGAACAGCAGATCCAATCATAAGTTAGTGAAATAGAATTGGCAAGTTTGAAAACCCCACTTCAGGGTAAACTACTAGTTGTATCTAGTTGTACTCGTTAAGCCGTTCTAGTTCAGGAAGTAACTGGCGGAAACAAACACCTATTGAGGACAGACGCTTATAGATGTTTACTGTATCTTTGCACTTTGGCTGGCAATCCCAAGGCTCAGCATTTTACGACATGAATATTTCAGCTCGGTGTAGTTTTATTATCTATTTATTTTGAATAAAGCCAAGCATGAAACTGCCTCGTATATTACTCGTATATTCCTATGGTAAAAAAATACGTGTATGAATATAGGTATGTTCACCACCAAAATTTCGCGCCTAGTAAATCACAATAGGCAACACGTTATACAGATTTTTATGGCAATACGATAAGTCACCTGCTATCAATAATCACGTAGAGAAATTGTAAATGCTGATATGAAAAATGAATATCAAGTTATAATAGGACCTCACGTGTTGGACCTCTTGAAAAGATTATTATACACCTGGCAGTTGGTGCCTGTGATTCATTATTTAAATTACATAACTTTCCTCTCATTATCCCTAAATGATGTTATTTAGATTTATACCTAACATTATTACTTATAAAATAAATTATAATTATAAATAATGCTGGGCATTTCACACAGCATCGTCTAGCCCCAAACTAAGCAAAGCTTGTACTATGGGAACCAGATAACTGATATACTACTTACATAATTTTTGTTTGTAAATACATACATACATATTATACATAGAAACACCCAGTCCCGAGAAAACTATCATTACAGAATTAATAGTTAATAGGTTTTCTGACGCAGGTAATCCGGCTTTTTGACACATCACGGAGGTATACATTTTTAAAATTGAATAGTATGCTATTCAATTAAAAAAATGTATACCTCCGTGTGTGTTCCCAGGTCCCAGTTCCCGCAAAATTAAAAGATCTACTAATAAGTTTGAATTCATTCAAAAGTTAATTGAAATTCTGGAGGTCGTGTTCACCTTAAAATACTATAATATAAGTAAAGTATGCACGAGCTTTTTCCACCGAGATCGTGTTGGATGGCACAAGCAAAGGGAGGCCTATGCCCAGCAGTGGGCTAGATCAGGCTGTGGATGATGATGATGATGCACGAGCTTTTTTCACACTCTCTATTCCAGAGGGAATCCTGTCAGAGCTTTGCTCTACATTAAAACTAGCATAGTAAGATTACAATGTTCTTATCCGGGCAACATTCCAAATAATAATGAAATTTTTTAAAAACGTAAATAAATAATTTTGAGCGAAAAAAATAAGCTTAGAACCCTTATCATTATAATGTTTTTCGGGACGAAGTCGTTATTCTGTCTGTGAACATATTTTTAATACAATGGCTTTATTTTTGTTCAGTTTCTGAAAAGAGATTACAGCAGACTTAGCTTTAATTAGCTAACCTACGAGTAATCTAGGTAATAATAATATTATAATAATAAAAGCCTTCATTCAGACACTGAAAAACTATGTTTACAATAATTTTTGACGACCTCTGTGGCGCAGTGGGTGAAAGCCCGCTTGGGACGCAGAAGGTTGCGGGTTCGATCCCCGCGGTGGGATAAATGTTTGTATGATCTGCAAATATTTATCTCGGTGTTTCTATGTATAATATGTATGTATTTACAAACAAAAAGTATATAAGTAGAATATCAGTCATCTAGTGCCCATAACACAAGCTCTGCTTACTTTGGGGCTAGATGATGCTGTGTGAAAAGTCCAGCATTATTTATTATTTATTTATTTATTTATTAGTGTACATAACTAAATTAGACATCGACCACCGTATCTGTTTGCCCAAGTTTGACAAAGGCCTCCTCTAACTGCTCCCATGTCTTTGTGCAAGCAATATAACAAACAAACAAAAATTTTCCAACAAGCTAGCAATGCAAGTAAGAAAAATATTGATCCTTCGATACGACAACCTTCAATCGGTTTTCAAAGGGCAACATGGTTTCACTAGTGAACTCATGCTCATTGTCCGAAGTTTATTCAGAATCAAATGACGAAGAGATGTCGCTGTAGCTAAATCTACCTATATTTTTTTGTAATTTTTATAGTGTTATTCCACACGTGGTATTTCATAAGAAATGAAAAGTCTTATCAAAATTTTAGATTCCGACGGGATTCCAAACCGCAACGATTAGACGATTTTCCTAAAGTCGGAGTGCCTTACTGCTCGGCCACGGAACCCTTAGTCGTCACAATCCAAATTTTTGATAAGCTAATATTTATCGGTTAAGCTAAGTAAGTTCGTATGAGTCAGTGGCCAACTCTGGTGACGGAGTTTTTAGGCCGCCTTTAGGCCTCCGTCATGGCTTAACGACTCCGAAATAGCCGGGACGGACAATTTAACGCGCCCTCCAAAGCAAGGAAGCGCTCAGAAGAAAATTCCACTGGCGGTCACCCATCCTCGGTTAAGCTTAACCGTCTGATCGTTGCGGGTTCAAATCCCGTCGGAATCCAAAATTATGATAAGACTTTTCATTTCTTAATGAAATACCAAGTGTGGATTAACACTATAAAAAATACAAAAAAATATGGTTTACCTACTTCAGAATATGGTTAAGTATAAGATATTTATCAGTAGATTGCAGATGGTATGAAAGTACTTTTTATCAAATATACCTACATCCTATGTGTCTGTTCCATTTCCGTACGAAGAGAGCAAAACTCAATGCAAAAAGCAAATAAGTATATTATTGTTGCTTTTGAACTCTATTTAGCCAACATAAGACTGAAATTACCATAAACATCAAGATTTACGTTTTCTTCATCAGCTCTTTCTCAGTCGCAAAACAAAAGGTTGTAGCGCTGAAATGAAACTACCTTTTCAACATCGAGGGTTGGGAATTTGTACCCTTTTATATAATATCAAAATTCATTTTCGTCTGGCAATTAAGAGTGATATGTGTCGTTTATGAAACTGGCAGTTCATTTTCTTGGGAGCAAGAATTTTGTAATATCGCAGGGGTTGCGCAGCGAGACCTTATTCCACGTAATTTTTCCTTTTAAATTTCACTAACTGAGCGAGTAACTCTGCGCTAGGGTGATCTCATAAAATTAGAAGTGCCAATATGAAAGACGTGGTTTAATAAAATAAGTCGACTAAAGTAAGTTCGTATGAGTCAGTGGCCAACTCTGGTGACGGAGTTTTTAGGCCGCCTTAAGGCCTCCGTCATGGCTTCACGACAATTTAACGTGCCCTCCGAAGCACGGAAGCGCTCAGATGAAAATGCCACAGGCGGTCACCCATCCACTTACAGACCGTTTAGAACGTTGCTTAACTTCGACGAACTATCAAGAACGACTAAGCAAGCACGACCACGAGCGCTTCAGTCGACTGAAAATACTTATGTAATTTTTTCACAATACGCTATACACAAGAACACATTGCGAGCATCTACGATATTTTAGATGCCTATCAGAAGATGTCTTTCCGACCGTGTTTCACAAGGCATTTTTGATAATTTTGAAACTTCGCAATGCATTCGTGACATTATAAAACCATTGGGCTCGAATTATGCTTGTACCGCGAGCCATCTGGCATAGTTGGCGTTGCGCCGCGGCCCCATGCCAACACAGCCTCAATATAAGTTAAGTTAGGTATAATATAAGTTTTAAATATTCAATGTTGTCTGAAATTACCAGTTTTATCAACATCAAAAAAGGGAGGCTCTATGTAAAAAAAAAAAAAAACAGGGTCACGACTGTATCCCCAAGGCGCGGTAGACATTCTCTCAGATCTTTATATTCCAGATCCTTTGAAGATGTCTAAGGGGGTAGTCAGAGGCATGTACAAATACATATTTGATACATGCCCACATCTTTTTAGGCTCTATGTTCGGTTCAAATATAACTTATTTTCATGTTATTTTCGATGACTCATTTGAGGAAGGTCATTATTCAAATTCTTTGTAACAAATACAAAAATCCCAGAGTTATTTATACCTACTATTCCTGTAAATTATAAAAAAATATCTTTTGTTATTTTCCTCATTCTTTGTAATTTTCTGCCTAATCCAACATTGAAGTAGTTTTTCAAAATTTTATACAAGTTTTTTTCCATAGGAATTCCACATAATCGTAGTGTGCAGTGGCGTAGCTAGGTAGCCAAGGGCCCTGGTGCAAAAAAACTGGGGCCCTAACTGAACGGCTTAGGTTATAACAAGTCAAAATAATATAATGCAGGGCAAACGTTTTTCGCAAAATCTTACAATTTGACTTGGAAAATTTCCTGTTGAGAAATTGCGTCGATTGCGACCAATTCGTTTTTTTGTCACAATGTATTTTTTTTTCAAATAGGTACTTATTCAAAAATGCAGATGTTTTTATTTTCAAAATAAACATACCTCATCATCATCATCTAAGCCATCTAGCGTCCACTGCTGAACATAGGCCTCCCCCATAGATTTCCACAGTGATCGATCTTGTGCAGCCTGCACCCAACGGCTCCCAGCAACCTTTACAAGATCGTCTTTCCATCTCGTGGGGGGCCGTCCTCTGCTGCGATTTCTGATGCGTGGCCTCCACTCGAGAACTAACATACCTACCTATAGTTTATTAAGAACAAAACCTTCCGGGCCCTCGGGCTCTGACTCAGAGTCCGAGGTCGAGGGCCCCTTGAGCTTGGGGGCCCTGGTGCACAGCACTGCCCAGCTCTCCGGTAGCTACGCCACTGGCATGGCAGTGTGCCTATATTGAGAGTACTCCCGATAAATCTGAAAGCCATTTGCAAGCGAGCAAACACAATGCAGGATTAATTACGGAGTTTACAATAATTTAATGGAAATCCGTTTTCCCCGCTTCCATAATTACACTAGCTATGCCCAACCGTAGTACAGTGAGCAACGGAAGTTGATGCAGTTTGATTTTTTATAAGTAAAGTTATTTGTTTTCAATTTTAGAAAACATACTTTTCCTGGGAAATGATTATGGAATTAATCTTGAAAATATTTGTCAACATTTTGATCACGAGAATTATACTACTGGTTCCGGAAATAAGTACCTATTCAGTCTTTCAACTTCACTTCAAAAGTCAACGTAGGCATGTGCCTATTGAGGAGTGTTCCTTAAGGTCCATTTACACGATGCGATTTACGAATTGCTTAGCCCCCCAGCCGCGCCGTTTGAACGTGCTGACGAGCGCCGCGCTAAGTAAGAGAAATCGCATACGATGAGCGTTTACACGTGAAAAATTGCCGTGCGAAATCGCTGGGATCACTTTGAATCGTCTTAAAACTATTACCTTTTTTGTCATTTTTGTTTCTTCCTCTCTCTAATGTTACCTCTATTCTAATGTTACCTAAAAAAAAAGCACAAAACGCATCGATAGCTTTTCTTGTGATGTGACTGGTGGGACGAAGTGGCGATCGCAAGTTGAAAATAATGGGGGAGGCCTTTGCCCAGCAGTGGGACAACATAGGTTAAAAAAAGCTTCTCTTGTGCAACGCCATATTTATTATGTAACATTATTCCATACTAAGCGTAGCACGGCTCCTACACGGCTACATTTTGCAAGTGTCATTATACTAAGGAGTGTTCCCAGTTCGTGAGAGTGCTCGGATTGATGGCCCTTCCGCGGCACGAGTGGGCAATCATCAGAGTGAATATTTTTTATGTCATGTTAAAAATAGAGTTTCGTACACAATTAGAAAATAAACATCGATTTTTACTAATATATATATATATATATGGACATAGATACAGTGCCGTGTTGATTGAGAGTGGTTCGACTTTTAATCAGAAGGTCGTGGGTTGAAAATGTACCTATGCATTATCGAGCTCTAGACGTTGAAGAATAACATCGTGAGTAAACTTTCACGAGTTACAGTGTCACTTTTTAAGTTGTATCATCACTTTCATGTGTGTGTGAAAAATAAAATAAATAAATTTAGGGTTTTGTCGCAAATCCCATGTCACTATAGCAGCACAATCACTAACAGCCGCACCACCACTCATATGCGTCACGAGCACTGGACGTGTTAATAAACGTCATGATACCGTCTGATCGGGCTTTCCAATGGATCACCCCTTTAAATGCTTTACAACTTTGCTTTTTAGTCAGCGTTTCAGCCTTCAGGTTGTCCAAAGGCTTTTGTTTCGCTACAGAAGCAATATTGACACTTTCTAAACAATATTTTCCGAGAGGTACTCATGTATGTACATGAGTACCTCTCGGAAAATACCTACTAGGTATGTACCTAGTATTAGTTTTCACTTACTTTTTCCTTCTGAAGATAAGAATTTAAAGTTCCTTTCTTTTTGGGAAAATATAAAATAGTTCTAAGTTTACGGACTCGGATGATACCTATGGGACATGCAAAACATCATGTTCATTGAATAAACTCTTGTTGCTTACTGTACTCATATTAATCTTTGTTCTTGTCGGATACTCAGAAACATATTGCCAAACGTTATTGATAATAACCAAGTAATCATTTAATATGGGTTCATATGAGTAATGTAGAGCTGTATTGGAAGAATGGGTACTTCAATCAGAAGGTCATTGGTTCGAATCCCGGCCGATCGTCACTATGAGTTTGTTTTCTTTTCCGGAACATGAGCTCTCAACGGTGAAGGAAAGTGAATATCTCTGCAACCAGACCGTCACGAATAAAAAGAAACACATACTGCGTCACCTACGATTCCCTAGACATTAGGATAGTCCAGGTCTCTACGTGCTCGGCCACAGGGTTCATCAATTACCTAGTCTAGGTACTAGCGATAGGAGCAATCTGTCATGTAGGTACAGTCACGGACAATAAATAAATAATAAATAATGCTGGACATTTCACACAGCATCATCTAGCCCCAAACTAAGCAAAGCTTGTACTATGGGAACCAGATAACTGATATACTACTTATATACTTTTTTTTGTTTGTAAATACATACGTATTATACATAGAAACACCCAGAGATGAATACACTCCATAATGTTTCAACCCATGTACGGGTCAACATGTCCAACAATGTTTTGGTATTTTTATTGATTTCGCCACTAGTTCAATGTGAAATCAATTTCCGCTCTTTGTTTTTAACCTACATCTATTAGTTTTAGTGTGATATTAATTTTAAAAGTATGGAGTGTATACATCTTATTGTCCGTGACTGTACGTACTTAGGTGTATTTTCTTTTAATTATTTTACTTTTACCATCTTCATCTCTCAAGTAATTAGGCCACAAATTCTAGCATCTATATTTTTATTATTTTTAAACCGGGTATTTATCACGTACCTATTGTTATTATTTATTTTTTCCGACGTAACCTACCTAACTAGAATTATGTCACCAAATACTACCTGGCAGCCTGAGGAGAGGCGACGCCGCGTACGGCCAAGGAAGCGCTGGAGAGACGACCTCGACTCCTTTGATAGTGGGTGGTGGAACCTATCAAAGGAGAGGGACGGTTGGAGAGAGTTGGGGGAGACCTTTGCCCAGCAGTGGGACAACATAGGTTAAAGAAAAAAAAAAAAAAACTATATTTTTATAGACATCATAATCTAGAATCATCTAGAAAATGTAAAAGCCTAACCGTCGAAGGTTACAAATCCTGGCATCTGGCCAAACATGCAGAATAATCTCTTTTATAAAACTCACGTGGAGGAAATAATTTCCCTTTTCAGTGCCACAACCCGAGCCAGTTAACCCACTTGCATACATTGTATGTGCACTGTGCAGGTACTTATGTTACTATTTTAACCTATCATGCCGTGATGCCCACATGCTGGACAACTTAAGTTTAATATTAAAAAAAAAGAATCGCGTCTTCAAAAATCTTTCAGGGCGTCTGGTCGAAGCATCGCGTGATTCAAGAGCTGGCGACTTTTTGGCACAATGAATCAGCATTGCCATTCAGCGTGGCAATGCCGCCAGTGTTTTGGGCACGCTTCCGACTGGCAGTGACCTGGATCAGTTGAGCTATCTATAGATCGTTTTTACGACGATCCTTAGATAGCTTGACTGATTCTATTGTATTTTGTAATTTTATGTACATATTGTAGTAGCTTAGTTTCTGTAAATAAATGTATTTCGTTTAATATTAATATTGAATGAAACCAGAGATTTGAATCTCTTAACATCATTATCAAACAAAATAAATAAATCATCATTCGTTTCAACATTATTGTCCGCTTTCTCTTGTTCTCTTCCTATCTCTCGTCAACTCTGTAATAAGTACTCTTTTCACTTAATATTTCACGATGTACCTACTATTTTGTATTTTCTTCCATTGATGTAGTACGACACGATCTATTACGACTTATCGAGAGATACCTACATATTATTTAATTTTATTTCATACTAGCTGTCCGTATGGTGCGCAAACTTGGTCCTTGACTAACATTCTCAAGTCCAAGCTCAAAGTTTGCCAGCGGGCAATGGAGCGTAGCATCCTAGGTGTCAGTTTGACACCTAGGATGCTACGCTCCATACGAAACACCGAACTACGCTCCAAAACTAAAATTGTTGATGTAGCTTCCAAGGCCGCTACTCTGAAATGGAATTGGGCCGGGCACGTCTGCCGCATGCCAGGTGAGCTGTGGGCGAAGGTAGCCACCGAGTGGCGCCCCGACCCAGCGAGAAGGCGACGCGGCAGACCAAAACGGAGATGGCGAGACGAGCTCGACCAGTTTCTGACAGACTGGAGGGATGTTGCTGGGGATCGAGATGTCTGGAGGGAGTGGGGGGAGGCCTTTGCCCAGCAGTGGGACACTAACGGCTGAAAATAATAAAAATAAAATAATAACTAGCTGTCCGCAGCGGTGTTACCCGCGATCCCTCGGGAAAACTTCACTTCCCCGGGATAAAATATAGCCTATGTTCATCGGAGATAATGTAGCATTCTATTGATGAAATAATTTTTCAAATCGGTCCAGTAGTTTCGGAGTCTATTCATTGCAAACAAACAAACAAACAAATCTTTCCTCTTTATAATATTAGTATAGATCATCTATTTCATATCATCATTTTATATCACACAATTGATGTAGGTACCTATTCTCAACATCAGAAGGTGACTTATCATTTGTTCTGATTTGTTCCCATAAAGAACTACGTTGTTTAGTGGTATGTAAGTTCGTATGAGTCAGTGGCTTTTTGGTGGAGCAGTTGTTTAGTGGTAAAGGGAACCAACTGAAGGTTTCTCCGCTGTTTAATTGCTAACTGTTCGTCTTGCTCGTTTTGGCGCCGACCCGCACGGAATACCAATGTAGCATCGATTTATACACGGCTCGAGGCGTGTCGACAAGTCTCATAGACGAACACGCCTCATAGACGTGCCGATGTGTTTCCTGGGGTCCGTAAGGCCACCTTGAATTCCGACGAAATATAACCCTTTTATCTTCATAATCTACAGACAGTGGCGTAGCTAGGTAACCAAGGGCCCTGGTGCAAAATAACCTGGGGCCCTAACTGAAAGATTATCCTGGGAAAACTTCACTTTTCCAGGAAAAAATATAGCCTATGTTCATCAGGGATAATGCAGGATTCTAATGGTGAAAGAATTTTTCAAATCAGTCCAGTAGTTTCAGAGCCTATTCAATTCAAACAAACAAATCTTTCCTCTTTATAATATTAGTGTATATATAGCCATAACACAAGCTCTGCTTACTTTGAGGCTTGCTGTTTGAAAAGTCTATCATTAATTTATCTACAAGTAAAAGCTTAGTGAGAATATAAAGTATTTATTATTATTTTTAGTGAGAAAGAGCCCATTGGCCAGAGGGATTTAATTTCGCAATTTCCGCATCAATGAACTTTTTTAGTAGAGGTGGTAAAAAAGAGCACAAAAAATAAAATTCAACCGTTTTTGTAAAATCTTTCAGAGCGACCGCAACTCCGCACTAAACCGCGACGGTATTGTTTGCTGTAAAGAGGTGTTTTTCATTCAATTTCCGCGAGTAAAAGGCTAAGTCAGGTCAAAAGGCAACACTGCATTGCGACAGAGGAAATATTTAAAAAAAATGGAGTGTTGGCCAAATTGGAGCCTCGTTGTGAAGGTCGTAGGTTCGAATTCCAGCAGTGCATGTGTTAAACTGCATTAAGAAATGAAAAATTCATTGATGCACGGACGGGAATCCTATGACCTTTAGATTGAAAGACGAGGCACACCTCCAATCAGCCAACACTCCTCTAATAATCCACAAACACAAGTAAACACCTCAATTTTACTTAAACACGCTCTGACATAGACATAGAAACTATAGTCTTTTTCACCGTGGAACGTATGCAAGACACATTGAACTTGTTTCGTTTCACGTTGTGTGGCTCACAACAATTTTGAAACAAAAAAGTCAAGAAAAAAAATTAAACGATAAAACATACAAAAAAAAAATGTTTTTGTCTATTTCCTGTTTAATTATTTCATAAATTATCTTAAACGAGCCATAAAATATAAATAAATAAACAGTAAACATTTTCTAAAAAACTCCGCCAAATAACAGTACTGAGTAAAATGGAACGTAATCTATTAGAGAGTACAAAAATGAAAATCGAAACAATCGATGAATCGATAAGTACAAAAATAATCGTTGCTTTAGTAATTTTGTCTATGAATGAACCTTGTAATCGATTGAGAGGAATTGATAGTAGTGAAACAAAAATCGATTTTGATAATCTCGATTAAACTTTAGGACATTAATTACTATTAGACTGATTTTGACATTATCTCGAAGTGTCTTGCATACGTTCCGCCGTGAAAAAGACTATAAAATATTGCATAATGCGCGGTAAGTTACCCAAACCAAATACCCTAAGCACGTCATTTGCGTCTGTAAGTAAATGAATTCTGTAGTAAAGGTTTTGGTATGGAAATTATGCTGGACATTTTCACACAGCGTCATCTAGCCCCAAACTAAGCAAAGCTTGTACTATGGGAACCAGATAACTGATTTAATACTTATATAGGTACTTTTTTGTTTGTCAATACATACATATTATACCTACATAGAAACATCCAGACCCGAGATAAATATTTGCAGATCATACAAACATTTCTCCCGCGGCGGGGATCGAACCCGCAACCTTCTGCATCCCAAGCTAAATGGTGATGGAAAACATCATGTGGAAACATTTTGCATTCACAATGGCAACAACGAGTTTTCGTATGGCCAACCAACTCGAACATACACTAGATATGTGACAATTGTGTCAGCAGGGAATCGAATCCACGACTTAGATCAGAGAACAAAACACCACCCAGGCCATCACGGCTCGGTGTGACTGAGCTCGCATTACGAATGCAAACGGTAGCTATGATGACCTAATTCGGTAACAAGTTTTAGTATGCATAGTTTACCGTACCTTACTTATAAAAGACATTTTCCACTCGAATAAATAAAAAGCTCGTTAGGTCTTTGCCCAGCAGTGGGACAACATGGGCTGATAAAATAAGTTTGTATCGGATGGTCGCCATCTGGTGATGCTTAAGACCCCTCGCAGACTACAGACTTTAGCCGAAGTATATTCCGTCTCAACTATCGGCCGATAGTGTAGTCTGCGAGGGGTCTTAGGCCATTTGAAGGTTTCCGTCATGGCTGACTTCATAGCCAAGATCGACAATAATGTGATACTATATAGTGAAGCATTGAAGCTATCGGTTCAAGCCACTAGCTGTCAACCATCCTCTTTACGATGCGCAACTTCGACGATCTATCATCATCATCAGCCTATAGCAGTCTGGATATAGGCCTCCACTAATGAGCGCCATTGCGCCCTGTCCTCGGCTCGACGCATCCAGCTTCTGCCAGCAGCCTTTCGCAGATCGTCACTTCACCTGGCTGGAGGGCGTCCTACACTACGTTTGCCGAGTCGCTGTCTCATCCAATAACTAGTTTATCCCAACGGTGTAGGCTAGGTTGCGTCCTGACGTTGTATAAATCATCTAGTGCTGATGTAAATGCCTAAGTTACTGCCATAGACTACGGGCAGCGATGTGTTAAGTCAAAGTCAAAAAGCATTTATTCAGTAGGACCGCTGGGATCACTGAAACGTCTTAAAACTAGGTGATTTTACTCCTCGCGACTAATACCGTGAAGAATCAGGGCAACAAACACGGTTAAATTTTGTTTCACTTTTTCAGCTTTGCAATAGAGGCCTTTTTGACATGATAATCTTACTATCCCGCGGTACAATAGTAACGGTATTCGGGTCGCACTCAGATAGGCTATCGGCAGAGCTGGGTCGCTATTTCCCGCTACTGTGGCTATAATTCAAAACATAATCCCTGAACGAAGGTTCTAGAGTTAGCTTGGGTAGCACAAGGTCCTTTGTTTGGGCCTGATTTATAGAGTTTTGACCTGGAAATAGGAATGAGATCTCAAGGCTTTGTATCGTAATATTAGATCCGTCAGATGATGTCCTGCTAAAATTTGGTCAAAAAATTCAAAGAAGTGGATAGGGTCTTACAAAACTCTTCATTTTCCCTGTTCCCGCCTTTATAGTTTTCTTTATTTTTTATGGCTACTGCAACTTTTCACAATTCTGCCATTACTTTTATGTTGTTTTAAATTGATTTGAAAATACTTTTATCGTTTGAGTACATACTTACTTTTAAAATTATTGTAAACTTACCTAGAAATACCATAATAGTCTAAGATATTTGTGAATTTTTATTTTCGGCCTGAAGATACGCTACGGGACGGCTATATAGATATGTTTACCTACTAAGTTTTTAAACCAGCTTGGCCACCCCAATCGCGTTACAGAAACCCATTTAAGTCGGCTTGGATTTGTGGACAACCACATTCTTTACAACACCGAAACGCCGAAACTGAGCGCCTATAGTATTAGGGTAACTCCACTTATACCTAATGTAAAAAGCTCAGGGTTTTCGATATTTAGTTCTAGCATAGGTACGTCTAGGCATCGCGTAAACGATGACTTTCTTTGAAATTTTTGTAGGAAATAATTATCATCAAAAACACTTTCTGGAAAATCAAATCTGAGATGTTTCCTGGAAACCATTTCAACCGGCCAATGCTTATTAGGAAATAAAATTATTTTGTGACCTTTGATCTCTCCAAAGAAAATTTCTGGAAAGTTTACTAAGAAATCTAAATTTAATATTACAAATATTAAAATCAAAGTGACCAAAACAGAACCCGGCAATCCAATTTGTTATTACTGAACGTATGATTGAGTCCGCGATTTCATTTCAAGTTGTTTGTCGGCCTCTGGACGAGAGCCAAGAACGGAAGGAATGCCTTCCCTTCTAGAAAACGTTCACCGTTCTTTGATGACCTTCAAACTCTAGTGGAAGAAGAAGAAATTGTGTGAATAGGAACGTTATAGACTAATACTTTTTGTCCCTTCGATAAACAGTCTGCCACCATAACAGCAAGGACCATCATCATTAGAGTCAAACTATTACAGGAGCGCGTTTCCAAAACCAATGGATGATTGAGAATGTTACCTAGTCAAAATAAAAGTCCCGCTAGTTGTAACAGGTTCCTAAAATCATCAAACTATCATATAATTCAATCACTATTTGGGCACGAACGTATACAACCTAAGCAGGAGTAATTCTGGCTGCATTCCCGCTTTGTGACGTCTTTAGACTCACATAAGGCCTAGATTGCATAATGTCCAAGTTATTGCAGCATTCTGGCAATAACGGGCTGAGACGCCGTTTATTATGGCATTATTTGTGAGATATTGGCTCTAACGGACCATAAGGCTCTAGAAGCTTCCAAGTCATTACTGCTGCACATTTGCGCGCCAGTCACAGTATCGATTTCGGCGTTCAAGTTTAGGCAGGAAGTTTTTCCATAGCGTCGAAAAATATAAAGATTTCTTTTTATCTAGTTGTCGGCTCAGGATAAAAAGTATCAGTGTTCCGTATAGGGTCTTTCATTTTAAAATAAATAAATAATGCTGGACATTTCACACAGCATCATCTAGCCCCCCAAACTAAGCAAAGCTTGTACTATGAGAACCAGATAACTGATTTTAAACTACACGAACTAACATGGCTTCATTTTTGGGTTGTAAATAGACGTTTGACCGTATCAATTTAATTCCTAAGCCATTAGAAGTTTTCACTTCATTTATCTTTTGTTGATTTATTAATTTCTTATCTTATTTTTTAGGACATGTTGGATAATGAATTTCAAGGAGAACAGACATTCCACCTATCAAGCCGGCTACATCCGAGCGCACACACATGCACGCTCAAATGGACTTAGTTATACAGGAAGCAACAATGAATTGAAAGACCGCAAAAGACCGCAAAATAGGTCGTCACTCAGCAAAATGTTACGGCAGCCGAAGCTACTGTAACGCTGGTCTTCCGTGACGCCAGAAAGGATAGTCATTATCAATTTTCTCGGGATTCAAAACCAAAAAAAAAAACAATCGCAAGCCGGCTACATCCGAGCGCACACACATGCACGCTCAAATGGACTTAGTTATACCGAAAGCAACAATGAATTGAAAGGATAGCCATTATCAAAAATTTTCAAAGATTTTCATAACAACCGCGTCTGTATTTCCGCTGAGCTATGACCCTGTTGTTTTCAAGAAGAGAGTTAATAGGCACCTTCTGGGTAGGCTCGCTCCATCGTAGACCTCATTCTTGCTTATGTTAGTTTCGAGGTCAAGGGCCGACCCATTAATCTTAAAAAAAAAAAAAAAAAAACATTACATTAATATTTTTAATATATTTGTTGAACCCAATTCATGAATAAAATTAGTTGAAATGATAGAAAGAAGAAAGAAAGAAACTTTTATTTTGTGCCACAGACGGAAGAATATTATAATGCAGGTACATTGTAATATTATTGAATTAAAATAAGTTAGACATAATCTGATTAGTACCTATACTCTTAACTTAAATAACTATAAGTGACCGCAAAATAGGTCGTCACTCAGCAAAATGTTACGACAGCCGAAGCTACTGTAACGCTGGTCTTCCGTGACGCCAGTATAGACCCACATAGCTCTTCATAACAAATCTCCTACTAGAGGTGTGCGCCGATCGGCGCGGCGCACGCCGCCGACGATTTTGTCCACGCCGCCGCCGCCGACGATTTTATCGGCGTAAAATCGGCGCCAATATTGTGTATGTACAAAATTCCTAAAGTCTATTCCACAAAGCATGGGTGCTGACATATTTGCCATTTGTTGTTTTTTTTTAGATTATAGGGCAAAAATATTTTTATAATAAATCGATGACAATTTAATACCTATCAAACTAAGTTTTACTTGTAAAATAATCAATTTTCTCCGTGGATGCATCAGGCGAACTGTAAGCGGATAACTGTTTGCCTCTAGTTCGCCTCCCTCTACATTTCTGTGCTGTATTATACACTTCATATCCAATATCCATACCGCGCGTACTGTACGGATATGAAGTGTCCATCCAGTTTGCGACGTTTTGCTTGCCAACTCAGTCAGCGGCTGAGTCGCAGCGAACGATTCTAGCGGTCGGTGGCTCAGTTCACTCACTACGCCCGCGCCGCGCGGCGTTACGCGTTCAGTCAGTACGAGCGAACAGTCAGCCGCTCATCATCATCAGCCTATAGCAGTCCACTTCTGGATATAGGCCTCCCCTAATGAGCGCCATTGCACCCTGTCCTTAGCTCAACGCATCCAGCTTCTACCAGCAGCCTTTCGCAGATCGCCACCACCTGGCTGGAGGGCGTCCTACACTACGTTTGCCGAGTCACAATCTCCACTCAAGAACTCGTTTACCCCAACGGTTATCGGTTATTCGGCAGATATGGCCAGCCCACTGCCACTTCAGCTTGTTAATTCTCTGAGTTATGTCGACCATTTTAGTTCTATGTCAGATAGTCTCGTGGCGGATTCTATCCTTCAGAGAACCTCCAAGCATAGCTCGTTCGTTCCATAGCTCGCTGAGTGATTTTAAATGGTCTAGTCGTACTGTGAGTGTCCACGTTTCGGCTCCGTATGTCATGACAGGTAGGACGCACTGATTGAAAACTTTCGTTTTAAGACATGCGGTATGGGTGACTAGAAAACTGGACGTAGTTTTCCAAATGCTGCCCAACCCAGCTGAATCCTCCTCTTCTCCTCTCTAAAAGTTATCTCTCATCATCAATTGGCAGCTCAAATAATAGCCCACTGCTGGACATAAGCCTCCTCCCTCAAACGCCACTCTAATCGGCCCTGTGCTGATCTCATCCATGTCTTTCCCACAATGGCAATATCATCCACCCACCTGGCTGCTGGTCTGCCTCGGCTTCTAGCACTTCTCCTTGGGTACCATTCGGCCAGAGCCTTACACCACCTGCCATCACCAAATCTGGCCAAGTGCAACACGGTCTGCAATACGGTCTCCGATATCTGCTACTTTTGTCCTCATACGAATATCCGTATTGGGGACTCTGCCTAGCAATGATGCACAACGGGACATGGAGAATGCCATGCTCGGCATGAGCATGGCATTCTCCATGTCCCGTTGTGCGACCCACATTTTGTGCACAGTTTCCTTAGTGGGTGAACGTCTATGCTTCGGTGCCGTATGTCATTGTGGGCAAGCAAGACACATTGGTTAAAAAGCTTGGTTTTCAGGCATTGTGGCATTTTGCGGTCCCTGAAAATCTCTTACAGCTTACCAAACGCTACCTATCCTAGCTGTTTGTGACTCATGATCTCCTTGGTTCTATGCTCTCCGCTGAAAGATAAACAACAGTGTCCAAGATAGATGTAGTGGTCTACCATCTCCAGGGTCACACCGCCAATGGCAATGCTTGTCTGATTGCCGGAGATGTTAGACATGATCTTCTCGGAGATCTTGCAGGTGGTCGCTAAACAGAATGAGATTATCTGCAAAACGGAGGTGTGACAAGTTCCCCTTGCATCAATTTTAAAATGTCCTCCAAAACTACAGTGAAGAGCGCCTTGTCTTGAGCCTTTCGCGCTCTCCTTTTCAAAGGAATCTCTTTAGTGAGTGCGTTCAAGCGAACTTTCATCGATGTCACATCGTACAAATTCCGTAGGAAAGTTGTCTCTACCTAACTGCAAAATCTACCCGAGGTATGTGGTGTACTGCGAAAAAACTTCAATAAGGTGACCATTTACAGCGACAGGTCTCGGATCGATTCGGTCATTGACCATGACTTTGGTCTTATCCAAATTCATGCCGAGACTCATCGCTCACGAGGCTGATGCTAGGCCGTCCAGCATTCCATGTAGCACCTCCAGCGACTTCGCCAGTAAAAATATGTCATCTGTGAATCGTAAGTGTGAAATGTGCTCGCCGTTTATGATTATGCCCATACCTTTCCAGTCCAGTGTCTTAAAAATATGTTTGTGAATAGTTTCGGAGATATGACATCTCCTTGTCTCACTCCTCTGCGCAGTTGGATGGGCTTAGACTGCTGGTCTTGTACTCGGATACTCATGGTGGCGACTTCATACAGACATCTCAAAACTTCGATATAACGATAGTCCATTTGGCATCGCTGCAAGGGCTGTTTTGGAAGGAAAAAGAGTGACAGAGTCAAAGGCTTTCTCATAGTCCACAAAAGCCTGATTCAGGGGCTAATTCAACTCTTCGGACTTCTGTATAATCTGAATCACTGTGTGAAGCGGACTATGGTGCCGTATCCTCCGCGAAACCCGGTCTGTTCCGGCGGCTGGAACTCGTCGCATCTTCTGGCGAGACGATTCGTAATAACCCGAGAGAACAGCTTATAAACGTGGCTCAGGAGCTAGATGGGCCTGTAATTTTTAAGAAGAGGCTTATTTACCTTCTTAAAAAACAGAACCACCAAGCTCTCGTTCCACGCCTTTGGAGTTCTCGCTTAATTATACCGTCCACGCCGATTACGCCGATTACGCCGCCGCCGCCGACTGATTTAAAGCCGGCGTCCGCCGCCGGTCAAGAAGGCATCGGCGCACACCTCTATCTCCTACGTGGCTCGACTTTGCGAATAATAATTCGTTGTCATAGCAACCATAAGCACAGGCTCTTGAAGTATTGGAAATATTGAGTCAAACTACAATAGAATGTTCTCTCCAACATAATACAGGGTGTAAAAAGACGTCTACCGAAGCCGAAAGGAGTAGGTACACATCCAAAACACACAACCAAATCTAAAAGGATTTTCCGAAAAAAACATTATATCCGGAGAAAACAGCGTTTGAAGAGTACTGTTTGCGTATGTTTTAAGCGCGTTGTTTTACGTAGATTGCTGGATTTTGAGTTTTAACTGTTTTTTTCTTTTATAAATGAAATTATAAGTAGGTTGATCTTATTATGATGTAATAGTAGTAAATAACCGAAAATAACATGAAATAGTAAAAAAAAATTGAGCTTTTTTTCGCTAAATATGTTTAGAATCATGGTCTAATTGCAACCCTCAGTTTTCGGTAGATGTCTTTTTACACCCTGTATATTGAGCAAAGCTAACTAAATTGGCCACATTATGCCATGAGCACTCAGAGCTCCAGAATCTGTGTAGGAGTATCTCCAGTTCACATCTGTACGGAATCTGCTAAGCCAGCCTGAAATGCCGACACGATCAAAACGATTACATGTGGGTGATAAACGCCACTACATTTTATGAGGGTTGGCAAACCTACAAAAGGCGAACAGATGCATAATACGGGACCGGTTTTATCATAGAATGAGCGTTGTCTAGAGATAAAGTTCTAGAAAAAAACAGTTCTAACTTTTTATTCCTGTTTGTTGCCATAGAGAAGAGAGTAGGTTAAATTAAGGAAAGAGGCAGACAGCAACATGACAGCGTTAATAAAAAAGTGTCGATAGAAGTAAAAACTTGAACGAGGTAACGGTTCTAAACTTAAAAAATAAAAGTCCTAAAATAAGCCGATGATCACATCACGTAGGTCACGTGACACGCGAGGCGAATCCAAAGTTTTTTATCCATCCCAAAACATCTCAACGCGCCTAAAAAGTTTTCACCTCGAAAACTGCACTATCTAAAGCACTAATTAAGTTTTTGAAAACGATAAAAAAAAATTTATACAAAAATGATTAGTACACAAATGAAACTATCATACAGCTGAACATAGAACCTTTTTTTAAGTCGGTTAATAAAAAAGACATTGATGTCTTTTAAATCTAACCATAGCGACAATCCGCACTCGCGTTGATTGCTTTCGCCAAAGACTTACAAATCGCGCTTCAGAAATTGGTTGATTCGTGACAAAGGACTTGTGCCGCAGCACCTTGATTACCATCGTCGATTCATCATGGCTGCCATGCCTAAACCACTTTCAATATTAACTTATCCCAAAATATACTCAGTTACGTTTCTTTAAGGTTCAATGTTATATAATGCATTTGGTAGGCCGACCGAAGGACTTTCAACCATTGAGCTCTAGCTGAATGCTTTCAACCCAATTATGATTACAATGCATTTGCAATCAGTGAATTATACTCATTACAAAAGTTCAGTTCTATTGCTTTTCTTAGTCCCATATAATTTGGCCCGCAATAATAAAGCAATTCCTTTCAAATTGCAGCTTGGTTCAAAAATGCTAAAATTTCAAGATAGAAAAGCTGTCAGCTAATTTTGGCTCGTACGTACGACAGATTTCTTCAATGCCAATCATTATGTTCTAAATTAGCTTTTTTTATACATCGGTCTACACTTCGATAAATTGTAACACACATAAGTTTACTAGAAGTGCACTTTTGTACTTCCTTGGTAGGCATCTTAGCGTTATTTTTGCATCGATATGAAACATCTGCTTGTGTGACCGTGGCATTTGAGCCGCAGTGTATCGATCTCAGACTTCAACTTTGTTCAACTTTGATTGAGCCGCCATAAAACTTGTCGGAAAGGGTCATCGCGTAAGTGCCAGTTGAATTGCTTGAATGAAGTTGGAAAAATCTTTTAGCTTAATAATATAAAAGCCAGGTTGGCCTAGTGGGGCTGTGCCTTGTCATCTGAAGGTATTGGGTTCATGCATTCTCTTAAACACAGTTGTTTCCAAGAAACAGCAGCTTTCTCACGCACAATCTATCATACAGCAAATCGTGCGCGAAAGAACGCAAAAATATAATCGCGCGCGATTGCGCGTACAGGCTTTCCGGCATGCAATCCTGTAACGCGCAATCCTGTGCGATAGAGTGTGCGTGTGAAGGCCGCTAACTCTATTGTGTTTTGTTTGTCTATCTTAAAGTGAGAAAGTAGTTACTTTCAAGCGATATTAATATTCGGTTTATGATGGAAGTAACAGACCAAAGAGCATGGATAGATTATGTGTAGAAAAAGATTCAATGTTGAGGCTTGAGATGAAAATGATAGAGTGGAGGAAAAAAAGACGTAGGTACAATACGCACAACGAATCTTTAGCTCACTGAATCAGCAGAACCCATTTTTGATGACGCCTATAAAACGAAGACAGCGTTGGATAGCTGCCTCGCTCACTCGCTTAGTTTGTTGTATCGTGCTATCTCGCCTACTCGCGCAAACCTGCGCAATCGCTTAATGCACCTAACTTCAGACAGACAAAGATCGGTTAGTGCGTACTGTACGTATAATGCCAGCAGGGAGACGATGATGATGAATATAAAACTAAATAATGATACCAAAATGCGCGATATCATTCATTGTTTCAGTTGTGTTCACTGTACTTCTAATTTAATTAAATAAATGCAAAGTTTGGGTTTGGGCTTCATTGGCCGCCATTCAAGTAATTTGCATAAAAGGAATTTTATATCCCCCCAAGTGCGGTACATGCCTTCAAATCTTTTAATAACATTGTATACCATTACAATGTTTAAGGGACTATAGTTACGTGTATAATGATTTATGCAGAGTCACCTGGCTTACCATGACATCTACGGTAGAATCATAAGAGCGTAGCGAAAATGAAGTGAAAACTTCTCTAGGCGCGTTGAGCATTTTTGAGATGGGAGAAAAATATCAAACTCAGTCACGTGACTGTTACGACAATATCCTCTTACTATACCTACCTTAATTTCGTCACACATTGTATCATCACAATCAATGGTCGAGTTGTTTGAGTGACCGCCTCTGGTGAAAAGGTACCGAGTTCAAATCCCAGTGGGGCAGTAACTTTTTGCACCTTATTATTATGTAATTTTTTAAGTTTAGAACCGTTACCGAAACCTTCAAGTTTTCACTTCTGTCGGCACTCCTGGAATGCCACTGTTTTTTTAGGAATTGTGAGAATTACATAATCCAGGAACGGTGTTAGCTAGTTTCCAGAGTGATCACGTTGGCAACCATGGTTTGATCACGTTTTTGCCCGATGGTCGGATGACATCGTTAATGTAGCTGGGAAAGCTTGGGAAAGGACTGCACAGGACTGAAAAGAGTGGCGTTATAGAGAGGAGGCAGACTCAGCAGTGGATGCAACCGGGCTGAATAGATAGATAGATTGTTCACGTATGGCTATATTTCTCGATTGTGATAGTCGAGATGTGTGCTGGACAAACTTACCTACTCCATTATATCATTCAAGTTTTCTATGAGTGTACTTACAAATTGTGTCCTTTTTCTTGAGTCTGATTTTAGGCCGCCTTTAGACCCAACGTGGCCTAGCGGAAGCGCCACTAGCGGTCACCAGTTGCTTAACTAGTATTAGTCATTAAGATACCCGGAGAAAAGACAATTTTTATATTTCTTTACACTTTCGTTAATAAATTGCTATTGTTGAAGAAGTTGGTACTTGTTTGTTACGAGTATTGATTATGTAATCCTAAATAATGGGAACAGTTGGTATGACCTTCGTTCCGGCCTTCCAGCTGAAACGTATATGACCTAACTGATAAGGGTACAGTTTCGGGGACGGTACGGAGCAGTTGGAGCTTGTTTAGAAAGTGCTCGAGTAGTACATTCAAGTAGAATGTATTTGAAGAAAAATGTACCATTTCAAAATGAACACAGAGAAAAATGTACCATTCTATAATGAGCAGAAGTTTCCCATTGAAAAATAAATAATGCTGGACATTTTTACACAGCGTATTTTTACAAAGCTTGTTCTATGGGAACCAGGTAACTGATATACTTGTAACTTTTTGTTTGTAAATATATACATTATACATAGAAACACAGACCCGAGATAAATATTTGCAGATCATACAAACATTTATCCCGCGGCAAGAATCGAACCAGCAACCTTCTGCGTCCCAAGCGGGCTTTCACCCACTGCGCCACAGAGGTCGTGGATTGAAATCAGCTGCAAAATCTCTTGTTATTTTTTATTTTCCTTGGGGGTGACAAGAAAAAGACCGCCTCAGCCAGCAGCCAGTAAATTAAAAGCAGTAAACTATAAAGTAATCTTTTCAAGTAATTCTCTTCACAATAACCCAAGGACCTTTACCTCACGTTAAAAAAGATGGATACTAGAGAGTTTACTCCTCAATATGTCATATAACATAATACCTGACTGGATTTCACGCCTCAGCAAGTATGAAATAAATGTCTAAAAGATTTTTCTGTTACCGAGAACCGGGCTTCGCCCACACCTTATTATCGAAGGGTGTGGATATGAAACGGCTACCTGCCGTCTGCTCAGAATATAATAGCGACTTGCTTTAGTTCTATAAATAGGGGAGTTAATAAAGACCTGCTCAAGACATGGATATGCTTTAATAATGCTGTCGTTGGTGAAGAGTAAGTTCGCATGAGGTAGTGAACAGTGAAGGAAAACATCGAAAGGAAACCCGTTTAGTCAGCTTCACTCAGCGCAATTGATGTTATCTTACCTGTGGTTGAAAGGAATGATTTAGGTGCTAGGCAAGCCTATTATATCTAAGCTTACCTATTACTTAAGACGAATGTGAGAGCCTACTCAAACTTATTAACGTTTCCTTTTAACGTCAGGCACAATATTATGCTAAATATGTAGTGATTTAAGTAAATAAATAAATAAAAATCTCAAACAATCTCCCAGGCACTACAGTGAAGGCACATTACCTCCTGATGCTGTATAAATCATCTACTGTAGATGTTTTTAAGTTTGTCGTTGGTGGACATTATCTCAGACGTTGAAGTATTTACTTCTGGAGAAGAAAGCTTAGACGTGCTTCTGGAGCGGATTTTAATTAGTTGTGAAGCCTTCGGATATCGGGAATTATCTGATTCGAATAGTGAGAAAGGCAATCGAAAACAATGTTGGAACGCCGCAATTCCTTGGGTCGTTTCCGATTTAAAATCCGCCGGCCTTTGTAAGTAGGTATCTTGAATATTTGAAATACCGTTTAAGGAAACATTTTCGTGAACGAACCTTTTATCAATAGATTGATGCTCAAACTGGCTGGATTTCTGCCTTCTTGGGCTTTAAGCCGGCAGTGTACGTCGAAGTTTGCGATATTGTTACATTGAACTGGTTCGGAAAAACTAGTGATACCATAAGAAGGGAATACAATAGATAGTCAGCATAATTCATCACGCAAACACTTTGAAAACAACCTGTTGCTAATTTACGTCAACTAATTTAATTCTGTTGGAATGTCATGTTTTAGATTAATAAAGCTTTATTTTATATTATTTATCTGTTGACACTGTAATAACAAGTTCGTCAAATAAATAATAGTGTATACCTAGCTAGTAGAACAGTGTAGGAAACTTCTGATTCATTCATTAATTTCGAGTCAATGGTACTCATATAACTTTAGACCAGTATTCAGCCACCTCTACGGCCTCTTCTGTTGCTAGGTTGAGTTGTTCCCGGGTGCAGGTAGAGGGGCACTGTGGGCAGCAGAGAAAGTGTGACATTGTCTGTGTGGGGGCCCCGCACTGGCACTGGGCTTCGTTGGCGTCGATTATACCCCACTTGGCTAGGTTACTTCTACATCTGACTACTTCTGATTGCGAAGTTCTCACGCATATAATTGGCACAGCTTATCGATTTGACATTGTTTTCTGGTTTATCAGTTCTAGACCCAAGCTATTTGTATCCACGACCTTCTGATATCCTACGACAAAAGGAAACCTAGATTAGGGTGCCATTCCCGGGACAGTGCTTAGGCAAACAGCGAGAAGAGCACCGGTGTGTTCCGTAGGAGATCCCGGAGCCCCTTGAGCGTCAGTTTTTAGTCGGTTAGTATCCGACATCCCTTCTGCTGTCCCCACGGCGGTAGGGTATCCATATTATAAGTCTCATAATCATTGATCCATAATGGATTTTCTGACGTTATAAAAAAAAGAGGCAACGTAGCGCGTTCCAATTTGTTGTGTGTAGAAGAAACAAGAGTAGAATCACCTAGCTCATATATTCTATGTGATCCCAGCGGTATTACTGAATAAATTCTTTTTGACTTTGATCTAGTATAGTCAGTATAGCTATATTAATTTGCGAAACAGCCAATACTCGTACAGTAGCTGAAGTAGAAATTTCCTTGTGAATTCAGTTCAAAACGCCTTGGCCCGGCCGTGACCCCTCGTGGTCTGCGAGAAGCCGTCTTTGGCAAATTGGACTGTCTACTTAAAACTGCCCTTCTTTCCATTATACCAATTTGAGTTTTCAGAAATTTTTCGGTATTACTTTTAACCCAAGTACGGCAAACCGGCAAGGAAAATGATATAAGAGAATTAACATCAAATAATCTTTGAAGACCTCTGGTGCAGTGGGTACTGCCGCTTGGGACGCAGCAGGTTGCGGGTTCGATTCCCGCCACGGGATAAATGTTTGTATGATCTGCAAATATTTATCTCGGGTCTGGGTGTTTCTATGTATAATATGTATGTATTTACAAACAAAAAGTATATAAGTAGTATATCAGTTATCTGGTTCCCATAGTACAAGCTTTGCTTAGTTTGGGGCTAGATGATGCTGTGTGAAATGTCCAGCATTATTTATTTATTTATTTAAAGTTATGTGGACCAAGCATCTGATTTATTTAAGAAACTTAGGTCTGTCTACGAGTATTGAGTTCAAATTCGTTTTTCATATGCTAAAAATCACCATGAATGCTTTTTTAGTTTCACCCTTAAGTTATATGAGTGACAGTGCATTTTGCAATGGTTATTCGTGTCATGTCTACTAGGAATGGTGTTAGCAAGACGATCTATCAAGCCTAGTCCATATATCAAGCTAAACAAACAATGGGACGTGTCGGCAGTACGTGATGGCACATATATGGAGGGCTGACTGTGTCACACAACGTGTATGAATATGATTGTAAACGGGTTAGAACGGGTTATGTAACTAAAATGTAGTTAGTTCTAATGATGGAGTTTTAAAACACCGAAAAGAAACCTAGCACTAATTATTTAATGCATATTGGTCGTAAAATAACAGGGACCGTATTAGGGTCAAGCTACATTGAATTGGCAAGCGCGCGACTTTTAGTTTTATAGCAAGCCATTATATACCTTATGAACAATGGTACAAGATATAGAAACGCTTGTAGAATGAAACGCTCGCGCCGGCGCTTCCCGCTAGATGGCTTTTCAAAATCTCGTTAAGTCTACAAGCGTTTCTATATCTTGTGCCTTTATTGATAAGGTTTATAATGGCTTGCCATAAAACCTAAAAATCGCTTCGCTTGCCAATTCAATGTGAATTGACCCTTAGCGTTCCATTTTTCGTTCGTTTGATGAATATTCGGATGCTTCCCACCAAGATTTCTGACTTCAAGGGCCAATTTTTCAAACGTTAAAACACGGTCATAACGTAGGACTAAATATGAAAAAAAAATGGCTATTTAAGTCATGAATCATGGTGGGAAGCATCCGAATATTCATCAAACGGACGAAAAAAAGAACGCACATACGGGCCCTGGAGTAGTACCTACCTATCATCTGGTTAGTTTACACTAATAAAATAAATAAATAAAATCGCTTTCAGCGATTACGCCGCCCATTGTACTAAGAACTTGTAATTATTTTAAATGTTTTGTTTTTGTTAATTTATTGGTGTACAATAAAGTGTTAATTAATTAATTAATTCATTCATCTACACTAATATTATAAAGAGGAAAGATTTGTGTCTGTTTGTTTGAATTGAATAGGCTCCGAAACTACTGGACCGATTTGAAAAATTCTTTCACCATTAGAATCCTACATTATCCCTGATGAACATAGGCTATATTTTATCCCGGAAAATCGAAGTTTTCCCGAAGGAACGCAGATAACCGCGACGGTCAGCTAGTAATTCATAAGACTCACCTCAGTGATTTTAATGAATGCCTTTATCTAACTTTGACTCTGATTTAGACAGCAGGCGTAGTTGTTGAATCCAATATATTACACAGCCATCAAAGAGCATCTTTCAAAAATTCGCATTATACCACGGCTTATTAAACTTTCCATGTTCTGCTTATCAAACTCCTGTATCGTTATTATTCACGGTACCGTTATGTGACCATTGTATGTAAACACGCTGTAATTATTATAACCCCTAACGATGTAAAAAGGGTTAGGTAGTCAAATATTTCTGAAAGGAAGCTCCTATCTGCCGGTTACACCTGGTGATACTGTAAAATTCGTACACCTTTTTTATATTATTGTATTTAGGAAGGGTTAGGAGCTTAATGACCCCATATTTCAATAATTTGACTAGTAAGGAATTAGTGAATGGATTAGTGAGATTTTTTTTTCTTAAGTTGGTAACACCATTGTAAAGAAATGAACAAGGTAGTAAATTTGTTGAAATCCCCTTTGCAGTCACCATTTCTACTTTGCAGTTACTGGAGTATTATAAATAAGGTAGAAATAGGCAGGCAGATGCTTAGATAACTCATTTCGGATGATAATCGTAAAAATGTTGTATCAGGGTTGTCTTTTTAAAAGAATTAATACCCGCACTCAGAGTTATAAACGGCTACTAGAATCGTTTCATAGTAAATATTTAATATGGAACATCTTTCATGTTCCATATAAAATTTTTACTAAAGAACGGCCTGAGTGCGGCTGGACGACTTTAAAAAACTGAAAATGAGTCCTTTTCAAAAACACTTCAAAATCGAATTAGGTCTCACCTGATATATTGAGGCGGTCATCATCATCGTACAGTACGACCTTGTCATCATCATCATCGGCGACGTGCTGGCGGGGCGTGCGGCGCGTGACGTTGGCTCCGCTCACGCACAGCACCCACACCAACGCCAGCGGAACCACGCACTCCATGCCGACATCACCGCGGGCCGTGCGGAGGGCCTCTGAAAAATACTAGAATTTTACATCTCTATGTTATAGGAGTAGAGGTAGGCCAAAGAAAAGATGAATGGATTGTCAAAGTCAAAGTCAAAAAGCATTTCAGTAGAACCGCTGGGAATAGTCTTAGAACTAATTTTACTCCTGTTTTTTCGCGACCAATACCTTAAAGTATCAGGGCAGCAAACACGGTTTGGGGCCTATAATTTTTTTAGGTGATCCAGATGATTTCGATAGGATGATCACAGATTTTGTTTGCCTAAAGTGAATGAATGGAATGAATGGCCAGAATGAATGGCGTAAATGGAGGCCACATCAAAGAGTGAGATATTATTGGATGATGATTGAAGATGAGTTGATTTTCAAATAAAATAAATCAACCATAACAATAGCACTTGATTTACGATTACACCAAAATTAAACGCTAATTAAACAAAGGAAACGCATAACATGTAAGTATTTGTAGCGATAATAGTAATAGTAGTTTCGTTCTTTTACATGATTAAATTAATTAGTTCTGTTATATTTCATATTACTCACGCGATAGCTTATCTTATGTTAGTTATAAATAATACAATACTATCCTTCATTGGGTTCGTTTTAAGTTATTTAATGATATAAATAATATATATAGAAAGAAACCGTGATAATTGCAGTTACCGTATCAACTGCGGTTTATAAAAATTTTGTGATAGCAACACAGTGCGGTATACCGAAAACGACATTTAGGTATACTTATACAGTAGCCACAAAACGGTAGTGCCTATTTCCTGTATTATTAAAAAACTATGACTCATTTCATTCACCGATGAAGTATTATACGTAAATATGGGTACACTTATCAAAAATTCATTGTGAAATAAATAGAAGGCTAAATAGGCAAAAAATATCGATTGCTTATCGATAACTTGTGAATAATCCTTTGCAAAATCGTAGATTCCGAAATGTTGTGATGACTATTTATCATTCATATAGAACGAATGAATGAAATGATTTCACTACATTCGTTCGAGGCTTTGCATTTTTCATTTAGCCGTGACAAGGGCAGTATCGTTTTATTTTAATGACTGGTATCTTTCTTGACCTGGACTATACTCCAATTAGTGAGACAACACAGAAGTCTCTACGGAATAAAACAATGAGTGCATGCAACAGAGATGCGAATGTTGAGATGGATGTGCGGAGTGACGCGAATGGATAAGGTGAGGTTAGCGTGGTATGGGCATGTACTGCGCAGGGATGAAAGTCATGTAACTAAAAGGGTGATGGAAATGAATGTGAATGGATATGTGAGTAGAGGTAGACCTAAGAAAAGAGGAATGGATTGTGTGAAAGAAGATATGGAAAAGAAAGGAGATGATACAGAGATGACGAGTGATAGGGGAGAGTGGAAGAGGAGAACATGTTGTGCCGACCCCGCGTGAGCGGGATAAGGGCAGGCCAATGATGATGAAAGCAACGCAGTGTGCACTTTTTAAGAGAAAACGCTCGTGGTGTAGCTTTCGTCGTTCTGATAGATCGTCGAAGATAGGCAACGTTCTAATCTAAGCGATCACAGTCTTAGATCATTTAGACGAGAAAGCGGTAAAGCACTCTTTTGAGAAGTTTAGGTACCTGTAGGACTACAGATAAATAAATTAAGATTGAACTTGAAATGTGAACGGTCTCGTTAATCTAGTCAGAAATACAGTTTTTTTGTCAATACCGTACTGGTAGCCAAAAGAAGAACTAACGAATTTTACTGTAAGAATATTTTTCTGCCAACACCAAATGTGATAGCAGCGCCTCTTTCAGATAAGTTGGTAGGGGTTTAGGTTAAACGTTCATATTTGTAGATCTTTAAAACTAAGTAAAATGGAAGTGAGCATTAGGTACAAAACACATATCTAAGTACTTTTTCACATAAAAAAATATATATATGTAAAAAGACGTCTACCGAAGCCGAAAGAAGTAGTTACAGCATCCCAACACACAACCAAATCCAAAAGGATTTTCCGAAAATATCATTAAATCCGGAGAAAACAGCGTTTGCAGATTACTATTTGTGTATGTTCTAAGCGCGTTCTTTTACGTAGGTTGCTGGATTTTGAGTAAACTTTTTTTTCTCTTATAAATGATATTATTACATATAGGTATGGTCTTATTATGTTGTACTAGTACTAAATAACCAAAAATAACATAAATTGACTAAGAGTAAAAAAAAATTGCGTTTTTTTCGCTAAATATGTTTAGAATCATTGTCTGATTGCAACCCCTCAGTTTTCGGTAGTTGTCTTTTTACACCCTGTGTAAACTACTTATAGTTGATTTTCGTGACTTTGTCCTCATTTAATTGTGGAATGCTGGAGGATGAAAAAAAAGCTTTTTTTATCAAAATCTGTTCAGCGGTTTACGCGTGAAAAAAGTAACAAACAGACAGAGCTACTTTCAAAATAATTTAATGAAAGTGACATGGATTATTTAATCATTTATTATCAATCAACCCCACACCTCTTTCATCGAACCTCACTCACAATGTTTCGCAAACCGAAGCTTTTTCATAATGAGAATGAAGATAGTTTATTTATTTTGAAAGCGGATCGTATTTGGGTTTTCAGACGAAAAACTGTCCTAAACAAACTGTTTCTTTACTGAGAGAAGAAATCTTAGTTGAATTTCTTATTCGAGACATTTTCTCGTCATTTAAAAAAAGAAGTCAAAGTCAAAAAAGCATAATTATTCAGTAGGACTGCTGGGATCACTTAGAATAGTCTTAAAACTTGGTGATTCTAAGGTACCACAGAATTTGTCTCCACATGGTTAATGTTTACGGCCACGGGTTGGCAGAGGCACGTCCACTTTTGGAACAGACATACTTAGGGAGCTACATTTTGGAACAGAAGAAATAGAGAAACTTCTACATATAAAATTAGCACAAGTAATACTCGTAGTACATTGTACCACAAGAGAGCAAAATTGGTTTTTGCTGCGAGTGCTGAGTTTGAATCCCGAACAAGCGAAGGATTCTATAATTGAATCACGAGTGATTCTAAATTAGAATCCTGAGTGTAGTCTATCTGTATTCTGTGGTGAACATATTATTTTACTCTCGTGTGATACATACAACTTTTCACCTTACTAGCGAAAAGATACAAGATGTATGAAAAACGAGTTCCCGCTATTTCTTTTTTTTTTTTGCCCCTCAAGTGGCAGGCTAAAGTCCAAAAGCCAGAGCACCATCGCCTTGGCTGCGCCTGTAATGCTATTCGATTCTCATTGCAGCATTCTAAATTCAAATCACTTTTCCACATAGTTTGAGCAAAGTAGAGTTTTGCTCACTGGTTTTACGCAAATGTGCTCTATTTGAGTTAGTAAGGTCAAAACGATTTTGCTTCCAAATTAATCTATTTGAAATGTTTCAAAGGTAATTGAATTTATATCGCGTTAAATAATTTCTACCAACTGCAGCTCCATATTTGCCGTATACCAATCATCTGTATCCGCATTATACACCTTATCAGTAATGCGCAGGGCTCAAAATCGCGTGACGTATGTGTTTTTGCCAACTGCACTGCAGTAGTTTCAGGTAACATGCATAAGAAAAGTTTTTGAATAGGCTTTTATAGTGACAACTCAATAGAAGTTAAACTCTGAGCTTGCGTTTGTCGACATCGCGCGCAAACGCCCCATTTCACTTTTTGTTATTTTTCAGCTTGGCCGCCTTTTGTAGGCCGAGAGGGAAAACAGAGAGTTTTCAGATTGTTTTATCGCTCTGTTATTATGATATCGTCAGTCTATGCTAAAGTTGCCTAAAATACAAAATCTAAATTTATCTGGATTAGCTTATCTTGGAAAATTGCGAGTGCTATCTTAGCTTTGAAAAATAACAAGATTTACAAAAATCTATATTTCTGCTAAAGGGGTAGGAATAGGTAATTAATGTTTAAAGCTGATTGAGTAATAATTTATAGCTATAAGTATGTAATGTATATGTACTGTGATAAAGTACCTATAGCAAACTAAGTTTTAATTCGTCAAAGTAAACATTATTTTTGAATATTATTAAATCGATATGACTAGGACAAAGATGTAAAAGAAAAACAAAATGTGTAGAAATATTCGATCAAGATGGATAAAAAATAAATATACGATTCGATCAAAAAGTCTTATATGGACTTACAAAAACGAAATGAAATCCTAAAGAAAATACAAAAGTTTTTGAGGCTGACCAACCCCGGCGAGGAATAATAAAATAAACAAATGTGGGTCTCTTACACTACCCTAATACAATTTCACCTAACGATAAGTAATAGTGCGACCGAAGACAAAGCATCCAAGGACATCCCAGAATATTAAAGTCTCATCCACCTCTTGCTTTCCTCTGGGCTCCTGGTACTTTAGGCTGATTGGATGACAGTGTCATCTTACATTATTTTATTTGTCTTTTGACTAAATAAATATATAAACATGACGTTTTTATGTCGGTAAACATTTCTCTAAGTTTTGTTAATATACTCGTAATTTATTAACGCGTTCCCTCCCACTATCTTTAATCCTTGCTTATTGATAGGACACGTATGGAATGCTCACTTTTGCAAAATGAGGACATTCCTCTGACTGCTTCCCTTAGACATTATAGGAATATGAATTCCTCTATAGATTTTGGGAGACTCTATCGACCATGCATTGTAGGGGATTACTACAACAACGTTTTACCAACCTTCCATAGAGTCTTATTCCAATTTTAAATCATTTTTGACAGATCATTGTACCTAGTTGGTTAATTCGTTTTATTTGAAAACCTCATTGGTAGAATGAACATAAATTGACGTGGCCGGGATATCAAAATGTCATATTGCCCCAAATTGAGCGATTCAATCGCGTTAAGTACCAATGATAGAACCTCGATAATACCGGCGCCTATTTTGGGCACGATGGCTTTGAAAGACAATGACATAACCAGGTTATCGAAGACTTTATCCTATATCACTTAGTCATACTACAATATTCTATACTGTTTTATTGTTTTGAGAGTTGTCAGCTGTTTGGATGTTAACGTTCTCTCCGCAGCACCGAAGCACTCAGTTGGTAATGCCAAAAGGCGGTCACCCATCCACTTATTGATCGGTCAGAACGTTGCTTAATTTCGACGATGAAACGACTGAGCTGCGCAGCTGCCAGTACAAGCCAGTATTGCAATGCATATCCTACATTTGCATACCATTGAAATGATAATTTTATTTGTTCAAAAGCCGCACTGCCACTTCATTCAAAACAATATTTAAAAAGCGACTTGAGCCAGGCACGAACTGTAAACTGAAACCTCAGCAAAACCAATACCTTCGAGTGAGAAAGCTGATCCGTTCATCGAAGTACTAAGAGTAAACAGTTCCATTTCAAATATTTGGAAAGAGGTGTGAAGTGTAAAGCTACATAGTACAGAGAGGGCCTTGTACGGACTAGGCGTTATGTAGGTACGAGTCAGTGGCGTAGCTAGGTAGCCAAGGGCCCTGGTGCAAAAAAACTGGAGCCTCTAACTGAACGGTTTAGGTTTTATCAAATCAAAAATAGTCAAAATATAATGCATGGTGTGACAAAATTTTACAACATTGAGGGCAGCTACTTTTGCTTTGTAGTAAGTTCTTAGAAAAAAGTGAAGAAGAAGGAAACCGTGTTTTGAATTTGTTGCAAATACTTAGATTTGATTTAGCATGTTACTTTGGGAAAAGGGTTCCAAGCAGAGCTTGTGTTATGGGTACTAAGATGACTGATATACTACTTATATACTTTTTGCTCGTATATATTATACATAGAAACACCCAGACCCGAGACAAATATTTGTAGATCATACAAACATTGGTCCCGCCGCGGGGATCGAACCTGCAACCTTTTGCGTCGCAGGCGGGCCTTCGCCCACTGCGCTACCAGAGGTCGTCATAATACAATTTTCATACATGCAAATCCAAACATCCTTTTATTCTCTGCTTTTACGAGCGCCATTATTTCCCCGCCATGGTGGCCCTTACGACTGTTCTGACCTAAAAACATTGCCATCATTGCATTGTCAGACATTGAGGGCAATCCACCCTGTATACATATAAGTATTAGGTAGTATTAGGTTGTTGTTCTGTCACAAATTCTATCATCCCATTGTTCCTGCTGTTTGCTTGCTTCAAGTTATTTTTAAGTATAGGTACCCGCTTTTGCGATACTTCCAGTAGGTATAGGTACCTGTTACTAAACTAATTGTAAGTAGCTAAGAAGGTAGCCAATTATTGTAATCACTTATTGTTTTTAAATGTAATGCTCAACTAAAGCTTGCATACTTGTAAAACTTTTATGCATGAGAGTTATTTCTGACACAATGTATTTATTTTCTGTAATTGTTTTATAGTGCTGATCCACACTTGGTATTTCAATATGAAATGAAAAGTCTTATCAAAATTTTGGATTCCGACGGGATTCGAACCCGCATCGATCAGACGATCCTCCTAAAGCCGGAGTGCCTAACCGCTCGGCCACGAAATCCTACTTGTCGGTGTCCAAATCTTCGATAAGTCTCATATTTCGGTTTACTAGTGAACGTGTAGATGGCGCTAATCGGTGCTCAACCGAAATATGAGACTTATCGAAGATTTGGACACCGACAAGTAGGATTTCGTGGCCGAGCGGTTAGGCACTCCGGCTTTAGGAGGATCGTCTGATCGATGCGGGTTCGAATCCCGTCGGAATCCAAAATTTTGATAAGACTTTTCATTTCATAATGTATTTATTGTTAACCTACCAATTAAATTTTTATTTTTAAAAGTTTTGAGAAGCTTAATATGCTTAATAAACGGTCCTACCTATCATAGTTGTACATTTCTAGGATTAAACTCACACTGGTAATGTACTAGTTCATAAGATATTCATACCAATAAAGAACTTTTGAAATTGAAATTGAAAACTAGTTCTATCGAACTAGTGTGGTGAAAGGAGCCTCTAAGAGACTCCTTACGGGAACTTGACATTTTAATTGTTTTCATGGCGGTTTCCTCACGATGTTTTCCTTCATCGTTTGAGAGTACTGGCATATTGCACATAATTTTTAGGGCAGAGAAACACATTGATGACGGCGGATTCGAACCCATGACCTTAAGATCAGAAGGAACCACTATAACTAGACCACTGACAGCATTTTTCAAAAATATGGGTGCGCAGCGTTTTTCAAAGATACCTACTGGGTGCGAAAACTGAATTTGTGGGTTGTGTTTGTTTGACTAAGTAGGTTAGGATATTGCCTTGATTTTAAATCCTTAAGGTGGCAATGAGTTTGCAATCTGTAGCGTATTGGTACGTAACCTAACTTTTGCTAAATGTGGGCATTTGCCTAGTATTTGTACGTGCCTTTGACTACCCCTTATATATTTGGATACGATAGTGATTCCAGGCTGCACGCTATGTATGTTTCAAATTTAATTTAAATTTGATCTAGCGTTTCAGTGTGGTTGATTAATAAACATGCATACATCCAAATTTTCCCATGTAGGTATAACATTAGAATAAAGGTATTATTGTGAGAGCAATGAAATTGATATGCCATCTCATCATTATCACACACCTCAGTACTGGGCATTGGTCTTCCTAAGTTCGTGTTTTTACTTTGTAAACTCACTGAATAAACTCTTACCTTTGCTGGCCGATGTTATGCAAGGACACTCATGCCAGACTAACACTCATCCTCACTCCAAAACGCTACTGAATCATGATAAAATACTATCAAAACTGTTACACTAAATCTTCTAAAAATCACAGCACTAATGCAGTCATTATCACTGGCACAAAACCGACCGTTCTTTATTCAAATTCGTATTTCGAATTGTAAAATTATCTTTTGTTTTTTTTTTTATAAATTTTTGGGTGTATGGTGTACACTGTACAGGCGGGCATTCAGCCGCTGGCTGGGGCGGGTGGCGACCGGGCGTAGCGAGTAACGCGCATGCGCTAACATTGCACCCGTTAAACAGGGGTGGATTAGCTTTAGTCAGTGTTTTAAAGAAAATACTGCGGCAAATTTAATGGCCCATCCAAATTTGCAGTGATTTTCTTTCCGCCATCTTTACCTTGCATAAAATGTTCTATCAAATGATGTAACTTACTTTAAATTTTACTTTTATAGGTAAAAGTTTGGATGGATGGATGTTTGTTGTTCTAACGGCTGAACGGTTTCCGATGAATGTTATTAGAGGGGTACCCTGAATTAACTCATAGGCTATTTTTCATCTCAGCGAAACCTGTAGGGTCCCCTAATGTCGCTTCAATTAGATTGTTAATTTTTGAGCCAAAAATGCTGAAACTTGCACACTTGCACAGAATACGGTACATTCCCAGGTCCATTCCTGTACCTTTGTAGATTCCTCGACTGGATCCGAAGATATCCGAACAATCCCGATTGCTCCCGAAGTCAAACAAGTCTAACCATGGTGTGAAAACGCGTTTATTCACAAATTGATGGCTTTCAGCAAAACTATCAGTATTTCCCGCTAAATAAAATGTCTGCAAACTTTAAAATGCAATTTCCTGATAAAATGTAGTTGTATTTTAAACAAGCGAATGAGGTAATACCTCAACTTTTTAATCATATGGTCGTAGGGTTGGAAGTGCTTCTGACCCATAGACCTCATCAAAGGATGTCTTACCGTCCCCTGGGGGATACACTCGAGGTCTTGTTTTTTTTCCTTCCACCTAAATAGCTCGACAAAGCTTTAACCAACATGCAAACTTAGCCTTCGTTAAGCCAACATATATTAACCCCATTTTTTTCAGCACTCGTCGTGAAATCCTTCATAATGGTTCCATTTACCTGTAAATTATGTACCAGTATAGTTGGACCTCCCCTGCCTATCATATAACCCTTAAAACAAGGTGACAAAGTGCACATTACTACCTAGAAAGTTCTTGATATGCTGGCTGGTCAGAGCATGCGCAAAGGTCCTATAGAATAAAACTGTATGAATACAAAACTAAGCTAAAGTAATTAAATAAGTTCATGAATACTCAGCTAAATTAAATTGATTAAGTTTATAGTAGGGTAACCCAGTACCTAAAGGGGAAATGAAAATAATGATTTGAAAAACAATAGATTTTTTTGTTGATTTGTGTAAGTATTGGTAATGGCTTAAAATAAACTTAATTCGAAATTATTTTATACATTAGCTAACAACATTTTATTTATTTACCCAGTTAAAGCAATGTACAATGTTAATGAATTGTCAAAACTGCATACATTTTATGTCGAGTATCGCGGCACGTGAGTTCCTGGCATTATATGTCAAACTACAAACAAAAAAAGAAGAAGAAGAAGAGGGAGCCTCGTCTGTGTGTCAAACTGACGATTTACATAGAGCTATAGTCGGTCCATTTTAATAGGCCACATTTGACATTTCATCAAAAGTTAACAACGTAACTTTGTACCGGCGGGCATAAAATACTACTATTTTATCGAAGTTAGTGCTGCACAATTGCTTAACTTTTTTTCAATTGCGGTTAAATAAGTTATTGTATTAACGACAAAAGAAGGTAATTTTATGATTTATTTCCTTATTACACCATCCAAACATATTATGTTTCACAACAATTTCTGTTTTCGAGAGAACTGAACGTTGTTACAATGTTGCGTCAGTAAACCCTTGTTCTCTTTTGACACTAGGTATGTTACCCAAAATAATCGAAATTTGAGAGTTAAAATCGAATGAAATGATTTCTCGTAAGGGAATATTCACTTTTAATGATGATGATGGCGCATTAAATGCTTATTGTTTTTTTTTTATAAACTTATTTATCCCGAAAACGTAACTAAATACCAACAAGTACTTATGTAAAAGGACAACGGGAATATCGCATAAAAACTTTTTTTCTCTGTTTGACATGACAACCATAAACTTTTGAACAATTTTTATCAAAATAAATAAGTAATGGGGTTGTGACGCAGTCTTGATCGTTGTGCAAAGTGACTTTGGTTCTTGGTGTGCTATTTTTTTCAGACCCGGTTTTTTTTAACTGATCTTACCTACTCTTAGTTTACGGTTTACCTGGCGATAAATTTTAATTCATGTGGATGAATCGATACGGACTTCGAACATAATCGAAGTTTTTAAGAAGGTCACCTCACTAGAAAGCTCAAACTGACAAACGTCAAATGTGGCCTATTAAGTTGGACCGACTTTAGCACTTACGTGCCACGATACTTGACATAAAATGTATGAATTTTTGGAAATTAATGCCGTAAGACGCAGGTGGAATTTCAGCGTTATCTTCGATTTCTATTCAATTGCGATTTGTGTCACGGCTAAGGAGGCTGTTCAAACTCTTTTTCTCTTCTCTTATACCTATCATGGTAAACTTGGGTTCGGTTCTGTTAGATCTGAAATAGACATAGATATTAGATTAGATATTTAATGTTATTGTAAAATAACACCCTATATAATTTTGGTATGTTGAGCGTTTTTTTAAATAAACTTTCGTCCCTGAGTGATATTATTAAACATATATTATTCAGCAAAATGAGGGCGCGAGACATTTCTTTAATTCCCTAGAAAACTATCTGTTATAGCGTATTTTGTTCTTTTCCTTGTGATTGGATCTAAAAAGAATACACTTACGGTAAGCTCCATACTGCAGCATATGCTTAATTTTCATTGTGATGAAGTACCCCAAAGCAGTCGTGCCTGTGGCTCCCAACGTAGATATCGCTACTATTTTCGCTACTTCTTTCTTGGCCTCTGTTGACAGTTCAGCCGCATTTCCATTGGTTGCATTATAAATTGCAGTTGTAGTCTCAACTTCAACCGTTGTCGTATCATCAGTTGACGTTGTAAAATCATTTTTATCAGTGACGGTAGTGGTATCACTTCCAACTGTCTCCTCAGTTGTACTATCAAAAGCCCTTATCGTATCAATGACGTCAGAAGTCGTCGTATAGTGAAGGTCTTTCACCCCAGTCGTTGTACTTTCAATATCCCTTGTCGTATCAATGACGTCAGTGGTCGTAGTATAATGTAAGTCTTTCACCTCTGTCGTTGTACTTTCAATATCCCTTGTCGTATCAGTGACGTCAGTAGTCGTCGTATAGTGAAGGTCTTTCACCTCTGTCGTTGTACTTTCAATATCCCTTGTCGTATCAGTGACGTCAGTGGTCGTAGTATAATGTAAGGTTGTACCTTCAGTCGTCGATCTATCAACATCCCTTGTCGTATCAGTGACGTCAGTGGTCGTAGTATAATGTAAGTCTTTCACCTCTGTCGTTGTACTTTCAATATCTCTTGTCGTATCAGTGACGTCAGTGGTCGTAGTATAATGTAAGTCTTTCACCTCTGTCGTTGTACTTTCAATATCTCTTGTTGTATCAGTGACGTCAGTGGTCGTAGTATAATGTAAGTCTTTCACCTCTGTCGTTGTACTTTCAATATCTCTTGTCGTATCAGTGACGTCAGTGGTCGTAGTATAATGTAAGTCTTTCACCTCTGTCGTTGTACTTTCAATATCTCTTGTCGTATCAGTGACGTCAGTGGTCGTAGTATAATGTAAGTCTTTCACCTCAGTCGTTGTACTTTCAATATCTCTTGTCGTATCAGTGACGTCAGTGGTCGTAGTATAATGTAAGTCTTTCACCTCAGTCGTTGTACTTTCAATATCTCTTGTCGTATCAGTGACGTCAGTGGTATAATGTACATCTGTCCCCATTTTGGATGTAGGTTTGTTTAGTTTCCTACAAAATGTTGTTGGTGATAACATACAAGTAGGTGGGTTTGCTAATTCCAAAATACAATCTTTATTCTCTTGCAGCAATCTAAACTCATTGGATTTGTTGAAAGAAGGATATTCATGTGTTATTGTTTTCCTGAAAATTCGAAATGTATTAAATGTTATGCAAACATTTGTGAACTTAAAAAATATGACTTTTTAAACTATCATGGTTGACACTATAAACACAATTAACGGGATATATCGGGAAACTCAAATAATATGTAATCATGGTAAATATCCCGTTAATTGTGTTTAAAAAATATGGTATACTCGTAATATACATAATCAACTAGATTTGTCTCCTCGTTGAAGCGCTCGTGGCAAATGTTTGTCAATTGTGTTTTCAAAACTTTCCTTCTAAAGAAGTGTCTCTATTATGACGACCTCTGTGGCGCAGTGGGTGAAGCCCGCTTGGGACGCAGAAGGTTGCGGGTTCGATCCCCGCGGCGGGACCAATGTTTGTATGATCTACAAATATTTGTCTCGGGTCTGGGTGTTTCTATGTATAATATGTATGTATTTACAAACAAAAAAGTATATAAGTAGTATATCAGTTATCTGGTTCTCATAGTACAAGCTTTGCTTAGTTTGGGGCTAGATGATGCTGTGTGAAATGTCCAGCATTATTTATTTATTTATTCATTTGATGACCTCTGACATAGCTTGGACTTGATCACCTCAAAATCTCTCTTTTACTTACCTATGTTTAGTCTTTAAGTTGTGATTATTAGCCTTATCTTTGTTTTTTTTTCTGACATGTTAGATTTTTATTTGTATTCCGCATGGAATGTATTTTGTTTTTAAGAAATGAACTAATAAAATGTAAAAAGGTGATGATAAGTTAGGAAGCGGTACTCTCATAACTTACATTGAAGTAGGTTCTACCATCGGTTTCAGTACATCACCAAAGTCATCAAAATATTCTTTCAACACCAAATAGTAGTGTGTACATTCAGGAGAGCAGTTCTGAAGTAAATAAATCACCTGAAAAAACATTGACTTTTATAATTCTGAAAGCTTGGTACCAAATTACTAATGTAAGGCGCAGGCCACATATCAATGGCGTCGGGCACTGGCGACTTCCTATTCCATTCAAATGTGATTTAGTTCCATGCATTTAGTATGACAATTGAATGGAAATAATCAATGGAATAGGAAAACGCCCGCGCCGTATCCTCACCAGACACCTTAGGTGGGGTATTCCAAATTAAAGTCAAACAACTTTTATATTCAGAAGGACCGCTAGGATCACTTAGAATAATAGCTAGGCGATTGTACTCCAGGTTCTTTCGCGACCAATACCATGCAGCATTATAATAATGTGTTTCATTGCGAGTTTGTTTGTATAATTAGTAATCGCAGAAGCCATTGATCTGTTTGTTTAGTAAAACTTATAACTACAGAATATGAAAGTAAATGTGAGCAAGACGAAAATTATGGTTTTTGAAAAAGATGAATGTATGACAGCATGCAATATTCTGATTGACGATGAAAGAGTGGAACAAGTGAAAGAGTTTGTGTATCTGGGGACATTGTTTACAAGAGATGGGAAGTACGATGAGGATATCGAAAGGAGAGTGAATGCTGGAAACCGAGTGAATGGGGCTCTCCATGATTTTATGAGCAGCCGGAAAGTGTCCGACAAGGCACGACTGGCAGTTCATAGAGGAGTGTTGGTACCGACATTGATGTATGGAAGTGAAAGTTGGGTGTGGCAGAAAAAACATCAGAGTAGAGTGAATGCTGTTGAAATGAGAGCGTTGCGTAGTATGTGTGGGGTAACGTTGAATGATAGAGTGAGAAATAGTGTGATAAGGGAACAGTGTGGAGTGAAAGAAGATGTAGTGTTGAGGATCGAGAAAGGTATGTTAAGATGGTTTGGGCATGTAGAGAGGATGGATGACAATCGTTTGACAAAGCAAGTGTATGAGGCGAGTGTGCATGGGACAGCTGAAAGGGGAAGACCTAGGCGAACCTTCTTGGATCAAATTGGCGACATTTTGGAGAAGGGCCAGGTCAAAAGTACCCTAAACCGACGAGCATGTATGAAGAATGTAATGAGAGTGAATGAGGCGAAAGTTGTGTGTCAGGATCGTAGCGACTGGAGATCCGTGGTCTCTGCCTACCCCTTTGGGAAAGAGGCGTGACTTTATGTATGTATTGAAAATACTTACAGTGAAATAAACGATATAAACAAAGTTTCTCATGTTCAATCCAAAAAAAACTAGCTCCTACTACGAGTAATTGTATAATCCTAAGGCAATACAGTAGGGTTATGTTAAGCTTAGAAGCTTTTTCTTCTCTTGTTTCTTGCGTCTCTATTCTACAAGCGTGGTCACACTTCGTTCTACAATATGTCACTGTCACACAAATTCTACAAACTGAACACAAACACGTCCGTCGTGTCTTGGGTAACAACGATTGCCTAAGATCATTGATATTTATGAAAAAAAAGAGTTTCATTGATCCACCTCTCTGTGTCGAATTTAGGATAATAATGGCGTTACTAGAATCCCTTTTGTTAGTGTTATCCCTGTTGTATCATTGCTAATAATAGCATGACCTATATTTGAGGAAACAACGGGTTTGAATATTCACTTAGCTCTGATCTCAGACTGGAATTATCATCCCTGATGTCACACTACTTGTCTGTATGTCAATTAATCTTTCAATTTTTTTAATAATAAAAAATTCATCAACCGAAACTAAGCTAATACAATATGTACTTACAAAATACAGTAGAATCAGTCAAGCTTTCTAAGGATCGTTGTAAAAACAATCTATAGAGCTCGCCGTATGGAACGTGTCACGTATGGAATACTAACTTCTGCAAGATGTGGGCATGTATCAAATATGTATTTGTACATGCCTCTGACTACCCCCTTAGACATCTTCAAAGGATCTGGAATATAAAGATCTGAGAGAATGTCTACCGCGCCTTGGGGATACAGTCGTGACACTGTTTTTGTTTTTTAGATAGCTCAACTGATCCAGGTCACTGCCAGTATCTACTGGCGGCATTGCCACGCTGAATGGCAATACTGATTTTCTGTGCAAACGGAAGGAAAAATTCTGGATTCTACCTGACGCGACCGCACATGCTACTGAAATAAATCTATAGCATGCTACGTAATCACTCTACCAGCAAATAGATGGAGGTTCTTAAGTTTAGAACTTGTATATTTTCGTCCTATTAGATGTCGCTTTGTGCTGTATTGTCTGGTGATAAGAGTCACATTTCCTGATTTATCAATTATAAGTAGGTTAGCATCCACAATTGTTATTATCATTTGCAAGTACCCTGGAGATAATTTCTCATACTGTAATGGACTCCACACCATATTGGTTGTGTGAAATCTCTAACCAAAAGTTCAGTGACATTTACCATCAAATTTTATAAGTGCCTGAATTTTTCTTCATTGAAACACAATTCGCATATACCCTGAACCCAAAACAACGGTCCAGTAAGAAGTTTAAAAAGAAAATGTTTTTGAAATCCTTGGTGTTTGTTTTGATGGTGATTTTTTTTTATGAATCCCAAGCTTTGGAGTCTACTGCTAAAGGAGCTTGCGTTGTTAAAATAAGGTAGGCATTTAATTTAACTGCCTTTTAGTTTACTGAATGAATGGAATGAATGAAAAACTCTTTATTGTACACAATAATTACAAAACATACACTTATGAATCAATAAAACCCAACGAGACAATGTACAATGGGCGGTCTTATCGCTTAGAAGCGATTTCTTCCAGACAACCTTTATGGAATGAAACGAACATATTGAAGGTATGGGGGTGTACAAATATTTATAGGAATAAAAATAATTTAACTAATAAAATAAAATAAAAAATAATGTAACAGTATTAAAAGTAAATATACTTACATAAAATACATAAAAATAAAACTAACACTTTAAATACTTACATAAGTATCTTACTTTAATGTCTTTTTTTTGCATGTGTTGTGGGCACGGATCGCCGCAGAGTGACCACGGGACAGGAAACGACTGTACGGTATACAGCGATGGAGAGGCGAACTTGAATCATACTCTCCATGACGTACCATATAAGTTCACATGTTGGTTAGGTGCTGGACAAACCTATTCCATCTATGTCCCAGGCACTACAGCATCCCGTTGAGTGTAGGCATAGGTTGACTCCTGACGCTCATCATTGAATAGAGATGCAGAAAGGACTACGTTTTTTTTTTAAATCAAGTGGTGTCTGCAATACATTTACAGCTTTCTGAAACATGTTTCAAATGCAATTTAGCATTTTTTTTTATTAAATAGGTCAACATTTGACCTCACTCTGCCTGATGCATTCTAGCTATTGGACCACCCACTTTAGGCTGGCAGGACAGACCGGGATTGTTTATTTCTTTTTCACGCGTTCGAACAATGACACTGTTTTACGATGACAACATTTCCGGTAGCTCAAAGCTAACGGCGCCGGCGCATCCTACGAGTATATCAATAACACCACCAATTCTTCACGGTATTGGTCGCGAAAAACAAGAGTTTTAGTGACAGTGATCCCAGCGGTCCTACTGAATAAATGCTTTTTGACTTTTGGCATTACTTATTAAAAAAATATTGTGCCTACCTACTTACAGAAATAGTCACTACTTTGGTGTAACCTCCTATTAAGGCCGTTTTATTGAACCTGCGCACCAGTTGGTGATGATGATTGTACTTACTTACATATTTTAAGTGATTAGATTAAATTGTAACAATTTTTTTACAGCTCAATTCAAATGAGGAGAAAATCTTACAGTATGTCTACATGGAGAAACGGAAGACGTCGCTGGCTGAGAAAATACAAAACTGAGGTGCGTTTGATAGTTTTTAGAGGGGTTTTATAATTTAATCACAGAATTGAAATCCTAGTCTCCTCGATCCCTCGCAGACAGACTTTCTACAGACTTTCTATCGGCCGATAGTTGAGACGGGCTATACTTCTCTATACTCATTACGATCCGAATTATATTCCGTCTCAACTATCGGCCGATAGCAAGTCTGTAGTCTGCGAGGGGTCTTAGAGGCCAGTTAGCGTACAACATTATGTTGTGTGTGCTGAAAAGAAAAATATGTTCATATCTTTACAGACTTTTCTTACATGGACGAATCATACAGTCTGCTGTCAAGGGTGGGAGCATGATGGCGAGCTGGATATCTGTACTCCCGTCTGCAGCACCGGTTGCCTCAACGGCAAATGCATTGCCCCTTCCACCTGCCTCTGCGAACCTCCCCTCTACCTCGACCCTGAGCGTCTCAACGCATGCCTAACCCCCATCTGCGACCCTCCCTGCATCAACAGCATCTGCAACATCAACAACATTTGTGAATGTGAAAACAATACGAGGAGATACAATAAAACGCACTGCGCATATTGTGATGAGCACCACGACATCACGCCAGAATTGACTTGCAAGCCCATTTGTGACAGAGAATGTATCAATGGCGAATGCACAGCCCCAAATACATGTTCATGCTTGGAAGGTTACACCATAGTAGATCAGTTCACATGTGCACCTCTTTGTGATAAGTGTGTGAATTCCACTTGCATCGCTCCGAATGTCTGCAACTGTATGGAAGGGTACACGGCAGTTGACGAGACGACCTGCGTGCCTAAATGTGACAGTTGCAGCAACGGAGTCTGCGTGGCGCCTGGAGACTGTGAGTGTGATGAAGGCTATAGCCTCGAGAACGGGAGTTGTGAACTACTATGTGATATGGAGTGCGTCAACGGTTTCTGTTCCTCGCCGAACCAGTGCTCTTGCGTAGAGGGCTATGTTCTGAAGGAGCCAGGGATTTGCACGATGCCGTGTAAGCCCGAGTGCAATGGAACGTGTGATCTTAAAGGGAAGTGTCCTGCTAGTGTCTGCTATGAGGCTGTTGAGTGAGTAAAAAACTTTCTATATTGATGTTAGAAGTATGAGATAAAGGTATGAATGGACCTGAGTTTGCTTTACTGGAACTATAGATAGATAGATAGATAAACTCTTTATTGTACACAAGAACATGATACACGGAAAACATAAAAATAAAAACATTGTACAATGGGCGGCCATATCGCTAAAAGCGATTTCTTCCTGGCAACCATTTGCACATAGGACACACATAGGACAGGATAGTCGAAACAGAAATACAGCGGTGTACAAAATAAAAGCGACAAACTAAGCACCTACCTATATACTACTACTATACTATATTGTCAAATTATAAAAAAAAATGTACTAATTCATATACAATAATATCATGACAAATAGATATTCAATGTATGTACCGTACATAAATAAGTATCAACAGAAAACTTACGAGAGGCGTACACAGTGATTTTTGAAAGCTGATCAGCATAATTGCATCGAAGGCCTGAAAGCCATCGGCTCCCATCTCGTTATAATGAACATCGATGAAAAATATTAAGAGGGTTAGTTAGGGATGATTAGAAACTGATGAATCAAGTCCTCATTAAAGTTATTTCTGGAAGAAGAGATAACTGTTCGGGAAGGATGACGCGATAATTATTGTATGCGCAATCATACTTACTGGCACATCCGCGTATCTTTGTATTGTTTTGGCACAACGTGCGGTTTTCCTATAGATAATATTGTTCTCATTTAAACCCTGTGGAATAAATAACACCAAACAAACAATACATCACAGGACTGGCAGAAGAGACACTGGATCGTAGTGGCGACAGTGAAAGAGGCCTCTACCAAACCATGAAATACGTACGCGGAAGTATGCTAGAAGTACTAATAATAATGACTAATCATCATCATCTGCAGCCATGAATATCCCACTGCTGGTAGGCCTCCCTCTATTTTACGCCGGTTCGAAACGGTCTGTAAGTGGATGGGTGACCGCCAGTGGCATTTTCATCTGAGCGCTTCCGTGCTTCGGAGGGCACGTTAAATTGTCGGTCCCGGCTATTTAAGTCGTTAAGCCATGACGGAGGCCTTAAAAACTCCGTCACCAGAGTTGGCCTCTGACTCATACGAACTTACTTACTATTCCGGTTCTGTGTCTCACGCATCCAAAATGTATAAAAAATCTAAAATGACGACCTCTGTAGCGCAGTGGGCGAAGGTCCGCTTGCAATGCAGAAGGTTGCGGGTTCGATCCCCGCCGCGGGACAAATAGTTACATGATCTACAAGTATTTGTCTCGGGTCTTTATGTTTTCTATGTATTTACAAACAAAAAGTATTTATGTAGTATATCAGTCGTAGTATATCAGTCGTAGTATATCAGTCATAGATACTACATGTACCTATAAAAGCTCTGCTTATTTTGGGGACTAGATGATGCTGTGTGAAAAGTCCAGCATTATTTATTTATAATGACAGCCTTTTGGGCACATTACCTGCGGTCGGTGACTTGAATACTGTTTTTTATCTTTATTTAAAAGAGATGTTCTAGAAATGTATGGAGCCTGGGCAGGCGCGGTCCGAGGGGGGTGGTCACGGGGGACATGACCACCCAAAATCATACACGTCTAATAGTAAAATCTTGTTTATTGTGCAATCATCATCATCATCATTGGCAGCTCAAATGATAGCCCACTGCTGGACATAAGCCTCCTCCCTCAAACGCCACTCTAATCGGCCCTGTGCGGTTCTCATCCATGTCTTTCCCTCAATGGCCTCTATATCATCCACCTGGCTGCTGGTCTGCCTCGGCTTCTAGCACTTCCCCTTGGGTACCATTCGGTATTATTATTTATTATTAATTGTTGTATTATTATTTATATTATTTATTGTGCAATAAAGTCTAATATTAGTGTAGTGACCCCCCCCCAAATTTCAGGTTGCGACCGCGCCTGGCTAGCACCATGTACATTTTATGTAAATATCGATTTATAATGACTAATACTTCAAAATTTGAAGACAAATGCTAAGTAGGACCAGTTTGATCACACAAAATCGCCTTAAAAACTATCGATTCTACTCTATTTTTCACGACCAATACCGTCAAAAATAAGGACAACAGACACGGTTGGTACGTAAACTTACTTTTTTAGATAATTAGGTTATCTTCGACCACACAGTAGGATTCTTTGATGCTGTTATAAAATAATACAAAACAAATGCACCATTATTGGTATGCTTCCGTTTCTATGACTGGATCTTGTTGTCTCTTGAGCTTTTTCATTATCACAATGATTTAAAGGGACAACATAGTATCGATGGTGCACAATGCCTCATTATACTCGTAACCAGGTTCACGTGACCAGTTTCCTGCCCTGTCACGTTTTTCAGCATTTATTTATCACTTGTTGTTTGTTCCTTTATCAAATAGGAATATTCCTATGCACAAGCCTATTAACTTATGGTTTTCCTATTACATTTGTTTATTGCAAATTACGTCAATGCGTTCTATAAATGCACTTGAGAATAATTATTTATTTTAAGAAATTGAATTCAGAATTAAAGGAGCTGCAGAAACATTAAAAAATTCAAAGAAATGTTAATCATTGTTAAGAATTATGTCAAAATTAGTGTAACTTAAGAAATTAGTGGTTACTACTTTTGTAGGTGATCATCATTAATACGTTTATGATTCATACATCAGGGAATAAGGAAGGTCGCTAATCATATTAATTAAGCTCAATGCGGTTGATAATATTATGGATACAGGTTGTTTTTTTATTGTATTATTCTTTTTATTTTATTTTACCTTTCTCTACTTTCATTCGTCGTCATTTTTTCAATATATTTTTCAAATTATGCGTTAGAATGAATAGGACAACAATTATCGAATGATAACGTTTTTAATGAAAACCTTTCTACTCAATTTATTTTGGTCACGTCGAAACCACTCAATCATTCGCGGTTGATGTGCCCCGACCTCAGACAAAAGAGACATTGACTGATTTATAATGTAACTAATAAGTTAATATTGCGTATAATTATTATTCCTATCCCGACGTCACAGTAATATACGACTTACTACCGGACGTCTATAAAACTGCTCGGTGTATGCAAAATGTCATTGTTCTCCGCGCTTGCCGCACGATTTCGAGTCGCATCGTTCATTCATTTTCGCGGTTTCGCATCAACCTGTACATTGGATAATTAGCTGGATATTATCAATTTTCAATATTAATTTCCGTATTCAAAGTGGCGTTATAACATTGTGAATTGCAACTGTGTACTGTCGGAGGAAACGTAGATACTGTTATCGTGGATGTCAGCTCATAGTCGTGTTGAAGTGTTGGTCAACAACGGTCTTCTGTGCGTGAACGATGGATTGTGTGGGAATTGTGAGATTGTTGGTGTTGTTTCTGCCTGTGCTGGAGATCGGTGGTCTGAGTCTCGAACAGCCAGGCGTTTGCAGCGGCCTCGTTATGTAAGTTAACCGTTGATATTTAAAATTAAGTTGTTGCAAAATCGGAATTCTCGGAGAGTGGTAATTTTTGGTCATGATTATGAATGTGATTTTTGGATGTTATCTAGATAAGATTAACGATTCATCTTCTGTTTTTCACATCAGCATTAAGCTGGACATTTCACACAGCATCATCTAGCCCCAAACTAAGCAAACCTTGTACTATGGGAACCAGATAACTGATTTACTACTTTTAAACTTTTTGTTTGTAAATACATACATATTATACATAGAAACACCCAGACCCGAGATAAATATTTGCAGATCATACAAACATTTATCCCGCAGTGGGGACCGAACCCGCAATCTTCTGCGACCCAAGTGGGCTTTCACCCACTGCGCTACAGAGGTCGTCATATTGCCTTACACCTTTCTTTTATTACAGCTTAAGAGCTTTAAGATCTATATGCAGTTAGGTTAAGCAACTCTATTGCTTAATCTGAGTTTAGGCATGTCCATTATTGATAGCGTCAGGATGTATGATGGCTATCAGTCACACGATGAGGAATATTTTGACGAACTTTGATCACAGGAAGTGGATAACCAATAAAGCGCTCGTTTAGTTTGCTAAGTCGTTAAGCGTATTTCAGACTACGCTATAATATAATTGCTTATAGCATAAACGTGTCCATAGTAATGTATGGTGCGCGATATTCTTGTGCTATGAACTATATTAAGGTGAAGTGCGCTCTGGCTTACGCCGCGCGCGCCACCCTCCTAGCCCCCTAGGCCGTCTGATGGTGTGCTGGCCGGCCCGCGCACATTACACTGAATGTTATTTATAAATGTATTATATTTTTCTACAAAATAATACTCCTAGGCATTAAATAAATCCATAATCCTCTACCGTATTTATTAGGGAACACGTAGACGAAATTTCATTAAAAAAAATTAAATAACCAGCAAATGAAACTGCTTTATGATGAAGATTTGGCGGTAACTAATAAATTAATATCCTAAACTATTAATTGTAGAGGAGTGTTGGTACCGACATTAATGTATGGAAGTGAAAGTTGGGTGGGCAGAAAAAACATCAGAGTAGAGTGAATGCTGTTGAAATGAGAGCGCTGCGTAGTATGTGTGAGGTAACGTTGAATGATAGAGTGAGAAATAGTGTGATAAGGGAACCGTGTGGAGTGAAAGAAGATGTAGTGTTGAGGATCGAGAAAGGTATGTTAAGATGGTTTGGGCATGTAGAGAGGATGGATGACAGTCGTTTGACAAAGCAAGTGTATGAGGCGAGTGTGCATACAAGCTATAAGCATATAAGCATATAATTAGTCTACCGTGCATTATATTCTTAATGAACAGATGTAAGAATGTATGTAATGGAGTATGCTTCGTTTTCAAGTCGTTAGTATCCATCTAGAGATTCGTTATTTTTTCATTCAGAAAGTAAAACATTTGCTTTTTTCCCAGATCAACAAGTAGAATCACAGCTAGATGCCGGAGAGGCCCATCAGCTATTACAAAGATATGTACTAAGGTAAGAACTCATACAATTAAAATAGAATTATCTAGGGAGACCTTTTATCCCACTTAATAAAGCTGCGTACGGACTAGACGTTCCAGGCTACGTGTTCATACATTCCAATGAGCGCTTAGCCCGGTTGACGCGTACACAAAAACGCTAGCATATACATTTTGACATTTACATCGATTCGCGCGAGTCAATCTGTACGCGAAGCCGGCACGCTTAAACGCGTAGCCAGGAATGCGTAGTCCGTATACCGCTTGAAGTTATTTTTCAGTCATCATCAGGCTGAAAAATAATTACGTATTGGATTTGTATGGTTTATGAACTTCCATAAAATACTCATTCGACATTTAGAACTTTCCCTATTTGGATTGAATTTGGATCAACCAACTAAAAGGTTAGGTAGAGCTGAGGGCAGGGCGCAATGGCGCTCATTAGGGGAGGCCTATATCCAGCAGTAGACTGCTAATAGGTTGATGATTATTTATGATGATGTTGAAATATTAGGTTTTTTAATTGTAATTTTTTCAGGTGTTCTAAAGCGTACCCCTCACTAAGATTTCCTGATTGTATTTCAGGTTGTGAAAAACAAATCATACAGACCAGTGTGTTGCTCCGGTTGGAATTTTATCAAAGATGAAGACAGATGCGTGCCTGAATGCAAATATGGGTGTACAGACGGGACGTGTGTGGCTCCGGACGTGTGCGAGTGCGAGTTGCCGCGCGCGCTGGTCGGACACGCGTGTGTCATGCCAACCTGCGACCCACCCTGCGTCAGTGGCACGTGTGTCGGCGCCAACTCTTGCCGCTGCATAGACAACCACCACTTCCACAATGCAACACACTGCATCCCCACCTGCCTGCCCGGGTACTTCAACGACCCTCTCGAATGCGCACCCAAATGCACCGATCCCTGCATCAACGCGAACTGCACAGAGCCCGGCACTTGCACTTGTCTGAAGGGATACCTCCCAGAAAGCGACACTGAGTGTGTCCCAGAGTGCGTCCCTGAATGTGAAAACGCGCACTGCTCGGCACCTGGTGTCTGTGACTGTTTCGAAGGCTATCGGCGGATCAACAAGACCAGTTGTGAACCCGTCTGCGACAATTGTCTTCACGGAGAATGCGTCGCCCCCGGAGACTGCAGATGCAATGCTGGCTATACAAAATTAGATAACATCTGCACTCCTGTCTGTGACAACGAATGCATCAATGGAAAATGCACAGCACCGAATACCTGTTCATGCGATTCCGGCTACAATCTAAACGACACCGACACATCACATTGTTTCCCAATTTGCGAGCCGGAATGCGTCAATGCTTCCTGCGATTTACCGAACAAGTGCACGTGCTATTCCGGCTACGAGCCCAAAGATAGTTTAACGAGTTCGACGTGTAAACCTGTTTGCGATGAGTGCGAAAACGGTGATTGTGTGGCGCCGAATAACTGTCGGTGTAAAAAAGGGTATGACATGGTGGAAGGCAAATGTTCGCCGGTCTGCGCCGAGCCATGCCTGAACGGATACTGCTTAGCACCGAATGTATGCTCATGCCATAAAGGCTATAATAAATCTTCAGATCCATTTAAATGCCAGCCAATATGTTCACCTGCATGTATAAATGCTACCTGTGTGTCTCCAAATAAATGTGGCTGTTTGGAAGGTTACAAGGCAGTCAATAACTTCACATGTCGACCTTACTGTCATGACTGTGAAAATGGACAATGTATAGCCCCAGATAAATGTGAGTGTAACACAGGTTTTGCAATGGTAGCGGGAAAATGCGCACCTGTTTGTTCAGAGACATGTGTAAACGGAGATTGTACAGCACCAAATAAGTGCACATGTAGAAAGGGTTTCGAACTCAGCACTTCAAACAAGTTCAATTGTGATCCTGTTTGTACGCCCCATTGTAAGAATGCCAACTGCGTCTCTCCCAATACTTGCTTATGTTTAGAAGGCTACGAGGCTACCAACAATAGCTTTGTTTGCAAACCAATATGTAGTCATTGTGAAAATGGAGAATGTGTTGGTCCGAATAATTGTAAATGCCATGAAGGCTACACCACGGACAACAGTAAATGTTCCCCTATATGCAGTAAGAATTGCATCAACGGGATTTGTACAGCTCCTGATGTGTGTAAGTGTTTAGATGGGTACAAGAGAGTTCCAGATTTACCACATGTCTGTAAAAAGTCTTGCGATGGCCCTTGCGAGAATGGCCTTTGCATAGATGGGGAGTGTTCCTGCGAAATTGGTTACACGATCAACAACAATCGCACTACCTGCGTTGCTATTGAACCGTAAGTTTTGTCTGTACTTGATAGAGATACGCTTGGTTATTGGTTAATTACTTAAAAATGATCAATTTTAATATTTCAGTATACCATGTGAAGACTGCAATGGCACATGTACTGACGTCACTGGTTGCGCTTGCGAAGATCAAACAATAAAATGTTACATCTTGAACGATTCTGAACCAATTACTACCGCTGGGTAAGTTCACACACATTTAAATACTTCCACACTATAAAACATAAAATGTATGAATTACGTACTATTCATATACATATCAATCTGAGCGAGTTTGTGTAGATATTCTTCCAAATCCTATTCTGAGACGGGAGACGGGGAGAGAGAGAATCTAAACCAGTGCGTTGATAGTCCGGCAGTTAAATGAATCACATGTACAAGTTTAATTAATGTGTATTTAGTTACTTTATTTGAAAAATACATAATAATATAATTCCTAATTTCAGATTGGCTGGTCTCGAGCTATCGTGGATACTAGGAGGTGCAGTGGGGATACTCCTCATCGTGCTTCTGATAGCCATCATGCAGCGGATGTGGACCCAGAGCAAACGCACCAGCAAGACCCCTGATGATGGTAAGACCTTTATATTCTCACTTCCTGGAAACTTTGATATTACCTTAAACTGGAGGTTCAAGCTGGTTTTTGAATTCGATCTGTTCGTTATTCGTATGAGATAAAAATATCTGTTTAGTTCTACCTTAGGATTTGCCGTGACAAGTATCAGAAACTTCATAATAATTTAATAAATTTAAATATCAGCATCATCTGCAGCCAATAATATCCCATTGCTGGGTGTAGGGTAGGCCTTCTCCGGCCTGCCTAGGTTTATCCCTTTCATTTCGGTCAAATGCCTCACACATTCGAAACCTAAGTTACCTCTCAATGTTGTCTATCGATCACGCAACTTAAGGCCCTCGATTTTTATGCCCCTTGACCAGTCTTTTTTCCGCTACGCTACCGAAGTCAGTACGAGTATACTTTCTCTCCTTGGAGATCACTCTACACTCTCTCTCGAAAGCGTCAACATTGACGAGTATACTTAAGACTAGACATTTAATTTCAGGTGGTATGTATGCCAGCGTGGTGCACTTCACTGCCCCAGGGACACTTCTCTCAAGCAAGATCCCAGAACAACCTGGCCAGGAGGATTATTACGAGGAGGTACCTAGCGAGAGAGAAGCGAGCGAGACACTACTCGACTCTCGGATAGAAGTAGAAGATGAAAGGTTATAGTGTAGTAGGTGTTATTGCGATTTTTTAAAGTATGTTTTGGAGTACCTAGTTAACTAGATATACATAGATAGCGAACTAGATACAACGGATAATAAATAAGTAATAAACACAGGCATTGTGTTCGACGGACATAGGTTAAAGTCAAAAATAATTTATTTAGTAGGACCGCTGGGACGACTGAATAGTTGAATCTACTCCTGTGAACAGGCGTAAAAGTAAGGAGACATGAACTCTTTTCCAGGCAGTTTTCGAACTAAACGTCAATTTCGAACAACCCGGTTCACTGTAGAAACGTAACTTATCATGTTCTCTCGCTTGCACCTTAGTACAGTCACTAATGTGCGAGCGTGAGAGCATGATAAGAGCCGCCATTTCAGTATCGTGTCTAGTCACAATTGCCATTATAACGCGCAGTACTGGTTTTCTAAATTCAAATTCAAATGGACCGCGCCGCGACAATAACTAAAGTAGATACTTTTCCGCGACGCGTTTAAATTTCTTGTCGACCAGCGCCATCTGATGCCGCAACCGCGCAACTCACTAGCGTTCCGCGCGTCTCAGCGAGAGAGTGATCGAGCGGCGTGCGTTTTTACCGGACAGAGACTCTAAAGACTCTTGTGATTTTATCTATCTTTTTATACACTTTATTCTATTGTTTTTACTGTTCCTGTGTTTTACAACTAAGATACGTGTTTTAACTTCCACTGTGCGTTTAACTCATTGAAAAGGAACCCCAGTAGGAGCTAGCTAGCCGGGCTGGCGTTAAACCATACAGTTCCAAAGCTGCCTGGAATTAAGAGCTCATGCTAAGCCACCTGTTCTCACTCGTGGGTGGCTGTGTGATTAAATAGATGGAAACAACAGCCTTATTGACTAACTTGAAATCCATTCCCAGTTGTCATCCCAATAGAGCTCAACCAATCTTGTTGTAAAGATGTAAATGGATTTCAAGTTAGACAATAAGGTTTCAGCTCTGTGTCTTGGCAGTCAGCTGGTTAAAGAGTAGGATCGTCTTCTTCTTGGCATGTCACCAGTGCTTTTGTACCAGTGTGGTGATTTTACTGTACTCTTTAAAAAGATACAAAGATACTGTACTCTTTAACAGAAAAATAAAAACATCTTTATCTTTATCAGACGCTCCCCTCATGCACTATGAGTAAGTTCGTATGCTTAGTCTATAAGTTCTTTTTGACAGAGTTTTTGGTCGGCTGAAGGCTTTTGTCATAACTGGCTCATCTGTATTTTCAATGTATATTTTTATTTTAGTAATTTTGTCACAATCGTGATAAGAACACATTATACCTTGTCGAATAGTCTGTTTTCAAGCTCCTAGACATTTTTCTTGTCGTGCAAATGGTCTTGGTTGCGTATCAGTCGAGCCGTACGCGCTGATCTTTCAATTCAATAGAGAAATGAGCTGCATTTTCTGACGTCATCAGCATTTTTTGTATAGAAAATGACAGCGGACATGACAGGTTTAATGCCTTGTTGGAAGTTATTAGGCGTCAGATAATTTTTAAAAGATTAAAAAGAAATGTTGCTTTGAAATCGCCTTGACTGAATCTGAATCTTGCACTTTGGTAAGTGGTGTTACTAAAAACTAAACAAGTTCGTTGTTATGCTCAAGTATGGTATTTAAAAATCTTAGGTTTTATGTATTTTTTAATCAGTGATAAAGAACAGCTCAGTTTACAAAATAATTTAAAAACATTTTAGTCAAAAATCTATCAAAATTAAAGATGCGTGTCATTAGTATTGTAATATTTATTATGAAGACAAATCACTAAAAACTTAAACTAACAAATAAAATAACACAAATTTCAATTTTAAGTAAATTGACGTAATACTCGAATAGGTACAACAAAAAAACTACATTCAAATAACATTAATGATGTCTTTTTTTTTCAATTAAAACTAAGGACGCTAGTTTTTTTATATTTATTGTATTATTAAATAAGTTTTTGTTTTTGTATAAAATAAAGTAAGGTTTAAAAAATTAAGCTAAGCTTAATTAAGAGGCTTATATACACCCCTATTTTTTAATTACCAGAAAAAAATAAACGTGGTCTCGCTCGGTGTCTGTGATCACAATTATTATTATCAGCCGTAAGAGTCCCACTGCTGGGTAAAGGCCTCCCCTCACTCCCTCCAGACATCATGGTCCCCAGCAACATCCCTCCAGGACTTTAGAAATTAGTCGAGTTCGTTCCGCCATCTCCGTTTTGGTCTGCCTTCTTGCTGGGATCACATTATATCATTATATGGATCATATAGATAGTTATGCGGTATTACCTCAGAGGGTGTTACTGACTGGGGATGGAACAATTCAATTCAAAATATTTATGAGCACAGTTTCAATGAGAGTGCGTACGCGATTGATGTCGGTGGTATTTTTTTGTACAGTTTTCATAAAAACTTGTTAGGTTTTGGGTGACAACAAAATCTGACCTTGTCATTATCATTTTATGCATCTGTTGCAACTGCCCTAAATTTTTTCTGATGGTTACAAAATAGCAGTGTATATTTTGGTTGATGGTGTACCTACCTACTTTCCAGTACAATTTTATATTATAAGAGTATATTAAGTACTTATGTATTTTAGTAAATAATTGATTAAAGTACCAAAGGGTACTTCGGATATTTATTTATATTTCAATTAAATTGTGTCCATAAAATTGTTTTTGGAATAACTTAATTAAACATTTAAAAAATTTATGCATTTGTTTTTGTTGAATGTGCAACAATTTTCATTAAAATTATTTCAATGATCATGCGATTAACAGTCATTAATATTATTCAGAATCTCAATAATAAGACTTTTTTGTATTAATTTCATAATAAAATCATTCTTAATATTATGTACCTACATACCTTAACAATATAAAAGTAGATAGACAGTTAACGAAATAGAATAGACAGTTAAGCACGAAGCAACAAAAGTTAATTGTAGGTAATTAAAAGCATTAAAAAAATATATGTTTCTTATGATGTTTTTATTTCCTTCTAAAGGTCATATTTATATGTATATATATTATTTCAAAACGAATAATTCATTAAAGCATAACCGAGATTCAAACCTTCGAATCGAAATTCATGGAACCACACTCACCGAACAGTTATAAACAAAGCTTTTATTTTACTTGGAATATTAGTATTATTATCGTTGTCCCCACTGACAATGCAGTGGGCCGAATTCAGTGGGGACGACGGGAATACTCACATTTATATTCACATTTTAATCTTGTTCCTTCTCCCCACTTTTTGGTTTCCGATTAAGAGTAATTTTGATCTATGAACCTATTCAGTGACAATGCAACAGTAATCTTGACTATGATAACAGGTTTATTTAATGATGGAGTAAGGAGCTGCCCCCCTAGCCATGACACAAATCGAAATAGAATAGAAATCGAATCGACAGATAACGCTGAGACTCCACCTGCGTCTTACGGCATTAATTTCCAAAACTGCATACATTTATGTCAAGTATCGCGGCACGTGAGTACCTCTATGTAAATCGTCAGTTTGGCATACTGCCAGGAACTCACGTGCCGCGATACTCGACATAATATGCAGTTTTGACAATTAATGCCGTAAGACGCAGGTGAAGTCTCAGCGTTATCTGTCGATTCGATTTCTATTCTATTGCGATTTGTGTCATGGCTAGGCTGTTTAGGCTGTTCTACAGAACTCTTTAGAAAATACCCGAGTTTACCCAGGTTCGAATCCACTCACTGTTTCGATAGAACTTAGTGACTATGATGAAGCTCACGCTTAAAAGCTAATTATTGATAAAGTTTTTCATCAACATTTTTAAAAATGAATCCATGTGTGTGCGTGAATGTTGTTTGTTATTGTGTCATACTCAATTCATGTGATATTGTGTACTACCTACCTACCTTATTTTTGTAACGAGAACTTAGTGTCTAGTCAAACTTATCCTAGTTTAAAGACACTACCTACCTGAATATGTATAAATAAATAAATAAATAAATAATGCTGGACAATTTCACACAGCATCATCTAGCCCCAAACTAAGCATAGCTTGTACTATGGGAACCAGATAACTGATACACTACTTATATACTTTTTGTTTGTAAATACATACATATTATACATAGAAACACCCAGACCCGAGATAAATATTTGCAGATCATACAAACATTTATCCCGCGGCGGGGATCGAACCCGCAACCTGCTGCGTCTCAAGCGGGCTTTCACCCACTGCGCCACAGAGGTCGTCATGTTAGACTTTATTGAATAAACATCTATCTATCTATCTATCTATGAACTTATTTATAACCATAGAATATCCCCAGCCGAGTTTTAATTAAATATTTTATCATGAGGAAAAGTGAAAATATGTTACTTTATCCTCTTATTAAATGGCAATAAGCTTATATAATTGAGTACTAGTAAATGCACCCGGTTTTATCTTTTAAAAGCATTTTAACCAAACTCAAATTATTACGAGCTACCTCGGTGGCGAAGCGGGATTTGAGACCTAAGAGATGCCAGTTCAATCCTTGTGCCGGCATGAATTTTTGCATACTTGGCATACATGGGCGTTTGACGTGTGACGAAATTTTGAAGAGAGTTAACCGTGTCATGTGTATCGTATGTAAGGGCTTTATTGGAGATACAGATTTTTAATTATTTTTAGGATATACATAGGTATAGTCCAGTCATATTCTGACGAAAAATTTAAAAATTATATATTTTCCCTTCTCATGTACGAGTATCTTACAAATTTAATGTATATATTTACCTAACAGATTGCACTGTTATACGTGCCTGCTTAAACCTTTGTACGGAACCCTCGGTGGGCGAGCCCGACTCGCACTTATCCAGTTTTTTTATTTAAATGCGGGACCCCAAAAACATTAAATTACCGTATTCTCGATATTCTAATCAAACGGTTTTGATAAAAATGATGATTGCGTCATTTTTGTTATTTTCAGAGGGAATAATTTTCCTGTATGGAAATTACATTTAGTTCATGTACAGGATTATTTCTAAATCCACGTTTCATTCCTCATTCGCAATTCGAACTTGCTGCATTAGTTTATATTTACCAATACAAAAAGGTGTGTTTAAAATTTCAAACAAAACGTCTCGCACGTTTTGTTGAGGCCGTGTCATCCAGTTGAAATCGAAGACAATAGATTAAAATGGATTTCGCACAATTGTTCTTGATTTTGGTGAGTATATATATATTAACTTTTTTTTTGAAAAAAAGAAACAGGATAACGACTACATCCCTAAGGCGTGGTAAGTGTTTGAGATCTTACGGCTGGTTTCTTGAACGCCTACGCCTAGATCATTTACCCCCAGTTTCTATATTCAACGGACAGTCGTAGGTAAGAGCTACGACTCGTTTCCACATACAAAAGTTTGACAGCTAGAAACCGGCGGTAAGTTAGCTGTCAAAATTTGTATGTGAAAACGAGTCGTAGCTCTTACCTACGAATGTCCGTAGAATATAGAAACCGGGCATTAGACGGGATGAGCATCTCTGCCAAAATTTACATGAAATTTTCGTGAAATAATTTTTCAAATTGGTCCAGTAGTTTCGGAGCCTATTCATTTCTAACAAACAAACAAATCTTTCCTCTTTATTATATTAGTATAGATGTACTTAATTCATGTCAGCAAGTCCTGGTATGAACAAAACATGGCGGCTTGTTTCTTCAAAATTCCAACGGAAATCTTTCGTCAAAAGAAATCCTCTTCAATACTCCCCCATTCCATTTGCCACTATACTTTTTTGTTTGTAAATACATAATTATAACCAGACCGAAGACAAATATAAGTATCATACAAACATTTGTCCCGCGGCGGAAATCGAACCCGCCACCATTTGCGTCGCAGGCGAGCCTTCATCCACTGCGTCACAGAAGTCGTCAAAATATATCTATCCCGAGCCAATACGACTTTTAAATTATTGTTATTATTCCAGGCGTTGCTGTATGTGACTGCAGCTGAAGATGAGTGTGCCAGTAAGCTTACTGTTAAAATCGATCACGGGTAAATAAAACATATTATACTTAAATAAAAAAAAAACTGGACATTTCACAGAGCACATATATTTCCGCTGAGCTATGACCCTGTTGTTTTCAAGAAGAGAGTTAATAGGCACCTTCTGGGTAGGCTCGCTCCATCGCAGACCTCATTCTTGCTTATGTTAGTTTCGAGGTCAAGAGCCGACCCATTCATCATAAAAAACATCTCTCTAGCCATCATCTAGCCCTAAAGTAAGCAGAGCTATACCAAGACACGAGAGCATTTGTCGAGCATTTCCATGTAATGTAACATTCTTACAAATGGTACAATACAGGCAAATGCTCAGTTTAAGTCAAAGTCAAAGTCAAAAAGCATTTATTCAGTAGGACCGCTGGGATCACTTTGAAACGTCTTAAAACTAGGTGATTTTACTCTTGTTCCTTCGCGACCAATACCGTGGTCAATTTAGTTTGAAAAAGCATTTCCATGTAATCACCACCTTTATGGGAAGCGTAATTTTTGAAGTTACGAATTCCGTGAAATGATAGCGTCACGTTTGTAAGGTTATTCATTAATCCACGAGGGAGGCTTTTAAGCGGCCTAAAACATCGTCACTGAAGAAGTCGAGAGAGAATTCTAAAATAATGATTTTTATCTCTACAATAAACATCATATTAATATTGCTGGAAATGAAACACAGCAGTATTTAGTCCCAGAGTAAGCCTAAGCAGACCTAGCGTGGTAAGACTCTACTCTGGGACTAAATACTGCTGTGTTTCATTTCCAGCAATATTAATATGATTTTTAGTTTGGGTTAACTAGTAATGTACCGTTATCGCTCTGTTTTGCGAATAAAAACTGGAATTTTTCCTGTCTTTGACCTTTCTGTATTTATGAGTAATTTTGACTGCAATAATATTAATTTTTAAATAATTGGTAGGTTGCAATAAGCGGAAACAAATACTCTAAAATGTACACCTATTTTTTTACATTGCCTACATAATTTATTTCATTAATTTTTAGTCAATTATAAACCAACGGGATAATCTAATAGGTACTAATAATACCATAAAGAGGGAGCATTAATGTGAAGAGAGTTATATTGAAACCTGACCACATCAAAGGATTCTAGAGTTAGAAGACTGAGTGAAACGAGGGAGATTAGTGTTCGCAAGTAGAATGATAAAATGTTTCTTTTTTTTCAGATCTCTAGATTTAGATACGGACGCACTCTGCCAATGCATGAGGTTAGTATTTTATATGTCAAAGTAAATAAGATTTTTAAGAGTAGGTAGGCAGGTACTCATTACTTTACCCTGTTTATCAGCTCCAAGTTACATCGTCAGATCAGCTCGTATTCTACTCGTAGTATTATCACCGAAGACATTATTGTGCAAAATTCAACTCAATCGGCAACTGAACTCTGAGGGCTTATTGTCCAACCAATAAACGAATGGGAAATGGGAATGGATTTCAAGTTAGACTAAGGCCTCTGGTCAAATTCACCCAGGTAGATTAACGATACCATAACCTACTTATAAAAAGTTAAATAATTTTTTTTAAATATTTTTCAGAAAACGAGATGCTTCATCTGTTGCGACTACAACAAAACCGGTTCAGGTAATATTAAAGAACGCCATTTACACGAAACCATTATGGCATACCTATTCTTGCCTCTTGCCACAGAATATTAGCTCTTGCTCCGTTACGTTTGAGAAAGCAAGAGGCAAGAATGGTATTGTGAAAATGACGTTTAAAACATAGGATCACGACTGTTTCCTTACTTTTATCTAGGACGAAAAATATATTTTGAGAATAATTTAGATTTTTTTTTATTATTTTTTTGTCGGAATCCAAAATTTTGATAAGACTTTTCATTTCTTAATATATTTTGAGGCCAGTTTATCACCACATCTCTACCGTAAAAAAATATATTTAGACGATATTACTTTTGAGGAAAGAAAAGATGCTTTCAACCCTTTAGTAGAATTTCCAAAATTCCTTTCTTAATCGTTTAATACGTCGAATTATTTCGTAGGGGTGAATTACTTTTATATTGTAGGGTAGCATAGGTACAGTCAGCGTCACATACTGGTAAACCCTTCGTACGAGGCTCGCAGGACCAAACTGCCTATTATGGGGGTTCCTAGTTGGTGACGCTTACCGTACATAATAATAGGAAGTACCTACCGTCCAAGTTTTTTCTAAATCTAAGTAATAAACTCACTGTTTATTGTTTTAGGAGCTCGATTCTGAAGATTTGAACATGTCGGGGAGCAATGGGTGAGTTATTAATCATTTCATCAGTTTTATACTTATAAGAGTTAAAAATATAATAGATAAATAGAAACTCTTTTACAGTTTTCGGTTAATAATAGAAATATCTAAAAGAGACAAGCTTTTAGATTTATTTAAAAAGCAACTTTAAAGTTTTATCTCAATTTTTTAATGCATCTCATGGAAAACTGCATCAATCAAACAATTTATGCTTAGGCAAAAATTAACATTTATATACAAAAAAGTAGACACATTAAACTTAATAATTTTTTTTTTAATTTCAGGCACCTGACATTTGGGAATCTTGCAAACTTATGCGCTTTCACCACGTAAGCATCTTTTCAGTTCAGTCCAATCAGACAAAATAACCGATTTCAACTATTTTGTACCAACCGGTAACCAACTGCCCCCAGGTAACATGCAGTTTTGTACCTGTCTGTTTTTTGTACCTGTGCGCCTCGAGGGGATTAGGGGTTACCAGTTGGTGACGCTAACTGTACTGTACATACTGATCAAACAATTTGATCAGTATGAACCTACAGTTCGTGCCAATACTGAAGTCCCTTCGGAGCGGCTTTAGTACCTACCTACATGTAAAAATAAATAAATAAATAATGCTGGACTTTTCACACAGCATCATCTAGCCCCAAAGTAAGCAGAGCTTGTTTTATGGGTACTACATGACTGATATACTACTTTATACTTTTTGTTTGTAAATACATTCATATTATACATATAATATAGATACACCCAGACCTGAGACTAACATCTGTAGATCGAACATTTGTCCCTCGGCGGGACTCGAACTCAAAATAATTTGCGTGAAATTCCGTGGGACTTCAGAGGAGGCGCGAGCAAATCCCGACACATCTAGCTAAGGCGCCCGGTAAACGATCAAATATTTGTAAGAGTAAAATTTGGTCCACAAGATCAACCTTTGCATATTATTTTAGGATACAGTTTATTTATTGGTAACAAATCTGAATGAAATTCATCATTATTGATGTAAAAATAATATTTTGTTGATGATAAGTTAAAATGAAACGTACTTAGCTGATGTGAACTTAAGATGAATAAAACAACGCTTAGTTTATTTTAAAAATTGTTTTTACCTCCTACTAGAGTCGAGAGTTACTTACTGCAGAAGTGATGTGTTTGACGTGCTTGACATGCTTGATATTAACGTTGTCATAAAATGTTGATGGTGTTAATCTCAGAATATTGTGTGACTGCATGAAGACTGAACTGAACCTGAATCCATTTTTCACACAGGTTTGTAAGTATTCAAAGTTATTATATCAATTTTGCGTTTCCTGTATCAATATTTAAAAATATAATCAGTTTCCTTATGAACTTATCTACATAAAAGTCTGCTTGTGTTTTGAATGTTTAACATCATGCAATAAGAACAAATATTGGATCGTTTACCGGTTTTTTTAAAACACACGTCACAATGACAGTGTTTTTATTTCTGTTTGCTTTCGTTTTTACTCTGTGTGTAATGTGTATCAAATTCGCATACGCTTTTTATATTATTGTAGTTTGCAAAAACTCTAGATTAGTAACTTTCAAATGGGACAGCTTTAGAAACAAACCATATATTTTCATAATTGCTGTAATTCAATAATCGCAGATACGTTTATACATAGATATAGCTTAGGTTTTTTTGTTTTGCAGACAAATCAAAAAGACAACAGATCCGTCTAGTACTGGCTCGACAACCGATGCTACTGATACTACGACAGATTCTAGCACGGCTGCCGATGTTTCAACAATTGCTACCCAAGCTGATGATCCTTCCAAAACTGGTGGAGAAACTGTAGAACCAGCGACAACTGTGGATGAAGAGGCTGACCTTACAGCCCCTGTTACCGTTGTAACCAAAACTGCGACAGATGCTAGCACGGATGCTGACGTTTCAACAATTGCTAACCAAGCTGATGATCCTTCGAAAACTGGTGGAGAAACTGTAGAACCAGCAACAACTGTGGATGAAGAGGCTGACCTTACAGCCCCTGTTACCGTTGCAACCAAAACTGCGACAGATGCTAGCACGGATGCTGACGTTTCAACTATTGCTACCCAAGCTGATGATCCTTCCAAAACTGGTGGAGAAACTGTAGAACCAGCGACAACTGTGGATGAAGAGGCTGACCTTACAGCCCCTGTTACCGTTGTAACCAAAACTGCGACAGATGCTAGCACGGATGCTGACGTTTCAACTATTGCTACCCAAGCTGATGATCCTTCCAAAACTGGTGGAGAAACTGTAGAACCAGCGACAACTGTGGATGAAGAAGCTGACTCTACAGCCCCTGTTACCGATGCAAACGAATCTACGACAGATGCTAACACTGATACTGACCCTTCAACAACTAATACCCAAGCTGATGACCTTTCGAAAACTGGTGGAGAAACCACAGAACCTGCGAAAACGTTTGATGAAGATGCTGACTCTACAGCCCCTGTTACCGATGCAAACGAATCTACGACAGATGCTAACACTGATGCTGACTCTTTAACAACTACTACCCAGGCTGATGATCCTTCGAAAACTGGTGAAGAAACTACAGAACATGCGAAAACAGTTGATTAAGATACTGCCCCTACTACCCCTGTGACTGATACTACGACAGTTGCTAGCACCGATGCTGACACTTCAACAACTGCTACCCAAACTGCATCTACGACTTCGTTTAGTAAATATGCTGTCTCCTCGACACCTTGGTCCGAAAACGCATAAGACTTACTTAGGAAATATACGTTCGTAAAATGAAAGAACGATATACATAATCTATTGATAACATATAAAAGGCGATTTTTTAAAACTAAATATAAGTAATAATGGTGTTGTGAAGAAATAACTAAGTAGACCACTGAAACGTGAGCTTTGTAAAACTAGCAAATGACTTAATATCATCAAAGCATTGTTCAACCAATATTAGATACTACCTACTTAAATGTATAATGTATTGCACATTGAGACTTTCAAAATATACACTGTTTCTTGATTTCATAAAAACGTAGTAAGTTCAACATAAATACACAGGGAACGCTAGTCCAACCTTACTCATTTCAGTTTCACTCCAGAAAGTACGATGTAAACCGTCATGAATAAATAAAATTATAAAATAAACAAACGTTTTATTAAGCTGATCCCACATAATATCCGAGCCGTACGCGCCGCAGTCATTTTCCTATACAAAAGAACTGATGACGTCAAAAACTGCGGCTAGCTTCTGACGTCTCCGCATATCCTCTATTGAATTGAATGTTTAGCGTGGATGGGTTGTGCCCATCTTTCTTATCATGGTAGACTTCAAAAATTATAATGTCGTTGAAAACGAAGGAGACATTGGAAGGCAAGTAGATTCAACAATTTATTCGTGAAAACTGTTTTTTGTTATGGGCGGTGAAACTTGCAACTTGTACCGCAGCGTATCTTCGTTAATCATGAAAAATTAGTAAAAGTAGCGTGCCAAACACACCAATCAAAGTGTTCAAATCTCTGAAGCTGCGTCTACAAGTTGTGATCGTTTTATTGTTTAAAGTGACTTAACCGAATAAACTGAATAAATGTTGGTTTCAGTCGCAGCGTTGATGGTGACAAGACGATGAGTGCAAGCAGTATCGTGCTGCTGATATTTGGCTTGGTCTTGGTAGGAGCGCTGGTGATGTGGGGCTCTAAAAAGGTCTACAAATATTATGGTCGCAAAAGTTATGGTAAGTTTTATTTACAATAGCCTTTAAAGCGAAAACTGTTAAAGGCTGACCTGTAAAAAGTTCAAAAACGAATGAAGCCTCTTTGAACCTGATCGCACTCTGGTCCGCGCCGTACGCGAGTCATTTTTATCTACAAAATGCTGATGACGTCAGAAAATGCGGCTCGCTTCTGACGTCAGCAGCATTTTGTCTTTGTCACTTTGTCTTTGGACTGTGCGACCAGCCTGAGGCGCATACCACTATGATGTTAAAGATAAAAATGTACTAGATTATTATTTATTTCTTTATATATATATCTTTTGTTCCGTGTCAGAAGTGCAGGGTATTTTATTTGATGTTCATAAGCATAGTCCAAGAAAGTTAGGAAAGATGAACTTTAAACACGAAGATACTAAGAGTTATAAACAATTTTTTCCATTTCAGTCATACCACCTGAACAACACAATGAGAGCACTATGGAGCTGGGTAATGTAGCCACAGTCAGGAATAGAATGACAAGAAACAGCACGGCAAGAAGCAGCGTGGCAAGCGACAGCACTACTGGGACTACAAGAAGTCTGCTAGGAAACTAAAAGTGATAAAATGCTCTGACTCAATAGAGCCATGGTTGAGTTAATACAACGACTGACACGTCAATGATGACATTTTGATTGCTGACACAGCTAGTGGCATTGCTATTTGAGATCTTGCTATTGTTTATGACACTGGGTAAAGATGATAAGCAGCGTACTCGCCGTATTTAGAATTCTTCGTATTGAAAGCTTCACCCGCACCTTTTTTCTTATTCCATAAATTGCGAAAGGTATTGGCGTGTACGGTTTGTGTGGCACGTACTATGCGATCAGATCATAACTTTGTAATATAAAATGAAGGCATCGATCAATATAGCAATCCCCGCTTGCTGCGTCTCATGGACGCGGTGGCGGGCGATGCGATGCTTTGTCTCTGACAGTTACAAGAATGTTATTTTTCATTATAAGTTACATAAGTAAGGTAAGGTAGTCCGTTTTCCAAGATTGAATTCAAAGTCTTTGAACAATCAACTTTATTTTGTTTAAAAGGTCTCAAGAGCTTTCAGATTCCGGCGTGTCTTTTATTTTGGAACACGTGACTGAGCTTGTGTAGTGCACCGCAACTTCAGCATGTTTGTCTGAAAATAATATATTTTGTAAAAAAATATTTTCTACAGTAGGTAATGTAAGTAAATTAATATAAGTTACAACTGTTTGTAGCGCTATGTTAGAGATAATAAAACTTTGTAAAATAAAATCTTTAAATCTACATTCGTAATTTTTTTACTTTGAGTAACAGTGGATTCTATGTAGAGTATAAGACTCAATGAGTTCTGAATTCTTCAACCGTAGAGATAAGGTGGCCAAAGCAAGCCAAAGCATGTCTGCTTTGGCCACCTTATCTCTACGGTAGAAGATTTTTCGAAAGACTTCGAAGTTACCTTGTGGCGCAAACTTCTTCGTCTTCAGCCGATCCAATAAGTGTTTTCTCTCAAAAATTACCAGCATAATAATAATTAATATTAATTCGATTACTATTATGGCTATGTAGACCCAATGGTACCTGAAAAGTAAGACGTAACATTTGACATACTTTTTTAAGTCGTGTTGTCTGGGCTTAGCTTAAATTTTCGATTTCGATCGTGGATTCAATACCTCAAACATCAATAGATATTTTATTAGGTACAGGAAAAAATAAAAATGCGTTAGCACTAACGTTGAACGCGCAAGAAAATTGGTTATTTTCGATTATTATCTCAATGTCTATAAGAATAATGCTTATTAAAGATCATCTAACTATAAGTAAGCTGAAGACCTTACGTGAACTTGACAGTTTCCAAGTCGCCACATGAAATATTCATCGGGTTCGTTATACCCTTGAGTGTTGTATTAGCCAGACCCAGAGACGTAGCTTCGTCTGTATTATTGGAAGGTGCAGCCAATACTTCAGGTTCGTCTACCTTTTTCATAACAGTCTCAGCATCTATCTTTTTTACACAGGTTAACTTATCACAACTTTTGCTGGCGTCCTTACAGTCAAAACAATCGCACTCCTTACCATCAATTGTTGTGTAAATAGGTTCATAACCAGTCTCACATTTGCAGATGCCAGGTGATACACACAGCCCATCGCAGTCGGTACATTCAGGCACGCAGCGTGGTGCTTCTTTATACCAGCTATCGTCTCCGTCTTGAGGATTTTTTTCTTGATAACCTGCATAGCATTGGCAAAGGTTAGGCGCAACACACGATCCGTTTCCGCAAGCTACATCACAATGCGGTTCGCATTTCGAACTAGCCCTGTTCATATACCATCCACGATCACAAGCACACAAATCTGGAGCGACACAGATACCATTGCAGTCCGGACAATACAGTTCACATCTTGCATTTATTGCTTTATATCCAGGGTCACATTCACACTGACCTGGAGCTTTACATTTTCCGTGCTCACATCCAGAACAGATTGGCTTACATGTTCCGCATTCTTCGTGCCAGCCAAAGTCACACTTGCATGTTCCTGGAGACACACATTTGCCATGCTCGCATGATGTGCAGATCGGCTTGCAGGCTTCCATAAATCTTTGGTATCCAGTATTACAATGACACACTCCTGGCGCCACACACGTGCCATTTAGACAAGTGCCATCGCACATGTCTGTTTCAGGCGTGTCATAGTCATAATCAGGTGACGCTTGGCAGGTTGAGAGACAATCAGGGGTGTTGCACCCTTCTAGGCATAGCGGAACACATTTTTTAAGGACATCGTTAGGATCTATAGCGTAGCCTGGCTCGCAGGCACAATCGTTGGGGTTTCTGCAATAGCCATTTTCGCATGGTGGGTTGCAGAGTGGAACACAGTTTATGCTGAAATGAAAAAATATTTTTCTTTCAACATTTTGGTATATTTCAAGCATAATGTCATCACACATAAACACGTACCCATCGCCTCTGTAGCTGTCGTCTGTAGTATAACCCTCGCAACAAACGCTAACCGTTTCATTCACAAGTTTCTGAAAATTTAATTGTGTTCAATGGTACTTGAAACTGCAGAAAAAAACTTTGCTACATTAAAAAAATTGCGTTTCTGATTGCAACTTGCAAAATGTTTTTTGTCAGTTTAGATGCCTCGACTCAGTATCCTTTAGATAGTTCATAAGATCAGTTTAAAGTTGATCTCACATATGTCCGCGCCGCCGTACGTAGTCATTTTCTATAGAAAACATACTGATGACGTAAGAAAATACTGCTTGCTTCTGACGTCTCAGCATTTCCTCTATTAAATCGACAGTTTGGCGCGTTCGGCGCGGATGGGTCGGGCCACCTTATATGTCCTCAAAATTATAGCACACTTTGATACTTGCGCCATTAAGTGAAAGCAAACATGACCTGACACTAAAAAACCTCTTGTTAATAAGAAGGCCTAAGTTTTTTTATCAGACTAGATTTAGTACCTCAACTTGCCTCGTACCGACGTTAACTGCCAGCTTAGACTTGACGCACCAATACAGGCAGTCTGGGTCCTCGTAGGCCTCATAGTACGTGTACTGGTAAGTCTCATTAACCTCCCGTAAAGCACTGTCAACAAAACGTACGGTACCTTTAACACTCTAGGCAAATGGTAGGCTAGGCAAAGTAACAAGGATGGTGAGCAAGCAGTAGCAGTAGTACTAGTGGTACTAGTGCTATCTGTGGGCACATGGGCAGACCGTCTCTCTCTAAGTTCTCTACTTAGGCAGAGAGGGAGATAGTGATTAAAAGGCAAGGCAAGCTTCAACTACATACGTTTTCAAAGTATGAATTCCATTTTATTTGTACCTTCATGGTGTAAATTGATTGGACAGTGGTGAGTCTACTTCAATGATGTTGTATACTATAATAAGTAACTTAGTATCCCATTTCTCTTGTCTACTTTTTGACTAGGTGCTCACCACTGTACTTCTACCTGTTACTTGACCAATGTAAATCGCCCAATTATTATTTCCTCAAGAAGTTTACGAGCACAGTTCACTGCTCGTGTATTATGTGCTTTTAAAATCTATTTGGCTTGCGATTCAAACTTAGTTGAAAGCTAAGCCGAGCCACTTTTCTGGCCGGTCAGAAGGCAAATAATACAAAATATTCTTACCTTACAGTATCTGTACAAACTTGAGTCGTCACTTCTTTTAAAACTAGAAAAACCAAGAATGAGACATACAGTATCATGTTTACGTAAGAAATGCACTTGTTTTTAAATGAATGATGTGTTTAGCGTCTTAAATAAGCATAAACTGCTCAAAAAGCACGTGCAAAAACAATTAAAGATTATCGAATTCCTGGATCATACCTACTACTCGATGCGGCTAACCCACTTCGCTCGCTGAATAAATAAATGATGATAATTGACACTACATCATCTGGCCCCAATGTAAGTAGAGCGAAAATACCTTAGCTTGTATTTTCGGTGGTACTCGACTTGAATACATTGTTGTTGTTGTTGTATTTAGCCTGGAATGCTGGGCAAAGGCTTCCCTCGAGTTTTCCAAGCTTTCCGGTGTTTCCATTGCCTGCCACTGATAGTCGCTGAAGGTGTCCAACTCGTCGCGCCATCGCTTGCGTGGTCTGCCGCCGTCTCTCTGTTTCAGAGCTCCACTCACTTAAATACTTTTAAAAATTTAATTATCAACGGGACTAACTTCGACGTTTCGAAATAGGTACTCGTAGTACTTTATAATACCGGGTGGTCGCACAGTCCAGCCGAGCAGCCGAACGCGGAACTGTCAATTCAATAGAGAAAATGCTGCTGACGTCAGAAGCGAGCCGCATTTTCTGACGTCATCAACATTTTTTGTATAGAAAAATGACTGACGCGTACGGCGCGGTCGAGTGTGCGATCAGGTTAAGTGTGATAATGAATACATAAATAGAATAATAATTAATAAACAATAATATTCGGTTAGTATTCAAGTTAACCGAATCGTCAGACGTCGAGTCAGGGGATACTCGTAGGTGTGATTCAGAAAATACAATGTGCAAAATCTTACTTCCTCATGCTAGTGGTGGATAACTAAATAGAAAACTGACTTTAACATACTCTGAATGTTGAAAATTAGAAGCGAGATCATAAAAAAAGGAATCACAGGGCCACGACTGTATCTCCAAGGCGCGGTAGACATTCTCTCAGATTTTTAAGTATTCCAGATCCTTTGAAGTCTGAGCGGTATCGTCCTTGGGTATTTATAATGAAAGACTCCTAAAGTAAGCTAGACTCCATGCTGTGCTTGTTATCCTGGTTCATCACGGTATTGGTCGCGAAAGAAGAGGTGGAATCACTTATTAAGGTCCTAATAAGGGTCGTCGCACGGTCCAGCTGAGCCGAGCGCGTCAAACGTCAATTCAATACAGAAAATGCTGCTGACGTCAGAAGCGAGTCGCATTTTCTCACGTCATCAGCATTTTTGTATAGAAAAATTACTGCGGTGCATACGGCGCGGAAAAGTGTGCGATCAGGTTAAATCAAATGACTGGATAATATTCTGAAAAAAATAAAATTCTAGGTTTTAACATTATAGGTACATCAGAAGCTCTCGATTTAGATAAACCGATAGAATTACTCACCGGATGCTAAGCTGTCATACAATAATTATTATCACATGAAATTACCAGAATTGTGTAGGGCAACCAAATCATAGTTATTTTTTTCTGATTAATAAATAAATAAATATTGCTGCACTCTTCACACAACATCATCTAGCCCCAAAGTAAGCAGAGCTTGTGTTATGGGTACTACATGACTGATATACTACTTATATAATTTTTGTTCGTAAAAACATACATATTATACATAGAAAACACCCAGACCCAAGACAAATATCTGTAGATCATACAAACATTTGTCCCACGGCGGGGATCGAACCCGCAAACTTCTGCGTCGCAAGCGGACCTTCGTTTACTGCGCTACAGAGGTCGTCAAAGTCGTGTAGATTAATGGGTCGGCTCTTGACCTCGAAACTTACACAGGCACGAATAAAGTTCATACCTTACCGTTTCTTAAAAAAGTTTGGGCATCACATAATTGATACATCTTCAGGGGTTAATATGCCTACTCAACAGGACACTGTAGTAGCCTGGAACATTGTTAAAGATGGAATAGGCTTGGCCTAAGTTGCATTATGCTCAGGAATCATTCCTGACAGTATAAAATAAATAATGCTAGTAATAATCACACTATAAAGCTGAAAGTTTGTGAGTTTATTTCGATGTTCAATCATAAATGGAATAGGCGTAGATAGTGACCTGGAATAGCATAGAGGCTATTCAAAATGTTGGTTGGTTTGCTTCAATAAAGCATTATTTATTGAAGCAAACCAACCAACATTTTGAAGGCAGGCTAATAGCTTGTTTTATGGGTACTACATGACTGTTAAACTACTTTTGAAACTTTTTGTTTGTAAATTCATACATGGGGATCATTCCTGCAACCTTTTGCGTCGCATAAGATTCAAGATTCATTTATTTCATACGATTGGTACATGTCAAAAAACAAAAATTTCAATGAATATTTAGACAAATAAAAATGGACACATACATAGGTATACAAACACAAAAGTCATATAACACGACGAGTGATGAATACGGAGGTGGATGGATGTACCGGTAGGGGTAGGCCTAAGAAAAGATGGATGAACTGTGTGAATGCGGATATGTTAGTGAAAGGAGTGAGTTCTGATATGACGAGTGATAGAGGGAAATGGAAGAAGGAAACATGTTGTGCCCACCCCACTTAGTGGGATAAGGGCAGGAAGAAGAAGAAGACATAGGTATACAAACATTTTTTGTATAAGCGACAATAGGCTTGCGATCTTCACATACCTAAGGAATGTTAATTTCTGCTGCAGGGATGTGCCTAAATGTATTTTTGGATGTTTTCTGGCTATCTTCAAAGGATCTTAAGCTTTCATAAATCTGAGAGTCGTGGTGATTTTACTGTTTAATTTTTAATTTGAAAGGTGATCAAAATACGATTTTGCTGTCACCGAGTCTCACTGATAACATTAAAAGATAGTGACTCACAATATTATTTTCAGAGTAACTAAACTTTTTGATCATAATTTCATTAATTCGCTAACCATCCAATAGTCCAGCGTCTCTGTGTAGTCAGTCAAGGATGTTGAAAATAAACTTTATTTATTTTGCTTGCATCATAGTGGTTTCAATACAATTTGTGCAGTGTTTTGATTTTAGAACTGGGTGTATACGGTAAGTTTTTATGCCATTTGGCCTAGTGGGACTTACGTACTTGAAATCCGAAGAACGCCAGATTGAATTCCATTCAACATGGGATTTATATGCGCATGAGTGAGCTTGATGGCTGGTCGCTCTGGTGATGTAGTTTTTAGGCCGCCTTAGGGCCTTTGTCATGGCTTCGTTATTGCTCACACGTCATTCCGGGGACTGTAACGTACCCTCCGAAGCATCGAAGTGCACAGTTGTCAATGCCAGTAGCAGTCACCTATTCATTGAGATAGCACAGATTGTTGCTTCGCGAAAGCTAGTTCTAGTTTTGATGTACTTCTCACCTTATGAGGTTATACTTAATAGTATTGTTTTTGTTATTTTCAGAGATTACAAACGTGTAAGTAATTTTAGGTGGTTATAGGCCACGCATGGAATGATAGCTTACCAATTATAATTTGGATGTGTCTCTGGCTACACTCTTATCTTCAAAGGACATGCCTTCAAAAGCTTTATAGATCTGAGAGAGCGTCTACCGTGCCACGAGGATAATTTTTAGTTTTACAGCCGAACATAGAACCTCCTCCTTTTGAAGTCGGTTAAAATACGATTTTGCTGTCACCCTACCTGACTGATAATTTTAAACGGTAGTGACTAACAATATTATTTTCAGAATAACTCAGCTCTGTGATCATATTATCATTCATAGTTCGGCCAGTAAAGTAATTTAATATGATGTTTAAAGGATTTTTTTATTGTGCTTGTATTGTAGGGTTTTTAATTCTATCTGTGCAAAGTTTGAGTAGAGGAGTTTGTAGCAGGTAAGTTGTGCCTCGTGATCGTGCAACGAATGACTTTCAATAAGAAAGCTACCATCATTTGAAAAGTCAATTTGTGTTATAATAGTTTTTTTTTTTGTTATTTCAGATATTTGAGACCGGTAAGACCTAGGATGAGATAGCGAGACGAGCTGGACTCTCCTCCTGGCCTGTTACTGCGTTAAATTGCGAAGCGTGGAAGGGTAGGGAGGCTTTTGCCCAGCAGTGGAACGAGAACTGCTAAATTATAATATGTATTGCACAAACTGTGGGCTGTTCCTGAATGCATTTCAGTATTAGGAGTAGCCCGTAACACTAGTTAGAAGATAGTGTCTTCTCCACATTATGCCCATTATGGTGATGTTTTACACATTGACGACGTTTCCAGGATGCCATTCTGATATACCTACCTCTTGGCTTTTGATTTTTCAAACTCAACGGGCCAAGATCTATTCTATTGGTAAGGTTTATTGGTATTCTGTGGTAAGAGGCAAGAATGGTATACCAGAATGGGTATCATGTAAACGTCTAACAAACAATATTTAATTATAAGACTCCATGATATTTTTGAAATTTTTAGGTCTGTTGCGATGGCTACGTACGAGATTTTACTGAAAGAGGGTAAAATATTTTAAACTTTTAAATGTATTCGAATAACATTTTATGCAATGCCTTGCTGAACACCACTCTAAACTACTTTTGTGTGCTTTTGTGTGGTTGGTATATATTATTTTGGTATGTCAAAACAACAAAATAAAAGGTTGCCGGATCGCATAATTTCAAAATTTCACGAACAAACATGTTTGTGAAATTTGTGACCAAGCATCATAATTTGGTGAAGACTTTTTCTCAGGAACGGGCTAAAGTATTATAAAGAATTAGATTTTTTGGCACAGAGAATCAGCATTGCAATTCAGCGTGGCAATGCCGCCAGTATTTTGGGCGCGCTTCTGACCTGGATCAGTTGAGCTATCTATACATAGAGTATCTATAGATCGTTTTTACGACGATCCTTAGATAGCTCAACTGATCCAGGTCATTGCCAGTCGGAAGCGCGCCCAAAATACTGGCGGAATCGCCACGCTGAATAGAATAAAGCTAGATAGCTTGACTGATTCTATTGTATTTTGTAATTTTATGTTGGTACATATTGTAGTAGCTTAGTTTATGTAAATAATTGCCTTTGTTTTTCTTGTTATATTAATATATGTTAGTGAGCTTTATGTGCTCTGAAAGTACCTCCGTCGCAGCCGAGCAACGTTTTTGGTTGTTCAAATATTTGGATCATACCAAGAATGTAAAAAAAAAATGATATAACGTAGTACAAGTACACAAAACTATCTTTATCCAGCTTTGCTTCTCGTGAGTCTATATGGCGTAAACATTCAATCCAACTTATAACTTTTAGGTTTAGATGCAAACCACACTGCTACAGTTGCTTCAATGGGGAGTGCACAGTTCCGTATGTATGCGAGTGTAACATCGGTTACCGAAAAATAGGCGGAGCCTGCAGTCCTGTTTGTTCTGACCCCTGTATCAATGGAGTCTGTGTGGCACCTGAGAACTGCCTCTGCTCTCCTGGGTATAGGTAAGCTATGCTGCTATTCTAAGGCTGCTTTTACGCCACAGATGTGCTATGCAGTCACGGTGCGATGAGAGTCACTAAGATATTTATTTCGATTTTCAAATTTTGACGAAGAAAACGTATGGAGTGTACCTACATTAAAAAGCTTAATTATTGTGACGTGGTATTCGGACCTTGCTTGCTAGGTAGGTCGGAGAGGCTTCTGCAGCGCGTTCAGAATGCCTGTGCACGCTTTTGTTTTCATATACCTCCCCGCACCCATGTGACCCCCTACCTAAACTCATCCAAACTATTGAAACTAAAAGCACGGAGAGATCTGCATCTGGCATGTCTGCTTTTTGGCATAATTAATTTCAAATCTCCTCCTTACCTTTACAAAAAATTAAGATGGAAGCGGGACCACTCTCGCCACCCAAGTAGGTCATGCTCACTAGTCTTCGTTACGAGTAAGCATAGAACCGTAGCTTTTCGCGGGTCATTTCGCTTTGCAGCCTCTCGCTGCTGGAATGATTTGCCCCCTCCTTTGCGCACCTTAAAATCATTACACACATTTAGGATAAAACTGAAAACATATTTGTTTAACATTCAGAACCGCCTCTAACAGATTTCTAGGGGGATACATACCTGAGTAGGTACTCACCTTCCTTTTCTGCGCCGGGCTCATCCACAAGGTCTGGCTTCCGCCTTCAAGCCCCTTTCACTCAGAGTGCACACATGTTTATTAGTCCTTTCTTAGAATCTATTGCACTGCACCGTAGCGCCCATTTTTGGCATAATTTGTCTCACACAACATTTTCTCCACCTCCACAGACAGAGACGCCAACGCCATCTTTTTATGAATTTGTTTTAGGAATTTGTTTATTGTTCGTATTCTGTGATTCAAGCGTATTCAATACTTTTTTATGTAATTTGGGTATTTAGTAATGTGTCCAATTTATTATAGATTTATATTTTTGTTTTTTAATACAGTAAATGTGTCCCCATCTATCACTGCTAGGATTAAATTACCTACTTTGTAATTTCAAATTTTCAAACTCAAGCAAACAAACACTCACATGTACTTGTTTCGTTCGACCCACAGATTATGTCGTTCGTTCGACCCACAGAGGCTCGACCTTCCAATCCAATTCCGCCAATCGCCAAAGTGTCAAAAACAAATTAATATTTTTTTTTTTTTTTTTTCTTTCCTATCTGTCACTGTCAGCGTCAATATTGTTATTACCCGGCTGCCAGAGGAAGGGCTAAGATTTATCTCTACCTAATCTGTGGGGCTAAGTGCTCGGACGCTAAGTGAGTGGAGCTTAATTATTTGTCTGAGGTTATTTAGCTGTATTTTAGTTTAGTTTGTAACTTTATTGTCGGTGTCCACCGCGTGATGTCACCCTGTTAGGCCCAGTCTGAAAATCAGCGCTGTCTCCCTTGGGAGCAGCAATAAAGCTGAGACTGGACCTATTTGGCACCACAGCATAGGTACATTGTTTGTTATAATTATTTTTTTATCTCTTCTTTTTTTATTGTTTTTTATATAGTTATTAATTTTTTTTGTTCCCCATCTCGTTCTTTGTTATCATTGCCTGTAACCGTGTTGTGTGTGTCAAATAAATATATTCTTATTCTTCTTATAGCCGGGTCCGCAGCGACGTGTTTTCATGTTTTTGTACAAAATATCATGTCAATTCGGTCTTGGCATAGACAAAAATAACAACAAAATGTTTTCCGAGAAGAATGGATAACATCCCCCGCATTTGCCTGGGGGAGGGGAATTCGTTTGTGTTGAAGAAGTCAATGTCAAATGTGTAAATTTTTTTGGTCTGGAACTAAGATAAATAATGTATCAAAGAGGTACCATGCTAAATCCATGGTCTGGAACGTCTGGAATAATTGGTTTGGCGCTTAGATTTTCATCATCATCATCGTCCTATATCACTGCTGGACATCCCTAAATGACAGACGCACTGATAGAAGACTTTCGTTTTCAAACATTGCGGTATGGGTGACGAGAAGACTCGACGTAGTTTTTCAAATGCTGCCCAACCTAGCTGAATCCTTCTCTTGGAAATGCAGTGGACTAAAGAAAAAAAATTAATCTAACAAACTAAAACTATAGATTTAGCATGGTACCTACCTACCTCTTTGATTCATCCTATTTTTATATGGCTAAAACAGTTTTCACGTCTTCTTCGTCGGAACTCATTTTTGAAATATGAACAAAAACAATAACTACAAATAGGCGCAGAGGACGGGCGGTTATGTTTTTATTTTGTACAAAAACACAAAAACATGTCGCTGCGGACCCGGCTTTACATACTGCACCTTACGTAGCCATGGATACAAAAATCAAAATCAAAATCAAAAATCATTTATTCAGTAGGACCACAGGGATCACTTAGAATCGTCTTAAAACTAATTTTACTCCTGTTCTTTCGCGACCAATACCTTTAGGTGATCTTTTAGGTGATCCATGGATCCATTGAGTTGGAGCAAGTCCCAAGCTTTTTTGTCATCCAAATAATCAGATATCTTATAATAGGCTTTTTCACAGAGATGACGTTTAATTGTATTTTTAAATTTAGTGATTGATAAATTTTGCAATTCGCTTGGGACTTTGTTATAGAAGCTTACACGTTGCCCTTTAAATGATTTCATAAATTTTATCTAATCTAGTAGTGGGAACAGCGAGTTTATCCTTATTTCTAGTGTTAACATCATGATTATCATTATGATTTATTAGGTTGTCTGGAAGAGATCGCTTTTAGCGATAAGGCCGCCCATTGTACCTACTTACTTGTCTTTGTGTATTTCCTGTCATGTGTTTCTTTTGTGTACAATAAAGTGTTTTTCTATTCTATTCTATTCTATTCTATTATCGCTTTTTTTCTTACACATTACACATCCTTCCAGGTCAAATCGTAAAGGTCCTATGAAGCTGATCCTATGAACTCAAATTCATATTTAGCATATGCCCATATTTTGCTAAAGTATCCTTATCCATACCTGACAGGTTGCAAGCCCACCACATAGAAAACTAACTGGTTTCCTCACGATGTTTTCCTTAATAGGGGTTTCGATTTTCAGAAAGTCGGATTTGAACGGTACTACGTGTGAGCCGATCTGCACGCCCTCTTGCTTCAATGGACAGTGTGTGGCACATAACAAGTGCAAGTGCAACCCTGGATTTGAACCGTGGCATGGTAAATAATTACATTTATGAAGGTAGTTTGGCGTAAACGAAACGAGCCCTATGCCCAGCAGTGTAATTTCTGATACCCATCATTATCTTCCTGCCCTTTTCCCACATTATGTGGGGTCGGCACAACATGTGTTCTTTTTTCATTCTCCTCTATCACCCGTCATCTCAACACTCACTCCTTTCTTACTCATGTCATCCTTCACACAATCCATCCATCTTTTCTTTGGCCTACCACTACTTGTATTGAATATAATATTGAATACCCATGATACTTATATTGAATCCAAGCTTGAGATCAGATGTGACTGTTATTTATTCATTGGAACTTTATGTCGCATTTGTTTTAGGACCAGCAAGTTGGGCAGATTTGGCGAAGTACACATGCATACCTTACTCTACTACCAGCACCTCCACTGCGCTACCCACAAGCGTTTCTACTACAGCTTACAAAACGAGTGAAGTAACAGTTGAACATACAGAAACAGATCAACCAAGCGATACGTCTTCTACCACGGATGCATTACAAGAAACTAATGGTGAAGATGTTACTAAAGCTATCAGAGAGATTACCATCAACATTACGGCTGCTACTGTAGCTGCCATAATAAACACATCAAACACAGATACAGATCAAACAGTTGAAGATGCATCGGTTGCATACACCACTGATATCCCGATAGCTATTAAAGAGTAAGCAAATACTGCACACACATTTAACCATTTTAATGAGTGAAAGAACGAAAAAATAGCAAAAGAATTATCAGAATAACTTACCAATACATTGTTCTTAAGCTTTGAAATTTAATTTTCAGGAGCCAAAGTTATTGGATTTACATGACTGTGGGTCTAGTACTTCTAGCTGCATTGTTAATTGTTGTGGTGGTTCTGAGAAGAAAAATAATCTGCGTCAAAGGAGGAAGCTATGTTGTTGGAGGTAGGCTCAGATTCACTTGACCAACAATATTAAAACAGATTGCTGAATTTGAAAGTAGTGCCAGTATAATGAAATAAGCAACAACTCGGCATGGTTAAAGAGTGTATGATTTGAGTAAGGTAGATGGATAGATTTTGGACATTAGTTTTGCAAAGGGTTTAAAGTATGTCAAAGAAAAGATGGATGGATTGAGCAACAAATAAGTGACACTTTTCAATGCAATGTGCGTTACTGTAGACCGGCAGACCTTCGTCATTTTAAAAGGCTGAAATTTTCAGTCTATAAAAAATAAAATCTCTAATCTCTCTGTCTTTTTAAAATGAGGCTTTAGCACTATTAATTTGGAAGTGGATGGATATTTCACATATGATTTTTTTCTATTTATTGTTTCAGACCAACCACCCAAACGCACACAGGATTCATTCAACGTACAATATTCATCGACTATGAAAAAACAATAAATATTTAGCATTATTTGCTCAATAAAACAAAAAATAAATTATAGTGAGAGTTTATTTACAAATCTGAAAAAGTGCTAGCAAAAATAGCCTAGTATCCCTCAAGATACAACAAATATAACTGTTTATATACTAACTTATCTTAATTCGTATATTTGGTAACAAATAACAAAATAAACAATGTTTTCAATGGGTCTGATTTTACGTATCTAAAATGTGGTAGTAGTAATTTCAAAGAGGTTTTGAAACTAATCAAGTTCTTTGGATCACTTCATGCGTTTGACACAACGAGGACTGGCTCCCTTCACACCGTGTTCCTTGCGGTACCCCATGTTGCAGATGCAGAAGTTGGGAGCTGAGCATACTCCGTTCTCACACCCACCAGCGCAGTGAGGACGGCACCTGAATGTAACAAGTTAAAAGTAGCAACTTCAGTCTTTACATTAGGTTTTCAACACGAAAAAACCTAATCACTTTTTGATATTTCCTATGTAGGTATTAATATTTTAGGAGTGATGAAAATAATACATTTACATTTTATTCTAAAAGAAAATGTGGCATTTCTTGCATACAGTGCAAGTTGATTAACAATTTAATTTGGTCTGAACCACGGATTTAAAGATTTGGTCTCAACTATTAAATAAATTCTTGAATGCAAGAATAACCAAATTTTCTTTTAGAATAGAATAAAAAAAGATTGGCTGAGGCTACGAAGGGACGCGACACAGAACTGTGCCTATCACGTGGTAGACATTTTCTATATCCTATAAAAATCTATTGTAAAGTTGCGATCAGAGCTCACGAGCTTAGGATAAAAAGTTATAACTTCAATCCTGTCAGAATTTGCTAGTATTGTAATCTTACCTAGTTCCACTAGGATCTGTGTTGTCCAGCTCATAGCCAGAAATACAAGAGCAACGGTTTCCTTCCACACAATAGCCGTTGATGCAGGGTTGTGAACAGCGGGGCACCAGTTCTTCATTTCCACCTTGGCCATATGGATATTGGTCTGGGTTGTAAGGTTGGTAAGGGTTCGTAGAGTTGAAGTTCATAGGGTAGCCTGGATATTGGCCAGGCTGGTTCGGATTGATTGGATAAAACCCTGGTTGACCATTAGGATTGCTGGGGTGCTGCCCTGGTTGACCATTTGGGTTGCTAGGATACTGCCCTGGTTGACCATTCGAATTCTGCCCTGGCTGATTAGGATATGGGTAGTAATTTGTTGTTCTATTTAGGTTCGACTGGTTTGGTTGGTTAGGTCCATGACTAGCTGGTTGAGCTTGGCTATTGACAATAATATCGATTGGGTTATACGGGTTATTGGGATCCGGTTGATTTGGTTTTACTTGAGAACCAGTTATAGGTCGGTTAGGATACTGCCCTGGCTGGCCAGATGGGTTGTAAGGATATTGCCCTGGCTGGCCAGATGGATTGTTAGGATATTGCCCTGGCTGGCCAGATGGATTGTAAGGATATTGCCCTGGCTGGCCAGATGGGTTGTAAGGATATTGGCCTGGTTGGCCAGATGGGTTGTAAGGATATTGGCCTGGTTGGCCAGATGGGTTGTGAGGATTCTGTCCTGGCTGGTTTGGGATGTATGGATAGTAATTTGTTGGTTGATTTGGTTGGTAAGGTCCATGGCTGCCTGGATATGATTGGTTCTGAGGGTATCCATGTGGCCCACTGGGGCCATTCAGAATAATATCAATTGGGTTGTAATTTGGGTCCGTCTGGTTTGGTTTTAATTGAGAGTCAGGTGTGAAATTGAACGGTGGTCGGTGGATATCAACTGGATAGTAAGGGTTACCATTTTGGCCATTCGGAATGTTTGGATAATAAGGTTGGTAGTTTTTAGGGGTAGTAGTAGTGGGACTGCTGCACACATTTGGGGATATGCAATGGCCATTTGGTCCACAGCTCCTGAAAATAAACAGCAAATTATAAACTTATTTCTAGTTTCGGTATTGTATTTTTTGTTTAAATGTTTTTTATACTATACTTATATTTTCAATTTCAAAAACACTTACTAAAGATCAAGCGTATAAACATACACCGCAGCTAGCTAGTCCAGTCTTCTTGCAGCTGTTATACATTAGAACTAGATGCGTTTTAAGTATAAAAGACTCCAAAAACTACTCACTGGGCACACAAAGGTCCGCATACACCCGTGTTATCCTTCACGTATCCATGCTTACATCGGCATTCGTTGGGAGCTACGCAGTCACCATTCTTGCACTCAGCAGTACAGACTGGTCGGCAAGAACCCGTGGGGGTGGATTCGTAGCCTGACTTACAGGTGCAAGTGTTAGGCGCTGTGCAGTTGCCAAAACCTAGAAGAAAAGGAAATATCACAGATTTATTTAAAACAGTACTATAGTAAGATAACAAGTTTAATTTAAAAGCCGATTTCATACCCAGTCCTCCACAGTTGTCCTGACAGCGTGGGACACAGTATTTTCCGTCCCTATCCAATGTGAATCCATCCTTGCAAAGGCATTCTCCGCCAGCGCAATGTCCATTCTGACATCCTGTGGGAAGATCAAATGCATATGGTCAAAAAAGTACCTATCTATCGTATGAGTCAGTTGGCAATTTCATAACACGTAGAAAGGGAACTCGGCCGTGTGCTCCTTAGGTACGTTCATGTAGACACATCTTACTTTTTACTTACGGAGTGCTTGGCCGAGCGCTCAACGAACACCAAACTCTTAAAGCCTAGTAACATTTGCTTTTACGCCTCTCCACACGGCACTTTGTGTATAGGTAGGTACGGTCAGCATCACAAATTCATAACCCATATAAGTGTGCGGTAACTATAAAAATATAATCTAAACTCATAGGCTGTTTGTACCTGCACGCCTCGTAAGTCGGTGTTTAAATGATAGATGGAGAAACATAATAAGGACGAAAGTGATACCTAAAGGAGGTCACGACCCTCAGCACTGAGGAACACGACACAAGGAGGACGTAATAAAAGTATTATACAAGTATCGGGTTGTATCTCCGAACGTATTTTCAGATATTTTGAGTGTGGTATGCCACGGCATCTTCACTCACACTTTTCCATGCACTAAATGTATAGCTAGTGTATAGCAAGCTCTAGGTATACCTATAGGACAAGTGGGTATGCAGAAGCCAGCAGCATTCTTCACGTGTTCGGGGAAACAGGTGCAGGTCTCAGGGGCACTGCAGAGGGCATTGACGCACTCCTTGGTGCAGACCGGATCACAGAGCCGGTAGTTGTGGATGTTCCGGATATAACCACTGCAGCATGAGCGGATCCTGCTGAGGTCGGAGCGAGACTGGGGAGAAAGGATAAACACGTGATTTCATGGCGTGGCGAGGCGAGTGCTGGTGCAGACTCAAGAAGAAGCTGACGCGAGATGTTTGATCTGCAGGTTTGTTTTGGGTCTATGTGGTATTCGAATTACAACACTAGCTCTAAAAGCTTTAGCTAAGCCAGTAGGTAAATTGGACACCAGCAACGTTTTTTTTGAAAAGAACAGCAACCTGAGTTCTCTAGATTTTTCAATTCTTCTAAAATTAATTACACTCGAGTTATCTAAAACTACCTGCATTTTTACTTTACTCGGCTACTTTTATACTATAAATTGTAACGTATGTATCTTAAGATATTATTATAAGTTATACATAGCATACTATTTAAAGTTTTACATTAGTTTACTGCCTACTACTTACTAAGTTATTTTTATCTAAGGAAATACCTACGATCAGCCCTAAAACTTTGTATTAAATAATATAATCTCATGTAAGTGAATTTGTAAATTCTTATGAGAAATAAATGCATCTTAAACCTGAATTACAGGAAGAAGTTGCTCGATTATCAATAATTATTGAGAACTCACTCCATTTCCTGCAGGGACGTGTGCAGGATCCCTGGCTAAACTGGCAGTCCTGAAAAAATATTTAAATAATGATTAGGTAATAAGAAACATACCTAAAAATTAACATTATATTTATGTAGAGCCGTATTGGCCTAGTGGGACTAGTGGACCCTTGACTTTCAATCATAAAGTTGCAAGCTCGAATTTTGGCCGCACATCGATAGATTTTGCCTTTTGTAAAATTTATATATCACGAGCTCATAACGATGAAGGAAAACATCGTAACGTTGCCGCTTAGTCAGCTCCACACGTATTGACAGGAAAGACAACCTTTCCTGTGATGAGGCCGATTGAGAGGATTAGGTGCTAGGCAAGCGTATTCCATCCCAAAACAATGTACCAGGCAGATGTAAGTTTATATAGGTAAATATAGATGGATTGTATAAAAGAAGATATGGGTAAGAATGGCAAGAAAAACGGAGATGACGAGTGATAGGGAAGTGTGGAAGAAGAGAACATGTACCGACAGTGCATAAGTAGGATAAGGGCAGGCAATGAATAATGATTACAATATGATGTACTTAGTGTAGATGAGGTACCTAATACGTAAACGTAAACAGGGTCACGACTATATCCCCAAGGCGCGGTAGACATTCTCTCAGATCTTTACATTCCAGATCCTTTGAAGATGTCTAAGGGGGTAGTCACAGGCATGTACAAATACATATTTGATACGTGCCCACATCTTGCCGAAGTTAGTATTCCATACGTGACAGGTTGCAAGCCCATCGCCGCCTATAAGGAATACTAACTGGTTTCCTCACGATGTTTTCCTTCACCGTTCAGAGCTCGTGTTCAAGCGTATATACATTTTACGAAACGCAAAATCCATTGGTGCACGGCCGGGATTCGATCCCACGACCTTCGGATTGAAAGTCGAGGTAGAACCCCATTCGGCCAACACGGCACCTTATAGTGGGTATTATTACATTTCTGAGTAAATCATGTTATCGATTCAGATAAGGCTAGGCCCAACCTTCACCTTTCACCCATTGCACGTTTAGTAACGTTGGGGTAACGTTTATCGGCTGTGTTGTGATATGTCAGTTCATTTCAGAGAAATCTTTAGTTTGACCTCGTACTGCACTGATTAGGTATATCTCACATAACAAACAAATTATATACCTTTGAAATTCAAATCACCTTGATACTAGTTTCATACAATCAATCTTATTATCTTTTCTACAAGATTTACTCTCATCATTTTTAAGGTCTATTGTAATTAATTTTTAAGTGTCTATTCTGTACTTTGCTATTTTGTTATTATGTTTCACTATAAAATTTTATTGAGTAAATTATACTTACGGTACTTCAATAAAACACACGCCAATACCAGGTTCCTCATTGTTAGGGTAGTGATTGCCACCATAGTAGTTGCCTTGTGTACTGTTGCCAAAATATCTGGAAGAGCAAAAAGTAAGTTCGTATGAGTCAGTGACCAACTCTGGCGATGGAGTTTTTAGGCCGTCTTAACGCCTCCGACATGGCTTATCGACTTATATAGCCGGTACCGACAATTTAACGTGCTCTCCGAAGCACGGAAGCGCTCAGATGAAAATGCCACTGGCGTCACCCATCCACTTACAGACCGTTTCGAACATTGCTTAACTTCGAAGATCTATCAAGAACGACTAAGCAAGCACGACCACGAGCGCTTCAAGAAAGGAGTGAGGAATATTTAGCTTATACTAGTAAGTAAACTATTTTCAGGTCTATATCAGTAAGTATAATAGCATTTGTTATTATTGACTAAGCTACAGATTTCCTCACGATGTTTTCCTTCACCGTATTTTTTTTCTGTGACCATTTGACGTTATCTTTCCTGTGGATAAGCCCGATAAGCTGAGAGCATGGTTTGGCTGGGCAAGCCTATTCCATCTTGATCAGCAATATGTCCCGTTAAGTGGGCATAGGCATAGGCTGCTTCCTGACTATATCATTCAGTTTTTATGTAAAGGCCGTAATTTACCTGGTTTGATTTAGTCCAGCATTGTATTGGTGCTGTCCCGTGTGCCCGCCCTTGACTCCAGAGTAGGTATTCTTTGTATACTGCGGATTTGCACCGACCACAGCCGCTAATAAAATTAGTAGCCACATCTTATCTGAAAGAACAATGCAAAATTCGAATGAGTTTTATATTTTTCAGTAAAACTACTGGAATCGTAAGGGTAGAGAAGGAAGGTACTCCTGTTTTTATCATCATCATCATCATCAGCTTTCGTCATCCCACAAAACGATTGATTAATGTTTGAAACTATTTAAATTAAATTACAATAATTTGTCTAATAAAAGTAATTAAGGATTTATTCATAAAACATAAAAATATTTACACGAAACAATAAACATGAAAATACGTACGTAATTTAATTAAACTAAAGATAAAAAACAGTGTTCAAGTCACCGACCGCAGGTAACGTGCCCAAAAGGCTAAACCAGTGAACCGATTTGGATGAAACTTGGAATAGGCGTAGATAGTGACCTGGAATAGCATATAGGCTATTCAAAATGTTGGCACCACGCGGGCGAAGCCGCGCGCAGAAGCTAGTGTATATTATTCAAATAGGTTTGTCTAAGTTTTAAAATGAACTATTTTATCAAATAATAAAATATTAGTAGGTAAGTATGGGTCTAGATTACGAAATATTGTTTAAAAAATGAGACAAATCAATTCTCAGAGAAAATTACGACTAGTAAAAACGAATTTTACTTTTATTTAGAAGCTGTATTAGGTATATTTTATTGTTCTATTTTGAATCTGAATCAATCAGGTAGACTTCTAAAATTGTTTACATAATGTATTAAAACTATTATTATTTTAGAAACCTACAATTATTATAAAACAGGCATAAGATAAAAGTACTTACGGATAAATCACTAACTAGTTATGCTCTGTAGAGCATTTGTATGTGAACTGGTTGCGTTCCTTCTCTCCGGTGATTTGTCAACAACTGAAGATAGAGATACCGAAATGTTGAGCTTCTTGGAGTTTTAGGTACTAAGTGAGGGTTTGTGTGTAGGTACCTACTAGACAATAATATTTTATTATTTGTTCCTGTCCGAATTAGGTATGTAAGTACTTATAAAAGTAAAATGAGTTGAATAATTTTTGCTGAGATAGGTACCTAATTTTTGAATTTTGTTAAATGGGTCTACAAAACTGTAAGTTTATGTAAACTAAGTTATGCTAACTTAAGTTTATGCTTATGAATGAAAGTAAACGAATTTTATAATATTCCATGCACCTACTCCTAGTAATTAGGTTTTGACCTGTAACTAAGGAGTTATTAATAAATTATTTGTATGACATACATTTTTATTACCTCTGACTACGTGACGCTTATGCAGTATGTTATGTATGCACTTTCATAGGATTTTATGTGATTTGATCGGAGAGATTGTCTAGCGTTCACCCTGGTGATACAGTCGTGAATCTAACAAAATACTAATTTCTAAGGAAAAGGAAATATTTAAAAAGAAACTGTTTTATACTAACCTAGTTTAATAATAATAATAAATCATTACAATACAGTCCATTCACACATAATAATCTTTGGCATTACGAAACCGCCATCTATCAAAAGTCTCTAAAACTAAATACAGCAAGATGGCTGTTCTAGATAATTTTAGTTTGCGAAATCAGGTCATAATTCCGTCACTGCTTCGCCGTTAAGATTCATGATTTCGATGGCGTGTTCTGATGGTGGTCTCCAGCAAGGTATTTCAGCATAGAGAGGTTCAGAAGTCGTAGAATCTATAACATCAAGTCGAGCTTCACATTTCATCGCTTCTATGGTAGAGTCCATAGCGCTGCAAGGTTTTAGTCGAGCTAGTTCATCTATGTCGTCAACAGATGGCGCTATAGAGCAATGTCTCTGGCTTATTGTATCAAATTGGTGACTCCTTCGCGGTAAATGGTCGTAGTGGCATTCTAAAATACCTATAAATAAAAAAAAATACTTTTAAACAGTAGTTCATGGTAAACTTAACAAAACCTGCTGAATTAGAAACTTATTAGTTCAAAGTTACCTCTAAAATTCTCGAGCATGATAGGAGAAATGCTTTGAACAACCACTGGCCTCATAAATTGTTTCAAATTCCGATCCAATGTGGAAATTGGTTGATAATGGCATTTTTCCGAAGTTGGCGGATCTGAAAGGTATAATAAAAATACTAAGTAAAAAAAAATACTTACAAAAAGAGATCGTGGCCCATGAGGGGATCGAACCCGCGACCTTCGCGTTATTAGCACGACGCTCTAACCAACTGAGCTAATGGGCCGATGTTAGAAGTAGCGAAATTAAGTACCTATTACTACATTTTTGTAACAATGTTCAGTATCTATGATACCGAATGTTCTCAAAATAATCAGTGACGTGACGAAGAATGAGTTACATAATTTATATTCTCAATGTTATGTTATTTAATAGTGGTAATAATTAGTCCAATAGTCACACATATTTTTCCTGACCCCACACTACAAATACAAATTCTTGTGTTCCAAATTGTAAACAACTTAATTTACCTGGTAGTGGTGTATGGAAGATACTCCTCACGTACGGTGGCGGCACATCATCATTATCAATCATAACTTGCATCCGAATATCGCTGACTTTTCTCATATTATCATACCGAGGTTTTTTGCACCTTTCCAGCATCACTATGATCACCGCCACCGTGATCACAGCCATCATGATCCCGCCTGCTATACTGATCACGGAGATCAGATCGACTGAGGTTCTTTCCTTCCCTTTCCCTTCCATCACAGCTGTTATATGCTCCGGTTCTGTCAAAATATGAAATTCTTCACCGTCAGCACTCTCAGTAGTTACTTGATTAGTTTTTTCCTTAATTCTAGTAGCGTTAGTCTTTTCTATATCTGTGGCTATCGTTTTAGTTATTTTCACAACGGTCTCGTTTTTGTTTTTCCCTGATACTGTTATTATTGTTACGTTTCTAGGCTTCACTGTTACTATTTTAACAGGTCTTGTTACTTTTTCAAACCTTGTAACAGTTTGCTTTGTTGTCGTCTCCTGTGGTAAATTGTGTGTTCGTTTTGCGTTAGTTGAAGGAGTTGTTAGGAAGTTAGAAGAGTTCAGGTTTTTATCAACAGTTGTCATGCTGTTAGTTCCATTCTTAGAGACAGTGATGTTCTTCGAAAATTCTCTAGTAGTATGGAAGATAGAGAATGTTTTAGTAGTTCTGTCGATATGTTGTTCAACTGAATGCTCCTTCAATTTGTTTAATTTAGAAGTTATAAGAAATTTGTGTGTCACAGCACTATCCAATTCCAAATTTGTTGAAGATTCTGTCGTGGATGTTGACATTGGATTAGTTACTCCTTTTTCCGACACATTAGGTGATAAAGTCAAATTCGTCTTTTGGAATAAAGAAGCTGTAGTCAGAGCAATTTTTTTGAAGGTTGCATAGGAAACAGATGTGGGTATAATAGATACAATTATTGTTTTTGGAGTTGTATTAGGTTGAGTGACTTTAGGCTTATGCAGGTCCTGGTTTTCAGATTTAGATTTGTATGGTTCACCTTTTTGCGCTGGCCGTATCCATATCTCTTTCGGCTTGAACTTCACAGTTGTTGGGAAGTATCTGATTGTTGATTCTGGTCTTCTTGTAGTTTCAATTTTGTGAAGAGTGGTAACAACCGGGGCATCAGTTACATTGGCAGTTGTTGATTTTGGTGCCATTGTGTATGGCGTTTCCATCTTGACCTTTGTCTGTCCTGTTATATGCACCGGGATATGTTGTTCTTTTATGTTTGTTTTGGGTACAATAGGAAATTCTGTCCGGTTGTATTTAGAATCTACTATTATTCCTTTAGTCGTTTGTTCAGTCGTATGGATTTCTGTTGTACCGTTTGTTGCTATATTTATATAACTTTGTGTTGTTGTTTTCGTCATTTCTGTTGTTGTCATGTGTGTTGTAAGCACTGATTTAGTATTATTTTGCACACTTTTCAATACAGGCACAGTTGTAGAAACTACTACAGATGTCGTTTTAATTTCTTCAGTAGGTTTACCTTCAGTTATTGGGATTGAAGTAGTTGGAAATGTAATTGTTGCAGCAGGAACAGTAGTGGTAATTGGTGTAGTAGTTGTAACTTTAGGTGCTGATGTTGTTATTGCACTCTCCGATGTTGTGATCAAAATTGTAGTTGTTGTTGAAGCTTTTGCTGCAGGCGTTGTAATTGAACTAGTGGTTGTTGTTTTAGTCGTTGTGGATTCCATAGTAGTTGTTATAGCACTTGATGTTGAAGTTTCTAAAACTGTTCTTACAGGCGCTAAAGATGTTCGGTTTGAAACTTTAGGAGTTTCCAATGCCACTGTTTTATTTGAGACTACAGTAGGAGTCTCTAAAATAGGTTTCAGTCTATTTGAAGTGGTAACTTCTACCAAAGTAGTTCTACTAAATGTAGTTTGTGAAGGTATAACTACTGAAGGTCTTGTAGAAGCGATAGTTGAAATAGGCAGAGAGAGTTTAGTCGCAGTTTTTGTTAGTAAACCTTCTGCGGTCGTGGTGCTCGTGGTAGGGAGCATGCGAATTTCACAACTGAAAAAGAAAATAGCTGTTTTAGAAGTTTCATCATTACTTGCACATATTTCGTTAGTTTTAACTAGTTTTATGGCCTATTTGATTGTATGATCTGAAATCAAATCCTTCCACTAGGTACTATGGGCAGGGGCACCAGGTCAGACAACCTTCTCGTGTGCCCAAAGCTGCTTGTCCCTTACGGATCCGGGGAGGAACCGGGGGGAACAGCAGTTGAAGGGCCGGTGTGCCCTGTTAAGTCCGACAATAAACCGGAATCTATTGTCGGATAACCAATGGTCTGACGGGAGGTAGCTTCTCCGCGCGTCCCTCTGACTCGCAGATGGCGCAGTGGATGAAGCTAGGACGAGCTGGTAGGCTCGTAGGCGGCGGAACACCGAAGAGGTGGAAGGCGGTGGTACCTCCAAGATTCGCTCTGGAGAGCGCGTGGTACGCGATATCGCCGCCTTCGCTACTCTTGCCCGGCATCAAGGGATGTGGGTGCCTTGGCGACTCGGTCGGATACACACTGACTGACTTGCCTTGGCACCAGTCCCTTGTATGGTCTGGATGAGGAGGCCGCGGAGTGGGTTCGGAGCGAGGCCGAACCCACTCGGGATGGAAGGCGGGAACGCACCGCCTGCCCCGCGAGGGGGCGAGTGGTATCCCCTGCCCAACAGGGGACTTTTCGGGTCCGCGGGTGGTTGAAGTGGGGACTTCGACTGTCCACGATGCGGACCCCGGGAGGGCGGCGGCGCTCTGTGGCGAGCGCCGCCGTAAGCACCGCGGTGCCGGGCGTGGCTGTGGATGCCATTCCCGGGACAGTGCTTAGGCAAAATGCAAGAGGGGCACCGCTGTGTTCCATAGGAGATCGCGGAGCCCCTTGACATGCATGGAGGCAGGCCACGCGTCAGTTTTTAGTCGGTGAGAGTCCGACATAACCCTTCCGCTGTCCCCACGGCGGTCGGGTATCCATAATGGATTTTCTGACGTTATAAAAAAAAAAAAAAAAAAAAAAAAAAAAAAAGGTACTATGGGCAAGGCTATGGAATAACAAAAACGTTCAAAATGTATATTATTCTTCTACAACTTCTAAATGACGGAAATGCTGACAAAATAAAAATTTTGTTACCTTCAGATGAAGGTAATGACTAATGCCTGTTAAAAAAGTGGCAACCCACCTCTCACCTTGCCATCCATTCTGGCAGGAGCAGTCTCCGGTGATGGGCGAACAAGTCCCACTGTTGCAGGGCTCGCAGTCGTTCACGCAGTTCGGGCCCCATTTGCTTTGCGGACAGTCTGGAAGACGATAGATTTATTGCTGTAGAATTCATCATCTTCAAAATTTTTAATCTGGTTTGTTTTCTCTCAATTTATTCCACGGCAAAAGTAACATACCAGGTTCACAACTGTATTCTCAAGGTGGTTTAATTTCTCTCATTAAAATGAAGATGTCTAATGTCTGCTCTTGCCCATGGCTGCTAATAAAAATGCATTCCTATTGTTTTCTCAAGATAATATCTGACCTCTATCTACCCCTACTGTTAACGCTAAAATTACCAAAACGGAAAATAGCACAGGTTCAGAATTAGAACAGACTTTCGCTTACATTACAGAGGAACATGTAGGCTGTTTGTTGTTGTCACCAAGGGGCTTGGTGTCTCTCTACGAGATATCAGGAATGAAGAGATCCGTAGACGCACTAAAGTCACCGACATAGCCCACAGGATTAGCAAGTTGAAGTGGTGGGCGGGGCACATAGCTCGTAGAACTGACGGCCGTTAGGGCAGAAAAGTTTTCTAGTGGAGGCCACGCACTGGAAATCGCAGTAGAGGACGGCCTCCCACTAGATGGAAAGACGATCTTGTAAAAGTTGCTGGGAGCCGTTGCGTGCAGGCTGTACAAGATCGATCACTGGGGAAATCGATGGGGGAGGCCTATGTTCAGCAGTGGACGCTAGATGACTGAGATGATGATGATGTGGGCTGTTTTAGTTTACCGTCAGAACACCGATGTCCCGTCTTCCCGTTGGGGCATATAGGGACACAGGAGACATCCTTCATCTTGTATCCTGGACAGCAAACAGCTACTTCTGCTATTCTCTCGTCGGTCTGAAAATACCAACCAAACATTTTTTTTTATCAGTAAAAAGTTACTTTCCCTGATATTCAAATGGGTCACCAACCAAGTACCTAAGTCCTTAAAGTTTTTGATACCCACTACTCTGAGGATCCCAGTGTAGAATCAGGACTACCTATGAGCACGTATATGTATGTGACAGTTTAGTGTTATAGAAAATGTATTTAGTTTGGGGCTAGATGATACGATATACGACCTCTGTAGCGCAGTGGGCTAAGGCCTGCCTCCTACTCAAAGACGCAAGGTATCGATGATTCGATGATTGTATGATCTACAAATATTTGTCTCAGGTCTGGGTGTATCTATGTATTTACAAACAAAAAGTATATAAATGGTTTAACAGTCATGTAGTAGGTACCCGTAACACAAGTCTAGCTCTGCTTACTTTGGGGCTAGATGATTCTGTGTGACATGTCCAGCATTATTTATTTATAGCTAGCTGACCCGCAAAACGTTGTTTGGCTATAGAGATTAGACTTCACTTCACAGCTAGGAACAGACCAAAGTGATCGGACCTCATTTCATAGCCAGGAACATTTTGTACTGGAAAACTAAATTATCGTTTTTATTATTTTCTGTTAATTATTATTTAAGTTACTCAACGTTTAAACCTTCCCTGGACTTTCATGAATATTTCAAGACCAAAATTAACCAAATCGGTTCAGGCTGTTCTCGAGTTTTAAGCAGACTAACGAACAGCAATTCATTTTTATTTATATACAGGGTGTAAAAAGACGTCTACCGAAGCCGAAAGGGGTAGGTACAGCATCCCAACACACAACCAAATCCAAAAGGATTTTCCGAAAAAATAATTACCTACATCCGGAGAAAACAGCATTTGAAGAGTACTGTTTCCGTATGTTTTGGGCGCGTTTTTTTACGTAGATTGCTGGATTTTGAGTTTTAATTGTTTTTTTTTATAAATACAATTATTAGGTAGGTATGGTCTTATTATGTCGTACTAGTAGTAAATAACCGAAAATAACATAAGATGACGAAGCTAAGTAAAAAAAAAATTTTGAGTTTTTTTTTCGCTAAATATGTTTAAAGTCATGGTCTGATTGCAACCCCTCAATTTTCAGTAGCAGTCTTTTTACACCCTGTAGATTATCTAATTATGAAATACCTTGTGGTTCCCATGAACGATCTGAAATATCTCAACAAAATTATACCACTTCTTTATTATACTTATTGAACGATAGAGCAATTATTAAGATACGCAGATTGCAAGGTGATTAAAATTGCGTCCATTTCCAATCACTTAAGCCTCGGTTCTAAAGGAACTATAAATGAAATATCCAACATAGCAGCGAGAAGGCCAGTCATTATTACTGGAGCTCGGTCTAACCGCGCAACCAAAGTCAAAGTCAGCAAGCTATTATTCAATAAAACCTCACACTGGAACATCTAGAGGCTGATTTTCTATCAGAGATGTGCTAGCTATGCAGCTCAAATTTGAGAGCTCAAATTCGGAACAACGGGACCACGTAGTGTACTAAGCTGAGTTTAGATACAAAGATTTACTAGTCTAGCTAAAGTATTTATTGAGTACTTTTGTTTTTAAGTAAAATTCAGAGGGAAGTTTGTGATTATTTTCTATCGAGAAAATATTTAGTAATCGTGTTTTCACTACAACGGGGACTCAGTTTATATCCTCAACTATCCTATAAATATTATAAAGGCGAAAGTTTGTAAGTATGGATGTATGGATGTATGGATGTTTGTTACTCTTTCACGCAAAAACGGCTGGACCGATTTGGTTGAAATTTGGTATGTAGATAGGTGATACCCTGGATTAACACATAGGCTACTTTTTATCCCGATATTCCCGCGGGAACGGGACTTACGCGGGTGAAACCGCGGGGCGCAGCTAGTATTATATATTTTTTTCAATAATATTGGTTCAATACTTTTATAGATATGATCCAGAGTCGAAGCAGTTTAAATTCATTGATCACAAGAATTTCATGTTTCCAAAAAATTTGCAACAAAGAAAAAAAAAATTCTCAAAAAAATAAGTAAAGTAACGGACACAGTTTTCCAAGAATAAAGCTTTACCAAGCACTTATCGTAAGTGAAGAATGCGCAATTAGACAAGTGACTGTCGACGTCGTTTGAACGATCTAGTTTTCCCAAGGATAGCCCTGACCCGACTGCCGCGTCGATTATCCGAAGAATGTGACAATGTATTGATCTTTAATCTTTATAAAGTTAACGGCCAATTCTGGTGACACAGGTGACGGCACCTGCAGTAATTTTCGACTAGGCTCTAAGACTCTTGTTTTTAAGAAGAGAGTTAATAGGCACCTTCTGGGTAGGCTCGCTCCATCGTAGACCTCATTCTTGCCTATGTAAGTTTTAGATGTAGTTTCTAGACTTCGGGCAAATTCCACCAATTGAATGAATGAATACTTTTTTGTACTACACCAAGAAATTAACAAAAACAAAACTTTAAAAAAAGTTCTTAGTACAATGGTATCGCCGAAAGCGATTTCTTCCAGGCAACCTTTGGATGGAAAATAAACTAAAGTAACTAATTGCTTAATTGCTCATAGAGTATCTGATCTCAACTAGCTCTAGATCTGGAAGTTCTCTAACTAGCAGATCTATTTCTCTGATAAAACGATCTAGCAGTTAATCTAAGATCTACTTTTGAATTCATCAGGCAGGTGTTTTAACAGCATTTTATCAGCAATGTGTTGCTCCACATAAAGGCCTCCTTAGGCCTACAAATCTAAGAAAATTTGACTTTTTACCTCTAGCTTCGTCAGCTCTCTCATTTCTGTCTTCCACTTGGAGCAGCGTGGAGGCATGGAAAAACACCATTCGTATGTTCGAACTGACATAGGCGCTCTGTACTTCACTCGCTTCGTAATGTTGTATCTGAAAATGAATGAAATAGTTCAAATACTAATCGGTATTATGAAATCGGACCTCTTGAAACCTAAAACCAATCAACAAACAATATCATAAGACTGTATTCGTGGTACGGAGATAGGATGTTCTCTTGATCCTTTGAAGAGATACACATCTTCAACACATATTTAGAGCTTGTGATAACTTTTACGAAATCACGGATTTGAACTTGCAACCTTCGACTCAAGTCGAGTGTACTGTACCTATGTAGTACAGTACACTCGACTGTTTTTCGAAACTGGGTGATGACAGTAGGTATGTACCTACTGTCATCACCCAGTTTCGAAAAACAATAAAAACACGATAGACCCTACCCACCCAGAAGGGGAAGATGAAGCAGTTAAACTAACTTACTTCTGTTGCACCATGCAGACATTGGGTCCGTTCAAACTGGCCACTCCAACCGCCATCACCACCACAATCACCACACAACATAGTTTTGTCTTAGACACTGTCAGCACCATTTTAACCACCCGTCTTCACATTATCTTCGCCTGTCGCCATGTCGCCTAGACGGTCCCAGATTCTTGAGGTTCCATTGCTAGGAGTGGAACTGAAAAAGAGGTTCTATGTAAATCATCTCGGATCTCGTAAAGTCTATGTTAAGAGCCTGGATTCTACTGTGAGTGAAGTCCCTAATAAGAACGAAGAGCTATCGACTGTCTATCCTGTTTAGGTACCCTTATCCTGGACGAAGGCCGCCGTCACTTCGGAAAGTGGCAGTATCCTATTTTTCAAATATCCTAACGTTTCTAAGCCACTTTAAGCTTTTTGGGTTCAGACTACAAATAACATGAGAAGAAAAACGTCGTCGATCAAGACCTAAAACAACACTTCCGCTACATCAGAGTGGTTCGTGGTCGCATTATTTAGGCTTATCGTCCCCTAACACTCTGATAAAATAAACATTCGGTACTTAATAGTTTGTCCCGAAACGCTTCCGAGGGATCCTGTGGTTGGGGATTAGGACAGGGCTTTTATCAACACTTATTGGATTTGGAGATGGAATTAGAAATCCTGAAGCTTCTCTTGTTTAAATATTAGGTACTGAAGAATTTCCACTTTATGTTGTACCTAAGGTAGTTCAGTCAGCATCACCAATTGGTAACCCCCTTAGTAAGGCGGTTTGTACTGCAGGGGGGTTACCAGCTGATGACGCTGACCCCACGAAATCAGAAAGATATGAGATTCGTTAAAAAGCAACGTAAACACCACATGCATTACATCGTTTTATAAATGTATCTTAAGCGCTGTGTACAAAGAGGTTGATTAAAACTGTACCCAAATATAAGAAATCTAACATTTAAAAATACACATACAACAGTCCGCTCCTGGTCCATTCAATTCGTTGAAATATTCAGTGGAAGTGGGGTCAACTAACTAGGCAGGATGGGGGCCGAATGCAGGCCACCAGCTAATTGTCGTGCGATAAATGTGTCGTAATGGTTGGTAATAGGGGACATTTTAACCTCGACTATACTAACTATATGGTATTCTCTGCGGTGGCTGTTTGATTATGCTGTGTCATTCAGTTTTGGTGTGTACTCAAGATGGCTTCATTAATTATGCTTGGGCATCATCATGCCAATACGTTCCAAATGTTCCAATATACCTAGTCTGCAAGCTTCTTACCTCCTCTTACTAGTTTATTACTTTTATTTACTGGTTTTCCAAAGATCTTCCTTCATTAAGGATCTCTACATGATGTAAATATAAGACGTGATTGTAGCCGGCCTTATCCTTCAGAGAGGACCAAAGTGTCAAAGGACGCGTTGATGAGCATATTTTTTTCCAAAAATATTCCTACTAATTTGAACCCTAAATTCAACCTTTGGAACTAAATAAGCAATAATCCAATGTGGGCAATGAGATGGAAAACAATCCACTCTGTCAGAACTCCTTTAACTTTGTAAACTAAAATCCAATATACCTACCTACAGATAACACAAACGGTACAAGAGTTTCTTGCAAGGATTCCCCTGATTACTTGGAGTGGGAAAGTTTCAAGAGCAGTAATGACATTCAGGCACGGAATCGGGAGTTTTGAGGTTTCATCTGAGAATTGTAATTGGACTGGGGCTTTTCTTGAATGATTTTAATCAGACGGTTAGATTTTGGGCTGCATATATTTCTTGCTGAAGGAAAAAATAGTGGGATAACCTGTTTGCATTCTATATGGTGATAGGCAATTTTCGGCATATGGTTTTATAGTAAAGTTAGGTGGCCCTTGATGTTGTCTTTCAACATTTAGCGCAAAATTACTTAGGCCTTTTGCATCTATATTAGATGACCTATTCCTACACTGTACGGGACGCTGTAGTGCCTGAGACATTGTTTGAGATGGAATAGCCTGGCCCACAGGAAAGAAAACGTCAATACGTGTGGAGACTAAGCTACGGGTACGATGTTTTCCTTCACCGTTAAGAGCTCAAGTTAAAGCGCATAGGTATACATTTAACGAAACGCAAAATCCATTGATGGGATTCAAACCCTCGACCCTCGGATTGAAAGTCGAATCACAACCCCATTCGACCAACACGGCTCTAGCGCAAAAGTACACAGAAATGGAAAACTAAATGAACCCGTGACCTTGAAATTTAAGGACCTAGGCGACCCATCTATATCTTTCGCTTTCCAACCCAATAGGGGTTCCTTCTTTATTCATAAAAATCTCTCTGCTGTCTCAGTAGAGCTTGTATAATTCCGTGAATTTTGAATAAATATTAAGTGCATCAATAAAGCTGGAGGGGTCTTCGATGAAAGAGTCTGAAGATTTATTGAATGTCTTGCAACGACTCAGTGGTACATGCAACCACAAAGGTAGATGGAATAAGTCTACTGCTACTTCATGCAGACATCTATTTGCAAATGTTGCTAAATGGTATTGCTAATGTTTTGCTAATGATATCTCTCTAGTAATAAAGAAATCCGTAGACGCACTAATGTCACCGACATAGCTCACAGGATTAGCACGTTGAAGTGGCAGTGGGCGGGGCACATAGTTCGTAAAACTGACGGCTGTTGGGGCAAAAAAGTTCTCTAGTGGAGACCACGCACCGGAAATCGCAGCAGGATGGCCTCCCACTAGATGGAAAGACGATCTTGTAAAGGTTGCTGGGAGCCGTTGGGCTGCACAAGACCGATCGCTATGGAAATCGATGGGGGAGGCATAGGCCTCAGCTCCGCGTCCACTGCTGAACATAGGTTCAGCAGTGGACGCTAGATGGCTGAGATGATGATCTCTTTAGTTTTATGCTATTACGACATGGAATATGTCAAGGTTTATACCTTGAATGTAAAATATTCCTTCGGGAATTAGGTGCAGGTTCATACAAAGTCCAAAATGAGTAAAGGGCTTAGGTTTTGTTAGATCTAACGAAGCGGAGCAATCTCAAGTCAATCTATAGTTTTTGATGTTTAAAACGGAGTCCTAATGTTCCTGAAATTGCGATATTAGCAGCCTCAATTCCAACATTTCATCAGCTTCCCGCGTCTGTATTCCCGCTGAGCTACGACCCTGTTCTTTTTAAGAAGAGAGTTAATAGGCATCTTCTGGGTAGCCTCGCTCCATCGTAGACCTCATTCTTGCCTATGTAAGAGGTCAAGAGTCGACCCATTCATCATAAAAAAAAATTGCAGTCTCGAAATACCCTTCGCAGGTCTGCCAGGTATAATAATTCGTTTTGCATCACTTTTTTCGTCGACTGTATCAACAACACGCGTACTTCGCGACAGGATACTCCGATTGCCGTCACACTTATCAATGGAGCCGACGACCCCTTTCTGTGCTCATTGAAGTTCATGGATATCTTGCTTTGGTTAATGGAATTCTTTTTAAAGCTGGTTAATCCTTAAGCTATATCCTGGTTGTTGTTGATGATGATAGGATAGTATCATCCTGCCTGCTTGCTTACCATTCCACCATAGTGGACTAAATGCGTGTTGGACCAAATTCGTTTGGTCATTAGTCCTAGTTGGACATTTTTTACTTAGGGCATTAGTCGTGAAAAGGATAAAATGACACACAAACAAAGTAGGTACTCACCTAGGTACTATATTTTCTACCACCTCTTAAAATCGTCCAAAATTATAGGGCGATGGCATTTATTTATTTATTTACACAAAAACACAGACAGGCGCGGTCGCAGCCTGAAATTTGGGGGGGGGGGTCACTACACTAATATTAGACTTTATTGCACTTTAAACAAGATTTTACTACTGGACGTGTACGATTTTGGGGGGGTCATGTCCCCCGTGACCACCCTCGGACCGCGCCTGAACACAGATGGACTTACAGAAATATCCAAGTCGTCCAAATGTTATAATATAAATAGTTATTGAGTTAAAATATTACAATAAAATAAGTACAAAAATATGTCTAAAATAATAATTAATTTAAAAAAATTTAAAGAATAGAAATAATTAATTTAAAAGTCAAAGAAGTTAAAATTAAGTAAAAGATAGTATAGCATGCGATAAAATGCAGGCTGCACAATGCACATCCAAAGATTGCCTTTAACAAAACCGAATCTGGTATCACAGCAGTTTGATATGCTGTGAGCATAATATATCTTAGTATTTTAATAGCAAAAACGAGAGACTATAAAAAAATGCCCAATGCCCGGCAATTTAATTTTCTACGTAAAATTGTTTTTTTTTTATAACGTGGACAATTTTTATCTTTATAAATTACTAGCGACCCGCCCCGGCTTCGCACGGGTGCAATGCTGATACTAAATTTATCTACTATACTAGCAAACCCAGCAAACTCCGTTTCGTCACCAGATGCCACCAAATTTTTCCTGAATTTTCTTTGCTATAAACCTCACGGAGCCCGAGACCTTTCTAACGAATGCAAAACCGTGAAAATCGGTTCGTGCGTTCTGGAGTTATAGCGTCAGGAAGGAAAACCCGACTTATTTTTATATAGTAGATTATGCATGTATTATACATAAACCTTCCTCTTGAATCGCTCTATCTATTAAAAAAACCGCATCAAAATCCGTTGCGTAGTTTTAAAGATTTAAGCATGCATAGGGACAGAGAAAGCGACTTTGTTTTATACTATGTAGTGATATCGTGAAATGTAGGTGAGAACTATAAACGATAACAAATATTTGACCGATAGTAAATTATTGATAAGGCACTTGGTCAAACAATTACAAGTAACAACATAATTGTTTATGTTGTGTAGAGAAGTGCAATCGTTTGAATGTTTGCCGTACAATACTAATTTAACTGATTTACCTATAAACCGATGAAAAACATTGCAAACAACTTCAACAATTTTTACTAACAGATCCACCGATGGGTATTATATTATATCGAAATCAGACTTTTGACAACCTCTGTAGCGCAGTGGGCGAAGGCCCGCCTGCAACGCAAAAGGTTGCAAGTTCGATCCCCGCGACGGGACCAATGTTTTTATGATCTACAAATATTTGTCTCGGGTCTGGGTGTTTCTATGTATTTACAAAAAAAAGTGTATAGGTATGTTGTATATCAGTCATCTTAGTACCTACCCATTACATAAGCTCTGCTTACTTTGGGGATAGATGTGCTGAAAAGTCCAGCATATTTAAAATAATATATAAATTATCACATACCCCTTCCTCTGCTTACTTTTTCAAAGAAAAGGTTTGAATTCTTTTACACTGTACAAAATATCAATTTGAGTGTCAACAAAGTAGAATATTATGACATACCGCAGCCCTATGAGCTAATAAAACAATAGTAATCAATCAGTCCTAACCCGTCAACTGTAATATTTTGTCAGTCGTTATCACAACTGGGTCTAATAGACCCGGGCCCAACAGGCCCCTTCCGTTCCGCAATGAATAAATTCTCCGTATAATAACATCCAGTGGGGGATAGATCATTGTTGCTTTTACATCCTGTCAAATATTTATCTATCAAGACGAAAGAGAAGGGTTATTTTTGGGGGATATTTTACATACATACATAAAGTCACGCCTCTTTCCCAAAGGGGTAGGCAGAGACCACGGATCTCCAGTCGCTACGATCCTGACACACAACTTTCGCCTCATATATTGACGATTGGGGGATATTTTGACGATTTATCTCATACCAATCTACACCCAGCCACAGCCCCTATAGATTGGACACCACCAGAAAAAAACCCAGTAAAAGACTAAGCTAGAGATGGCGAGGTGAATTTTATGAACATTTAAAGATTGGTAGTCAAAATTAGGATGTGTGGAGAGAAGAAATGTAGGAAATGTTGCCCTACATTGAATTTATACAGGGTTATTTGTTAATTCACATTAGCTCACGATAGAGGGGAGTGGAAGAAACGAAGGGAGGCCTTTGCCCTGCAGTGGGACACCACAGGCTATAAGTAATAATAATAACAATATTTGTAAAACACCGGTAACCTCTCAGGACTGTATTGCTATCATCATAAGGAACAACTTTTGTTCTATGACTTTTAAAAATTCATCATAATTTTTTTTTCATCAGATTGTCATACAAAAATAAAAATACTTAAATTGAACGCTCTAAATGTTACGACGTCTGTACGAAACAAAAGAAAGCGAAGAAAGTGAGGGTTAAGGCGGCGGGGGCCGAAATGTTTTAGATAGGAAAACGAAATCTTGAATCTTTGTTTTTAGTAAAGGAATGTATTATGTTTTGTAAAAAGTCATAGAACAAAAGTTGTTGTTTATGATGATAGTTAAACTGCGTACGGACTTCACGTTCCAGTAAACGCGTAGCCGCAGGAACGCGAATACGCGTAGCGGGGAACGCAAGTACGCGTTCCCAACATCGATCCCAACGAGTTAACCTGTAACTACGCGAAACGCGTGAACGCGTAGTCTGTACAAGGCTTTACAGACATTTCTGAAAAGATTATCCTATTTGCTTTAATAATTGAATGTTGATTATGATATCCACATCCATACTTCCATACTTATAATGTGAAAGTAACTCTGTCTGTCTGTCTGTTTGTTGCCTTTTCACGCCCAGACCACTCAACAGATTGGGCTAAAAATTGGCATGGATAAAGGTTGTATCCCAGGGAAGGACATAGGCTACTTTTTATCCCGAAAAAATCCGGAGGGACCGCGGGTCACACCGAGGGAGCGCAGCTAGTCTTCAATATACACAATTATCACAAATACCTCGATCCTAAAGGATGTGGTCTAATTAGATAGGCTGAATTACGCAGTGCAACTGCGTAAACATAGGCTAGACTAGTCATTTGATTTAGTTGAGGTACCTCTGCAGAAATAACATTGCAGTAACGCTATTGGTTCATAGGGCTTATTCCCAGAGGTCCACGGCTCGTTCATACTTTGATTCCCAACGAGTCCATGAGATTTTAAAATAAATAATATTTCATTTCCCAACGGGTCCATGAGACCAATTTTTGGGTAGTCTCCTCTTAGTGACAACTGTGAAAGTGAACATTTTCATGGGACTTATAATGATATCGCGACTCTAGGAAGGTTTATTTTTTATTGTTGTTCATACATATTTAAAAAAACACATAATATTTATTGATAAACAAAGGATATTTGACACATGCTCATATTTTGCAATGCAGGTTACCATTCAATACGATAATTGTGTGTAAAAAGTCAAACGCGTGTATACGCAATAATGAAAGAAGTTTACCAACTTTGAGTTGTACACTTCGCGTCACGTGATTTCATTATCCCATGAAACAAAGCTATGAATGGACGAGGCTCATCGAGACAATGAACTGCATAGATGTAACAGCTGTGAACTATTAAACAGCTACAGTAAATTAGTTAATGAGCATAACATGCAGCTTGCGTGACAAAACTTTAATTTGTTACGTCAGTTTGAACCGACTATTTCACGATGAGTGGGAAGTGGTCTTAATTAATTCTATCTATGATAAACTTTAGATAGATACTCGTAGTAGGTACTCCTTTTATTACTTTGGTCCTTACATCTTTATACGAGATGATATGTACAGCTTCAGGATCCAACCTATATAGATACAGGCTTAGCCTAGTGCGTGGTTCGTGGTAAATTATTTATTATAATTGTAATATTTATGTTTTTTAATCATAAATTTAATTGGAACTATAAATTGAATTGAATTGGAACTAACTATGGAACTGTACACTCATCGGAACGCTGTAGAATCCTTGGTAAAAAAAGAGACTATTTAGTTAGTTATGAGATCTGAGAGAGTCAAGCAAGAAGCTATGAATATTTTGTGTAGGTTCATTATTAGCAACTTAGTTTTAATGTAATTGCAATTCTTATTTTACCCGTGATACGCAATTCCTTTTATTATTTTTTTGTCGTTTCATCTGTGTCGTAGCTAGAATGCTATTATCTAGGTATATACCTAAACATAGCACACAGATATAATTAAACAAATACACCAATTTTGTCATATTCTCCTACTTGGCCGAAACAAATTCAAGAATTCAATTTCATTTATACAATTTCAATTTTGTTCAACATCTTTTAATTACAATTTACTACTTATTTTAAATTATTAGGTACCTAATATTTATTAATAATCTGTTTTCGTTGCTTATAACGTAAACATTACTTCAAATCGGCCAGAAAACTGCTTATTCAATCAAAGTTGCTTCCATTCATCCCTCTATTTATCTGAAGTAGGGTGTCTCTTTCTATCCTTTTTAGCTTAACCTGCGCAATTTGTTGAACTAATCAATTATTACTTACAGTTCCTTGTAGAAGTACAGGAAGATGTGTATTTCAGCACATGTGAACACTGCCCAAACAAAAACAGATATCCAGGTGATGCTATTGAAACAGATTTTGCTGCGGAAACAGGAGCACTGTTGGCACATGTGGATTGGTTCACGGGTGGAACTGGACTGGTCGGGACACCTACGCTAGTCTGCTATCTTTTGATCTCTGGATGCGCAGATGCGGGGTTGCTTTCCGTTGGTTTTGTCGAAAGTTTTATTAGCTGTTAATGTTGAAGCGTTTTGGGGGCTTTTTTAGGCTATAATATAATGTGTTTTGTGAAAGAGAATTTGGTAGTATTTCGTTCAGTTTTGTATTTGCTAAGAGGTAGTGTAGATACCGATACTGATTAAACTTACTCATATTATGGTTTTATTTAATACTTCAAGGTACATCTACATAATTTTACTGGTTTTTCGTAATGAATTTAAAGACATTTTAAAGGATTTCAAATCCTAATCCGGGATTAGAAAAAAAAAACTCAAATTCCAATGAATCCATACTATCCATACTAATATTATAAATGTGAAAGTAACTCTGTCTGTCTGTCTGTCTGTTTGTTACCTTTTCACGCCCAAACCACTGAACAGATTAGGCTGAAAATTGGCATGGATAAAGGTTGTATCCCAGAGACGGACATAGGCTACTTTTTATCCCGAAAAAATCCCGAGGGACCGCGGGTTACACCGCGGGAGCGCAGCTAGTAGTTAATAAATAAATAACGCTGGACATTTGACATTAATTATGTTATAGGTACTTTCAATATTGCGAAAAAACGTAATCAGTAGTATTTCTCTTATCGAATTACTATTCAAATACAAACAGATATTGCAAAAGCAATATAAATAAAGGCGCGATATCATTTGAACTAAAAGATGCTACCAGGAGGAAGCAAATAAATCAGTAACGGGTGAACGAAACTACTAGGGGATCATAAATATATAGGCGAACAATACAGAACAGTTTGTTTGAATTTAGAATAGATAAAATGGACATTCTCATCTTCAGAGGCTTAAAGCAATCGTCTTTAGTCGGTGATTAGTAAATAGATTATTTTTATACTAAATATTACCTACTTACCTAAGGTCTAAAACATTCTTGGATCAGCACTAATCAGCTGATTTGTAGGAGTTACAAGTAATTGGCCAGGTTATGTTATTAAGTTTTAATCAACGCTTTACTCATAGATGGTGAAACAAATCCTAAAAATGCTAGTAGCAGTTGAGTGGAATTACCAGGCGCACATATTATGAAAGAGACGATCGATACACGGCGTCATAACGGCGGGAGATGCCTTAATGCAATCAACTTGTTTGCTTACAGCGCGGGGTTATTGCTCCTGTAAATTAAGTAGGTACCTAATGTTATGGTATAATAACATTACATTAGAAGGAATATTTTCCAACAGACTATATTCATAAAGGTTTCTTAACATATTTTCTGTATCTTGGATTTATTCTCTGTATGTGCCTAATATGGTTACGACCAGAATGAGTAATATTATCTTTAACAGGATAACTACTTACAAAACTCGAAAGTCGTGGTACCTAATTAATCTGTAATTAATTAAAAATTCATATTTTAGTACTAAACTATCTACCATAATAGGCACTACCTACCAGCTTCAGATGTTTGAAAATTTTCCTCTTTTCATGGAATGGTTACAATATAATTTTCGCAAAAAAAAAACAAATTTAGCATAAAATTGGACGAGGCAACCAGAAATTACAAAGATCTGCTAAAATTGAATCACCATAAAAGCAATAATCCCTTTGTTCAATTTCCAAACCAGAGCAAAGTACCAGGACAACAGAAGCGGACAGGAGACAAAGGTGGTTACATAAAGGCGGCGACACACTGACGGCGACTGGCGCCATTCCCCTACATCTCAACGGCGCCATAATTCAATATAACTGGCATTTAAACCTTAATCCGTGTAAATAGAACACGTTTTTCAATGCATCATCTTGTTTATCCAAGTAATATTATCAGCGGGGGACATTTGACGAGGGATGCACTGTTTATTTGATAAAGGAGGCTATGGAATTTTGAATTATTCATAGAGAAAAACTGGTTGAAATATTGATGACTGAGTGGGATCTGACAGGGTTAAGATTTTGATAAAGAAGAAGAATTAAAGGTTTTTTGTAAATGTTTTTTGAAATCAGATTTGTACAGGCGTTACCAGTAATGTTATTTATTCAGTGTATTTATTTTGTAAACAAAATCCCAATTTGTCTGGAAATTAAACAAAATGTGAAATCTTTATTTTTGCGCAAACACGACATTGCCAAAATAAATAGGTAAGTACTTGTGGTTGGTGAAATGTAAAACTGGAATTATTTTGTCTGATACCTACGTTTCTCATTACAGCACATTTAGAGAGCTTTTTTCGCATGTAGAGAAATAATTATACTTAATGAAGGTATACCTACTTACTTAGATGTCATGTTGTTGTTACTTAAACAAAGAATTTATTTACAGAAACTAAGCTACTACAATATGTACATAAAATTACAAAATACAATAGCATCAGTCAAGTTATCTAAGGATCGTCGTAAAAACGATCTATAGATAGCTCAACTGATCCAGGTCACTGCATAACATTATTGTTGTTACTTACATAACATTGATAAAAATGAAACTACTTTAGAGGTTTTTTTTTAAAGTCGCCTGTAGATCGAAATGAATTGAGCCATCAGAACTGTAGACAAAAATGTCTTTATGTCTTTATTATTGTTTCTCAACTCGAATTACTCAAAGATATCATCTCAACTAGCGAACAACTAAACCAAATTACAAAGTCCATAAAATCAGTCATAATAAGAAAGATAAGTATCTACCCGCATCGTCCACTATAATTTAAATATAATAACTCTAGTTCCCCTTATTGAGAAATCTGTTTTGTTATTTGTCATTGGGGTGAACTCAATAAAACTATTCGGAATGATCACATCCAATTCACTTTATTGGATTTCAGAAAGTTCACCCTTTTGTTTATACCCATAAGGGTGTCTCGCAATGTAGAGTCAGTTTGGTTGAATCATTAACTTATTTCAAAATACTTTTTTATGATGTTGACAATTAGACAAGATAAAGTAACTGTAATAAAATAAAATAATATTTCTTTCTTTCTAGCTGAAATTATTTTTTACTAATCGAATTTGATAAATAGGAGTAGGTAATAATAATAGATTGTATAAGAATTTTCAAAAAAAAATTTTTGCCTTTCAGAACTCGAGATAAGATAATACAGGGATTTTGCCAAATTTGTTAAATTAAAACTTCTATTTATTTAGTTTTATTATTTATATTTTGTTATCACAATTTTTCTAAACATTCTTCCAAACATCATTAGTAAATATGCTATTTACAACACGTATATAACAACTATTCATATACAGAGTAGAACGGTTACTACAAAATACTTGGAAATATAAAACTATGCAGGATTGCACTGTACTTTCCTTTAATTCCAGATCCATTAAAATATGAATACTTAGGTCTTAGGTATCAGAAACAACGACCTACCCATGGTTCTAGCACTTATTAATTTCAATACTTGGTCTATCAATACTGGGTCTTTAGTCTCTAGGTTTCAACTCCACTCTGTATATAAAAGTTATTAATTTATAACAGAAATAAAAAATGTCCTGTATAAAGTAAATAAAGATCTTTTCGTAATCTCTTAAAATAAACTTATCTATAACTATCGTCTACGTAATGCTAGGATTGTGCTGATGGTAGACAGTGAAAGGATCGTGAAGAAGCTCATGACGTCATAGTTTCTGATGGCTGAATTGTAGAATCCTCCGTAGACTTGAAGACCAGCCGTCTCGATACTGGAAAAAAAAACAAATAAAAAATGTAAATGTAGGAAAATAATTTAGAATTAAAAAATCGTTGTTTCCCATGTTGGCTTAGCTTCCTTAGGCACTAGCGGTTGAAATAGTACAATTTTGTGGCAGCTAGGTGCGTACAATGACAAGCACTACGCGGCTAGCCACCCCGCGGTTCAACTACTAGTGCGTAATGGGACTTTGTGGGATATACTCTTTACTTTCCTATCTCAAATACGAAGGTGGCGAGATCGAATCCAAGCCATACATTAACGGATTTGCGTTTAAAATTTTACTTCCAAGGATATTCTATTGACCCTGTTTTCTTCAATGGCACTTCTCTTCGGAGGCACTTTATAAAAATTACATATTTCCTGATATTTCCCCATATTTTGCATAAGTTAGCATTCCATGACAGGTTCGAGGCATCAAATTTACTTCAACCTAAACTTCCTAGAATCACCTACCATTGATAACTCTTTGAGGTCTCTTACAGTGACGAAGAAGATCTATTGATGGTGTTACCTGAACTTGCAGTAGTCTCCATCATAGCTCCAGCCAAGGTACTCTCCAGTCCTGAGGTTCTCGCTCCGCAGCCAGTCCTCCAACGGTCGGAAGTAGTCCCTGAGCGCCTCCCCGTTCAATCGCCCTTCTCCGATCGTCTCCTGCAGGATCTGAGACCAGGGGGCTGATGATCCTCGCTCCATGAGCCGCCTGGAAAGAGGAAGAAAAAATATTTTTAAGTATATTTTGAATATTTATCATAATTTTTGAAATGACCTATGCATAGATTGCATCCTGACGCTTGCGCTGTAATTAAAGCACTTTGACTTACTTAGTTATATTTTTCATGGACCCACTGGGAAATAATACAATAGAATCATGGACCTCTGGGAATAAGCCATAAGTTTTGCTTAGTTTCATAAGTTGAAATTTAACTTATGTTGTCAGGAGCCTCTTTAAAATCTTTTGGGTTCGCAAGAACTAATGACACGGCAAGAAGAAGAAGAAGTTGTCAGAATGTGAAACAGTAAGGCCGTCATTAAAAAACATGGTGTAAAGTTACACCAGGTCTCCAAACTAACCCCCCCGTGGATTCCGATCTTGTCGCGATGGGGGGGCTCATTAGCCGTGGTTTGAACGCCCACGGTGAAGCTAACAGGAATCCCAAGCGGGGACGCTCCGAGTGGGCTTGCGGTTGGGCCCACTCTGGATGCGTCTGAGGCGGGTGCGGAGGACGGAGTAATTTCTGTCCCCCGCAGTCAGGAGGGGTCGCGGGAGAAGAGGCGTGTCGGTGTTTCGTTGCCGTTCGCCTTATCTTCCGCGACCAAACGGTGGCGCACCGTTGTTGCGTTGGCGGTGGGGCCGCAGTGGAAGAGGAGTGTCGGTGTTACGTTGCCGCTCTCCCTGTCCTCTGCGGCCGTTTGGAGGCTTCTCCACGCGCAGCTCTTTAATTAGAGCGCGCAGTGGACGAAGGTAGCGGAGAGCTCTAGTGGTGAGTAGCGGACGCTAGGTGCGGGGGCACCTTCGTCCGCCTTGCACTGCTCACCACGACGCGGGGCCCGCTGTAAGGGCGGGGATCGCCGGAGGGGGACTGGATGTAGAGGCTCTGCCGGTTGCCCGGGCCCCCTCCATTCCAGGCGACGCCGGAATGGCGCTGGGATGTTTAGTGGGTATACCGGGAGTCCCCGGGAGTCCCACATACCCCTCTCGCCCCCCGGCGGAGGGGATGCGTAACGCATTTTACCCAGCGACAAAAAAAAAAAAAAAAAAAAAAAAAGGTCTCCAAACTAAACTCCAAAAATTTTATGGTTACTCCTAAGTTACAACCGGCGTAACTTTACACCACGTTAATTAATAAGGAATACGTTCAAATTTGCCAAGTAGTACCTATATTTCTCCTTTATTTGCTATTACTGAAAATAATGCCAGTTTGAGCATTAAAAGGTCTTGAATAAAGCCAGCGGAACAAAATTAATTAAAGAATAGCTTGGAATAAGCATTGTTTTCTTAATTTCCTTTCTCGAAGTTGGAACAAAAAACAAGCTAAGTATTTGTTATTTGCTCTCTACAATTTTCCTCCTGTCTGAAAGCTAATCAGGTTGTTTGTGCAAGTTTCCGAGCTTCGGTTTGTCCAGGTCTGGGACATAATAGCAATTTCAGTTGCTCAAAAAGTTCAATGTTCAAAAAATTATAATATTGGTTGATCAAACTTACCCAATTTCTTGTTATAGATGATGGCTACGAAATTTATAAATACTAGAAGGAAAGCAGGAACTACAACACAAGTTGCATAAACTTAGTGTAGGTCCTGACTGTAACCTATAAATGTACAAGCCTAAAATAAATGTATACTTAGTTTCAAATTGTGTAACTTGCTCTCTGTGCTTAAATGACCAATAAAATTATTTTATTTTATTATTTATTTTAATGATATTTTTTTGGATTGAAAATCTGCATAGGTAAACATAATATTAAAAACTTGATTTGACTTGATTTGCTTCATAAAAATGAATAATAAATAAATAAGGCTGGAATAATGCTGAAAATGAACAAGATCACTTCTTGTAGATTGTCTCGCAAGATAATGCCATTCAAGATGTGTTAGGGGGTAGTTAGAGCCACGTCCAAATTTTCCAGTTCATTTTCTTAATTATTACTTGCATAAAGTAGGTAGTTTGCATATACATAGGTACACGGTTGTATTTATAATTGACTGTGAATTAGTTAAAAAAATGTGTAATTTACATCTTAAGTGCTTCTTTGCATTGAGAAATCAACAATTCGGTGACAAATTTGACGTGCAGTGAACAATTTTAGCAGATTTCATTTCGTTGCACCACTGGACAGCTGTGTAATATTTGTTGTATGCTTATAATAGGACAACTGAGTCAGTAGGTCAGTAGACGTAAGAAGACGATAGCCATATGAACACTTATGGTCTGATGTTTAAAAAAAATAGGTATTAGCTCTACGTTCATTCTTTAGTTTAGTACCTATTGTTTCTTTTAATTTTGGTTCAAAAGGTATAACTACACATTTTAAACTTTCGCGACTCGAAGATATTTTTTTTTTAGACGTTTGAATAGGGTACTGAAAGATGACGTTCCGAGACAACGAGCATACTTGCCGTATATTAGAGGGGTGACAGACAAGGTTGGTTCTTTGCTGAAAAAGTACGCTATTAAGACCGTCTTCACTCCACTACTCAAGATAGCTTCACAAGTACGAACAGTCAAGGATACTATACCCTATCAAACACCTGGTGTATACAAAGTCGATTGCAGTTGCGGCAGTTCTTATATTGGACAGACCAAGCGGACTATTGCTGAGCGAGTCAAAGAACATATCGCAGCTGTCAAAAATCGCCAGGTGTATAAATCAGCGATAGCGGAGCACTTGCTGGAATCAGGATCAAACCACTGGATCGAGTTACATCAACCTTTAGTCCTTTCCAATGATCGCCATTATTATACTAGAATTGTGCGTGAAGCAGTTGAAATAAAGAAACACAAAAATTTCAACCGGGAATGCGGCTACAAACTGTCATCAACGTGGGATCCAGTGATAAAAAAGTGTTCGGGTCGTGTAAGAACGTCTAGTACTAACTTGGATGTTGTCAGTGTAGTGTGTCGCGACCCTAATGTTATTTTGTGTTGACCGAATGAGGGTAGTTTCTCATCGGTCGGAGAGGCGAACGAGTACCGGCGGGCAGTCTTCTCGTGACCACGGTAGCTGTAACGCTACTGAAACGTCGAGGTAAATAAACAAATGTTATACCTACGCGATTAAGTCCCGTTATAAAATTTAAAAGGTATAACTACCTTATTACCTACTTACCTATTTGTGCTTGTATTTAGGTTACTAACCATTGATGTTGCACATCCGAAATGGATAGACTGTAAAAACCTGGACCTATTTAAAATAAGACCTTCCTTTGTACAACAGTTATGCAATAAAATTATTCTGATTCTAGTTTTCTTTGGTTCGATTCCCATCATGGCCAAACATAAAAAAACCAAAGTCGAATAGAGAACCTTGAATTCACCTAAAAACTGTATCTACGCATTTATGTCAAATAAAAAAAGCCTTTCTTCGTTATGAGTAATGAAGGAAGGCTTTTTTTCTTTAGTAGCTCCGCTGGGATGACTTCAAAAAAATCTATGTAGGTATAGTCTATTCTTGTTCATTTACGACTCATACAAGCAGAAGACAAGAATAACTTGGGGTTACTCCTACCATTGTTGGGCTATCCCCTCTAAATAGTCAACAAGGACTCTAAATTTGACAAAAAACATGACGGTTAGGAAACGCTTTGTAAACTATTAACTGCAGAAACGTGACTCCTGCGCCGTCCTAATGACCATTGTCAGGCTATAGGAAGCACTATGTGGGTCAGGTTTCGAAAGAGCTGGACCAGCGCACGTAAAATGTAATCCGATTGAATTGAATTGGTGGGAACTTAGCTCGGAGATTTAGTGTCTTATTCACAGAATCAGTGATAAACTAAGCTAAGGTATATCGTGTTTGTTGTCCTGATTCTTCACGGTATTTCAGAAACTGGAGTCGAATCACCTAGTTTTAAGACTATGGTTATTAACCAAATAGGCACGTGCCATTGGTGGAAAACAATGATAAAATGTTAGAAAACACTAAAACACGGCTCTGTGGACCTGGCTTAAGTGATCCAAGCGGTCCTACAGAATAAAGCTTTTTGATTTTGACAGTGACTTTAAATGAGACATTTTGAACATTACCTATCCAGAATGCTTTTTGACTTTGAGGAGGAGATAGTTTGGACTGATCCAGATTTTGTTTTTACTACTCTAAACATTCATTTACAGAAGGTAAGCTCACTCATATAATAAAGCTGAAAGTTTGTGAGTTTGTTTAGATGTTTAGATTTTTGGATAGACGATGACAGGCGATGAGGGTATACGTTTCATCTTCGAGAACCTAGTGTTTAGGCAAACTTATTCTAAGTTTTTAAGCACTACGATATTAGCCCTACTATACTGTACCGATACTGTACCTTTCTAGCGATACTGTACCTTTTATGAATAAATAAATAACGTTCGTGACAGTCGGCGTTAGTCTATCATCGGCGAATATTTAGAGGGCCCATATGCAATTACCCTATCTAATATTATTTCTTTATGCAAGCAAAAAAATTCAATTTTCTTAGTCGAAGCCGATTTGAGAAGTCGAACGAGGTAGATTTCAATTCACTTTGATTGTCGTCGTTGTCACGATCAAAGCATCTAAGTAGTCATCAAATGAACTCGTACTTTGACCGAATCAGCGGGTCTTTGAACTTTGAAAATTTTGTGAGGTGAATGGTTAGCAAACCTATATCTTGGAATATTAACATACATGACAATAGATCGCTACGCAATTCCTTTGTCTGATACACTTTATGATAACTATAATATGAATGTCATAAAGTCAGTTTTAATGATTTAGAATTATTATTCAAATGAATTGCGAGGGTCATTCTTCTCAAACATGTTATATATCATGAGAACTTACCCTTTTTACAAGTTTAGGCTGTGTTACCCAAGGTTGAAAATTTTCTGTGTCAATCATTTTTATTGATAGCAAAATAAATGAAAACTAGCTGTATATAGAATCTAGAAGCAAGAAGTTAAACATTATGTAATAAATCTGCATTGATCCTATCTGATTTAATGAGGGTTACGATTTCATAAGTTGGGTAAACAAGATTGTGAGTTTGTTTAGATGTTGTATGTTTCAATCACGTTTAAACCAGTGAACCGATTTGGATGAAACTTGGAATAGACGTAAATAGTGACCTGAAATAGCTCCTCAAAATGGAACCACGCGGGTGAAGCCGCGTGCAGTAGCTATCTATCTAGACAGCCAGTAACACCCACTGCTGGGTATAGGCCTCTTCTCTTTCACGCCACTTCTGGCGGTTTTGTGCCAGTAGGAGTGCAGTAGCTAGTAATAAATATTTCGGTATTACAGTAAAAAACCGAAAACCCTTTTGAAAAATACTTGACCATTTAAATCGGTTCGAAGCATAAAGCGGTTGTTTCACAAGCGTACATTCAGATTAATCAATACACACCGCAACTGCCGGAACAGAGTGAGTTCTAAATAACTTGATCCAGGAAGGCTTAAGCTTAGGTAACGTAGGTATCGGTAGCATTGTTCCACAACCAAATCTGTTATGTAAACTATGCCTTACTAGCTTGGAGTCTTGGTTGCATGTCTAGTCTTGTTGTAACTTTGGTACTGTAGTTAGAAGTAGGTACTCGTAATTATCGGGTATCACACTACACGGTATTCAGGGTCCCTTACCCTAACTAAGAGTGGTGTAATAAGAGTTAGAGTTCCTAACTAGGGTGGCCGGACGGTCGCGGCAAGCCTTGCTCCCTAACTACCGGGCCCTGAATACTGTGTAGTGTGATACCCGCTTTAAAGCGGCTCTCTTAGCCCCCTTACGCACTAGGTTGAACCGCGCCCCACGGTTCAAATTTTAGTAAAATTTTGTGGCGGTTGGGTGCGTTCAATGACAAGCGGTTGAATACTAAAACTGGAAATGTGGCCCGCCACGCGGCTAGCCGCCCCGTGGTTCAACGGCTGTAAGAGCGCTTAGAATATGGTATGGGCACAGGGTGACCGCTAGTACCTTCGAATCGAGGAGATAAAGCTGGTTTTAGCTAGAAAGCTGTGAACTACCAACAACGCTGGTAGTTTTTAAGGCATTGTTTTGTAGTTGAAAGAAAGAAAGCAAATACATTTATTCAACAAACAAAATAAGTAGACAGGAAAAATCACAATTATAAAATTAACACTAACGAAAAATGATTGTTGAATAGGCAACTACTCAGCTACTTGCCTAGATCCAGGGAAGGTTTTTTAGTTATTTTGTTTTTTAGTTGAAAGATTTTTATCTTAGGAAACTTTAAGTATGTCTTATCAAATCAAATCATAAGAATTACCTAAGTATTCAAAATATACAATTTTCTTTTCTAAATTTTCTTGAAAGTAAAATCTATTTAGGAAAATGTATTTTCCTATAACATAAATAACCCAAATCAGGTAACAGAGAACCCTTGGGAGTTTCACGTTCTAGAAACACGAAACACCTTTCTTGAGAACATTTTAAGCAGTCCCATAAAAGATTATTTTACCTTAAATTCTAAAGGAATTCAAGGAAGAATCGTTAGAGATATTTTCTTAGAGATATAAAAAATACGACGAAACATTTACTAAGTTCGTATGAGTCAGTGGCCAACTCTGGTGACGGAGTTTTTAAGCCGCCTTTAGGCCTCCGTCATGGCTTAACGACTTAAATAGCCGGGACCGACAATTTAACGTGCCCTCCGAAGCACGGAAGCGCTCAGATGAAAATGCCACTGGCGGTCACCCATCCACTTACAGACCGTTTCGAACGTTGCTTAACTTCGACGATCTATCAAGAACGACTAAGCAAGCACGACCACGAGCGCTTCAACATTTTGCTTGTTCGTTGTTTATAACTAAAGATACGATTCTGGAAATTATTATCGCGGCATGAAATAGGCAATTTTGGTACCACGTAAGCAAAGCTGTAGAAATCTACTTGTCTTTGACATTTTCAAATATCGTATGTCAAAGTCCATCGACCACCGTCCATACATTAGTTGCTATCACAAATTAACGTTACCCGCATGCGCTGGGTTCACATCAAGTGGTCATTTCCGTGATCGCAGACGGCGTCAATTGTGTGCGCTATGCTTTATTTTTATTTCATACGACATCACGATTTCCAACTCTATTAAACTGTTTCTAAAGTAGAAAGTCCGATGAACTTTCAGGACTAATTAGTGGCATGGTAAATTGGTTTTTATTGAATTTGAAATGCATTTTGAAGATCGAATTTCGTATTGGCGGTAAATGTTTTTAGCTTCGTTGGGTTGTGGATGAAAAACGCCTTTTAAAAATAGCTTAGCAAAGCTTAAAACAACAGACGTGTTAGTACATACCTACGTGTGTAGAGACTATTACATATTTATTATTATTTTATCTGTAATATTCTGTAGCTTAGTAGCATCTATAGCCCTTGGCGCATTGTGATTTCTGAAGCGCTCGTGGTCGTGCTTGCTCAGTCGTTCTTGATAGATCGTCGAAGTTAAGCAACGTTCAAAACGGTCTATAAGTGGATGGGTGACCGCCAGTGGCATTTACATCTGAGCGCTTCCGTGCTTCGGAGGGCACGTTAAATTGTCGGTCCCGGCTATTTAAGTCGTTAAGCCATGACGGGGGCCTTAAGGCGGCCTAAAAACTCAGTCGCCAGAATTGGCCACTGACTCATAAGAACTTTTCATAGTACCAACTGACCCTAGTTTTGCTTACGTGATAGATAATTAGATTCCAACCCTTTTAACCTGTGATTTTAAAAACAGTTTTGAAAAAATTATATGCACTTTAACACGAGCTTGAGGTGAAGGAAATCATCGTGAGGAAACCCTCAGATTAGTCAGCTCCACACGTATTGACGTTGTCTTTCCTGTGGGCTGATTAAGCTGAGAGGATGGTTTAGGTGCTGGGCAAGCCTATTCCATCTCAAACAATGTCCCAGGCACTACAGCGTCCCGTTAAGTGTAGGCATGGATTGCCTCCTGACGCTGTATAAATCGTCTAGTATAGATGTAAAAGCCTAAAAAAAAAAGTTTAGCTGTTTCAAATTGCCCTGATTCTTCACGGTATTGGTCTCGAAGGAACAGGAGTAAAATCACCTAGTTTTAAGACGTTTCAAAGTGATCCCAGCGGTCCTACTGAATAAATGCTTTTTGACTTTGACTTTGAAATATTATTGAAAACATATGACATGAGTAGGTGAATATCAAAATATCGACGCATAATAATAATTGTTACTATTGTAAACATAAATACCTATTACAGTTTTAAGACGTTATCGTGTTTGGCCTTATAATAAGATCATGCCAACTTTAGTACTTTGTATGGGCACCTGGCTTCAAATAAATCATAGGTAAGATAAGGCTGAAATACACGAATCAATCCGAGCGTCGGAAGGTTTCCGACCCACGGCTCTGATACACACACCTATACATAGGATCACACACACATACTTCCTTTTACTAATAATTTGGATGCAACATGCCAAGGAGCATTTGCCTACGTAGATCATGGCCTAGAATAGCATTTAGGGCAATTAAAAATGCTACCATCGCACAGATGTAGGTATGTATCAAATATGTACTTGTACATGTATTTGTACACCCCTTAGACATCTTCAAAGGATCTGGAATATAAAAAAATTGAGAGGATGTCTACCGCACCTTGGGGATACAGTCGTGACCCTGTTTTTTTTACCATCGCACAAGTGAAGCCAACAGGAGGAGGCTCCATGTTCAACTGCTATATTTTTCCTATTACAAGTTCATGCAAATCGGCTTTTCACTTCCGTGACAGCTGATCAGTCAGTGATCGTACGTATCTGAGCATGGATTGCCACGATAAATTGTCGGTTCCGATTATCTATGTCGTTAAGCCATGACGGACGCCTTAAGGTGGCCTAAAAACTCCGTCACCAGAGTGACCACTGACTCTTACGAACTTATTTTCTTACTGAGACCGGACAACTCGGATGGAAGAGTGAAATGTGTGGAGAGTACCTTATTCCATTGTTTTTATATATTTTTATAACGGAACCTTGCTGGCCAAGGGCGCACGTTTCTAATAACTTCACGTACCTATAATATTGATATAATCTTCGATTCTATACAAAATTAGAACGCAATTGATTTTTACCATTCTCTTCAGTGCGATTGATACTTTTAAGATAACTCCGAGGTTATTATTGCTACTTGTTTCCAGCTGTGAATGATTTAGTTTTTGTGTTCACTCTGCGATGCCCTTCAAAACTGGACTTATTTTATAGCTTTTTTTAAACTATCATGGTTATCAACATTTAACACGATTTTACTTATACTTATGCGTCTTACCATAAAACGTGACATAAAGTTATTCCACCGAATAAATCAAGAATAATCATACATTTTGACAGTTTACACTCAGGAATAACTTTATGTCACGTTTTATGGTAAGACGCTTAATATATAACTCGTATTTTTAAAAGCTTTTTTTATATTGATTAACATTACATTGATTAACTTTATATACTTGTATGTATGTTTGTCCGGGTCAAATCTTGCAAGCTTAATTTGACTTACTTCCCGGTGTCCGATTGAGCTTTGGTACACTTAAGAGTCTTTATTTATATTATTATTTTATATATTAACACAACACTTTTAAAACAGTATCTAAATCATGGTAAATACCCCGTTATTTGTGTTAAAACACGGTTAACTTATTCGAATGGTGATCGGTTGATCGATGAGCTTTTTTTAGCCCTGGTTGCATAGCTACGTAGTATTTATGTCATGACTTTCTGCTGATTCACTTCCTGAGGCCTTATTGTCTAACATGAAGTCAATTCCCATTTCCCATTCCAACCAATCACACAATACGAAAATGACGTATTTTGTCGTGATACGTCTATAATTTTTGTAATTTTATAGTGATAATCCACACTTGGTATTTCATTATGAAATGAAAAGTCTTATCAAAATTTTGGATTCCGACGGGATTCGAACCCGCATCGATCAGACGATCCTCCTAAAGCCGGAGTGCCTTACCGCTCGGCCACGGAATCCTACTTGCCGGTATCCAAAAAAATAATAAAATTAAGAGCTTATCGAAAATTTGGATAAGACTTTTCATTTCTTAATGATACGTCTAGATGATCTATAAAGCATCAACAGGCAAGCCATGCTGACACTCAACGAGACGCTGTAGTGACTGGGACATTGTTTTAGATTAGTCTTGCCCAGCACCTAAACCATCTTCTTAGCCTAATAGAACTTGTCCACGAAAAGTTAATATTGGTTGGACGTGGTCGGATGCGCCGGCGATCCGACCAAACCAAATCTCTATCCGGTCCAACCAGATTATGTGTGCAAAACAAGCAATATAAACAAAATAATTATGATTATGAACTCACGTCAACATAGCTCCTGCTTGAGGGTTCCGGTAGAGATCGCACTTGTGCAGCGGCCTGCCCGGATCTCCTGGTATGAACTGTCCAGTGCGCTCACATATCGATCTGTAGATCTGGAACTGCAGCACGGTGCTTACGAAATATCTGTAAAGAGAGTTTTGGTTTAATCGTTGAAATAATAGGCCAAATCTATTTTAATTAATAACAAAGTGTTTTTAGGTTGCACCAGAGATGATGCTTCGCTGCTATGGACGCGTTTGATATCTACCAATCGATCGATCGTCGATCGATGCCATCGATATCGGTCGACGTTGATCGAATGGTGTGGCACCTGTAATTGATCGACGGATACCGGTCGACTAAACAATCGATAGATTTCCGGTCAATGGCATCGGTCGACGTTGATCGTTTAATCCCGGCTATATTCCATCAAGCTAAGGGGGGAGACCTTGGCCCAGCAGTGGGACACGATAGGTTGAGCAAAAAAAAAATAATATTCCATCAGTTTCTTTCGAAATGTATTCACAACGACGTCGACTAATCCATTCTACCATCGATCGATCGCCAATCGATCGATTGATCTGGTAGAAACTATTGATCGACGTCGACTAATAGATTCTACCATCGATCGACAATCGATCGATTGGTCTGATAACACCCTTGCACTGGTGGAAACGGGTTCTGCTTAGCTGTTTTTAAACTGGATGGATGCACGCTATTTATGCGTGAAAAGCACACTATTAATAAACCTATTATCGTATGGACTAACTTAGGGAAATAAGGTCCAAAATAAGTGCCAAGGATCGGCTTGCAATAACAAAAAAACTCATGTTGTAGAAAGACTTTTTACGGGTTTCTAGAAAGAAAATAATGTAATTTACTATGGAAGAAAGTTCCTATATGTAATCCACGTCACGCTTTGTGATTGGAAGCATGTTATTATCGTAATCAATCATAGTGTTTTTAATGTTAAAAGTGTTCATAATCATGATAATTTAAAACATTATAAAACAAAAATTTGCAATAGGTACTTGGCTCAGTTTAGTTATGTATAAGGAAGATTGATAGATCATGTTTTTAACTGCCATCTACACAAATCAGGACATCGCAGTGTGACCGGCTGGCCCAGTATTTGGTAACGTGGCCAGAGTAATAGCGATTAACTCACACAATAGCGAAATTTTCGTTAAAGATTTGCGTATAAGTACAACCTTTAACTACCATTGTACGGCCAGCGTCACCAACTGGTAACCCCCCTATAGTACAAACCGCTGTACTAAGGGGGTTACCAATTGGTGACGGTGACTGTACGTCTTAGCGAGATTTGGTCGTAATGCTGCGATCTGGGCCAAACGCGATCTAGTCCAAATGCGATGTAGTCATATCGAGATTTAATTATTATTTTTAACCGGGTATTTATCACGTACCTATTGTTATTATTTCTTTTTCCGACGTATCGGACGCATTGCAGCGCCCGTGGTCACGGATGAACTGAACCCGGTTAAAAATAATAATTATGTCACCAAATCACGAAAGTTTAAAAAGTTTAATATCGAGATTTGGTCTCATAGCACACTGATCATACAGCTAACTAGTGAAATGATGTGATCCAAACGCTCCTAACCCATTATTATCAAATTATATTGATGATAACATTTTGTTCAATGATACTTATATCTGATTGAGACATCATTATTTATTTATTTATATGCTCCCAACCATCTCTGTCCCGGTCCATTTCCCACCTATCTGTTTATGATTTCATAATTTTTGGTTCAATTAATTTGGAGCCTAATGACGATTTTTTTTAAATAAAATAAGTATGTGGGTTTGTGAGTGGTAATTTTTTTTGTAATTAAAAAAAAATCAGTAACTAGCTATTACTAGCACCATACCCTTACCCCCAATTATCACTTTTATTGGCTTGCAATATCAACTAACTACGAGTACATAAATTGCATTTTCAAACATATAATATACACAAGCCTCATTTGATATCTATTACGCGCATCGAGGCAAGAAATGCAAGTGTGATTCATTGAACAGGTTTTATACGAATAGGTACCTGGCGACTTGTTTTTGTCTAATTAATTTAGTAATAAATCTTTTCTTAAGTAACCCCAAGTTTTTAGTTTTCAAAACGAAAATAAGAGTTAGTATTCAGATCTTCGTATCAAAAGTTGAGGCACTACCTCACTTCATCAGCATAGCTTTTTCTACTAACAGCTTTTCAGTTTTCATATGTTACAACGTTTTTCTCCTTTATGTACATCAGCTCGAAGTCAGTCGCCCGCTTCGAGTTCACTAACCGATGTTTATCCTCTCCTCAGTGGGTATACCTACTTACCACAGACACCTTCATCCGTGATGGTACCTACCTACTCACTTACCTTTATGCTAGTAGGTAACTAGTAGGTAGGTACTATACCTATGGGTAGAATTTCCGAAACCCCTTTCGTGCTTCTTTATATTATAAAAGGTACCTACCCTTCAAGTTTCATGTATCTAGGTTTACCTAAGCTGTAGGTTGATATGTTTGGGCGTCAAGCAGTATTCGGTCCTATATTGTACCAATTAGGATGTTCTGTTTGTACCAAGTCCAGAATTTGGGCTTATTGCAATAGATTTCATCAACGCATTACAAGAATGTAAGAATGTGTGAAATGATTGATACCACAAAACTGCGGTACTTAGAAGCACGCACGTCATAATAACCATAGTTAGTAGATTACGATACCACTATAATTCAGAAGCAGGTCGATTTCTACGTGCACTAGAATCCGATGAACCAAGGTAAATACTTGGTAGGTTGCACTAGTCGCGAAAGAACAGGGTCCTACTATGAGCTCTTATAGCGATCCAGTTTCCTGCTTCGCTATAACGTACCATGACGTATGATAATCTCAGAATGTTCATGTATTCCAGATCCTTTGAAGATTAAGAAATGAAAAGTCATCAAAATTTTGGATTCCGATTCGAACCCGCAACGATCAAACTATCCTCCTAAACCCGGAGGGCCTACGGTAGGAGAAGAATCACCAAGTTTTTAGACTTAGTGATCCCAGTGGTCCTACTGAATAAATGCTTTTAGACTTTTGACTTTCTTTTTGAACAGGCTCACAGCTGTAATATCAAATTCTTCTTGTCAAGTCACTTTAACCAGTGTGGTGAAAGGATTTAAGTGCACCTAAGTGTAACTTCAAAGTGGTTAAGCGCAACGTGACAAAGTTCACTCGACTAGTTTTCTCGTGCAATATAAACAAAAGAATCGTTTTTTTTTAACATACGCTGACTTTTCACAGATTTGCACTTGAAAGCATTTTAGAGAAGACAAATTTTGTTGTATGATAGCCAAAAAATCCATCATCATTTTCTTGCCCTTATCTCACTTTTATATGGGTTCGGCACAAAAGGTTTTCCTCTTCCACTCCGCTCTACCAGCCGTCATCTCAACACTCACTCCTTTCTTACCTATATCACCCTTCACACAGTCCATCCATCTTTTCTTTGGTCTGCCTCTTTTGCTACATCTCTCCATAATCAAACCTAACATTCTTCTCGTTACATATAGCCAAAAAATCTATCCTGCAGAAATTGAGATAATTCCAGTTGAAGATTTTTATTTTTAACATAATTTCACATAAGTACTCATTTCCCGCAGATTTGATATGCCTACATAGCAGAGCCTGTAATTATAATAGTAGTAGGTACCTACCAGCTTCCTATGTCAGTAGCAATTATTTTACCCTCGCTCGATAGTTATGCCATTAATTCAGAGCAAAGCGTTCAATCAAATATCGGTTACACAATCTGTAGCTGTTTCTCATGTGAACTGATCTATTGCCGATATTTAGATATCAGAACATCAATAATACCTTTAAAATTATTATTTTATCGTTGTTCTTCTATAATAGAGTAAGGCCTCCCTCCCCTTCTTCCACTCTTCCTGATTTACAGCTTCAACAGGCCAGGTTCGCACGTGAGAGCCCAGATTTTCCCGTCATCTAATCTGGTTCCCACGTCTACACGTCATAATATTGTTGGGTACAGCTGGCTTATTTTGCCCACAATCTAATGACATAAAGCAGACGTGTCCGGTCTAGTTCCACTGTAGTGAAAATGAAAATAATGTTCGTTGCGTGGTCTCACTGTAAATAACGGCATTAAGTATCCTGAGCTTTAAGGTAAACACTCACAATAGTATAGGTATATAGTGGATATACAAGTGGGCAATCAGTGGTTAAATAAAATGTTAACGTAACTTTTATGTAAATCAATAACGTCGTACAAATATAAATTTTATACGTAATTTCTTTTCTGGTGCCGTTAATGTTTAATAAATAAGTTTTAACGTAAAGATAACAACGTAATACGATAATGTCACTTTAAAAAATAAAAAAATATATGGAAATCTGTTTGTTTATCCAAAACTTAATCATTAGCCACGTTTGGCACTGTCACAGGCTGACCTCCAGTTGTAACAACGAATTTTCATGAAGAGCAATTGATAAAATTCGTTAGAAATCTGAAAGCACCACAAAAATTGCAGCCACGCGGGACGCTTGAACCCGAAACCTTCACCGAACCTGGTGAAAAGGATTCAAAAATCTTTTATGATCCATATGTGTAAGGATAAAAATAGTCCATACCGTTGAATTTTCGGCTGAAAATACATCATAAAATACCTTCAGTCATCGCACACCAGAGTCTTGCTACAAACACGGTCACGGGCAAAAACTAGTGAATTACACAACTTGACTTTTCCGCGTGGTCCGTTTTATGTAATGATGTTTGTAGGCGCGTGCGCATGTCACAGGGTCGTAAGGTCACTTGCGACAGGTAGCGTTAAAGGTAACGATCTCAGAGATCGTTGGTTAAAGGTATTGAGAGCATCGTGACGTCATTTGTTCTTGATCGAAGTATGCAGGTGAGAAATGATAATGACGTCATAATGATTTGGAGGTGTGATAATTCGTCTTTGTTTCAAGAGCATTTGTTTATTATTTTCATTGATATCTATACATATTACTAATATTATATAATATAATAATAATATTATAAAGAGGAAAGATTTGTTTGTTTGTTTGAATTGAATAGGCTCCGAAACTACTGGACCGATTTGAAAAATTATTTCACCATTAGAATCCTGCATTATCTCTGATGAACATAGGCTAAATTTTATCCAGGGAAAGTGAAGTTTTCCCGAGGGAACGCGGGTAACACCGCGACGGATAGCTAGTTAGGTATATTTAAGAACAATAGCTCTCAATATAAAAAAAAATATATTTATTGCGTATACGAACCTAAGATTAATGAAAAGCGATACTTAACCTCTGCCCAATAATATGTACAAACAAGATACGTGATACATGATCTACGCAAGATGATTGCTTCGATATTATCTGAGAAAGCTTCACAATTTGTAAGTTTTTTAATCTGTTTGTTTGTATTTGACTACTACCAGGAATATATGAGATTAAATTAACTCAAACCTTCTCCAAAAGAAAAGTATCGCCTGATGAAAATGATTGAACAACCGTCACCTGATGGGCCTCTGAGGCATCTGTTAGCATTAGTAGCTTTGGCTATTCAACAACTGGCTTCCGTAATTTAGACTTCGGTACTTCAGAGTTCAGAGGAAACGATTAATAGTCGTCAAGCCATGACGGTGGCCTTAAGGCGGCCTACAAACAACGAAACCAAAGTTGGCTTCAAAATACGAACTTACTTATAACCAACTAATGGCGTCATTTCGGTTGTTCCTGATCAAAGAGTTTCAAATAAAATAATTTTCCATAAGTACAGTTAGGGTCATCGATTGGTAACCCCCCTAAATAAGTTTGTACGGCAGGGGGTTACCAGTTGGTGACGCTGACTGTACATGGTTGAAATCACGATTGCGTATCGCATGAACAAAACCGATGGCGGATCCCACAACTATAATGTAATAAATAAATGATTGAGCGGTATTCGCTACCTGCATTTATCATAATATATTATTTTAATTCCACGACAGATTTGTCCTTGAGGGCCCTTTCGCGTGACCTTTGTGAACTTGTATCTGTTTTAGATCTATGGTGTCACGAAACATATGAAGCGCTCGTGGTCGTTCTTGCTTAGTCGTTCTTGATAGATCGTCGAAGTTAAGCAACGCTCGAAACGGTCTGTAAGTGGATGGGTGACTGCCAGTGGCATTTTCATCTGAGCGCTTCCGTGATCGGAGGGCACGTTAAATTGTCGGTCCCGGCTATTAAAGTCGTTAAGCCATGACGGAGGCCTTGAGGCGGCTTAAAAACTCCGTCGCCAGAGTTGGCCACTGACTCATACGAACTTACTTACTTTACGAAACATATGTGTGTGTGTGTGTGTGTGTGTGTGTGTGTGTGTGTGTGTTATGTGTCTCTTACAACTGAAAGGAAACAAGCGAGACAAACAAAGCTGAATCTTCAGATGAAGAAAAACACTCGAAAGCTACAACTTACTAAACTGAGACTGAATAACATTGACTTATATATAAAATATGATTGAATCTACCTTTACGAATACCAGAGAGAAAACAAAAGAAAGGGTATGATTGGATTATTGGAAATACATTACAGGAAACAGTTGGAGCAATTTCCTCAACGTAAAACAATAACGGGAAACAATATCAAAACTGGGAATATGATCCAACAAAGTCTACAAGTTTCATAAAAGATTCAAGACTTGTGAACACAATTAGGTATTTTCTTTTTCTTCTTTGCTTTATGAAGTCGCTTCAGCTGTCTGTCCGCTTAGATTTTTTGAACTACTTAACGGATCCTAATGCAATTTTTAGCAATAGATAGAGAGATTCAAGAGGAACTTTTATATACAGGGTGTAAAAAGACGTCTACCGAAGCCGAAAGTGGTAGGTACAGCATGCCAATACACAGTCAAATCCAAAAGGATTTTTCGAAAAAATCATTACATCCGGAGAAAACAGCGTTTGAAGAGTATTGTTTGCGTATGTTTTGGGCGCATTGTTTTACGTAGATTGCTGGATTTTGAGTTTTAATTTTTTTTTCTTTTTTATATGAATTATTAGGTAGGTATGGTCTTATTATGTCGTACTAGTAGTAAATAACCGAAAATAAGCATGACGAACCTAATTCAAAAAATTTTTTGCGTTTTTTTTCGCTAATTATGTTTAGAATCATGGACTGATTGCAACCCCTCAGTTTTCGGTAGCAGTCTTTTTACACCCTGTATATGATAGGTACAACGTGGACGAAGTCGCGGGCGTTCCGCTAGTATTCAAAAAAAGTTCTCTATAAAAGGTGTTTTTGAATATGAACGTGGAATATTAAATACATCAGCATTCATTAAATATTACTGCCACCGAAAACCGCAACAAATGATTAATGACAATTTGAATGCCATTCCAATTAACTTAATTCTATAATGAGAGGGTAAAATATGGAATGCGGTTAGTATGGTTTACTCTAAATAGTTGAACTGTCAGATAGGCACTTATGAAATACAGTGTGCAATACAAAACTGTATTTTGACCAGCTGTTTGTGAAGTATTGTGACAAAAAAATCGCAGTAGCCATAAAGAAGAAGTGAAGTGAAGTGACCATTGTGTAACTCAACTGGCAATGGACATGGCTTCATTTTGACATTTGAAACCTAGGCTGGACTTGAATCGTCATTTTCGTTGTGTGATTGGTTGAGCTCTATTGTGATGACAACTGGGAATGGATTTCAAGTTAGACAATAAGGCTGCAGCTGTTAACATATCGTTGAAGTTCATCATACGTGAGCCATTGGCTTTGTGGAATAGAGCCTTGTCTTCTGATCTAAAGGTTCAAGGTTTGAATCCCAGCATTATCAATATTGTTTACCCCAGTGACAATTTTTTCACGATAAAGCCTACAAAATGTATCTGTTCTGTTTGATACCAACCTATCTAATCCCCCGTTCACAGCAAACCAAGGTACAAAACATGTCATCATCATCATCTCAGCCATCTAGCGTCCACTGCAAAACATAGGCCTCCCCCATCGATTTCCAGAGCGATCGATCTTGTGCAGCCTGCAACCAACGGCTCCCAGCAACCTTTACCAGATCGTCTTTCTATCTAGTGGGGGGCCGTCCTCTGCTGCGACATGTAATGACAAAACATATCATAATTTCCCTGCCCTTAATTTAATTAAACTAAAGATAAAAAACAGTGTTTAAGTCACCGACCGCAGGTAATGTGCCCAAAAGGCTGGCGGCATTACCTCGTTGGATGGCTATACTTATCCTCTGTCCGAGGTAAGCACCAGCCCTTTGGTCATTGGTCTCGTCAATCAACCTCTTGGATAATTCTCTGAAAAGGAGCCACGCCTCTGGACCCCATGGACCTAAAGTTTCCACTCCAAAAGGCAGATATATATACCCTGCCCTTGTCCCATTTTTATGTAGGGTCGGCACAACAGGTTTTCCTCTTCTACTCCGCTCTATCAGCCGTCATCTGAACACTCACTCCTTTCTTACCCATATCATTCTTCTTACAGTCCATCCATCTTTTCTTTGGTCAGCCTATTCTGCTACATCCTTCCACATTCTTCCCTCCTCATAACATGCCCATACACATTCTGTGTTGTTTATGTGAAAAAACCTTTGGTAAAAAGTTATTTAACATGGTGTTTTGAAGTACCAAGATATACTATGCTTGTCTGGGGTAACGTGGGGCAACAGGAACTCACCAGCGTAGAGTTTCAGCACCTGCCTCGATATATCACGATCGATTTGTTCTCATAATGTCAATACAATCGCGATAAAACAGCTCATAAGAGATAAAATCTCGCATAAATTTGCATAGGATTAGCATAATGTAGGAGAATGTGCATTTCATACAAAATAACACTTGCAATGTTTGCTGTGTTTCTTGGTAAAAAGTTTCCAATTGTAGATATTACTTGCTTCTGCGCGCGTTGCTCGCGTAGTACCAACATTGTGAATAGCCTGTACTATTCCAGGTCACTTATACACCTTATCCAAGTTTCATCCAAATCGGTTCACTGATGCGTGATTGAAACACATACATCTAACAAACGCGAAAACTTTCAGCTTTATTATATTATTAGCAGGATTAATGATCTGATTATTTGGATGACAAAAAAGCTTGGGACTTGCTCCAACTCAATGGATCCATGGATCACCTAAAAGAATGATAGGCCCCAAACCGTGTTTGTTGCCCTGATTCTTCACGGTATTGGTCGCGAAAGAACAGGAATAAAATTAGTTTTAAGACTATTCTAAGTGATCCCTGCGGTCCTACTGAATAAATGATTTTTGACTTTGACTTTGACTTTGAATGGGATGTAATATAAATGTAAACTTGGGAATAATAAAAGTAGAAATAGTAGATTATGATACTTAGTAGAAAATAATAATATATTTCCATCCATTGTCGCAAAGGATCGTAGGTGGAAAACCCTGGTGTCGGATTTTTTTGGTAAAAACCCTGATTTTAAATTTGACCTTCCGTAATGAGAAATCAACTTACGGAGGAGGAGTTACTCCAGCTGAATTAGTCTAGTGAGATATACCTTCAACTCTTAATGCGAAGGTTGCAAGTTCGAATCCCGGTGCATCAATTAATTTTGCGTTTCTTATGTGCACTAACTCAAGCTCTTGAAGAAAATAAACGTCAGATGAAAACCAGTAAGTATTTTAATCGGCGGCGAAAAGCTCGCCACCTGTCACCTAAGGAGTGTTATCTTCTGCACAATGTGGTAATATGATAAATATGAATTTGGACATGCCTCCGACTTCGCCCTCGGACATCTGCACCCAATATGGAATAAGTATTTCAAAAACATTTGAGAAAATATCTACAGAGTCCTGGTAGAGCTTTATTGGTATTTAAAAGCTAAATTTGGTCATTTTTTGAAATCTTTCGAACCAATTGGGTAATTGAACCCGATACTAAAGTTACCGAGAAACGTAATAAATACATACACATCGGTCCAGTAAGCTCATTATGTAATTCTTGTATCTTTAGCTGTGATATATTATTTAATACTGACGATTTAATATTATTTCGTTAGAGATATCGATTTGAGGCATTTTGTTTCGTTGATGAGTTAGTGAGAAAACCAAGTGTGCCATGAGCTCCTACGGCGAATAAATGAGTATGATTATGATCCTTCAAAGTCGTTTCGCGGGCATTGTGATCAAAAAGGGAGCCCTCGTACTAACTATGAAGGGTTAGTGTCAGAAAAGTGATAGCGAAAGTTTACCGTGGCTAGGGGCATGTTGAATTGTCGGTTCCGGCTAACATCCGTCAGCAGAGTTGGCCACTGAATAACGGACTTACCGAACAAAATCGAAGCGCTCGTGGTCGTGCTTGCTTAGTCGTTCTTGATAGATCGTCGAAGCAACGTTCTAAACGGTCCGTAAGTGGATGGGCGACCGCCAGTGGCATTTTCATCTGAGCACTTCCGTGCTTCCGTTCAATTGTCGGTCCCGGCTATTTAAGTCGTCAAGCCATGACGGAGGCCTTAAGGCGGCTAAAAAACTCCGTCACCAGAGTTGGCCACTGACTCATACGAACTATCTATTCTATCTATTCAGCCCGGTTGCACCCACTGCTGAGTATAGGCCTCCTCTCTATAACACCATTCTTTTCAGTCCTGTGCAGTCCTTTCCCACGCTTTCCCAGCTACATTAACGATGTCATCCGACCATCGGGCCATACGAACATCGGGATGTCATACAAACTAACCGAATAAAATCGTATCGTACGACATAAAATGTAAGATCAGTCTCGTTAAGACGGTCTCTGTTTCCTAACAATATTTAGTAACAGATATCATGAAGGCGAAGGTCGGCGAAATTGTGTGTGGCCTAGATTCTCACATGTAATGTGGCCATAAAATAATTCCATTACAAAATCGCACTAACATTATAAATATGAAAGTTTTGTGTGTCTGAGGTTCAATGACGGACTGCTAAACCAATTATATAATATCGAAAACCGAAATATGACATTGGAGCGACTTAGGTTAAATCTTTTAAATTAAGATCTCGACTTTCAATCCGAAGGTCGTGGGATCGAATCCCGGCCGTGCATCAATGGATTTTGCGTTTCGTAAAATTTATATGCGCTTTAACACGAGCTCTGAACGGTGAAGGAAAACATCGTGAGGAAACCAGTTAGTATTCTTATTGGCGGCGATGGGCTTGCAACCTGTCACGTATGGAATACTAACTTCTGCAAGATGTGGGCATGTATCAAATATGTATTTGTACATGCCTCTGACTCCCCCCTTAGACATCTTCAAAGGAACTGGAATTTAAAGATCTAAGAGAATGTCTACCGCACCTTGGGGATACAGTCGTGACCCTGTTTTTTTTAAGATCTTTGAAGGATGCGTGAGGCACAGGACTGGAATGCATGGCTTAAACAGGCCTATACCCAGCAGTACAATGCAGATGCATGCCCAAAGTTTTCCAAACCAAAAAATTTTAACATGCACGACCAGGATCAAAGTCAATGTCAAAAAGCATTTATTCAGTAGGACCGCAGGGATCACTTTTACTCCTGTTCTTGCGCGACCAATACCGTGAAGAATCAGGGCAATCACACACACGGCTTGGGGCCTAGCATTCTTTTAGGTGATCCATCTTAAAACTAAAAATCTAGCTCCAGTGGGGAGCAAGTCAAACAAAATTGAGGCTCGTTAAATAAGTTTAGATGCTCATAAAGTACCAAACTCACGATCATTGGATCTATTTACTTACTTGTCTCTTGCTGATAAAGTTAGTTTCGAACTGTGCGAGCAAAGTCACGTGATGCTAACATGCAATCTCGAAGTGTTGAGTAATTTATTGATTCTCACATAGATTCATTAGATCTCGTAATTTATTATATCATTGATCGTCTGATTCAAGATTACTCTAAATAAATAATGATAAATGAAACAAATTAAAAATTCAAGCAAAACAAGATTTTTTACTTAGCTTTTTTACCCTCCAGCAATTCTGTGCCTCCAGTGGCTAAAGATATTACAATAATAAATTAAGTTTCAAATATTAGTCTTTGTCTTTGTCATAAAATGTAGTCCCCTATTTTTCACCCATTATGATAGTTTTTCATTAATTATCGAAATCCCTTATTTTTCACCCATTATGATATTTTTTCTCTAAAGATTTTGCACTATAGAATTTAGACCCACACTCAATTTCGAACACATCAATAAACCACATTAACAGGAAAATGTCAAAATTAATATAACTTTGGTTCAAATTAAGCTAATTTTATGACAAATTTACGTATAAATGTCAAATTTCACCATGGCGCTTCTAAACTCATAAATTGCTACAAGGCCACAACCTTGACCTGCGCATGAGATTTCCATTTGTTTCAATTCGAAACTAAATGATACAGCAGCAATAATCGCTCATGCGATGATGGGAAAATTGGTTTGCTTACCTACATAACTATTAGTGTACAGTCGGTCAAAAAATTATTTGCTAGTAGGAAAGATGAACTAGAAGCTCATACCTTCTAAAATTATTAAAATTACATCTACCTAATACACATGTACCTACTTAATATCAGTAGAGCAACCCAAGAGTATTACCTATTATATATTAAACATATATTATGTAGAAATATTGACATTGAAATATTGAAATAATGTGATTTGTGAGTAGGTATGTGTGGATTCAGAGTAATTTAATTACTCTTCACATACACTATTAGGTATTTCAGATCGATGTAAGCTTTAAAACTTACCCGTGTGGAGTCAACTGGGTCTGTACTGAAAACTACGACGACCTCTGTGGCGCTGTGGGCGAAGGCCCGCCTGCGACGCAAAAGGTTCGATCCCCGCCGCAGGACATAATAATATTTGTATGATCTACATAAATTATTTGTTTCAGGTCTGGGTGTTTCTATGTTCAATAGTAGGTATGTATTTACGAACAAAAAAGTATGCTTTAAGTAGTTTATATCAGTCATATAGTACCCATTACACAAGATCTGCTTACTTTTGAGGCTAGATGATTTATTTATTTATTTATTTGGCAACACCAACAGCATACATAATACACATTTTGTAGGAACATTTTAAATCAGTCACTCTATAGAATGTACACCCATTACAGGCATGCACAACATTTACAATAAGTTTTAGGAACTGACAACAGCTAAAAAGCTAATATAAGTTAAAGGTTAATTAAAATCAAAACAAAAAATAAACTCAATTAAAAACAAAACAAAAACAATTCTAAAGTTAAACTAAAACTAAGACTAGGCAAGTACTTAATTGTCATCTTTGAGTTGGTTTTGGTGACCAATCATAAAATGTTTGTTCAATTTTCTCTTAAAAGTAAATATGGAGTCACCAAACAGATCCAAGTCTGTAACTTTATTATTAATCAGATTGTAGTCTTTACAAATGCGGGTAAGAGGAGAGTTGAGACCGATGTTGGAATTTGAGAAAGGGGCGTTAAAGATTCTATTAATGGGTTTTCTAGGGTAATTAAAAGGAACAGTCAGAGAAATGCGGTTGATCAAGCTACTGTATCCAGTTTGGCCATTTATGATTTTGTGTAAGAAACTTAAATCAAGTATCCTACGTCGATTTCTAAGTGTGATCATGCTGCTGTGTGAAAAAGTCCAGCTTATGTTTAAGAATTAAATATTATTACTTACATAAAAAGTTATAATCAGCTCTATGGTTGACTGTTTATCTCAATTGTTATATGCACATGATTGTATTCTTGACCTTATGTTTTAGAACAACACAATTTATGGCCAGTTTTAATTGTACCAAATACCATTACTTACATACTATTAAGTCATGTAGGCTATCAATAGGTCGTTTGAATACGCATTTACCTGTCATACGATTAAATAAATGTAGGTTATAAATAAATAAATAATGCCGGACATTTCACACAGCATCCTCTAGCCTCCAACTAAGCATAGCTTGTACTATGGGAACCAGATATCTGATATACTACTTATATACTTTTTGTTTGTAAATACATAAATATAATACATAGAAACACCCAGAGATAAATATTTGCAGATCATACAAACATTTACCCCGCGGCGGGGATCGAACCCGTAACCTTCTGCGTCCCAAGCGGGCTTTCACCCACCTCCGAGTACAGAGATTATTTCCACAAAAACAAAGTATGTAATTAACAAAACTTAAAACTTTATGAAAACTAGGTTTCATAAGAAGAGTTAGAAGTGTGTGTGTTTGTGTGTGTGTGTGTGTGTGTGATCAAGTGAATGACACTCACTTGATGGGTAGGTAAGTGGTGGCCAATTTTGTGTTTAAATAGCTTATGTACTTAGTTTTTAAATTTAATGTAAACTTTTTGTGGCACAAAATAAACTTTTTTCTATTCTATTCTATTCTTTCTATAAGTTACAAGGTGAATAAAGTCGCGAGCGTTCCGCTAGTCCCTAAAATGTTGATCAACTTTTGTCTCCAACTAGCCGCTGCGTCTGTTACTAAAGTCCTAAGCGGCCCTATAAATGCCATAATGGTGTTGTTTCCGCATTCAAGTAATACTTGCACTGCGCAGATGTTTGGTGAAATCTTACACATTGCGTATTCCATAAAAAGCAAGACCTGTCCACATCAATCCTTGTTTACGTGCCAAAGCTGGTATTACAAATATAACACTTATGTACCATAATTTAAGTGTCATCTCTTGTGAGGCTATTACTCATGAGATTAGTACAGTTTTGAAACTATAGGTTTTTAGGGTTCCATAGCCAAAGGGTAAAACGGGACCTAAGGACTAAAGCTAGAAACAAACTATCGGATGCGGCTGACGGACGCTGCTGACAGCCGTAATTATAATGATAACACACTGAACTGTGCAAACTATCAGACGTAAAGTGCATTTCAGACTACGCGCATTTCGTCTGTCACCAGGAAATTTTCACAGATGATGTTTTTCTATTGCCGCTAACAAATACTAAAAAAGAGACTAAAATAAATATTTATCCCATACAACAAACGTGATTTTTTGCCGTTTTTATAGATAATGGTATGGAACCCTTTGTGTGCGAGTCTGACTCGCACTTGACTGGTTTTTTATTTCTAACAGGCTTGTATAGAGAATGTTAGAGGCGTAATAGTTGTGCCAGGATTGTAGGAGGTGGAAATCTGTGGTCTTTGTTTTACCCCTAGGAAAGCGTGGTTTTACCTATGTTTTCATAGGACATAGGTAACCATAGACGACTTAGCCTAAATTCGTCTGTGGACATAACCCGCAGTTGTACGAGATTTTGAAACGTCTAGGAAATCCTAAATTCGGTATCAAATAAAATATTTTTTTTAATAATAATATTCAGCCATTTTGAGGATTTTGCAACAAAAACATAATTATCATCAAATAATTATAGTAACTAACCAGGCGCGGATCCAGCTCTCAAAAAGGTTGTCACCCAAAAAATGGCTAAGTGCAAGCCGGAGGATGAACTCGCTAGGACCTGCAGCCTTATTGTCTTGAAATCTATTTCCAATTGTCATCCTAATGGACTTCAACCAATCACAGAATACGAAAATGATAATTGAAGTAATTTTATTCTGTGATTGCTTCGGGCAACTAAGATTGTGGGCATGCCCACAGTGCCCGTACCGGTGGATCCGCACATGCTAACAGCCACAAAAACTTTAATTCACACTGCATATTAATCATACAGTCATTATAATAATAATAATAAATAAATAATGCTGGACAATTTCACACAGCATCATCTAGCCCCAAACTCACACACACACTAAGAATCAAATTCTTGAATTGATTTCACACTCTTGTCTTAATCTGATCTACTGTGTCAAATTGTGTAAATTACATGATGATAATTTAGATTTATAACTATCACAGATTGGCCTCCACCTAATGGACCTGCAACACCTGCCTGACACTCTAATTGCGTTTTAAAAACTAAAAAAAAAAACCAGTTTCAAAATGAGGTTTCATAAGTTTTACGGGGAAGTCCTCAAGAATAAACAGGACAAAACCATGTATTATTGTATTACCTGTATTAATATACGTGCACCCAAGGTACAATAGACATTCATCAAGTTGCTCAAAATCTTTTGAATCGTCTATGTAGTTTTTTTCGAACACCATTCGTGAGAATCAAAAATAAAGAAAACAAAGACAATTTTAACCTTCAGTTGGACATTGGCCTGATTTTTTTTCTCAAATCAATCACATTTTGACCATATTTGAGAAAGCAAATGTTCCTAATGGTCTATTGTGGTTCTGTGTGATTTTTTAAATGTATTTCTTGTTACATTTTGAACAAAGAAGTAACAGACATATTTTCGTATTAGCATATCACTACTGAAAATAAACAGACATTTATTTACAGAAACTAAACTACTACAATTAAGTATGTAAAACTATTTGTATTTTGTACTTACAAAATACAATAGAATCAGTCAAGCTATCTAAGGATCGTTGTGAAAACGATCTTATAGCTCAACTGATCGAGGTAAAATAATAGTTAGAAATAGACTAATATTAAAATTTGAAAGTTTGTACTGCGAGTAAGTATGTATTGTATCTTCATACAAATCCATACATACGCATTTGTCCTTTGTAAACAAAGAGCACAGATTTCCACAAACATTTTTTATACAAATTTTGTTTTTTTACCTTTCTATATTATAAATCAGTTATTTAATTATTCAGCATAATTACAAAACAATTATTTTTTTGTTTTACTTCATGAACGACCAATTACTAGTCACTTTGTACTTTATGTCCTAGGAAGTATAAACCAGTTCGATCAATTTACATGTGAGTAAATATGAACATAATTACACAAAGTTGCTTGCATTTTTATCTTTTTTAGTATTAAAATCTTCGATCAAAAATAAAAACTGAAGTGTTGCAATCAGACCATGATTCTAAACATATTTAGCGAAAAAAAAACGCGAATTTTTTTTTACTTAGCTTAGTCATTTTATTTTATTTTCGGATATTTACTACTATTACAACATAATAAGATCATACCTACCTAATAATTTCATTTGTAAAAGAAAGAAACCGTTAAAACTCAAAATCCAGCAATCTACGTAAAACAACGCGCCCAGAACATACGCAAACAGTACTCTTCAAACGCTGTTTTCTCCGGATATCATGATTTTTTCGGAAAATCCTTTTGGATTTGGTTGTGTGTTGGGATGCTGTACCTACCCCTTTCGGCTTCGGTAGACGTCTTTTTACACCCTGTATATACAGCGTGCCGTACAAAATCAAAGTTAAATTCTGTCCACGTGAAAAAAAGTTTTAAGTTCAACCGAATTACCCTTTGTACCTAGTAATAAAGTCACAAATCCTCAAAACGTTATCTTAATACTAACGATCATTCGTCACGAAGAACGTCAAATGTTAAACAAAATAACGGCGTGAGCTGTTATTTACCGAGATGGTTTTGCTGCGCTGACCCTTAAAATAATTAACAAGATTCATATTCACGAAACAAAAAGAAACAGTACCACGACTGTTCTCCCCATCAGAGCATTGTAGACAGTTTCAGATTTTTTTTGTATTCAAGACCCCTTGCAGATGTTTTTTTTATATTTTAAAGTGTTAAACCACATTTAGGTATCTCATTGAAAAACGAAAATTAAAATTTCGATTGCGACGTCTAGTGATTCCGTGGCCGAGCATGCACTCCGGCTATAGGAGGATTGTCTGATCTTCGCGGGTTCAAATCCCGTTGGAATCAAAAATTTTGATAAGACTTTTCATTTCTCCTTTGCATGATGTTTAAAGGGGTAGCTAGAGGCACGAGACATATTTGGTACATGGCTTCATTTAATAGAAGCTATAGTTTATCTAGCTGCGCTAAAAATTGCACATTAAAAGTAGCTTATGTGCAATTTTTCAGACTGTAATCTAATTCGGTGTCAAATTTCATATTTTTGCTTGAAAGTGTGACAAACAATTTCCCATCCCATTCATATAATAAAGCTGAAAGTTTGTGAGTTTGTTTAGATGTTTGTATGTTTGTGTTTCAATCACACCTAATCTAGTGAACTGTGATGGATGAGTGATTTGGATGAAACTTGGAATAGGCGTAGATAGCCTGGAATAGCATATAGGCTATTCAAAATGTTGGTATCACGTGACGGGTAGCACCCCGAACAAACGTCTAACTCGATGCGATTATTTTAGTCCGTCGAAAAGGACAAGACTTTATTATATTAGTAGGATTAAAATGTACCTAAACTTGAAACTGCAATGAAAATGGTGAATGTGCAATTTGAAAGGAACTGTAGTAAACTTGAAAACTGCAGTTAAATTAGTCACTGGACCAGGTAACCGGACTATGATTTCCGTGTAGATAAGAAGTTTTTGAATGATTTAATATAGTATTTTTCACGTAGGTATTTCTGACACATATAAATTTTACGTTTTACGCTGTTCAACAATGAAATTTTTTTAAATAAATGAAATCTAGTGATAATACTAAAAGATACAACTTCAATAAAAAAGGATTTTGTCTATTTCCTTTTTAATTATTTCAGATATTAACATAAAAGCGCCCTAACACGGAACCGTTCCTATTTGAAAAGGACTATAGCTGTGCGTCATGTTACTTGAGAACTCTCGGATACACTTATATTTTTTGGGGTAAGAACTTTACTCAATATAGCTAAATAATATAGCTTGTGGTGTGCAATGAAGTATTTTCTATCTATCTATCTAATAATAAATATCATCAAAATCTAGTGAAAGTATTTGTTATAGTTACACAGAAACATCTGTCGTTGCAAATGGATTCCGACTTGGAGAACGATGGTCAAAATCAAAATTAAAAAGTATTTATTTGGTAGGACTACTTTGACATATCATCTAGAATAATCTAGATGGTTGGCAGTCCACAACTGCGCGGTTTTCACGCCAATTCCTGCCTCGCACATCAGACTTATGGAATCAGCTGTCACCAGAGGTGTTTCCAGACCGATACGACTTAGGCGCCTTCAAGAAAAGAGCCTATTCCTACCTCAAAGGCCGGCAACGTATCTGCAGTGCCTCTTGATGCCGCAGTTGTCTGTGGGCGTTGGCAATCAATTACCATCAGGTGTGCCACTTGCTCAATTGCCCCCTCTTTCATAAAAAAATGATTTAGAATCGTCTTAGCTAGTTGATTCTACTCCTACTCGTATTCCTTAGCGATCAATACCGTGAAGAATCAGAGCAACAAACACGTCTTGGGGTCTAGCTTTCTTCAGCCCCGCCAACACAGCTCCTTATAATCCAATTAACATTTGTACAAATACCAGTTCAGTTGACACATTTCCGCTAAACTATTGCAATGCAGGAAGAGTAACAGTTTGTAATTAGCAACACTCGCTGGGTGATGTTTTTTGTTATGTATGCAAACTCGCGACGAATGCTGCTGTTTCTACAACTTGACGACTAATACTGCTTCGAAGAAAATGTTTACCTAGATTTTTCCACCAGAGACTATAAAATACGTACATATAAGTAAATAAATAGTGTGTTATAAGCCTCGCTGTGCACTGGTGATCTTGTAGAAGCGACCCCGCCTTCTAATACTTAGGACTTGGGTGCGAATCTGGTCGTGCACAAATGAGTTAATCTATCCAAAAGTGTATGTTCTCTATGCCACGCTCAAATGGCGTAAAAAGCACTGGAATTCTGTAAAAACCATCGAGATGAAACCGGCATTCAACCGACAATCAAAAAGTTCATAAACATGGAGTCTTTTGTGCTCCTTAGAACTCCACAGGTTCTTAAGAATTAGTGCCATGACAAGAAGAAGATAAACCTCTTATATCCCATCATCATAATTCAGTTCATTGGTTTGAATAAAAAATATCGAACATTTACACGAGTACTAAAAGGACCATGATTCCAATCCTAAATACCAAACCAGTGTCAACTGTGTTGCAACGAACATACTGACGGCTTCCGTGGAACCCTAGTACTTGGGGTTCCGTCGGTTGCGACACAGCACCCACACTCACACAGAATTCAGATACACTTATGCAGCTACCGCACATTTCAGCGAAGCAAAAGTACTCTAAGCTGGCGTTAAAGAAAGGCCAGGTTAAACATACCCTGGACGGACGACAGAGAAGGGCCCAGGTCTGAAGCCGCACGAATAAGAGAGTGACCAAGTCTAAAGTACCAACGGGCGACAATTGGAGAATGGGTAGGTCAAAAGAAGGGCCAGGTCAAAAATTCTCTAAATCGAGTAATCTCACTATTACCTAAACTTACCTCAAAGAGCCTTCGTTCGATTGACTCTCAGCTGGGGCTTGACGTTTCATCTTTTTGTACACGATGTAATTCGTCGGCATCAACCTGCTTGACGCACTAAATGATTGTACACGATTAGTATCACGCACTTGATGACGACCGTTGGTGGTAATGATATCTGGAGCTTTGGCAATCGCTGATGAAATTACTTTGTCAGATACTACTGAAGCACAGTCCCAACCAACTTCTTGATCATTTAAGTCAAACGAGCATTACTTCTTGAGTAAATTAAGCGACTTGTAATCGGTTAATTTACTCTACATTTGGTTTCATTCGGGAATTCTGTCTGTAGGTACTGTTGAACGTGATTTACGCGACTCACAACTGTAATAAAAAACGGACGTGTGTTCTCACCCTTACTCCACTGACCATTTAAGGTTGGGTTGTCTTCCATCAGGGGACAAAATTGAGTATGCTTAGCAGCTTTTATTTACAGCCTTTCACACGATCTCATGCTTAGTCAGTCAATAAAGTAAGTAAGTTCGTATGAGTCAGTGGCCAACTCTGGTGACGGAGTTTTTAGGCCGCCTTAAGGCCTCCGTCATGGCTTAGTTTCTAGGTATTGCTTTAGATCTAGGTTATCAATATACAAAAAAAATAGATGAGAGAAAGAGCTAAGTGATTCTGAAACTCAAGTTTGCTTATTTAAGTCTCTAAGCTGGAGATTCAGTTGTGTTCCTAGGGTGTTTTTTCTCTAAAACGTTTTAGATCAACCTGTATCTCGAGGTTTGGATAGTGGGAACGACCATTCACGTCTCAAACTAAGCAGTCAGTAAAAGTATGAATGAAGGCCACAGCGCCGGATATTGCGAGACCACGGCGTAGATGAGAAGCCTGATTCATACACTCCTGATAAACTATTTAGTTGTTCATTTATTTTACGCCTAAAGTACTCTAGGCCGAGTTCGTAAGTTTGTAGTTATTTAATGCGAGGGGCAAAATGTGTGTAGTAGTTGCGGTATCTTTTTTTTTATACCGTCAGAAAATCCATTATACCCTACCGCACCGTGGGGACAGCAGAAGACCCTTTGTCAGTCCCAACCACTAGCTGTGTGTGGTGTTATCTGCGGTTCCTCAGGTGTATTTTTTCTTGGAATAAAAACTAGTTACCTACTTGCTAAGTGACTTATAGATAGGTTACATCCAGTAACATCCAGCCATTCATACAAACTTTCGGATTTTTAGAAGTAAGATGAAATAATGTTCATTGCCTCATTTCGTTACCTGGTTGGCTAAGATTATGAAAACCGGCCAAGTACGAGTCGGACTGGCGCACGAAGGGTTCCGTACCATTATCTATAAAAAAGGGAAAAAAATCACGTTTGTGGGAATATTATTGAATATATATTTTATTTTGTTTTTTAGTATTTGTTGTTATAGCGGCAACAGAAATACATCATCTGTGAAAATTTCAACTTTCTAACTATCACGGTACATACAGTCTGGTGACTTCGGGAACGGAACTCTAAAAACCGAATAAATCTTTTGTTGATTCCTTGAATTGAATCTTTCTTTTTCCTTTGAAGATATCTAAAGGTTAAAAACTCGATGGTAAAACAATTTATTGTTTTTAAATACATTGTAAAGCATGCTAGCAAATTCGCAAGCGGAGTTGTGTGGAGAGAGGCGGCGCCCTTCAACAAGTCCGGCTAGCTGAGTTCCGGTACACGTACCTTTAAGTTAGGATGTGGTACTTTGTTAAAACAGACTAAGTAGAGCCTTGCCTAGGACATAATACTGGCTTGGTAAGCTGAGAAATGATGGGCTCTAGGCAAAAATAAGGGTGGTAGCACAGTCCAGCCGAGCCGAACGCACCGAACTATCAATTCAATAGAGAAAATGCTGCTGACGTCAGAAGCGAGCCGCATTTTCACGTCATCAGCATTTTTTGTATACAAAAATTACTGCAGCGCGTACGGCGCGGACAAGTGTGCGATCAGGTTTAGCCGTATTAGGCATTGACTTACAGTATTGCCTACATAGTAGGTATTTGATCCGACTTAAAAATACTATTACTACACGGGATTAGCACGGGATCGTGTTGGATGGAAACAATGACCTATGCCCAGCTGTGGGCTAAATCGGGCTGTGGATGATGATGATGAATATACTTTATGCACATGCAATTTTTACATACATACATAAAGTCACGCCTCTTTCCCAAAGGGGTAGGCAGAGACCACGGATCTCCAGTCGCTACGATCCTGACACACAACTTGGCAATTTTTGATGAATAAATAAATAAAAAAATGTTTATGTACATTAAAGCGAAGCCGGGGCGACCCGCCTGGCTTCGCACGGGTGCAACGCTGATACTTAATATTAGGGTTCAGCCAGCGTTTGCAACGTAAGCGCAAAAAAATTGTTTATTTACGACATCACATTAGAAACCTCTAAAATTATCAATGTTTCTCCACTATATTATGCATGTATTATACATATTAACTTTCCTCTTGAATTCCTCTATCTATTAAAAAAAACCGCATCAAAATCCGTTACGTAGTTTTAAAGATTTAGGCATACATAGGGATAAAGGCACAGAGAAAGCGACTTTATTTTATACTATGTAGTGATGTAGTGATATAAAATGTTAATTTATACTAAGTATATGTTGGTGAAGAGATAAACTGATACTAAACAGTAAACAGCCACCTCCAATTTTCTTATATACGTCTTGTATGACACATTGCGATACATACCGGCCAGTACGACTTCATTCATATAGATTTGTAGATTATCTCCGTAGATATCTTGTTCGGATGTAATTCAGTTCACATGCAAACTGGTCCAGTGTCCTTGTTGGGAACGGATGTACTCTAAAATTAATTAGGTCACTAAAATATTGGACTAATTGCTTTTAGACTGATGTGCACCAACATTTTGATTAATCATACCTACATAATATATAAACATGGTGTTTTGATTCCATCGTACTTCAGTAATTTTCATTCATTCATTCATCATTTCATCATTTGCCTGCCCTTATCCCGCTTATGCGGGGTCGGCACAACATGTTTTCTTCTTCCACTCTCCCCTATCACTCGTCATCTTCGAATTCACTCCCTTCTTACCCATATCTTCTTTCACACAATCCATAAATCTTTTCTTTGGTCTACCTCTACTCACATATCCATCCACATTCATTTCCATCACCCTTAGTTACTGGGTTTCATCCCTCCGCATTACTGCCCATCCCATTTCATTCATTCATTCATTCATTTAATTTGTGGTAAGTGAAATGGTACAAGTTACTAGAAAGAACTTTTACAATCAGCGCAGGCAAACGTTTTTTTACTAAAAATAATAATTACATTACCTTAGGTATTATTATTATATTGAGCATTATTATAAAGCTGGACGTTGCTTTTGAGGAAACCAGAGCAACTGCAGTTATATTATTTACCTATAAGTTGATAACATAATTGAATTTTGTAATAAACAATGTCTACGTCACTCCAGTCAGGAGCCACGGGAGATAAAATTAATAAAAAAAATATTAAATGCTGTCTAAAACGCCATTTACACGATATAATTATGACATAACATTCATGCCATAGAATATTCTATGTTTTAATGTATCGTCTCTCGTACAGTCTCGCATCCTCACGTTCTTTGGGCACGTGTCGCGGCGTGGAGAACTATCCATAGAACGTCTTGTGGTTCAGGGAAAGATTGAAGGTACAAGGCCAAGAGGTAGATCTCCAATGAGATGGACGGACCAAGTGAAGGCAGCGCTGGACAGACCCTTAAATGAGTGCTCCAGAAAGATCACCATCCGAGACGAATGGCGCAGAATTGTAAAGCGAGCCACACAACTCCCGACATGACGACCACGACCACTCTGTCAAGAGTGATACGACTAAAAAGGAGGGAAATGATATGTAGTATATGTATAGTTCTATGGCGCCAGTGAATGAAAAGATGAGGAGCAACGGGCTAGCATGGTATGGGCATGTCATGAGAAGGTAAGAATGTCATGTAACTATCAGAGTACTTGGTATGAATGTTGATGGATTTACGAGTAGAGGTAGGCCAAAGAAAAGATGGATGGATTGTGTGAAGGATGACATGAGTAAAAAAGGAGTGAGTGTTGAGATGACGGCTGATAGAGGAGAATGGAAGAAGAACACATGTTGTGCCGACCCCACATAATGTGGGAAAAGGGCAGGGAGATGATGTACCTACTCGTATATGTATAGTTCTATGTACAAACAAAAAGTATACATTAAGGTGACGCATTGATAAACAATTATTTGAAACCAGGCGCCACGCCCCCATGAGCTTCCCGCAAGCAGCTCATACCCCCTGCTCATTTTAGGCGGTTTGCATCCAGCCAAGCCGCGCTGTGCGCTGCGCGCCGGCCGCCCGGCTGAGTCGAACTCGCTCGCTTTTCGGTGTTGACATAAGACTACATGGAGTCGCCTTACATTTATTTATTTTTGGAAATAAGTTCCTTTTTGGACGATACGCATGGTGGTTAGACGAAAAAAAGTGTTAGATTTTGTGTCACGACACCATGTTTAGGTCAAATGGTGTCGGTCACAGTGCAAAGTGCACAGTCGCAAAACAGTCCATAGATTGTTATATTGTTAGTACGCAGTACGCAAGAGCATTTCTAGGCTAAGTAAAAAAAAAAAAAATACAAATCAAGTAGGTACATCGGGACCCCATTGTTTCGCCGAAAAACTTTCTTCATAATTTTACATCCCATAACATGTTTCTCATAATATCAAAACCAATAATATAAGGATCTCATAATCCCACTCATAATAATAAAGTTGAAAGTTTGTGAGTTTGTTAAGATGTTTGCGTTTCAATCACGCCTAAACCAGTGAACCGATTTGGATGAAACTTGGAATAGGTGTAGATAATGACTTAAGAATAGCTTAAAGGCTATTCAAAATGCTGGTACCACGCGGGCGAAGCCACGCGCAGAAGCTAGTGTTTAGTAAATATAACATATTTTTTAGCATAATGATTTTAATTCATAATGTTGTAATACATAATCAATCTTTAGCCTAATTTTAGAGGATATAAATATACATAAATGTCATAATGATAACAATTAATAATAATAAAAATTCCGAATAAAAGGCTGGCACAAAAAAATCGGAGCGTCGTGGAACACTCGGTTGGAACGAAGTTTAATCTTGACCTTTGACCTTGACTTTGACAAGGACTGCTATAGGGGGTCCTGTCGATTGACATAATGTTTATAGTCCTAATATAAATACACATAACATAGTAGTCCTAACCTACCGTAGTCATAATGTTAAATTCCCATAGTCTTAAACTGACATACATAATGTTGTCCTAATATATTAAAGACATACCATTAAAGTGACACAATAGTCTCAACTTCTAATATATGTCGTCATAATAGTTATTATTACTATTATTAAGTTACATAAACTATTTTGTCCTATTTTGTACCAATTTGTTTGTTGTTTTTGATCATCCTTATGTTTATTTATCCTAATAAATACTATTTAAGATTTACAAAACTGATATGACGGCCGCCGAAGCGCCAGAAAAGTTCACTAGAGTCACCTATTGACCCAAATCGAATTCAGTGGTTAGGTTAGGTTTGAGTAGTGATCAGAATAAGTTTAGTGGATTCACTCATTCACCCTAATCGAAGTTATGTTAGTTAATTTTATAAACCTTACAAAGTTGATATAGTTAGGAATCAATTTGGGTATATTCGTTCATAATAAAATTGTGTATAGTTTTATACAGGGTGTAAAAGGACTGCTACCGAAAACTGAGGGGGTGTAATCAGACAGAGACTAGTCGAAAACTGTTTGCTTCTGCAGGCTCTCTTCGTAGGTTGCGAAACTTTCTTCCTACCAGTACAAAGACTGCGCTTGCACAATCACTCCTTCTACCTGTTTTAGATTACGCCGATGCTTGCTACTTGGACCTCACTGAAGAGCAGCTCAATAAGCTCGAGCGCCTACAGAACGTCTGCATTAGATTTATTTTTGGTCTACGCAAGTACGACCATGTCTCTCACTTTCGAGCCAAGCTTAAATGGCTTCCTATTCGCCAGCGCCGGAACATGCACATTCTTTCTCTACTATTCTCTATACTTTTCAATCCTCTCTCTCCTTCCTATCTTAAAAATAGGTTTGAGTATCTTCACTCTTCACACGATACTCGTACGCTTAGGTCATCCGAAAACCTTTTACTTAAAACGCCTGTCCATAACACTACCTTTTATAGTAGCTCTTTCACTGCCCAAGCTGTAAGCCTGTGGAATGATTTACCTCTGCACATTAAAAAATCAACTTCTCTCAACACCTTTAAAAGTAAAGTCTATCAATATTATCTATCCCGTTTATATAATTAGCATTGTTATTTAATAATATACCTAAGTATCTACTTGTTTTAGTTAGTTTATGTATTAGTTTATTAAAATATTATTGTATGTATTAGGATTAATAAATTATTTGTGTATTGTTTAATATTATTATTACTTATTCATTATTATCAAATTTTAGTTCATACGATGTTAATACCTTATCTAAACCTAAAGTTATATTATGCAAACCGCCTTCCATTTATGCCTATAATGTTTTTCTCACGTAAATGGTTGCCTGGAAGAGATCGCTTTCAGCGATAAGGCCGCCAGTTGTCTACCTATAGTTAAGTGTATTTTTCTTGTATATCTTGTTCGCTGTGTGGTAATGCAATAAAGAATTATCTATCTATCTATCTATCTATCTATCAGACCATGATTCTAAACATATTTATCGAAAAAAAAACGCAATTTTTTTTTTTACTTAACTTAGTCATTTTATGTTATTTTCGTTTATTTACTACTATTACAACATAATAAGAACATACCTACCTAATAATTTCATTTATAAAAGAAAAAAACATTTTAAACTCAAAATCCAGCAATCTACGTAAAAAAACGCGCTCAAAACATACGCAAACAGTACTCTACGAACGCTGTTTTCTCCGGATATAATGAATATTTCGGAAAATCCTTTTGGATTCGGTTGTATGTTGAGATGCTGTACCTACCCCTTTCGGCTTCGGTAGACGTCTTTTTACACCCTGTATAATATATTTTTTATTATTTATTTAATACTATTATTATAATACTCGATAATATTTTTATTATTTTTTATTAAATTCATGCATAATCGTTATAAAAAAGTAAGTTCACATGAGTCAGTGGCCAACTCTGGCGACGGAGTTTTGAGGCCGCCTTAAGGCCTCCGTCATGGCTTAACGACTTAAATAGCCGGGACCGACAATTTAACGTGCCCTCCGAAGCATGGAAGTTCTCAGATGAAAATGCCACTGGCGGTCACCCATCCACTTACAGACCGTTTCGAACGTTGCTTAACTTCGACGATCTATCAAGAACGACTAAGCAAGCACGACCACGAGCGCTTCTGTATCTTTTATAACCGTTATAAAAAAATACCTTGAACCGAAACCAGTATTTTCTAAAAACATTTTGAAATTCACAACCTTCTGTGTCTCAGGCATCTTTAGTGTGGTATTTTTTTAGGATTAAATGGCATTATGATTTCAATTGTTATTATGTTTGATTATTAGGAGTACATATTGTTAGGGCTTATAGCTTTAGGAGTACATATTGTTAAGGCTTATAACTTTAGGATTACCGTATGTTAGGAGATGTGATTTTATGACTATTTGATCACAGTTATGCATAAATGTTCCAATCCACAGACATGTCAAACTGAGATATTGAGCTATAAAGGTTTACGCGTGTTTTTTTCGTTAATCTTCTATTATAAGATATAAAATTAATATGACAGTCTAAAGAATATGAGTATGGGCTTCCAAGAGTATATTCTTTTTTAACAATTCGATATTACATTCTTAGATATCAACGAAAATAGCCCGCTGGATCGTTTCTGCAAAATAACATTTTGTATGGGAAGGTTCTAAAATTAATTATGCAGAAATGTTCCAAACTTTTTAAATTTTTAGTTATGCAAGTTTACATGACTTCTCTCGTATGATGCTTAAATAATAAGTAGCGAAGTAACTTCTCCAAATATCGATCTCTATATATGCTGAATTTTATTTAAATCCATAAAGTCGTTCCCGCGTAAAATAGGTTACAAAACATGAGCATTCTGTATTGGTAGGTACAGGTGAAACCACATTAACTTAATCCCATTATACCTACATTAAAATTGATTTTTGTTATATTTTGATGTGTACTTTAATTAAATTACAAATCATGTAATAAAAATATGCCATTTGCAGCATTATGGATAACTTAGTTTTGGAAAAAATACGATAACTCTGTACTGACGGCAATTCTGATGGTGAACTAGATAAATGATTACGTAAGTAAGAACCTAAGCAAATTCGTAGGAGTCAGTGGCCAACTCTGGTGACGGAGTTTTTAGGCCGCCTTAAGGCCTCCGTCATGACTTAACGACTTAAATAGCCGGGACCGACAATTTAACGTGCCCTCCAAAGCACGGAAGCGCTCAGATAAAAATTCCACTAGCGGCGGTCACCCATCCACTTACAAACCGTTTCGAAAGTTGCTTAACTTCGACGATCTATCAAGAACGACTAAGGAAGCACGACCACGAGCGCTTCTGATTGCGTGATTGCGTGGCTCTCTTAAATCAGATTCATTCACGGTTTTGGCAAAGGAACAGGAGTAAAATCACCCAGCTCTAGATCGATTCAAAGTGATATCAGTGGTCCTACTGAATAAATGCTTTTTGACTTTGACTACATTGAGTTTTTAGCTTCTGTCCGGGGCGGATCGCAGTGTCCAACACGTCTTTCAATGTTTATATCTAAAAGCCTTAATCTGACTGACTGACAGTTTAAATCATAGCCAAGTCGACTATGAATCCGGATGTTGTGGATCCATAGGTATCCCGGCCATGCATCACAACTCACGAGTCCTAAACGCTGAAGGAAAACATCGAGAAGTAGGTACCTACATAACTTGTTAAACTGAGTACTTAGTACCTAAGTATTCAATAGATGAAAATGGGCTTGCATCCTGTCATGGATCCTGTATGGAGGGCTAACTTCTGCAAAACGTGGGCATGAGCCAAATATGTATTTGAATATTGTATCTCATTTAACACCTTAGATATCTTGAAAGGGTCAATAACAGAAATCTCAATGGAAAACCCCAACAGATATGTAGGTAAGGGGTGAAAACGGTTGTAAGTATTAAACTTTGTAATACTTATAACAGTTTGCGAGAAACTAGATTTGGCTATTTTTAAAACGATGACTTTTGTAATTTAATGCGTTAATAACGCATTAAATTCAAAACAATTACAAAAGTCATCGTAGAAATCGTATGTAGTTGGATCATTTTGGTTAAAATAATTTTCATACTTGGAATTTGCCAAAACCACGGGACAAAACGATCCAAACATCATAGATCACTTCGGCTTTCATGTTTTGAAAGATTTTAATTGTAACAATGATTTAAGTATTAAAGTAAGTAAACCTATGTAAAATGTCAGTGTCTATACTTAATGTCAATAGTGTCACTGTCACCCAGTTGCCGCGTTTTTGTATCGCTCTTCGCTCTCCCCTTAGCTAACCTACTGTACTGAATAAAACACGTGCTCAACATTACAAAGTCTTTTTATCAGGTTATGGGCCCAGGACACTCAAAAATAGTATTGGAAAGTTTGAAAACCTGCAAAATAGAAGTTCAGGATACTTACTATGGGTTCCACGACGACTGCGGGGAATCTTCTCGGCATCGAGAAGTTGAGAGGCATCGAGAATTTTACATCATGGAAGTTCATGATAAAAATGATGCTCATTCACGAAGATTTGTGGGATTGCATCCAGGATGACGCGATTACGGACGTGAAAAAGGACCAGAAAGCGCACGCTAAGATTGCCTTGACGGTCAGTCCAGCGGCTATTCCACACATCAGGAATGCGAAGTCGGCGAAGGAAGCGTGGGATAACCTACACAAAGCCTACGAGGATAGAGGCTTGTGTCGAAGACTGGGATTACTTCGAGCACTTTTCGCAACAAAACTTAATGAAAGCGAGAACATGGAACAATACGTGAACAAAATCACCGAGATATCACAACAGCTCACTGAGATCGGATCACCGCTAGATGACGATTTTGTCGCTGTGATTATGTTGAGCGGTCTAACAGCGGAGTACGATCCTTTCATCATGGCGATTGAAAACACTCACACGAAACTCACTAGCGAGATGGTAAAAGGCAAGCTTTTACAGGAAAATCTACGGAGAGAGGAAAAGTCGGAGGGAGGTTCTGCTTTAGTTGCTGCGAAGAAGCAACCGAGATGCTTCAAATGCAAGCAGGTCGGACACTTCATCAAAGATTGCCCCAAGTTCAAAAGGAAGTCTGGACAGCGGAGCAAAGCTGATGAATCCAAGGAGGCTCTTCTGACTGCACTCTCAGCTAGCATAGACAGCGGTTCGTGGTACATCGACAGTGGTGCTACGGGGCACATGTGTCGTGATAAAAGTGTAATGAGTGACTTTTCTAGTAATGGACAAATAGAAGTGAGTACGGCTAACGGTGAAAAACTTTATACGGCAGGACTTGGGTCGGTTCGAGTACAAATGAAGAATCTTCAAACAAAGACAATTAGTGATGTTCATTATGTACCTAATTTAACTACCAATTTGTTGTCAGTCAGTGCCATGGTAAAGAAAGGATATAAAGTGGTGTTTTGTTCTAATGGTTGTAAAGTTTTTAACAAAAACATAGTAGTGGCTACTGCCACTTTGTGCAACGGTGTCTATCGGCTAGATACAGAGTCAATGTCATACAATTTGTTAGGGAATGTTTCAAGTGTAGTTTCAGAGTCAAGTTCATCGAGCACTGATGCAGCAAAGGTGACAGGTATGCGAAGTGATTGCAGCGCTGTCAGTGAACCGGACGATGCTGCGCGTGTGATGATGGCTACACAGAAGGGAGAGGCTAGTCAGGATGTTTGGCATCGTCGCCTCGGACACCTGAACCATAGGAGTATGGATTTGCTCAAACAAGGTATGGTTGATGGTATTACCTATGATAGTAAAACATACCAGCAGTGTATTGCGTGCATTGAGGGAAAGCAAACTAAATTACCTTTTCCGAAGAAGTCGTTCAATAGAGCCACAGATGTACTACAGCTAGTACATTCAGATGTTTGTGGCCCTATGCCCTGTGCCTCTATGAGTGGGTTGAGATATTTTTTGACATTCATAGATGACTATAGCAGAAAGACTTTTGTTTATTTTCTTAAACAAAAGAGTGAGGTCTTTGCGAAGTTCAAGGAATGGAAAGCACTTGTCGAGAACCAAACCAATAAGAAATTGAAGGTAATTAGGACTGACAATGGTGGTGAATTTGTGAATTTACCTTTCCAGAACTTCATGAAGCAGCACGGCATTCGGCACGAGACAACGGTACCGCATTCACCTCAGCAGAATGGAGTTGCTGAGAGAGCTAATAGGAGCATAATGGAGAAGACCCGGTGTATGTTGAAAGAGGCAGGCCTACAAAATAAATACTGGGCAGAGGCTGTCAACACCGCGGTTTACCTCAAGAACCGCTCGCCTACTATTGCGGTTAGAGGCTACACTCCTGAGGAGAAATGGACTAAGAAAAAGGTAACCATCTCTCACTTGCGTACTTTTGGGTGCATTGCCTATGCTCATAAGGAAAATCGAACGAAATTAGATTGTAAAGCCAAGCCCTACATATTTGTAGGATATTGTCAGGAAACCAAGGGTTACAGGCTAATTAACCCTGAGAATCCGAGAGAGTGTATCAAAGCAAGAACAGTAACATTTTTAGAAAATAAATTCATTAAAAATGTAGTGTCAAATGATGAGAATGATGATGTAATGACAATACCACTTGTTGTAGAGAGAAATCATTATCAACCTCCTGTGCTAACAGAATCATCTACCCAACAAAGATCTGATGACACTAATATAAATTTGCATCGAGGTAGTAGACCTAATCGGGGTGCACAACAATCAAGAAAGATTGTTATAGATGATTCTGAGAGCGAAGAGGAAAGTTCTTATGCTAATGATACTGCGGATGAAACATACGTTCCAGATGTAGCTTCGGAGACTTCTGATTCTTCAATGTCAAACTACGAGGACAGCGAGTACTTCGCGGGGATGTCAGCTCATCTCATGAGAGAGGTGAATATTGATGAACCTCAGACTGTACAAGAAGCACTGAGTAGTTCAGAAGCTAAAGAATGGAAAAAGGCAATGGAAGATGAGTATAAATCATTTATTACCAATAAATGCTGGTCAATATGTGACCGAGTTGATAGCCAGAAACCTGTCAAGTGCAAATGGGTTTTTAAGAGGAAAATGATCAATGGAGTAATAGTCAAATACAAAGCCCGACTCGTAGCCAAAGGGTTCACACAAAAGCAAGGTATTGACTATAAGGAGACATTTTCTCCCGTCGTGAGATACTCGAGTATTCGCGCCCTGTTGGCGGTGGCGGCTGAATATGATATGGATGTGCATCATCTCGACGTAAAGACGGCGTTTCTGAATGGCGATCTAGAAGAAACAGTCTTCATGGAGCAACCAGAAGCATTTATTATAAAAGGTAAAGAAGACAAAGTTTATAAACTTCATAAGGCGATTTATGGACTCAAACAGGCTTCCAAGGCATGGTATGAAAAGATTAATAAGATTTTGTGTGAAAAACTCATGTTTAAAAAATGTTCATCAGAACCCTGTGTCTATCATAAATCCGACAATGGTTCATTGATGATAATAGCACTGTATGTAGATGATATTTTGCTATTTTCAAAGCCTAATTCAAGTCAGAAAGGAGAAATAATAAATAATCTCAAGAAGGAGTTCGAAATAACAGATTTAGGGCCAGCCAGTTATGTACTAGGTATGAAAATCTGTAGGCATAAAGATAAGATCACTCTTGATCAATCTGACTTCATTGGTAAGGTCTTGCAGAAATATAAAATGGAGGATTGTAAGCCTTCAGCTACACCAATGGAGACAGGTGTGACGTTAGTCAAGACAAAGGAATCTCAGGACAGTAGCAGTCAGTATGATTATAGGGGCCTAATAGGATCGCTTATGTACATAGCAATAGGGTCACGTCCTGATATTGCTCATGCTGTGAGCTACCTAAGCCAGTTTAATGATAGTCATACTGAAACCCATTGGAAATCGGCTAAAAGAGTACTTCGCTATCTCAAAGGTACTAAAGATTGTTGTTTGACTTTTCAGAAAGGTGAATTAGAGAATCTGGAGATAGTTGCATTTGCTGACGCTGATTGGGGTAGGAATGAGTTAGATCGTCGCTCATATACTGGTTTTGTATTCCGGTTGGTAAGTCTCTTGTCTCTTGGGAGAGTAGAAAACAAAAAACTGTCGCTTTGTCCAGCACTGAAGCAGAGTACATGTCCCTCTCAGATACATGTAAAGAGGCTTTGTTTCTTCGAAAGTTCATGCAGGAAATTTTGAATAGGACTCTCAATGTTGTCATTTACAATGACAACCAGTCAGCACAGAAGCTATGTAAGAATTCAATGTTTCATGCTAGAACCAAGCACATAGACATAAGACACCACTTTATACGAGAAAATGTATGTAATGGAACAATTAGTGTTAGGTATTTGTGCACTAATGATATGGTGGCAGACCTGCTCACGAAACCTTTAAGTAGAGAGAAACATGAAAGGTTTATGTATCAATTGTTGTATAGAAAATAAGCTGAGATACTATAAGCTATGATGTTTTGTTTATAGTACCTATTGTTATAATTTAAAGATATATTAATGATTGTTTAGGCTGTGTTTGCTAGACATTTTATTGGTTTAAGGGCCAGTATTAAAGTAAGTAAACCTATGTAAAATGTCAGTGTCTATACTTAATGTCAATAGTGTCACTGTCACCCAGTTGCCGCGTTTTTGTATCGCTCTTCGCTCTCCCCTTAGCTAACCTACTGTACTGAATAAAACACGTGCTCAACATTACAAAGTCTTTTTATCTATTTTTTTTTGTCTTTTTTTGGCTTGGATCGCTTCTGCGAAAAAATTTTCAACGTGCCCCATACATGTGGGTTGGTATACATGGCTATTTTTTCGTTTTTGGTAAATATTTTTGAATGGGTGTTTTAACCATAAGAAAATAGATTTAATTTCGAATCGTTCTGCATACTCAACTCAATTTTGAAAATTTTGTGGGTTGAATCATAATTGCATAACACGGTCCATTTAATGTTATGTTTACCTAATACTATGACTATTGTTAATTAGGTGTAGTATTGTTATGTCGAGTAATCATTAGGACCATTTAATATTAGTACCAAATACAGTATGGGAATTTAAAATCTCACCATCTTCATTATCATCGTCGTCGTCGTCATCGTCATCATCATAGTCATAATCATTATCATCATCATCATCATCGTCGTCATCATCATCATCATCAGCCTATAGCAGGGCTCCCTAATGATTGACAAAACGTATCTTATCCTATTTTAAATTCTCATACTGTATTTGGTACTTATTTTAGATTGTCCATTGTCCTAATGATTACTCGACAACAATACTACATCTTATTAACAATAGTTCTGTTATTAGGTAAACATAACATTACATAGTCATAAATACACATCTCCTAACATACGGTAATCCTAAAGTTATAAGCCATAACAATAATTATTCACCAAGGGGATAAAGCAGTGTTTTATGTCACGGGCGCCATATTGAATCCCAAGCGCATCGAAGGATTCTTTAGTTAACTCCCGAGTGCAACGAGGGAGTTAATGACTAGAATCCTGAGACAGCGAGGGATTCAAGAGCGCCCAAGACCAAGACAGCTTTAACCCCGAGATGAATACTCTGCTTTTCACACATGCGAGAAAAATAGTGAATACTTACACCCAGAAAATAGCAAGCAAGTCTAATGAACAGGTTTTATAGGTAGAACAATAATAATCTATTCGTTTTTTTTTATTCAACCTATACTGTCCCACTGCTGGGCAACGGTCTCCCCCAATTCTTTCCAACCATCTCTCTCCTTCGATAGCTCCCACTACTCACTATAGAAGGAGTCGAGGTAGGTGGTGGGAGTGGTATTCTCAAAAAATATTTTATTGAGGTCGTCCGTTTGTTCTCAAAAAATATTTTAGCATTAATATGCAAAAACATTAGATCGCTCTATAGTTTGGAGGCATTAGTCACACTTTTTCCTTAATTTGAATGAATTCTACTTGGTGCAGTTCTCTATGGTAAACATTTTCATAGAAACATCAAAAATCAATTCGGAAGAAAAAGATAAGTTGCCACATTTTTTCTTTTTTTTCCATATACGTTCTATTTGGTGTGGACTCAATAGTAAAAATTTTAATGGAAATGTTGAAGTTTGAAATTCAAATCTCATTACTTATCTGTTCACATGAGGTTCAGAGGGGGAAATGAAATCCCATACAACTTTACCTCCCGCCGGCCATTTTGTTTTTTAGGAGGGAGAAATGATTTACTTTCTTTTAAGACTGTGAGACGAAAAAATGTATGGTTTTCGAGCACCGGGTGTGAAAAATAGTTTTTGCAACTTAAAAATAGAAATAATAAATATTATGACGACATATTATATTAGAAGTTAAGACTATTATGTAAAATGTCTTTATGCCTACTTAAATAAGACTCAATAAAAATATTTTGATTTTTATTTTTCTTTTTTTTTTCTTTTATAATATTAGGACAACATAAATGTATGACAGTTTAAGACTATGGGAATTTAACATTATGACTACAGTATTTTAGAACTAGTATGTTATGTGTAGTTATTTTAGGACTATTAACATTATGTCAATCAACAGGACCCCGTTTTGTATTTTAAAATCATGATTTTAAATGTAAGTGAGTTTTAAATGTTATGACAAATATCTTTATGTTTTTTAGTCATTATGGGTATCAATATTAATAAACAATATTCGAGATTCCAAATTATTCGGCCAAAGGATGATTATGGTACTTATACATTTTTATACCAAGCAAAATTATATTAAGAATATTTTCGAAGATATAATAGAGACCCCGAAAGGTCTTGTAACAAAACTCGACCGATTTTTATGAAATTTTTTGTGTATACTGTACCTACATAGTTAAACTTTTTAAACTTTAGTGATTTGGTGACATTTTTCGGAAAAAAGAAATAATAAAAATAGGTACGTGATAAATACCCGGTTTCAAAAATAATAATTACCTACATAATATTCAGCGGGTCTGAGAATCGTACACATAATATAAGCTATTGTAATTTTTTATGCATACGTGTGTGTAAAATGCGTTCGTGTTCTACCTCGTCCCTCACAAAAATCGGCAGAATTTGTAAAATAATTTTCGTCAAAACCGCGTCCAAGTCTAGTTAGTCTGAGGTGCTCACTGTCACTGTGCCCGTCACAATGACACCTAAAGTTGGCAAGTCTCATATCCCTGTAGTTTTACTAGAACCCGGAAAAATATTTAACGTTTACTTTTATGTTTTCTTGATCATTTCCTTACATTTTCAATATACAGAGTTCTTATCTTCATGTAGAAACCATCAACTTTTTTTCCCCATTTTTAATAATAAGTATTTGAGATTTTACTTAGAAAATACAACTATCGATGTTTACTAGAGCGCGGGAGCTCGATTGACACAGGTCCGACGTTGACAATGGTCAGACGCGGACTGAAGGGGGCCGCCCTGCATACAAAAAGACGCGAGAGGTAGCTAAATAGTAAAAGTCGTAAGCGCCAAAACAGTAATTCTCGTTTAAAATAAAAACTATTGGTAATTATGTAAAATCAAGTTTGCACTTTGAAAAGGGTGTATAGACTTATCTGTAAATAAAATTTAGAAGCTTAGATCGGTTCCGTTCACCTGTAAAATTAAAATCTATGTTTTTATGGAGCAGTTTTTGGGAATTTTTTTCTGCTGTAATATTTAACAAATCTTGAAAAACCAGCTATCAGTTTGAAGTAAAAAACATGAAATATTCAAAACTTAAAATATCAATTCCGAAGGATTTTCAATTGCTGAAAAATATTCCAATCCTTGACGCCAATATCCTCAATGCGTCGTCTTAAGTAGTATATCCCTGATCTGTAATGATTTTATTACCAACTAGCTGACCCGCGCAACTTCGTCTGCGCATTATTAGGAACAAAGTAGAGGAGTTTTGAGTGAATCGAGAGTAGGTATATACAAAATATAAAACTCCGTCGCTTGATATAATAATAATATTTTTTTTATATTTATGTTTCTCTCAAGAATCCCAAGATAGAGGTAGGGAAAATCTTACCCAGATGTTGCAATGCTAAGAACAAAACGAATACGGTAATTGGTATAGAATCCCTGAAGCGAGCGGCAATTTTTTTGAAGAAATTGACTCGAAACATATTTTTTTTTTTAATACTTAGCAAGTACCTACTGTATGGTGTTGAATTTCGAAATAAAACGATTAACTAATATTACCTACCCGCGACTTCGTCAGCAATATAAAAATATCGAAAACTCTAAGCAAAAATCTCCATTAACTTTTCAAAACTCAAAATCGAAGAAAATTATACTCCTTCGTATTTCGATCTCCGCTAGAAACGCCACCTAGGAGAAAAAGTGTAAAGTAGTTTTGACCTCTAGACCGATAGATGGCGTTCTAACTATGGCCAAGGAAAAAATATTTTTATATCAAAAAATCATAACTTCGGAGTTCGGATATATTGATGGGTGGGAATACACATGTTACATGTTTATCATTAATTTTAAAATAATTTATTATGCAAAATACAAAAAAAAGTAAAAAAATCTAGAGTGCAAAAAGTGGCTGGCGGCGGTCACCCATCCTTTTTATGACCGCGCCCAGGGTTGCTTAACTTTTTTCCCCATACAAACTTCCAACCCTTATTTTCCCGCCCCCTTATGGTAATTGACAAAAAAAAGTACCCTATGTCCATCCCTGGGGTATACTCTTTATCCATGCCAAATTTCAGCTTAATCGGTTCAGCGGTTTGGGCGTGAAAAGGTAACAAACAGACAGACAGACAGACAGACAGACAGACAGAGTTACTTTCACATTTATAATATTAGTATAAGTATATAGTATATGGATAAACCGATTATCTGATTAACAGTCATGTAGTACGCATAACACAAGCTCTCCTTACTTTGGGGCTAGATGATGCTGTGAGTAAAGTTCAGCATTTTATTGATAATAATTATTAGGTCTTACTCCGTTTACTTTGAGAAAGCGAGAGGTGAGTAAGAATGGTATGCCAGAATAGCGTTTTTGTCGGTAGTGAAGTCATATGTAACTAACTTTATACTCCCTCTCTGCCGCTCGGAAGTCGTTTAGGTTTAGGTATAAAAATCTATTTTTTTTTAGTATGGCAACAATATTTTCTTCTGAGTTGTCAACAGAAATATGGAATAGCGTGTTGTGTGCTGTTGTTTACGCACCTCCTTTCGCATCTTCTTCTTCAAAGCCGACTGATAGCACACGTCTTAAACAATCAGGTGTCGCGGCTGTCATGCTATTATTTTTAACCACATACAACTCCATGTTTTTAACCTAAATTCTGTCGCTTGCGTGACAGTCGCAGTTACTTGCGACCTAATGTGAAGGCGCTCTTAGTGAAATAGCAATCAGTTGAGTGTGTATGGGCCTTGTGTTTAAGGAAAAGAGCTTTATCAGTCACCATTGCTTAACTGTTGTTATGTTTATTGATGACGTTTCTCTGCCTATAAAATCATTTGTAATAGGTTCATCATTCACATCACGAACTTGTTTTGTTCATTACATCAGGTTCCGTTATCACAACTTTAGCGCATTTTAATAAAATGTTATAAATAACTTATTATTTGTCGAACTAAAGATAATTATCTTCTGGTCAGTACAGAATAGGGCAAAACTCTACCTTATTCAAAAATACTCCAAAAAGAGAGAGAGTATTACAAAGGTAAGAGAAGTGGACGATGAACTAATAAAAAGTACAAGATTTCAAAAAAAGGGTAAAGATCCTCTATTTCTACGGATGGCTAGACATAGTAGGTGAAATCAGAAAGGGAGCGAGCAGCGAGCAGCGAAGGAACCTTACATTTATAAAACTATTTCAATTTTGAACCAATATGATACTTCCCACTCGGCTTCCATTTGAAACTACAACAAAACTGGACAGTGATCTATTGCGGGCTGAACAAAGCACATTCAATGGATTGAACGAAGAAACCAAGCATTATGAAGTGACCACGCTACAGAAATACAAGTATTATTACTACGAAGATTCTACAGTAAGTGGAAAAGGAATAGAATATGGATTCAACGAAAGAAACACGCAATATGAAGTCACCACGGCAGTAGATTACGAGTATTATGACTACGAAGATGTAAGTGTCGCCGAAGCGACACTTGGAAAGATAGCAGTAGTCACTTACAATGTCGCTTTTGTGTTCTCTCTTATCACTTTTCTGTATGGAGTCATAACATTAGTTGTGTTTCCTAAGTCACGCAATTTCCGAAATTATGTTTATCTAAATGTTATTCTGGCGCAAACTTTGAATCTTGGCTGTGCATTCATGATTGACGAGCTTTCTGTGATGATTGGTAACTATCCTCTTTGGTTATACCTCGTCTTTTTTTTCTCCACAGCTTTCCACTGCTGGTTTTTCATTGGATCTGTGTTAACGTACAGAGATATTGTCGTAGTTTTCACAGATAGGATTACAAAAAAATATTTAATATGTAATTTATTTGCTTGGGGCGTTCCTGCACTTTTTATCATTGGTTTGCTCACCATGGAAGTTAATTTAGTAAAGACATGTTTTCAAGTGTTTTCATGGACGATTTTAATGGTAGAACTGGTTATATATTTGAGGGTGCTGTACTGTTTGTGGAAGGGTTTCGGAGTAAGAAGACCAGCAGAACATGGTCGCAACATCCGAGTTGCAACTTTGACATTCTTTATGGGGGGTATTCCTGTACTCTTAGTTGCTAAAGTCAGTGAGCCTGTCTCTATAATGTGGGTTAATGATGTACTGGGATTAATATTTATCACTCTGGTTGCATTGATAGATGTAATCTTTATAATGTTAAAGCAAAATATGCGTTTATGGTTTGACTTGTACTTAAAAAAAAAGAAGTTATACGAGCACAAATGAGCACCATACATAAAGAATTAAGTGCTAGAATAAATTAAAGTAAAACTTCCATTTCAACATTTCTTGAAACGCATGGAGGTTTTTCTAATACGGAACTACTTTTCTTATGAATTTTTTCAACAGCTTTTTTGGAATAGCCTAGCAGAGTTGACCACTTTCAACTTTAAACACATGTCACTTTAAATTCATATTTTACTTAGTGAAATAATAATAAATTTGTTGGTTAAATGGGCCTAAGGATAAAGGAAAAGAGCTTTAACAGAGACGATTGCATCACTTTGATTGTTTGTTTTATTTTAAATGATGGTCATCTGAATTAAAAATCATTTGAATTGTATCATTGCAATTGCGAACTCGTTGTCTCTCTAAACAAATATGATCCTTCCCACTCGGCTTCTATTTGAAACTACTACAAAACTGGACAGTGATCTATCGCGGGCTAAACAAGGTACAGTCAATGCTTTGAATGAAGAAATGAAGCAATATGAAGTGACCACGACAATGAGATATGAGTATTATGACTACGAAGATGTCACAGTAAGTAAAGGAATAGAATATGGATTTAACAAAGGAAACACACATTATGCAGATTATGAAGTCACCAGGCTTATGGCATACTTAAATTTCAATGCTGAGAATTACAAGGATTTCACATGCGAGGAAGCGACTTCTACACAAATTGCATTAATCACTTACAGAATTGTTTTTGTGTTTTCTCTGATCACTTTTCTGTATGGAGTCCTAACAATGGTTGTGTTTCCAAACTCACGCAACTTCCAAAATTATGTTTATCTAAATGTTATTCTGGCGCAAACTTTGTATCTTTGTTGTGGTTTTATCTTTAACTTTAATGTGATGATTGGTGACTATCCTCTTAGGTTATACTTTATTTATTTTTTCATCACAGCTTTCCACTGCTGGTTTTTCCTTGGATCTGTGTTAATTTACAGAGATATTGTCATAGTTTTCACAAATACGATTACTAGAAAATATTTAATATGTAATGTATTTGCTTGGGGCGTTCCTGCGCTTCGTGTTATTGGGTTACTGACAATGAAGTTTCATTTAATAAAGACGTGTTTTCAAGTAATATCGTGGACGACATTGTTGGTGGAGCTGCTTTTATATTTGAGGGTGTTGTTCTGCTTGTGGAAGGGTTTCGGAGTAAGAAGACCAACAGAACATCGTCGCAACATCCGAGTTGCAACTTTAACATTCTTTATGGGGGGTTTTCCTGTACTTTTAGTTGTTATCCTTAGATACTTTGTCTCCACCATGTGGGTACATGTCGTACTGAGATTGGTATTTAATTTACTAGTTATGGTTATTAATATAATCTTTATAATATTAAAGAATAATATGCGTTTATGGTTTGACCTGTACTTAAAAAAGAAGAATTTATATATGAGTAATTTATAGAATTGAGTAAGAAAGTAACATGCAAGTAAAATACTTGTTTGGTTTATTCAATTTAAATGTTATAATAAGTAACTTATTTATTATTTTAGTAATATACCAGCTGTATGATCTTAGTGTAGCAACACACCAGCCGAAGGTACGGCGCCGAAAGTTCAGCAGCTGAATTTTCGGTCGTAACTTCGAGCGCGAAAACGCGACGTAACTTTCGGCTGATGTGTCATGAGAAGTTCAAAAACACTGCGAGCGTATTCAACCGAACGAGCGCGCCGTACGTTCCGCAGATATTTCGTTACACTTAGAATCTCTACTACAGAAAGACCAATGTAGTAACTATCAATGAAAGCAAAATAATATAATGATTGTCTAATAAAATGTTACGAAATATGTTGTCAATTTATTTAATTACAACTCATTCTTATGTACGCGTTGGTTTTTGGAATAAATCTAGATTGTGGACTGAAATAGCGTAAGTTATTTAAACGGGTCCAATGCGAACGAAATCACGGGCTGAAGCTATATTTAAGGTACTTTTTTTTCGTGTCACATAGACATGCAAAAGATCAGAAAGGTACTCTACCGTGTCTCGGATACAGTTGTAATTATTGCGTTGTAATTGTGAACTACTTAAACTAATACAATTATTCATAGAAACTAAACAACATACATTTACAAAATACAATAGAATCAGTCAATCTATCTAAGGGTCGTTAAAAACGACCTAGGTATAGATAGCTCAACGGATCCAGGACATTGCCAGTCGGAAGTGAAAGGCGTGGAGGTTTTCTTAATATGGCACTAGTTTTCTTATATTTTTCAAAAGATAGGTATATGGAGAGTTGGTCACTTTCAACTTTATCATAGTTTGTTTAGTGAAAAAACAAGCAATTTGTTTGTATATATGGGAAGGATTAAGGAAAAAAGCTTTATCAGTCACCATTGCAACACTAATTAATTGTTTGTTGTGTTTTGTTTGTTGATGATGGTCATCTGAATTTAAAATCATTGGAATTGTATCATTGCAATTGCGAACTCGTTTTCTCTCTGAACAAATATGATCCTTCCCACTCAGCATCTATTTGAAACTACAACAAAACTGGAAAGTGATCTATTGCGGGCTAAACAAGGTACAGTCAATGCTTTGAATGAAGAAATGAAGCATTATGAAGTGACCACATCAATGAAATATGAGTATTATGACTACGAAGACGTCACAGTAAGTGGAAAAGGAATAGAATATGGACTGAACGCAGGAATAACGCATTACGAAGTCACTACGCCAATGGGTTACAAATATGACTACAATGATTACGACGATTATGACTACGAGGATATCGAAACACTTACGGAGATAACAATTATCAGTGACGAAATTGTTTTTGTGTTCTCTCTAATCACTTTTCTGTACATAGTTCTAACATTAGTTGTGTTTCCAAAATCACGCAACTTCCAAAATTATGTTTATCTAAATATTATTCTGGCACATACTTTGGTAATCGCTTCATCGAGTTCATTTATCACAGATTTTCATATGATGCTTGGTCAGTATCCTCTTTGGTTTATCCTTGAAATTTTTTTTTCCACTGCTTTCCACTGCTGGTTATTCGTTGGATCTGTATTGATATACAGAGACATTGTTCTAGTTTTTAAAGGTAAAATTACAAGAAAATATTTAATATGTAACATATATGCTTGGGGCATGTCTGCGCTTCGTGTTATTGGGTTACTGACTATGGAGTTTTATTTAATAAATACGTGTTCTGAAGTGTTTTGGTGGACGACTTTTTTGGCGGAACTGCTTTTATATTTGAGGGTGTTATACTGCTTGTGGAAAGGTTTTGGAGTAATAAGACCAACACAACATCGTCGCAACATCCGAGTTGCAACATTAACATTAATTATGGGAGGTATTCCTATACTTTTAGTAACAGGCATCTCTGTTTCTATTGGGTGGATCTCTAACGTACTCGCGTTGATATTTAATATACTAGTTATGATAATTGATATAATCTTTATAATGTTAAAGCCAAATATGTGTTTATGGTTCGACCTGTACTTAAAAAAGAAGAATTTATATATGAGTAATATATAGAATAGAGTGTGAAAGTAAAATATTTGTTTGGTTTATTAGATTTAAATATTTAATTAGAGTCTCTACCGAGAACTAATCATTAATTAAGTGTGTACTAACTATCAATTCGAGTAAAATAATGTTAAATCATTAAATCCGTGTCAAATGAAATGTTAACAATTATAAGTTGGTAATTTATTTAATAAATGCATACTTTATATACGCGTTGGTTTTTGTGATTTTTAACAGACTTTAAAAAAGTAGGAGGTTCTATGTTCGGCTGTATGTTTTTTTTTGTATCTTATTACGCGATTATTCCGCCAATTGTGGACCGATTTTCAAAATTATTTTTTTGTTCAAAAGGGTATACTCCAGAGGTGGTCCCATATAAATAAAATACTTTTTTCCTGAGGGATTCACAGTTTTCCTGTAAAACTCAAAAACCTCATTCTCACTCACTACACAACACATCCTGAGTCACAATCTGTGTCACAAAGTTTGAAACGGTTACCGAGGTGGTCCAATATACATTTTATTCCTGAGGGTTTGATAGTTTTCCCGTAAAACTCTAAAAACCTTCCCTCCTAGTCATAATAAATCGAATCGACAGATAAGGACTCCACCTGCGTCTAATGGCATTATTTGACAAAATTATAAAATAAAAAAAATAAAAAAAAAAATTCATACACTTTACGTCAAGTATCGCGGCACGTGAGTTCTTGGCACTACATAATATGTCAAACTGACGATTTACTAATGCAACGAACTCACGTACCGCGAAACTTGACATAAAATGTATGCAGTTTTGGTAATTATTGTCCTTAGACGCCGGTGGAGCCCAAGCATTATCTATTGATTTGATTTCTATTCTTATTTCGATTTTTATGGTTGGCCTATTGATTCCCTGAATCACGCCGCGTGTAGAGTCGAACATTGAAGTCGGTTTGTTTCTTTTAGTTTTAAAATGTACCTAATTATATACGCGTTGGTTTTAAGAATAAATCTAAATTGTGGACTGAAATAGCAATAAGGTAATTTAAATGGTCCAATGCGAACGAACTCCCGGGCTGAAGCTATATTAAGGGTACTTTGTTTTCGAGTCGCATATCCCTAAAACTCTCATGAAAAAGATCTGAAAGATTCTCAACCGTGTCGATAGTCGTGATTATTGAGTTGTAGTTGTGAACCACATAAATTAATACATTTATGAATAGAAACTATGCTACATATGTACTGTACATTTACACAACACAAAATTGGATAGATTGACTGAATATATTATTCAGTCAATCTATCCAATTTTTGTTAAAAACACCCTATAGATAGCTCAACGGATCCAGGACATTGCCAGTCTGAAGCGAAAAGCGTGGAGGTTTTCTTAATAGTTTTCTTATAATTTTTTTCAACAGATATATGGAAAAAAGCTTTATCAAACAACCATTGCAATACTAAGAAATAGTTTGTTTTGATTTTGATGACGGTCATCTGAATTTAAAATCATTTGAATTGTATCATTGCAAAACTCGTTTTCTCCGAACATCAATTCTGAACAATCTTTCACACTCGGCTTCCATTTGAAACTAAAACAAAACTGAACAGTGAGCTATTGCGGACTGAACAAGGTACAGTCAATGCATTAAACGAAGAAATGAAGCATCATGAAAAAGATGTCACAGTAAGTGGAAATGGAATAAAATATGGACTGAACGGAGGAATAACGCAATATGAAGTCACCACACCAATAATAGAATATGAGTTTATCATGAAAAGCGACGTCCTAGCAACACTAACACAGATAGCATTTATCACTTACAGAATCGTTTTTGTGTTTTCTCTGATCACTTTTCTGTATGGAGTCCTAACAATGGTTGTGTTTCCAAAATCGCAACTTCCGAAATTATGTTTATCTAAATGTTATTCTGGCGCAAACTTTGTATCTTTGCTGTGGTTTTATCTTTAACTTTAATGTGATTATTGGTGATTATCCTCTTAGGTTATACTTTATTTATTTTTTCTCCACAGCTTTCCACTGCTGGTTTTTCTGTTATATTTAGATTGGATCTGTGTTAATTTACAGAGATATTGTCATAGTTTTCACAAATACGATTACTAGAAAATATTTAATATGTAATGTATTTGCTTAGGGCGTTCCTGCGCTTCGTGTTATTGGGTTACTGACAATGAAGTTTCATTTAATAAAGACGTGTTTTCAAGTAATATCGTGGACGACATTGTTGGTGGAGCTGCTTTTATATTTGAAGGTGTTGTTCTGCTTGTGGAAAGGTTTCGGAGTAAGAAGACCAACAGAACATCGTCGCAACATCCGAGTTGCAACTTTAACATTCTTTATGGGGGGTTTTCCTGTACTTTTAGTAGTTATCCTTAGATACTTTGTCTCCACTATGTGGGTACATGCCGTATTGAGATTGGTATTTAATTTACTAGTTATGGTTATTAATATAATCTTTATAATATTATGGTTTGACCTGTACTTAAAAAAGAAGAATTTATATATGAGTAAATTATAGAATTGAGTAAGAAAGTAACATGCAAGTAAAATACTTGTTTGGTTTATTAAATTTAAATGTTATAATACGTAACTTATTTATTATTTTAGTAATATACCAGCTGTATTATCTTAGTGTAGCAACACACCAGCCGAAGGTTCAGCAGCTGAATTTTCGGTCGTAACTTCGAGCGCGAAAACGCGACGTAACTTTCGGCTGATGTGTCATGAGAAGTTCAAAAACACTGCGAGCGTATTCAACCGAACGAGCGCGCCGTACGTTCTGCATATGTTTCGTTACACTTAGAATCTCTACTAGAGAAAGACCAGTGTAGTAACTATCAATGAAAGCTAATAATATAATGAGTGTCTAATAAAATGTTACGAAATATGTTGTCAATTTATTTCATTACAACTCATTATTGTACGCGTTGGTTTTTGGAATAAATCTAGATTGTGGACTGAAATAGCGTTAGTTATTTAAACGGGTCCAATGCGAACGAAATCACGGGCTGAAGCTATATTTAGGGTACTTTTTTTTCGTGTCACATAGCCTTTTAGGACTCCCATGCAAAAGATCTAAAGGATTCTCTACCGTGTCTCGGATACAGTTGTGATTATTGCGTTGTAATTGTGAACTACTTAAACCAATACAATTATTCATAGAAACTAAACTACAAACATTTACAAAACACACGCAATAGAATCAGTCAATCTATCTAAGGGTTGTTAAAAACGACCTATAGATAGCTCAACGGATCCAGGACATTGCCAGTCGGAAGCGAAAGGCGTGGAGGTTTTCTTAATACGGCACTAGTTTTCTTATATTTTTCAAAATATATTATGGAATGACCCTGCAAAGTTGGTCACTTTCAACTTTATTCACTTGCCACTATAGGTTCATAGTTTATTTAGTGAAATAATAATGAATTTGTTTGTTTAGAAGGATTATAAGGATTAAGGAAAAAAGCTTTATCAGTCACCATTGCAACACTAATTAATTGTTTGTTTTGTTTGTTGATGACGGTCATCTGAATTTAGAATCATTTGAATTGTATCATTGCAATTGCGAACTTGTTTTCTCTCTGAACAAATATGATCCTTCCCACTCAGCATCTATTTGAAACTACAACAAAACTGGACAGTGTTCTACTGCGGGCTAAACAAGGTACTCTCAATGCTTTGAATGAAGAAATGAAGCATTATGAAGTGACCACATCAATGAAATACGAGTATTATGACTACGAAGATGTCACAGTAAGTGGAAAAGGAATAGAATATGGACTGAACGTAGGAATAACGCAATACGAAGTCACCACGCCGACAATAGAATATGAGTTTATCATAGAAAGCGACGCCCTAGCAACACTAAAACAGATAGAATTTGTCAATCACAGAATCGTTGTTGTGTTTTCTTTTATCACTTTTCTGTATGGAGTCCTAACATTGGTTGTGTTTCAAAAATCACGGAACTTCCGAAACTATGTTTATCTAAATATAATTCTATCATATGCTTTGGGATTCAGTCATATTATAAGATCTATTATGATGCGTGGTAATCTTTATCTTCGTTTATCTTTTTTACTTTATTTCTGCACATGCTTTTACTGCTGGATGTTCGTTGGGTCTGTGTTAATTTATAGAGATATTGTAATAGTTTTTCGTATTACTAAAAATAAATTTATATTATTATGTAATGTATATGCTTGGGGCGTTCCTGCCCTTTTTGTAATAGGGTACCTGATTGAAGACTTTAAATCATATATATTTAGGTGTTATGAAGTGTTAATGTGGATAACTTTGTTGGTGGAACTGCTTTTATATTTGCGGGTGCTGTACTGCTTGTGGAAGGGTTTCGGAGTAAGAAGACCAACAGAACATCGTCGCAACATCCGAGTTACAACTTTAACATTCTTTATGAGTGGTTTTCCTGTACTTTCAGTTGTTATCCTTAAATACTTTGTCTCCGCTTTGTGGGTACATTTCGTACTTGTATTGGTATTTAATATACTAGTTATGATATTTGATATAATCTTTATAATATTAAAGAATAACATGCGTTTATGGTTCGACCTGTACTTAAAAAAGAAGAATTTATATATGAGTAATGTATAGAATTGAGTAAGAAAGTAACATGCAAGTAAAATACTTGTTTGGTTTATTAAATTTAAATGTTATAATAAGTAACTTATTTATTATTTTAGTAATATACCAGCTGTATTATCTTAGTGTAGCAACACACCAGCCGAAGGTACGGCGCCGAAAGTTCAGCAGCTGAATTTTCGGTCGTAACTTCGAGCGCGAAAACGCGACGTAACTTTCGGCTGATGTGTCATGAGAAGTTTAAAAAACACTGCGAGCGTATTCAACCGAACGAGCGCGCCGTACGTTAAGCAGATGTTTCGTTACACTTAGAATCTCTATACAAGAGAAAGACTAGTAACCAATGTAGTAAATATCAATGAACGATATGTTCAAAATATGGTCAATATGTTCGTTTCTTTCCATCCAAAGGTTGTCTGGAAGAAATGGCTTCTAAGCGATAAGACCGCCCATTGTACATTGTCTCGTTGGGTTTTATTAATTCATAAGTGTATGTTGTGTAATTATTGTGTACAATAAAGAGTTTTTCATTCATTCATTCAATGAAAGCAAAATAATATAATGAGTGTTATTATGTGAATAAAATGTTACGAAATATGTTGTCAATTTAATTACAACTCCTTCTTTATGTACGCGTTGTTTTTGGAATAAATCTAGATTGTGGACTGAAATATCGTAAGTTATTTAAACGGGTCCAATGCGAACATAATCACGGGCTGAAGCTATATTTAGGGTATTTTTTTTCGGATCACATAGCCTTTTAGGACTCTCATGCAAAAGATCTGAAAGATAATCTATCGTGTCTCGGATACAGTTGTGATTATTGCGTTGTAGGTAATTGTGAACTACTTAAACTAATACAATTATTCATAGAAACTAAACAACATACATTTACAAAATACAATAGAATCAGTCAATCTATCTAAGGGTTGTTAAAAACGACCTATAGATAGCTCAACGGATCCAGGACATTGCCAGTCGGAAGCGAAAGGCGTGGAGGTTTTCTTAATACGGCACTAGTTTTCTTATATTTTTCAAAATATATTATGGAATGACCCTGCAAAGTTGGTCACTTTCAACTTTATTCACTTGCCACTATAGGTTCATAGTTTATTTAGTGAAATAACAATTAATTTGTTTGTTTAGAAGGATTATAAGGATTAAGGAAAAAAGCTTTATCAGTCACCATTGCAACACTAATTAATTGTTTGTTTTGTTTGTTGATGACTGTCATCTGAATTTAGAATCATTTGAATTGTATCATTGCAATTGCGAACTTGTTTTCTCTCTGAACAAATATGATCCTTCCCACTCAGCATCTATTTGAAACTACAACAAAACTGGACAGTGTTCTACTGCGGGCTAAACAAGGTACAGTCAATGCTTTGAATGAAGAAATGAAGCATTATGAAGTGACCACGTCAATGAAATATGAGTATTATGACTACGAAGACGTCACAGTAAGTGGAAAAGGAATAGAATATGGACTGAACGTAGGAATAACGCAATACGAAGTTACGACGCCAACAATAGAATATGAGTTTATCATAGAAAGCGACGCCCTAGCAACACTAAAACAGATAGAATTTGTCAATCACAGAATCGTTGTTGTGTTTTCTTTTATCACTTTTCTGTATGGAGTCCTAACATTGGTTGTGTTTCCAAAATCACGGAACTTCCGAAACTATGTTTATCTAAATATAATTCTGACATATGCTTTGGGATTCAGTGATATAAGCGATATGATGCGTGGTAATGAGTATCTTCAGTTTTCTTTTTTTATTTATTTCTGCGCTTGCTTTTACTGTTGGATGTTCGTTGGATCTGTGTTAATTTATAGAGATATTGTCATAGTTTTTACATTTACAATTACTAAAAATAAATTTATATTATTATGTAATGTATATGCTTGGGGCGTTCCTGCCCTTTTTGTAATAGGGTACCTGATTGAAGACTTTAAATCATATATATTTAGGTGTTTTGAAGTGTTAATGTGGATAACTTTGTTGGTGGAACTGCTTTTATATTTGAGGGTTCTGTACTGCTTGTGGAAAGGTTTCGGAGTAAGAAGACCAACAGATCATGGTCGCAACATCCGAGTTACAACTTTAACATTCTTTATGAGTGGTTTTCCTGTACTTTCAGTTGTTACCCTTAAATACTTTGTCTCTGCTTTGTGGGTACATGTCGTACTCGTGTTGATATTTGATATACTAGTTATGATAATTGATATAATCTTTATAATATTAAAGAAAAATATGCGTTTATGGTTTGACCTGTACTTAAAAAGAAGAATTTATATATGAGTAATTAATAGTATTGAGTGTGAAAGTAATTTTTTTTATGATGAATTGGCTCCGAAACTTACAAGAGTGAGGTCTACGATGGAGCGAGCCTACCCACAAGGTGCTTATTAACTTCTCTTCTAAAAACAACAGGGTCGAACCTCAGCGGAAATACAGATCCTGGAAGCTGATTCCATTTTTTTGCAAAAAAAAACTAAAATTAATAAATAGAAAAATTCAAGTAAAATACTTGTTTGGTTTATTTTTAAATGTTTCATTATTTTAGTAATATCAAGCTGTATTATCCTAAAAGTCTCAACAAGAATTAATTATTCATTTATAAAATTAAATAAGGCCTAAAAAATATGTTGTCAATTTATTTTATTAATGCATTAATTTTATATACGCGTTGATTTTCGGAATAAATCTAGATTGTGGACTGAAATAGCATTAAAAGAATTTAAATTTATATTGTCATCTTTCCATGTAAAAATAGTAAGTTCCTACATTAATTATTATTTATACTAATATTATAAAGAGGAAAGATTTGATTGTTTGTTTGTATGTTTGTTTGAAATGAATATGCTCCGAAACTACTGGACGGATTTGAAAAATTCTTTCACCATTAGAATCCTACATTATCCCTGATGAACATAGGCTATCCTATATTTTATCCCGGGAAACTCATGTTTTCCCGAGGGATCGCGGGTAGCACCGCCACGGACAGCTAGTAACCTATATTTTATATAAATCACCTATTCTATTCTGTATTCGTATGTCGTTATTTTTCTATGTTTTGATTTCTCAACATTATTTTACTGGAATGTACATACATAAACCTTCGTATTGTTACCTACTTTTTTGGTCTCAGTTCTCATTTATTTTATTATATTATTTGTATATAATTACACCTACAGTAGGTAGTGACGCACTCGTCTGGCTCCGATGGAATATCAGCGCTGCGTTATAATTTATCCTAATGCAGCATTATTTAGAGACACTTTTTATGATATATTTGTTTCTATTTTCTAGTTTCTAAGCAATGAGTGTCTGTTATTTTACGATAGATGTCATAAAAAACGCTTTTTCTTTCTTTCTTTCTAAATGTTCCAATGCGAACGAACTCCCGGGCTGAAGCTATATTAAGGGTACTTTCTTTTCGTGTCGCATATCTCTAAGACTCTCATGAAAAAGATCTGAAAGATTCCCTAGTCGTGATTATTGAGTTGTAGTTGTGAACTACATAAACTAATACATTTATGAATATAAACTATGCTACATATGTACTGTACATTTAGACAATACAATATAACGGATCCAGGACATTGCCAGTTTGAAGCGAAAAGCGTGGAGGTTTTCTTAATAGTTTTCTTATAATTTTTTCAACAGATATATGGAATAACCCTGCAGAGCTGGCCACATTAGTTTCATTGTTTACTTAGTGAAAAAAATGGTTGTCTGTAAAGTCGGTTTACTGACGATAGTTGAACGTGATAACGTTTGTGCTTCTTTGTGGCTCGTTCCGCGCTCTCGCTTGCACTTCAAGCCTTACATGGAACGCCTCAGAGCGAGGTAACGACGCATGACATCATGTTTTTTCGTGCGTGCAGCCGGCTCCATCGAATTATAAGACACACGTCAAAAAAAAACACTTGTTAGTGTATATGGGCCTAAGGCTTAAGGAAAAAAGCTTTATCAAACAACCATTGCAATACTAAGAAATAGTTTGTTTTGATTTTGATGACGGTCATCTGAATTTAAAATCATTTGAATTGTATCATTGCAATTGCGAACTCGTTTTCTCCGAACATCAATTCTGAACAATCTTTCACACTCGGCTTCCATTTGAAACTAAAACCAAACTGAACAGTGAGCTATTGCGGACTGAACAAGGTATAGTCAATGCATTAAACGAAGAAATGAAGCATCATGAAAAAGATGTCACAGTAAGTGGAAAAGGAATAAAATATGGACTGAACGGAGGAATAACGCATTATGAAGCCACCACACCAATAATAGAATATGAGTTTATCATGAAAAGCGACGTCCTAGCAATACTAACACAGATAGCATTTATCACTTACAGAATCGTTGTTGTGTTTTCTCTGATCACTTTTCTGTATGGAGTCCTAACAATGGTTGTGTTTCCAAAATCACGCAACTTCCGAAATTATGTTTATCTAAATGTTATTCTGGCGCAAACTTTGTATATTTGCTGTGGTTTTATTTTTAACTTTAATGTGATTATTGGTAACTATCCTCTTAGGTTATACTTTATTTATTTTTTCTCCACAGCCTTCCACTGCTGGTATTTCGTTGGATCCGTTTTAATTTACAGAGATATTGTCATAGTTTTCACAAATAGTATTACTAGAAAATATTTAATATGTAATGTATATGCTTGGGGCATTTCTGCGCTTCGTGTTATTGGGTTACTGACAATGAAGTATCATTTAATAAAGACGTGTTTTCAAGTAATATCGTGGATGACATTGTTGGTGGAACTGCTTTTATATTTGAGGGTGTTGTTCTGCTTGTGGAAGGGTTTTGGAGTAAGAAGACCAGGAGAACATCGTCGCAACATCCGAATTGCAACTTTAACATTCTTTATGGGTGGCTTTCCTGTACTTTTAGTTGTTATGCTTAGACAGCCTGTCTCCATTATGTGGGTACATGTCGTACTGAGATTGATATTTAATTTACTAGTTATGATAATTGATATAATCTTTATAATGTTAAAGCAAAATATGCGTTTATGGTTCGACCTGTTTTTTAAAAAGAAGAATTTATATAATAATATGTGTAATTTATAGAATTGAGTGTGAAAGTAAAATACTTTTTGGTTTATTATGGGCCCTCTACATACTCGCCGATGATAGACGAATGCCGACGGTGACAACGTGTAGAGGGCCTCATCGCCTATATTCGCCTGTCGTCTTCTATCCAAATAGTTCGGCGAATGTGTAGAGTGGCTTTCTGATTTAAATATTTAATTAGAGTCTCTACCAAGAATTAATCATTAATTAAGTGTGTAGTAATTTTAACTATCAATGAAAGTTAAATAATATTAAATGTATGACTAATAAAAATGTAATCAAATATGTTGTAAAATTTAATAAATGCATACTTTTTAAACGCGTTGGTTTTTGTGGTTTTTGGAATAAATCTAGATTGTGGACAGAATAAGCAATGCGAACGCGCTGAAGCTAGTATCTACATTTAGAGTACCTAGGTACTTTTTTTCGTGTCGCATAACCATCTGAGACTCACATGACAAAAATTGACATATTTACCACACCTCGGGTATCTAAGGGTCGATAAAAACGATTTATAGATAGCTCAACTGATCCAGGTCACTGCCAGTCGGAAGCGTGGCCAAAACACTGGCGGAATTACCATGCTGAATGGCAATGCTGATCCTCTGAGTCCCTGGTCAATTCGACCAGGCGTCATGAATGAATTTGAAGACGCGATGAGGTCTGGAATCCCAATGACCCAGGATCTCAACTCCAAATATTAAACCCTAAGTAAGTTCGTATGAGTCAGTGGCCAACTCTGGTGATGCAGTTTTTAGGCCGTTTTAAGGCCTCCGCCATGGCTTAACGACTTAAATAGCCGGGACCGAGAATTTAACGTGCCCTCCGAAGCACGGAAGCGCTCATATGAAAATGCCACTGGCGGTCACAACCACTTACAGACCGTTTCGAATGTTGCTTAACTTCGACGATCTATCAAGAACGACTAAGCAAGCACGACCACGAGCGCTTCATATTAAACCCAATCAATAGTGGATGCAGTCGGTGCGGGTCGCACGCAATACTTATTCCTTTGTGCTGGTTAAGATTATGACATTTAGCGGGCGTGTCTACCTTGATCCTTGACTTTATTGTCAACAGGGTCGTTGACATTTCAGCGATTACTAGTAAAAGGATACAACTACCTTACTGGCTTGTAGATTTATACAATGGATTGTGTTTAGGTAGTCAAATCTTTATGATATTATTTTGTTTAAATACCAACCGATTGCCGACATTTACTATGGTTTATCCCTAAACAATGATGCGCTGGTCTGACCGAATTCGCACCACACTCGACAACACGGTATTCAATGCTCTTCACACTGCCGGGGACAGAGGAAGATGGATAAACATCATCAGGGAGAAGGTGATACCCAAAGAAGTCACGACCCTCAGCATTGAGGAACACGACTCGAGGATCCTTAAACAACAAAAATCGGCCATTCAGTCAGAGCGAGTCATTTTCAAATTCTGTGCTTAGATGAGCTATTATTTATTTATTTATAATCAACCTGTCTCGTGTCGGAATTCTGGGCAAAGGTCTCCCTTAAACTCTTCCAATGGTGTTTATTCTCTGCGCGAGTTCCACCAAAAAAAGTTATTAATTTTCCGATCACGGCAAAAAGAAAGATAATGGCGCTTCGATTATCGTTACTTCAGTTTGTCCTATTAACTATTAAAGGACTTCTAATATTACCTAACATAGTTTTTATCGATTTGCCATCTCAGGTCACTAACTGTAAATAAATCATTCAGACCGGTTGCAGTACACTGGTTACCTACTTGATAAGTACTTGTACTAATTACGTAATGATGGCACTCGTAATTGTACAGTCATCTCTCATTTTCAACCAACTCCTTCTGAAGAATTTGTTTGCAGTGTTCGCCAAAGGGGTTATAGCTCGACTTTCAATCCCAAAGTTGCAGGTTCTGGATTGTTCGTTTCGAAAATTATATTTTTTTTAATAAGCTCTAAAAGGAAAACGTCATAGGAGAACTCGGAAGTCGAAGAACAAATCGAATACATGATTGAGTCAAGTGCACGCAAAAATACTCTGATACACTTGACACGACGCCCTGTTTCTTTGCCTGTTTTGTTGCCCTGATTCTTCACGGTATTGGTCGCGAAGGAACAGGAGTAAAATCACCTAGTTTTAAGACGTTTCAAAGTGATCCTAGCGGTCCTACTGAATAAATGCTTTTTGACTTTGACTTTGATGTCGACTCTACGTGGTAATAAGTATATTTTAAGTACGTTTAGACTTTATGGTGTATATATGTTAGATAAGGGTCGTAGTTTTTAAGTAACCTTGGCCCTGGGGCCAGGATCCAGGGTGGTCGAAAAGAAGAACTAGCCTAGCCTGCGACTCTAAACTTGTGATTCCAGTGATCCTATCGAATATATTATGACTTTGAATTATTTTATTTCAACGCTGCATCTTTTCTTCATCTTTGCACAGTTTACGTAGCCAAGGTTGTGTTGCAGGCCTTGTGTGAAAATATGCCCCAGTTTCAAACGCTTGCAATTTCGGAAAAACAATTATCCTTTCTTTGATAACATCAGAATGTTTAAAGTATTTCGTTGGCTTTGTTGTGATATATTAAATTATTTTTATCTTATTTTAGTTTTACTTATTGTTTAGACTAATTAGGGTATTGCTCTAGATGTTTATACAGAGTGACTACATAAGATACTCTAGGTTAAGTGGCGCCTTCAATTTTATAAAGATTGAATACATTTATCCTCTGACTAGATTGATATATAGATGTGTTTATTTTTGAAAAGATTACATTTTGTTCTGGTTAGTAGTGTCTTAAATCCTATGTTAGGTTTATCTTGACACTAGAGTTCTCTCATATAATTTATGAACACTAGTCCTGTGATATCATAAAAAAATCTGATCTAGTATATCAGTCATCACTTAGCACACTTAACACACGAAGCGCTCGTGGTCGTGCTTGCTTAGTCGTTCTTGATAGATCGTCGAAGTTTAGCAACGTTCGAAACGGTCTGTAAGTGGATGGGTGACCGCCAGTGGCATTTTCATCTGAGCGCTTCCGTGCTTCGGAGGGCACGTTAAATTGTCGGTCCCGGCTATTTAAGTCGTTAAGCCATGACAGAGGCCTTAAGGCGGCCTAAAAACTCCGTCACCAGAGTTGGCCACTGACTCATACGAACTTACTTACTTTTATCACTTATAACACAAGCTCTGCTAACTTTGGGGCTAGATGATGCTGTGTGCAAAAGTCCACGTTATTTTTTTTATCTATAAGCTTAGATGAGTACTCATGTAATGAACATTTGTGTAGAGATGACCTAAGCTGCGAGTTTCCTCACAAATCCTTCATAAACTAAACGCAATATTTATTTTAGTTACAATATTCCCATTGATCATTAATATTGATATAAGGGCGTTTCCTAATAAACAGGCAATAATTACTTCATATTGGGTTATCACAGAAAATTGTGTAAAATCACTACACTTACTTCTATTATTCAAAGAACTAAATTTTTGGAACAGTACCTTATTCGATTTTTTGTCTATACTAATATTATAAAGAGGAAAGATTTGTTTGTTTGTTAGGAATAGGCTCCGAATCTACTGGACCGACTTGAAAAATTATTTCACCATTAGAATCCTACATTATGCCTGATGAACATAGGCTATATTTTATCCCGGGAAAGTGATTATTTCCCGAGGGACCGGGGGTAACACCGCAACGGACAACTAGTTATAAATAACTCAAAAACTCCATCTCTAGATTTAACATACCTCTCTACCTTAGTCATTCGTCTATGTCCAGGGAGGTTATTCCCGTTCATTTTTTCGTTCGTTTGATGAATATTCGGATGTCTCTTGCTGCGAGCTATATTGTATTCGGTCGATAAGATCCATTTTAAAACACGCTCCTAACTTAAGACCATATATTCCAAACCGAAAAATTATCCCTTGAAGTCAGAAATCGCAGTAAGAACATCCGAATATTTATCAAACGAACGGGAATACAGTCCCAGATATCATTTGCGTATATTTTACATGATTTTTCTTTGTAATCGTTAGTACAAAGAGTTTTATTGACTCGGGGTACCTCTGACCTCATAGTAAGTAAAGTGCACACAGTTTAGAAAGGTTTTTAATAACTTACCAAGTTCAAGTTGAAAACGTTCATTGACCTTGTCAATTCAGAACAGTTGCATTTACTTCTTGTTTTAAAGAAAAAATATCACACTCAGCTTCATTTCTAAATTAAACCAAGCTGGAAAAATAGATAACTGGATATGTACCTAACTCTTGCCGGAGTGGTTACAGTTCAATATAGATAGATAGATAGATATAACTTTATTTGACAACACACAGACACAGGCACATTAGGTACATCAACAGAGAACAGGTACATACAGAAAAGAACTCGCCTCTCGCCTGTCATACTCGCATTCGAGAATCGCTTGAATAATACGAGTTTTTGTCTTAATGTAATCTCGCCTTTCGAGTTTTCACAAAAGACTAGTTACAGAATAAAAATATCTATTAAATAATAATACTTTATAACACCCAGATACAGATAAATATCTCCATTAACACGAATGTTTGTTCCGGAATCAGGGGCCGTATTCGCGTTCCTTTTTTCGTTCGTTTGATAAATATTCGGAGGCTTCCCACCACGATTTCTGACTTCTAGGGCCAATTTTTCAAACGTTAAAACATGGTAACCTAGGACCAAATATTCCAAACCGAAAAAAGTCAAAAATCGTGGTGGGAAGCATCCGAATACTCATCAAACGAACGAAAAAAGGACCGCGAATACGGCGTGGACCTAAGCGTGGAAGACAGAGCTACCAACTAAACTGTAACTGTCAGCATTTGGCATTACATTAAAGCAGGAGGTCAATAGACCTTAAAATAGATTCACTTTAGTGCATCACCCCTGACATTGAGGCAATACTTACTTTCAAGTTCATTCAATACATATTTTCGTGGTTCGGTAAAGACTGGGTAATGGTCGTGTTGTTATATAATTGTTTTAATTAATGATAATAATTAGACACGGAAACACTTAATTCACCCGTTTGTATAATAAAACTAGCTGCGCCCCGTGGTGTTTCCCGCGGTAACTTAGAATTCAGAGTAAAAAGGCAAAAACATTCCAATTGTAACGATTTTATGTTTGTCCAAATTAATATCTCGGGACTATGGAGTCTCAGAGCTTAACAAAAAAACAGCGGCACTCCAAGAGTGCCCACAGAAGTAAAAACTTGTACGAGGTTTCGGTTACGGTTCTAAACTTAAAATAAATAAATAAAAATAAAGTTATTGTCCTACTGAGACTTGAACTCGTGGTTTTTTAATGGAAGAGGGGACAAACGAGCAAGTGGCACCCTGATGGTAAGTGATTGCCACCGCCCACAGACAACTGCAGCATCAAGAAGCACTGCAGATGGTTGAACTTGTTCGCGAAGGAACAAGAGTAAAATCACCTAGTTTTAAGACGATTCAAAGTGAATTCAAAGTGATTCAAAGATAATTATAGAAAGAGACTGCTGAGATGGTCCTGCTCTTCGATCAGAAGATAGTTGATCGGTCCTGCTAAATAAATGCTTTTTAACTTTGACTTTGGTTGTCTCACTCAGAAGCAGAGCTCTATCGATGCGGCCTGACGATACAATATGTGACGAAATTAAGGTATAATGAGAGATGGTGTCGGGTTACCGTGGCTGTTAAGCCACGTGACTCGCGAAGCGAGTTTGATAATATAGAGACATATCCTTCAAAGGATATGTCTCTATATTATCCTTTGCAGATTTATATGGGGGTAATCAGATAGATGTCCAAATACATTGATACATTTTGCAGAAGTTAGTATCAGTTCTTTAACTGTTGTTTTGGGAAACTATAAAAGTTCAAGGCCGGCGCTTACCGGAACCAGTCACAGTAGTGTAGGAGATAGTAGTCTTTTTTATACAAGATAGACTCTATTGATTTTTTTTTTTTCGAGACGCGAAAATTTAGCATCTCCTTTAACTATTATACCAGATCATAACATAAAGATGTATGATCTGAGCTATTATTAACAATAATAATACAATTATTATATAAGATTATTAATGAAGCGATAGAACGCACTAACTTTTTAACATCTAAAGAGAACAACCAATTTTTTGGCAGTTTTATAATAATTGTGTACAAAAAAAGGACCGTCTGATTTTTTGCTTGGGTATTAAATATTGTTTTTAATGCTTGAACATGTTTAATGTATGAATAAATATGAATAAAGTATTTTATTTATCCTTTTTAATTATGGTTGCATATTTCGAAAAAATATATACATCAAAAACCGGTCTACGAATTTTGAATTTATAAAAACTTTTTGTAATCAGCTTGCTAACGAGACCTTGTCCGGTGACCTCTACAAATTAATCTTTTCGTTCTACGCCTTAATTATGTTAATATTTTACGCAATTTTTGTTTATGTTTTCTTACGATAAGCTTATTTTCTTGAACTGCATTACACTAAAATAAACTAAAAGAACATTGTAACATTAAAATGGTTTTCTTTATTTAACGAGGTGATGTGATCAGAGGCGAAAGAAATCTGATACTATGATCACGGGACAAAAACGCGGCTGTTCACGCTATAAAAGTATAGCAATAAATTAGTACGTAGGTACTAGGTGTATATAGATACACAGAAAAATAAAGCTTAATATTATTAATCGTTATTTATTACTTTAAATGCCTACTATTATTATTTCAACTCAGATTTCAAGAAGACGCCGTGAAAACAAACATTTATGCAACATTTTGCAACGTAAACAATGCTGTATTCATTTTGGCAGTGAATTTCAATTTGCAATACAGTGTAATAAATTGTTCATGTAATTTGATAATTCTGAAATGGCGATATAATATTATGTCATCAGATTGTGTGTCAGCTTCAGGTCTAAGTCACTATCGTTTAATGCACGCTCCATCGGCTGTACCTTTCAAATACCCCAGTAAGTATAGATTTGCATTAAGAACAGAGTAATAAACCATAAGAAACACCCTAATTTTACCGAAGTGTGAACAACTAGCTGGCCACCGCAGTATTACCAGCGTTCCCTCGGGAAAACTTCACTTCCCCGGGATAAAATATAGCCTATGTTCATCGGGGATAATGTAGGATTATATTGGTGAAAGAATTTTTCAAATCGGTCCAGTAGTTTTTGGAGCCTATTCATTTCAAACAAACAAACAAATCTTACCTCTTTATAGTATTATAGTATAGAAAAACATAAAAGTTGACTTTGATCCATTCATTCCTCGGGTATTCAAAAAAATTTATGTGAAAATACACGATACATATTTACTGTTTTTATGTTAATCTAAAAGTTTGAATGAGTAAACACATGAAGTGTTTAAAACTATGAAAACATTACGAGAATTTCTGAAAAATAAACACGCTTGATAATTAATACGTAGCATGCACTTCATGAACCAAAAATACATATTTAATCAATAAAATGGAAAGAATTAAACTCTCGAAAGAAATGCCATGCAAAAACCAAGATTTACTTTGCAATAATATTTTTATTAAGAAATGAAAATTCTTATCAAAATTTTCGATTACGACGGGATTCCAACTCGCGACGATCAGACGATCCTCCCAAAGCCGGAGAGCCTTCAACCGCTTGGCCACGGAACCCTCACGTCAGACTCGAAATTCTTGACAAGCTCATATTTATCGGTTAGCGCCATCTACACGTTTCCCTCAGTGAACTCATGCTCATTGTCCAAAGTTACATTCAGAATCAGATATTTTTAGGATCGAACACGTCAGTGGAATGTATTTTGTCATTATCGATACGATATCATCACAAATGCGTCATAATTAGTATATTTCGTAAGAAACCATAAACAGGTTACATGCAATCATCTCGGCTTAAAGCTTAGTTGTGTGACATAAAACCCTGACCTACGGGTGTACTCGTAGCTTCGAGAACAAGAAAAAACATTTCTCTAAATAAATTAGAAGACTATAGCTAGCTGTACTACTCTGTAACTAAATATAGTTTTGTATAAGATAGGTTTCGTGTTTCTCATGTATGACAGTTCACGTAATTCTTGTAAGATTAGCGCATTATGACATGACTATAATTTCTAACTATAGTTATCGTATTCTATGCGCACTGCAAAAAATTGAAATCAGCTTCCAGCGTCTGTATTTCCGCTGAGCTACGATTTTGTTTTTAAGAAGAGAGTTAATAGGCATCTTCTGGGTAGGCCCGCTCCATCGTAGATCTCATTCTTGCCTATGTAAGTTTCGAGGTCAAGAGCAGACCTATTCATTAAAAAAAAATCTCAAGGAGCTGTAGGTATTAGAGTGACAGATCTTGGATTTCATCCGATCGTTGATACATACTTAGTTTCTAATCCTTATCGTGATTTTTGTTTCGGATACATTGACAAATAGCCCAGTGTCCATGAGCACGCACGTGACTCGCACGTGACCTATTCGAATCCAAGAATTTATTCTCATCTCAAAAGGCCCAACGCACCTAAAGAAGGCTTCACTTCCAAAATTGACAGGCTTAACTATCAACAAATATTTTTTTTGTTGTATGCTCACATTTAACCATCGAATATTATATCAACTTCATCATCAAATATTTATCTTTGACATTAAATTAAAATAAGCAATTTCCTTTGAAACGTGTTTTAAAATCCGGTGATCTTTGCATCCAACATCCCGTTGGCACACATAACTTTATAATACAGCAATACATTAAACAAATTGTATGAATTTAATCTTCAATCTACATTTTTTATCGACCTATTGTGTCCCGCTGCTGGGTAAAGGTCTTCCCCATTTTCCACCATGCCCCTATCTCTGGCGATCTTCAATCTACATAAAGCTGCGTACAGACTACGCGTATTCCAAGCCGCGAATAGTCTGCAGCAACGCGTACCTATACATTTTGACAGTTTCACATCGACTCGCGCGAGTGTGGAACGGATGAACCCGTAGCCTGAACGCGTTGTCCGTACAAACTTCAAAAACTGTACCTAATCTAAAACAATGAATCATAAATGAATGCTTAGAATCATAGTATGAATGTCTTTCGAATTGTTTTACATCAAATCATTATCGTTACTCATGATAATAGTTTACTTAAAACAAACAGTTTACAAAGTATAATCCCACAGTTTATGAGTTTGTTTAGTTGTTTGGATGTTTGTATGTTTGTGTTTCAATCATGCCTAAACCAGTGAACCGATTTGGATGAAACTTGGAATAGGCGTAGATAGTGACCTGAGATATCATAGGCTAATCAAAATGTTGGTACGAAGCAGGCGAAGCCGCGCGCAGAAGCTAGTGTAAAAATAAATTTGAAATATTGAGACTAGTGATGAAACTTTCCGAAGTACGGAAGCGCTCATTCCTAAGACCCCTCGCAGACTACAGACTTTCTATCGGCCGATAGTTCGACGGGATATACTTCGGCTCGTTATGAGGATGGAGAAGTATAGCCCGTCTCAACTATCGGCCGATAGAAAGTCTGTAGTCTGCGAGGGGTCTTATTGCCACTTGCGGCCATCCATTTTGTGACAGAAGGTCGTTTGATTTCGATATTAAAGAATAAGGTACACAATGAACGCGACAAAACTTGAATAATAACCTGTTAAAAGACTGGGTGATAAATAAGACAGATATCCTCATAAGTTAACTGTTACTATACCAAGTATAAATTAAAGTTGACCTCTTGGTGTCAACCACATCAACGAAACTTCAGTGTCTTAATCCAGTTCGCGAGGTATGCCTAAAATTGGATTGAATTTATTTCCGCGTTCGATTTAATTGACACACGCAAGGACTCGGACCTTTTCAATGTTACTCTCACGAAACGAACGTTTCCTTAACGCAACTGGTTTTTTTAATTTCGGGACAAAGATAACGCCTGACAAACACCAATTTATCAAAGCAGGTGATGTTTATATGTGTCAAATTAGTATTAGCCTCATTGGCTCATTCCCAGAGGTCCACGACTCGTTCGGACTTTGATTCAAGATGGGTCCACGACATTTTAAAATAAATCATATTTCCTTGCCCAAAGGATCCATGGAATTCATGTTTTCTTTATCCGTGATCCCAACCCAAGACGGAAGAAAGAATTAATCGAAGAAGAAAACCTATTCACGAATCCTTAACCAAAAGGAACAGCCCATTTAGCCATGATACAAGTTGAAATAGAATAGAAAACGATTAAAGACATAAGCGCAGGAGGAGCGTTATTTTTCGAATATATTTCTATTCTATTTCTATTTGTAAAATGGCTAGAGGGGCAGACTATTTTACGTAACAATATTGTAGAGCAAAGCCCTCTGCGGCAGCTAGTAACTAGGCTATCTTTAACACTGGGCTATAGGCTGTTATGATGATGAAAGGCTTACGTGAGACCGAATTTTATGCGACAATTTTCGATACTGATGAAATTGACGTTATTTTTAGAGAAAATTTTAATGTCATTATGCAGTCCGATGCAACACGCTTAAAGATCTCGAATAACCTCGATCTTAATTTAAAATGTCAATATTTACAAAATCATTGTCATGTGAGAGAAAATTTCGAAATTATCTAAATCAAGTTCAAGAATTCAAGGTTAAATAAATAAATAATGCTGGACTTTTCACACAGCATCATCTAGCCCCAAAGTAAGCAGAGCTTGTGTTATGGGTACTAAGATGACTGATATACTACTTATATACTTTTTGTTTGTAAATACATACATATTATACATAGAAACACCCAGACCCGAGACAAATATTTGTAGATCATACAAACATTGGTCCCGCCGCGGGGATCGAACCCGAGGATCGAGGTTTCGATGATCGCGAGAAAAATTAAGAAGCGCTAAGATTTGGAGACGAAAAAGAGTATTTATACAGAAAAGAATTAGACTAACGTTATAAGGGCACGAAAACAAACAAACATTATCACGACTGAGACTTTAGTGTATTCCAAATCATTTGATGATTGTTAATAAGATGTCTTAGGGGTAGTCACAGGCATGTCTGAAGTCTAAATAAGTAGTACATATTTGGCGAATTTGCTCTTTTTGTATAAGTACCGATAATGCACTTGAAGAATAATTTCACTGTAGTAAGAAAAGTCCATTTCCTGAAAAATACATTCGCGGTCTGTTTAGTTTTTGATAAGAAAATTCACATACATACATACATAAAATCACGCCTCTTTCCCAAAGGGGTAGGCAGAGACCACGGATCTCCACTCGCTACGATCCTGACACACCACTTTCGCCTCATTCACTCTCATTACATTCTTCATACATGCTCGTCGGTTTAGGGTACTTTTTACCTGGCCCTTCTCCAAAATGTCGCCAATTTGGTCAATTTTATCAATTCAAATACATGTGCTTGAAAAAGTACTTCTGACTACACATTAATAATATCTTAGAAATGAAAAGAATATCTAAAAATATTTACCTATCTTATTGTTGTTTTAAAGTATTGCTGCAACAGGACTTGTATGACGCTCTGTCACATACAATTAAAACTAGGTTAAAAGGATCAAACTTAGAAAAATCTAAATATCATTTTTTATTAAAATTTATCAATTCACGATAAGTGTCGCATGACTTTATACAAGTTATCACGTCACGGTTGAATCGATTTCTTTGTGACGATTCAAACGTTGATATTTTATGCAATTTGTTAAACAATTTTTAATTAAAAGCTGACTTCGATACTGCTGTTTGAATAATTATATTCTATATTAGTAGATTTGCGTGTAAATGAACGGTTGATTGGTGATCGGCTACTAGTAGTATACCGATTCACTGTTGATCGGAGTGTGACATTTTGCACTTTATTTGCTTTTCATATCCTGGATTGTTATATGAATCTTATTATTCTCGTATTTTGAGCAAGAAAAAAGATTGATCAAACTGTGTGATACAAAAAAAAATTAATCCAATCACAAACTTCAAGAAAATTTTAGCAAAATAGATTTTAAAAATATAACGTACCAAGATTTTCTCTAATGGATTTTAAATTTAATTTAAAATTTATCTTGTAAATGTATTAATTTTTCAATAATTATCGTATTTGTAGTATTTTATGAGTTAGCACGCGACGCGTCTGCTTCGAGCCGAGCGCGCGCGCAACGCGTTTGTGCAAGGACTCAGGCCTATTCCATTACGAGGGGGGCAATGGCGAAAGTTTAACCAAATAACCACCTATAAAAACACACAACACCGATCGCTCTGTATCCAGTTCGATTCCCGACTCCACACATCGTTGAGGAGCAATATGAAAACGACGGTGAGTTTTATCACCAGAAGTTTAAGTGCAGTGATGACTTCAAAAAAGTGATGTGAAAATCTGTGTCTTGGACTTCGTGTTTCAAAGTGTCTGTGTTTTGTGATTTGATCACACTTTTTTGAAGTCAACACTATGGATTATGTTTATAGAAGTGACCTAGTTTGAAATATTTAAGACAAAAAATCTAAAATCTGTAAAAATTCAGTGATGTGATTTATTTTTCGGCATATCTAATTTAGGCAGTTACAAATTTTGTTTCCAATATTCATTATCCATTTAAAAACAACGTGAATTCATTTTAAAAGACAAATTGTCCCCACTATCAATGCTCTCCATTATTTCAATAGGTTTCAAACAAGCAAATTGGCTTTATGCGTATTTTTAAAAAGAAAATTCAATTTCTATTTCTATTTCGATTGCATAAACTAACCAGTTCATCTTATTTCACATATTAAATAACAGACAACTCCATAAAATCCTCAAGTAGCAACTGAGGGTAGATTGCATCACAAAGGCAAAACTAGACCTAGCCAAACGAGTACTAACTAGGAAGACAAGGCAATCCAGGAAACCAATACCTGATCTGCCTTGGTCTTTCACTAGGCTACTTAACCGACAACCGTTTCGTAATTACGTGGTATTTAAAAATTATGCCACTAAAATTCATTGTTCTGCACAAAATAAGAATAATAAAATAATGCATGTAAACTAATTATATTCTTTGGTCGGTTAAGTTAATATAATACTCGGTTTTATTGTATTACAGAAGCGATGTATTTTAGTCCTATTTCAATTAAAATCTTGAATTCCTCAGAATATCAGAGAATGTCTACTGTACCTTGTAGATACAGTCAACAGTCCTATACATTTATTTCAATTATATAACTTTAGTGAATTAAAATTTTAAGGTTGAATAGTGCATGAAAAGTTGGGCACTAGAAACACATATTTTTAACCTATTTCGATTGAAAACTACTTAAAATTTGAATACTGCAGTCGACAGTACACTAAAAACAAATAACATCGACATAAAGAATTTCCTAGTTCACCTTATACAGACTCAGTTATGAGCTAGATCTAGGCTAACCTACTGAATATTTAATGTATATAAAATCATGCCAGGTGTGAGTCATTCTCGCACCAAAGACTTCAGTACTACCATACAATGAATGCTTTGAAACACCGTTTATGGCAACCTTATTAATTTGTAGCATTCATTTAATTATTTGGTACTTATATTTTATGTGACTTCAGTATAATTTATCACATAAAGTTATTTTTTGCTTTTATTAGAAGAGTTAAGAAATTTTTTAAATTAAAAATATAGATTTAAAGATATGGGAGACAAACTTAATAAACAGAGAATTCTTAAGCACCTAGTATTAAACCTGGTATGATGATATTCCTGAGTGTAAACTGTCAAAAATTAACTGTATGGTTATTCTTGGTTTCCGAGAAATAACTTTATGTCACGATTGATGGTAAGGTTATTAGAAAATTGACCAATACTTAATTGTAGGTATGGGTATGAATGGGTTTGCGTTTAAAGGAAGTACAAAATTACCTTTGCCTAGTTAGCGAAGTTGAGAAAATGTCAGAGCTACCGGTTGAACATTCAAATATTAAAATTATAAAAATTCTATGCAAATTCATATACAGCTCAAGATGGAAAACGGAAAAGTAAAAAACATTCCTCAATATACTGTTTAGTAAAGATATTTTATTCTTTACTTAAATTCAGAGCCTATCAAAACGCCAAGATAACCATCTTATGCCAGATAAAAAAAAACTTACTATACTTACTACCAGATTACTCTACCTATTTCAAAAGTCCATCAAGTCTCACGACCTCGTTTAGTTAGTAGTGATTAGCATCATGTTGTCCGACTCTTTGTTTAACAAACGTTTGTTTTGGTACCATCTAGATTTTTGAAAGACGTTAATAAACTTCTCGTTATGTTTGCTTATATGATCCTTTTTATCAGATCAAGCAGTCGTTTTTATCTCAAAAAAATCAGAGCAAATGGAACTCATGTTAGCAAGCGCGGACACCGCTGATCTCCATTTTAAAATTTACACAATACAATGGAAAAAAGCCAAAAAGATTTCTCTTGTGACCCTTTCAACCATTTAAAGAATAACTTAAACTGTTTGTAAACAAACGCACGTGCTGACAAAAGACCGCAGGCTATTAATACAGTTTATACAATACTAGAGAGCCGTGTTGGCCGAATGGGGTTGTACCTCGACTTTCAATCCGAAGGTCGTGGGATCGAATCCCGGCCGTGCTTCAATAGATTTTGCGTTTCGTAAAATTTATATGCGCTTGAACACGAGCTCTGAACGGTGAAGGAAAACATCGTGAGGAAACCAGTTAGTATTCTTATAGGCGGCGATGGGTTTGCAACCTGTCACGCATGGAATACTAACTTCTGCAAGATGTGGGCATGTATCAAAAATATGTATTTGTACATGCCTCTGACTACCCCCTTAGACATCTTCAAAGGTTCTGGAGTATAAAGATCTGAGAGAATGTCTACCGCGCCTTGGTGGTCGTGATCCTGTTATTAAACAATACTAGTACGAAATTCGTTGTAAATAACGTAACGCACTATTTAGCCAACACTGACGAGCTCAATCGTGTTTGGAGTTACAAAAGCAGATACACAGGACTGTCAGTTCGGTCAAACAAAAAAAAACAGTTGAAATGAACACTTGATTGAGAGGTTCATAGTCTAGTAAATATCCATTGAATTACTTATGTCTGATTTTGGTTTCATAGACAGCAAGGAACTCTAATATTGAAATACTCTGTCATGCTTGTTGAAGCGCTCGTGGTCGTGCTTGCTTAGTCGTTCTTGATAGATCGTCGAAGTTAAGCAACGTTCGAATGGGTCTGTAAGTGGATGGGTGACCGCCAGTGGCATTTTCATCTGAGCGCTTCCGTGCTTCGGAGGGCACGTTAAATTGTCGGTCCCGGCTATTCAAGTCGTTAAGCCATGACGGAGGCCTTAAGGCGGCCTAAAAGCTCCGTCACCAGAGTTGGCCACTGACTCATACGAACTTACTTACTTTTTTATGCTTGTTGAAAACAGAAAACACACGATTTTATATTCTAGAAACTAAATTGTAACAGAGGAAAATGAATAAAAAATTATTATAACCAAAAGGTTCATCATCCAAAGGTTGTCTGGAAGAAATCGCTTCTAAGCGATAAGACCGCCCATTGTACATTTTCTGGTTGGGTTCTATTGGTTCTTATGTTGTTTTGTAATTATTGTGTACTATAAACTTTTTCATTCATTCATTCATTATTATGAAAATCCTATAAATATTATAAAGGCGAAAGTTTGTAAGTATGGATGTATGGATGTATGGATGTTTGTTACTCTTTCACGCAAAAACGGCTGGACCGATTTGGTTGAAATTTGGTATGTAGATAGGTGATACCCTGGATTAACACATAGGCTACTTTTTATCCCGATATTCCCGCGGGAACGGGACTTACGCGGGTGAAACCGCGGGGCGCAGCTAGTATTTAATAAATTGTTTTCTATTATCTCTATGTGCTTAAGATTTGTAGCAGATTGAAGAAATTAATCAAAATCAATCTATTTATTAATCATATAAAAATCTATAAATCAACAAGTCTGAAGAATTCGAACATCATATTTTATTATCTAAGACCCCTCGCAGACTTCAGACTTTCTATCGGCCGATAGTTGAGACGGGCTATACTTCTCCATACTAATTACAAGCCGAAGTTCTGTCTCAACTATCGGCCGAAAAGTATTACCGAAGTATGTATATGTTTTTTCGGCTGTGTAGAGACTCTAACAAGGTAGGTATAGCCTATTACACGATCAACGATTAAGTGGATTAGGTAACAAAGGAAAATGCTAGTAAAACCCATGGGAAACAACGCATAAAGTGATCGTGATCCAACTGTGAGATAGTTGCGGCAATTGACAAAGTCGAGGAATACTTTGTACGAGTAGAGTGAGGAAACTATTGGAGAAATAAATAAATAATGCTGGACATTTCACACAGCATCATCTAGCCCCAAACTAATCAAAGCTACCAGATTATATGTAGGTATACCTGTAAGTAGTTCTGTGAGAACAGTACGCGAACTAAATTGAAATTAAGGTGCTTTGTATTTTCCAATAGGCTTACCTACCTACCTATACCTATGTAAAGTTTTAAGTTTTAAGCTAAAAGATTAGCTAAGCAAAAGAGGGGGATAAGTTTTAGTGATTATTCGCGTTCCTTTGGTCCTAAGGGGTCGAATCTGGTAATAATAGAAGGAACCAGATAACTGATATACTACTTATATACTTTTTGTTTGTAAATGCAAACATAAAATACATAGAAACACCCAGACCCGAGATAAATATTTGCAGATCATACAAACCTTTATCCCGTGGCGGGGATCGAACCCGCAACCTTCTGCGCCACAGAGGTCGTCAAAAAACCTAAAAAAAACCCATTCTAGCATGGGCCTGGCGAAATTCAATATTGTTTTTTAGCTCAGAAATTAGAGAGAGAACCTTTCTCCTTCTCTCTCGCTCTCTAACTTTTACTATTCTTTCCTTCTGAAAGGCTTTGGCTACAAAACTCCATCGGCAGAGTTGGTCTCTCGTTGAAGAGTTCATACGAACTAACTTTATTTACAAAGATTTTATTGTCTTTTCGCAAAAGCTTCAGTAGATTTTTTTTAAACTAAATTCAAAAAGTTATATTATCTAAGAACTGATTTCACTCTAAATTACTATTAATTTAACGATATAAACTTTCCTATAGCAGTTTCATAATCAATTTAGCAGACCACTGAAAGTAATTCAATTTTCCTAAAATTGTAACTAAACCACTCTAAAAGGAAAACTTGTGAAACTCAATTTTCCGGAAGCGCTTTATTATTAAAAGTTACCGGAAAATTGTAATAGCTACGGAAATTGAAAACTAGATATGAACAATTATTTAAATTTCCCGGTCTCTACTAATAATTGAATTATTGCGAAAACTGAAATTTATAATTGTTGTAATAAATCTAAAGATTGTATGAGCATTGTGTAAATTATACTTATGTATTATCTGGTATATACAAAGTATATTTTGAATTATTTTTACAATTTCGGAAACATCAATTCAAGATATTTTCCGGAATCGAAGTCCCCCAACGATATAACTATACTCGTACATACATACGGTAAGCATTTTCTCAGATCTTCAGTTTATTTCATGTAATGAGTTTTTAGAGGCTTCCAAACATACAAGACTGTATATTACCAACTTGAAAAAATTTTAAACTAGGAATTGTTTGAATACCAATCTTGTATAAAGGTGAGTTTTTGGCGCACTCAAAAACTCACCCTGTATAGGCTCCTACCCAAAAACGTCTCTAACTTCTAAAAGCTAAGCGAACTACAAGAACGCATGGTAAAGTCTACAGCATTTTCATAAGCATTGTACCATATAGCTCATTATGACGTATAATTATTGCAAATCGGTAAATACGCGTTACATGCATTGCAAATATAAATGATGACAGTTCATCAGGGTTGCGCAAGCGGCGGCGCAACTCCCATGGCACTGTGTTGCCAACAACGTGAGAATTTGTAAGGTGGAAAAACATGAAACAGTTTGGTTCACAAATTATTATTAATGACCATACGTTCAACTAATCTTAGAAGTATCTGTGGTTGACAAGAATTTCATGCTTTTTCTTTTCGTGTTAATAGTTCTTTCGAACCAGTGTGGTGGAAGTTTAAGTGCACTTGACACATGCACTTCATTTGTGTTTAGTTGCGAAAGTTTTTTTGTAGTTCGCTTATCTTCTTTATGTCAAACAGAATTGCAAATATTTTGTAAATGGCTACACTATGAGACTAGTCAGTTGTCAGTTAAATGCGAATACCAAAGTAAACACTAACGAAAGTGATGATAGGTTTAGGTACAGTAAACTTTACAAAAATCGAGGGAGTCTGCTATATTCCATATCAAATAAAATGTGAAGACAATCTTATAGGTTTATATGATGTTTTGTTTTTGAAGACGACAGTAAGCTTTGACCTTAGACCGTGATAATAACCTAGTATTCAGATATCGACAAAATTATAATAGAATTTTCATAAGATCTTCATGTTGTAATCAGTGGCAATGAAAATATGAACTAAGAGAATCCTTGTAAAAAAAAATTATTTTTATTTGTTCAGACTTTCTTCAGAATATTAAAATATAATCTAGTCGGACATTCTATTGATACATCTACGAGAAATCCATTACATGAACCATCTGTATGTATATCATCCTCTATTTCTTTCTTAAGTCGCTAACTTAAAAACTTGAAATTTTTGTATTGTGACAAATTTTATATGGACTAAGTCGGCTCAATATGACTTCTATTACTTTCATGTCATTAACCTGAAACTACCGTCCTTTGAAGATACAGTATGTTTCGTTTCGTTTTAAAACCATAAAAAATCTTATACGCACAGAATAGTTTAGCAAAACCAAAAGGAGTAAGTAGGAGTAAAGGAGGAATTTATAGAGTTTGAAATACACTCCAAAAGAGCCTAGATTACCTTAGTATCTAAATAGGCTATACAAGTGCTTATTACCCTTAGTCAAGTCCCACGCAATGTGATGCAATTGAGATTACAATCTTCGCTAATCTACAACCATTACTTATACATTGAGCCATTGGCCGGATGCTGGGACATTTAAATGATAAATGATTCTGGTCAAATTGCTAACTAAAATAGGTTATCTATTACTTCATCACGCTTAATTCGAGAGTTGGTTTGCTTGTGTTCACTCAAAGCCATAGTTTATTCATTTCGAGTCAATGGGTACTCTTATAGATCAGTCACCTCATCTTCCGTTGGAATCCTGGTGCAGGAAAATGGGGCAACATATAACTAATTAAGAACAAAACTTGGAATAAACTTATTAGCAACAATTGATAGGCAACAAAACATTAGTTATATTAAAAGAAAAAAGACGAAAAGGACGCCACTTGTACATGGTCGACATTCCCAGAGTTCGTACAAAGCGTTTTGAGTCTACATTTTTCATACGCACCGCCAAATTGTGGAACTCATTGCCGGGCTCTGTATTTCCCGAAAAGTACAATAAAGGGGTCTTCAAATCAAGACTAAATAGGTTCCTTCTAGGTAAGCATGCTCCATCTTGGACCTCACTACTGCTTAACATCAGGCAGAGTGAGGTCAAATGCTGACCTATTTAATTAAAAAAAAAAAATGGTTGTGACTTTTGAATTAATGAGTAAACCTAGTTCGTGAAAAACGATTGAACATAGATCCTAAGAGATGGATGTATCTCACATCCAATTACATTGTATTTTTAGACATTATACATTCAATCATTCTCGCGTTCGTTTTAAAAAGGCTGATTACTAACAAAATGTAACACATTTAGGTAATGCACCTTTGCGTATAAATGCTCTACTTAGTATTTCCTCAGTTTTTGAGTAGCTCGCATGAGTGGTCTGTTACTCAATATGATGGATATCAGTTATCTATATTCAGTACAGTCAGTATAAAACTATTTAGCCTCTTAGACCTGCTGAACTTTTAACTATGTTCAAAGCACGACAGTGTGCCCCGTTGTTGAATGTTTATTGTATAAATTATGCCCTAGTGCTTTAGAATAAATTATGTTTAATGGCCTAAGTTTTTGAATTATTTTTTATTTACAAAAAAAAACCTTTTTTTTTGTAAATAAAAAATAATTTCAACAAAAAAACTCTCAAATTATTTTAAGGTCCTTCACCAAAATTTCCTATTTCTGATATTGATTTTATTAGCTTAGTACGTTCATGTAAATTCAAATATGACTGTACCTATTGCCGTAACGATTGCTAGGGTATAATTTTATGACTACCAAATATTTCATCAACATTATAACACCAATCAACGAATACATAAATACGTACATAAATCAAAACAACTATCATGCTTATGTAAGTTGTCAGATAGTGAACTTGGCAAAGACATGCAATCTCATCTTGAACTTGGTAGATCATTACAAGACTAGTCAAATGGATTACCCAAAGACATTATTAATTCAAAAACACATACTTAAAACATCAAATTATTACCCAGATTTTTTTTGTTCAACTAGAGATAGTTCCAAAATATACGAAAGGCGACAGAGTCCTAATAAAAAAATATTTTGTTCCAGATCTGCTTAGTTTTCCTGCTGGTAGCCGCGGCGGCTGCCGGCGAGAAGAAGACGACAGACAAGAAAGCCGAGCCGCTGGACAAGAAACTTGACAAGCGTGGTCTTCTGAACCTCGGCTACGGGTACGGTATAGACGGGCTGGACATCGGGTACATCGGCAGCGGACACGGTCTTGGTGGAGCCTACAACGTCATCGATGATGGCTACCACGGCTACCACGGCTACGGTCTCAACCTAGGACACCACACCGATGTCACCAAGACCATCACTTTAGTCAAAGGCGTCCCTGTCGCTTACCCCGTCGACAGACCCGTCCCGTACCCCGTCGAGAAACACGTCCCGTACCCAGTGAAGGTCCCCGTGCCCCAGCCCTACGAGGTCATCAAGCACGTGCCATACCCAGTCAAGGAGTACGTGAAGGTTCCCGTACACGTGCCAGCTCCTTACCCCGTTGAGAAGAAGGTGCCCTACCCCGTGCACGTGCCCGTCGACAGGCCCTACCCCGTCAAGGTTCTGGTTCCCCAGCCCTACCCCGTTGAGAAGCACATCCCATACCCAGTGAAGGTGCCCGTTCCCCAGCCCTACCCTGTTGAGAAACACGTGCCATACCCTGTCGAGGTCAAGGTCCCAGTACCCCAGCCCTACCCCGTCATCAAGCATGTTGGAGTTCCCGTGAAAGTCCCCGTCGACAGGCCCTACCCCGTGCATGTACCCGCTCCTTACCCCGTCGAGAAGCGCGTACCTTTTCCCGTTGAAGTTGAGAAGCCAGTGGCTTACCCCGTCCATGTTCCCGTAGACAGGCCTTACCCCGTCCACGTTGAGAAGCCTTACCCCGTCCCCGTGAAAGTTCCCGTGCCTGAGCCTTATCCAGTGTACAAGCACGTGCCGTACGCGGTCGACAGACCCGTGCCCGTGCCCGTGAAGGTCCCCGTCGACAGGCCCTACCCCGTGCATGTCGACAGGCCTTACCCCGTGGAGGTCGAGAAGCCCTACCCCGTGCCCGTCAAAGTCCCCGTGTACGTCGGCCACGAGCACGGACACGAACACAGCCACTTAAGCCTGGGCGGTTCCTACTACCACCACTAGACTAGTTTAGCATAATCAAGTATTTCACCAGAATTATTTATAACTCTCGCAAATTTCTGACAGATGGCCGGGACACCAGCAAAACGACCATTTTTGTAAATAATGTCATGTTTGTTTGGACGTACGTGTACGTAGTGATATTAAAAGGTTACCAATTTTAGGTTAAGTTGTACGAAAAGCTATGAAAATAAAGATCTTTGTAAAACTTCCTTGTTTTATTTTAAGTGCATTTGAATAGAATTGGATAGGAAGAGAATTAAGTAGCTGTGACTAATAGACAACAATAGGTGACCTTCACACTGTTTAGCCACGTTGAATAACTCGAAATTCTCAGATTATGTTGAACGCGAAAGCCCGCTGGGGTCAAAGAGCCTATGTGCTTAAACTGTGAACTTGTTTTATATTAAAAATTTCAACAAACATGTATGACTCACACGTAGATAAATAATCGAACATTCATATTTAGCAGTTTGTTCGATGGTAGCCACGGATTGTCTTAATCGTGGGTTGCAATCCCGCACGGGTGCAATTTTTGGGAGTGCATTTTATTAATTGAAAAAAATATTAAAACAAGTTTGTAGCTTCAAAAGCATATCATAAAAAAAAAATGTTTATATTTAGAACTAAATTATTAGAACGATAGAAAATAATATTCAAATTGCTTAGGATTATGCATAATAGGAATGTGATCAGAACACCCACTTGCATTACAAAACTAGTTCGTACAATTTATTTACGTAACTTTTACTATATTTAGACATTGTAAGATATTTAAATTCGTTTTCTCAGACGTAAACTCCGATCTGAATAACAAATATGGCGACCATTACTTGTGTAATCGAGATAACTGTGTTCGTTTCCATGAAATGCAAATACAGTCGTTTAACTTGTCGGTGTAAGAAAACTGGGTTTAAAATAGGTTTTATAGTGTTGCTCAATACTTATTTCGCAAATATTTTCAGTATTTGTGTTAAAAACAAGGTGTATTTGATTTTAAGATTGAGTTGATTTTATGTACTTAAGTAAAAAATCATAGAAAGAGTATTTAGCTACAAATCTGGAAATCTGCGGTCTTTGCCTACCCCTATGGAAAATACATACCTACTTACCTATATGTAGGTACTTTTTTATCTAGGTACTAATCATCAAAACAATTTTTGCTTGCGATAATTATTTAGTAGCAATTTCATGTCAAATACAACATAGAAAAATCTGTACGTAAAATTCTATCAATTATAATTAAATTCTACAGCATTTGCCATAGTATTAATAAACGTTTAACTTAAATTAAAATATGCATGAGTGAATGGGACTAAGGTTATAAGGACCAGATCATACTGTATTTTTCCATAATAGTTGTATCTATTTTCCTTGCGTTTTGCATAAGTCAAGGAAATTACTGAAATACAATTTTTCTAATAAGATACTCAAGAATTATTGTGTTATTAGTCACACACATCATTAAAATCGGTCAACCCTTTAAGCGGAGAAAACTGAACCACCGCTGGTTAAATACTTTGTTGCACACAAATGACAAAAAAACAGTAAATCATGGAAATTACCCTATTAAGCAATTTCTCCTGCGACCAAAAAAAAACATTCTAACAAAAAATGTTTTCCATCCGCCTTGGAGAACATTTTACATACAAAAAAGTTAGGCCACGCCCATATTTTGTTCGATGTTTGATGTTAGGTGTTAGAAAACACAAAAACAGTGTCGCAGGAGACCCGGCTTTATCACAAAATTTGTATACAATTGGCGAGAATAAAATGCCGAAAGCATTTTCTACCTACTTGTAATAGTTTTTAAATTATTGCTCCACTACTAGGATATACCAAAAGACTATAATCCGAGTGTCTGCGTTAAGTCCTCGAGTATTTCGGTCACATAGCAAGGAAAGATGGGGACAACCTCGAGAAGCTGATAGTGACCGAAAAATAGAAGGAAAAATACCTCGTGGGCGCAGTCTGATGCGCTATCTATAAAATAATAAATAAATAATGCTGGACAATTTCACACAGCATCATCTAGCCCCAAACTAAGCATAGCTTGTACTATGGGAACCAGATAACTGATACACTACTTATATACTTTTTTGTTTGTAAATACATACATATTATACATAGAAACACCCAGACCCGAGATAAATATTTGCAGATCATACAAACATTTATCCCGCGGCGGGGATCGAACCCGCAACCTGCTGCGTCTCAAGCGGGCTTTCACCCACTGCGCCACAGAGGTCGTCAAATCTATCTATTCAGTCTATCTATCTATCTATTCAGTCCGGTTGCACCCACTGCTGAGTATAGGCCTCCTCTCTATATCGCCACTCTTCTCGGTCCTGTGCAGTCCTTTCCCACGCTTTCCCAACTACATTAACGATGTCATCCGACCATCGGCTGACATCTAGATGCGCTGGTCTGACTAAATTCGCACCACTCTCGACACCACGATTCACAATGCTCTTCATACTGCCGGGGACAGAGGAAGATGGAGAAACATAATTAGGGAGAAAGTGATACCTAAAGGAGTTAACAACCCTCAGTACTGAGGAATACGACTCAAGACTAGGAAATAAGGACAGATAATATCGAGTGTTAAACTACATTGTGAGCGAAATTAAAAGTTAATTTTACAAAAATGCCCAAGTTCACAGTGTACGCAGTACGATAACTCGGTTAAGCGGTTACGGGTTATGTAAGTACTGTTAAGGTTACCGTAAGTGGAGTAGTGTCGTCTGCCTTATTTACATAAGTAGGTATACCGTATGATCTCATACCGTGAAGAAAAGTGACAAAACGATATACGATGACGTACAATCACCATCAAAAGTTGATTGAAATTTGAAGTTTCTTAAATCGAAATATTTTCGAAATGTGTAACATCATGACCAAAGTTTTGACAAATAGTTGATGGTTAGCTACTGCGCGCGACTTCACCCGCGTGAAACCAACATTTTTAATAGCCTTATGCTATTCCAGGTCACTATCTACGCCTATTCCAAGTTTTATCTAAACCGGTTCTCTGAGTTAGGTGTGATTGAAACACAAACATCTAAACAAACTCACAAACTTTCAGCTTTACTATATGAAGTGGTATTAACTCTCAGTAGGTACATAATAATTTTCCAAGTAGTCCAGTTATTTTATTATAGTTTCCAGTTTATTTTCCTAACAATCGAAAAGATATGGTACTTAAAAAAAACAAACTGTTTATTAACTTTTGATGTTGACTGTACTAGGCGCGTTAGGCAGTTTTGAGGTGAGAAAAAAATCTTGGATTCGCCTCAAAAAGGTCACGTGCGCGTCACGCGGCTGCTCGACACCGGGTTATTTGTCAAGTTTAGAACCGTTCAAGTTTTCACTTCTGTCGGCAGGCCACTGTTTTTCCAGGGTGCTTTTCCTTCACCTTAAAAAATACACTGTTATAGTGATATTCCACCACTGATCAGGTCACGGGTTCAAGTCCCGCAATGATGCATTTTAAAAATCTTGCCCATTACCGTTTAGCTCATATTGTTATGGGGCATAGGTATCAATCGTCAACATCAAGAAACGTGTAACGAGAAGAATGTTAGGTTTGATTGTGGAGGGATGTAGCAGAAGAGGACCAAAGAAAAGATGGATGGACTGTGTGAAGGAGGATATGGGTAAGAAAAGAGTGAGTGTTGAGATGACGGCTGATAGAGCGGAGTGGAAGAGGTAATCCTGTTGTGCCGACCACACATAAAAGTGGGATAAGGGTAGGGAAATGATGATGCATAGGTATAAATCGTTCTAAACGAGAAATCTAATGCACGGTCGGGATTTGATCCCACGATAGCAGGCAGAGCTTCTTACTGTATGCAAGTAATTCTATTTTCCTTCGTTCCCAAACAAACCATTGAGTGTACTGCTAACAAAACCTTTGACCTATGCATACATCACACACGCTAAATGCAATCTCGGTAGCTGCATGAAACAAAGCAACATTGTCCTATTGTTGCTTGTACTCACGCTTGTACACTGCGAGCACAAAAACTGGACAGGAGCTAAATAAAGTGGACTTTATGTAAGTAAATAAATTTTTTGAAGTTAAAACTTCTTTATGCGCGTTGGATATTTTTGAAATGAGAATAAATTCTTGAATTCGCCCCGAAAAGGTCACGTGCGAGTCACGTGACTTCTCACCGTCACCTACCAGTAGCGCCATCTAGTTCTGTACTCGGCAAACATTTACGGCAATATTTTTACATTTCTAAAAGCTCATTTTATAACTAAACGGGTTCACCCGTTTAGTTATCATCATATAGACATCTCTCGAAATTTCTCGATTATATCCTTTTTTGAGAAGGCACTTGCAGTGAGACAATATGGGCTAAAATAAATAATAATTAATAAATAGAATGCGAAACCCAGATGAGACGAAAACATTTAGAGGGAATCTTGCAAGAGATTTGCTGATGATGTTGATTTGTGAAAGGTGTCGTGACATTTTGTGCCTGTACTGGTTTCGTTTGTTGTAGACCTTATATGGACATATCTAACGATCCTTAGATGGCTCAACTGATGCTATTGTGTTTTGTAAATTAATATAAATGTATTAGCTTAGTTTCTGAAAATACCTAAATGTGCTTAGTATCTTTATGGAAAAGGGACCAACGTATAATTTTTACATTTTTCATAATGTCTGCAAAAAATGCAAATACCTACCAATATTTAGTTGATTCTGCAGATTTACTTCGTAGTAATAAAAATGTTGTTTTTAACTCTGTTGTTTTTAAAAAGAGAGTTAATAGGCACCTTCTGGGTAGGCTCGCTCCGTCGTAGACCTTAATCTTGCCTGTGTTTTCGAGGTCAAGAGCAGACCCATTCATTATAAAAAAATGAACCATTTTTTGTCCGTCAGTGTACATTGCAACTCCTTTACGTAGCGTACTTACGTAGCGTTCATATTTCTTATTACGAAACAAGTTCAGGTCAATCGGCTATCCTGATCGTGTTTCGCATCTACAATTTTACTAACCCTTAGTTTGCTTACGGGTGATAAATGTATTCTGGGTCAATCTTATATTAAAGAAAAAAAATCATTATTTGTCAAAAATAAAATGAAAGTACCTTAATGCAATTGACATCTCCTTACTCTTGTTAATACTTAGTTAAAAAAAATTATTTAAACTATACATTTTATTATTATTAAATAAAATAAAGCATCGAAATTGGAGAAGAATAGAGAAATATATATTTTATTTTTTATATTTATTCGTTTTATATTAAGATTTTTCATATTTATAATATACTTGATAATAAAGCGCCATCTATAGTGCACTTTGAGAACAGCGCGTGGCGCATTTAGAAAGTATTGTTCGAGGCTCGATCGCCATCAGATCAGCTGATTATTCTAGTTCTTTGAACTACCGCAAGAGGGCCTTATTTAGATCCCATTCATTTGCACAAATTATCGAGTTATATAAAAAAATATTAAACTCATATCGTTTCTAAGAGTATTTTAATAAAATAATGAAATTACTCGTTTTGTAACAAAATACTCCCGTCTCTTTTAATTGGCTAAATGGATTTGGATAATAATATTAATGATAATGATAATGATGATAGCCTTTTTATTTTCCAAATCTCATAAGTACAAGTTTTCTTAATTAAATTAAACTGTATTTGTTAGTAATATCTTATACCTAATTTTTAATCCTAATGTTAGTATTTATTGGGAGAAATGGATCCCTGTTTGGGTAAAGTATTATAAAGGATAATAATATTATATTGGATATAATAATAAATAAATTAATTAATAATGCTGGACTTTTCACACAGACTGGACACACAACTGGAGACTGGACTTTTCATCTAGCCCCAAAGTAAGCAGAGCTTGTGTTATGGGTACTAAGATGACTGATATACTACTTATATACTTTTTGTTTGTAAATACATACATATTATACATAGAAACACCCAGACCCGAGACAAATATTTGTAGATCATACAAACATTGGTCCCGCCGCGGGGATCGAACCCACAACCTTTTAATAATATAATAATATAGGTACTTAGCTTAAACCCCGGATGCATGATTTCAGTTAGCTTTTTCCATTCAAAACGAAAACATAAAACGATAAAAGATCGACTAAGTAAATTTGTACTATGTACTTTCTATTATATATAGCAAAATAGTAGCTGCTTAACTAAATCAACATTTCTAAAGACTTAAGTAGGTAGCCTTCTTGTGAGAGGATCAGTTTTAATTCATACCTATTCATGTATTAAGATTGAATTGAGTCATATCGTCTATAGTTTTAATTTATTGATCATGTAAAATTAATGTTTGTAAAATGGAGATCGGCTGATCTTTCCTAATCAGAATAATGATTTTTTTATCGATATTTAATTGACAAAAAACATTTATAGGCCATCAAATTAAATTACATTAAATTGATTTAATATGTACCTTTATATGGCCGAATGGGGTTGTACCTCGACTTTCAATCCGAAGGTCGTGGGATCGAATCCCGGCCGTGCATCAATGGATTTTGCGTTTCGTAAAATTTATATGCGCTTTAACACGAGCTCTGAACGGTGAAGGAAAACATCGTGAGGAAACCAGTTAGTATTCTTATAGGCGGCGATGGGCTTGCAACCTGTCACGTATGGAATACTAACTTCTGCAAGATGTGGGCATGTATCAAATATGTATTTGTACATGCCTCTGACTACCCCCTTAGACATCTTCAAAGGATCTGGAATATAAAGATCTGAGAGAATGTCTACCGCGCCTTGGGGATACAGTCGTGACCCTGTTTACGTTTTTTATGTACCTTTATACAATTTATGTTGATTTGAAAACAAGATAAGTATTTACTTGGAATGAGTTTAGAACGCTCTGCCTCTGCCCATAACAACATCATAAAAAAATTGCTTGAAAAATTTGACGTCACTGGTACGTACAGTCACGGACAATAAGATGTATACACTCCATACTTTTAAAATTAATATCACACTAAAACTAACAGATGTAGGTTAAAAACAAGAAGCAGAAATTGGTTTCACATTTTTTTTATTTTTTTTAATGAAATAGGTCAGCATTTAACCTCACTCTACCTGATGTTAAGCAGTAGTAGATTGAACTAGTGCGAAATCAATAAAAATACCAGAACATTGTTCGACATGTTGACCTGTACATGGGTTGAAACATTATGGAGTGTATACATCTTATTGTTCGTGACTGTACGTACCTACAATGTAATTTTTTTACATAAATTTTCTGAAAAAATAATATTATGGGACTCGTTACCTTTAGATCAATATTTCCGGAAAAATAATAAAAAATTTTGGTACTACTTATAAATATTTTGAATACCAATTAATACTTCTACGCATGTTCCTAAGCATCTTTCTTAATAACGAAATATCGAACTCATATCATCATGATAGAGTACTACCACTAGTTCTGTGACTACCACTTTACCACGGCTTCTGACAACTCACCCATAAAAATCCATCATAAAAAACTAGAGCCATTCTATGCGCACGCGCAAGGTCACTGAATATGGATGAACGATGTAAGCTCTGGCGCCGTTACCAAACGCCTCATCAATCTCCACTTGATATTTAACATGCTATAAATTCATCGACCTTCTGATTTGATGATAAAATATTAATTATGTTTATTTATAGACATCTTACATCTTACTCAAATAATAATTACTATGAGGTACCGCGCCCAAAACTTTGAGAGGAATGGAGAAATTAATGATAAAAGGAGTTTTTAAATAAAAGTATGTATAAGTATATCTATGGGGGAGGCCTATGTTCAGCAGTGGACGCTGGATGGCTGAGATGATGATGATGATGATGATAAAGTATAAGTATTGTGCCAACTTCCACAACATTTCAAGCATCGTTGATTGTTCATTGACTTGGCTAATACGCCACGGATTGGGGAAGGTGGTGGGTTCAAATCCCGCAGAAGTGCAATTTTTAACTGCAGCTACTGAGCATCGGGACCATGGGACGCGGACAACAAAACTGCAGCCAAATCAATAAGTATAGGGTCATATTGACCCCTCCTCAACGTCGCCGGGTTAACATGCATTCTATAATATTTTCTGCAACTGAAAATTCAATGCTTTGAATCTAATGATCGAAAGTGAAGACCAAACCAACACAGCTCCAATTTTATTATTACAAATAATCATCCATAAGTGTTATATTTCAAGTTGAATTTCACAACGCTTGTTGAATGTAGTGTGATAGATTATATTACTTTTTTATTTTAGTCTGCAAAATGTTGCATAGCCACCTTTCACAGCAGAAGCGATTGTATGACTTTGATTGATCGTATTAATACCTACGAGTTACAAGTTTGCTTAGACTAGGCAGGCGCGGATCCACCGTGTGGGCACTGTGGGCATGCCCACAGCCTTTTGACCGTTTCGAGATTGGCCAAAAAATGTGTTTGTCTGTCGACCAGTCTGGGGAATGTAATCTATGCACTAATATAGTAGGTATAGTATCCGAACGAAATTTCGTGTTTGAGTTGCGGCGGCAAATCGACCGAAAGTCAGAACTGGTAGTATCCATACTATCCATACTTACGTACTTATATTATAAATTTGAAAGTAACTCTGTCTGTCTATCTATCTGTCTGTTTGTTACCTTTTCACACTCAAACCGCAGAACAGATTAAGCTGAAAATTGGCATGGATAATAGTTGTATCCCAGGGAAGGACATAGGCTACTTTTTATCCCGAAATCCGAACCTAATAAATTACTCTTTAAAATATAAAACAAAGTTGTTTCACATTCTTATTAAATTATATAATAAGTATGCATTTGAAATATTCTAATTACTTTTAGGAATCTAATTGCGTTTGCGATTTGCAATCTAACTGGTTATCTAAAAACACTTTACGGTCCAAAAAACATCAAAATCTGTTTTGGCCTCTCTCTGGTTTAAGGAATAAGTATATCTTATGTTTAATTAATCTACATCTACACTTATATTATGAGGAGGAAAGATTTGTTTGTTTGTTCAAATCAATTGAATAAGCTCCGAAACTAATGGACCGATTTGAAAAATTATTTCACCATTACAATCCTTTTTTTTTTTATTGCGGAAAGAAAATCTGCTCACATACATCCAATTACATCGAGGGAACGTAATTGGGGTGTGTGGGGTTGTCGAGCACTCAACGACCCACTAAAAACTACCCGATGGCCGGCCTCTATGCATAACGAAGGGCTGCGGGATCTCCTACGGAACGCACGCGGTGCCCTTCTCGCATTTTGCTTTGAGCACAATCCCGGTAATGGCACCCACAGCCACGCCCGGCACCCACACACGCGGCTGTTAAACCACGTGCGTGGAGCTCACGACGACCGGTTTGAAAAATTATTTCACCGTTACAATCCTGCATTATCCTTGATGAATATGGGCTACATTTTATCCCGGAAAAGTGAAGTTTTCTCGTGAGACCGCGGGTAACACCGCGACGGACAGCTAGTAATTAATATCTGTCTGAGTATAATTAGAAATTATTGTTATAGTGATACTAAAAATAGATTTTACTAATAAAAAAAAATAAAAAAATTGATACCCGTCGTTTTCAAAGGACATAACTGACTCTAGCGTATTTTGTGAATGATTTAACGTGAACAAAAGCAAAATAAAAGTCTTCGAAGGTATTTACAATTAAAAAATACATACCTAGATTCGAAAAAAATATATTTGTTAGATAAAACATATTTCATTGAAATTCCGGAAAGGAAATCCGGATGTAAAAAAAAAAACAATATGCCATCCTTTTGTCTGGTTCACAGCACGTTTCTAGACTTATCGAAGCGCTCGTGGTCGTGCTTGCTTAGTCGTTCTTGATAGATCGTCGAAGTTATGCAACGTTCTAATCGATCTGTAAATGGATGGGTGACCGCCAGTGGCATTTTCATCTAAGCGCTTCCGTGCTTCAGAGGGCACGTTAAATTGTCGGTCCCGGCTATTTAAGTCGTTAAGCCATGACGGAGGCCTTAAGGCGGCCTAAAAACTCGGTCACCAGAGTTGGTCATTGACGTTGAACTTACTTACTTTTTCTAGACTTACCGAAGCAAAATATTGTTACACATATTTTTAAAACCACCATTAGCAAGTTACCTTGAATTCTTTTCCTATTATAAATAGCCTTGACTCTGGCAAAACAATTCTTGGTTATTGTGAAACTGTTACTTTTGTTACGGAACGGCCTCAGATGCCAGATAATACAACAATAGCCAGATTACTTTCATCATAAAAAACATAAGAATAATATAAAATTACTCTTTGATTGAATAACAAAGTTCTTTACTTTAGAACAAGAGTTGAATCTCCTAATTTTAAGACTATTTTAAGTGATCCCATCTTACTGAATCTTAGATAATTTAGACGGGATGCGCCTTACCTTGTAATTTCCACTCTGCCAAAATGTAGATAAATGATTCCGAATCATGTGCGTCTCGTATTATTTCGTATGTCATACACAAAATTTGCAAGAGTGTGCGTAAAAATGAGGGTGTATTGTCAGTTTTTATGCGTTGTGTGTAAAATGCGTTCGTGTGCCTCGTTCCCCGCAAAAATCGGCAGAAATTTGTAAGAGGAATTCCGTCCATAGCGAGTCCCTACTTTTTTGTCTGAGTACTGAATAAATGATTTTTTTACTTTGAATTTGATCCAAGTGTGCATAGACATTATTTCAAGTGATACGGTTTCATTCCGGACCCATGGCACCCCTGAAAGATGGGGGTGCTATGGGAACTAAGACCCGTGGCACCCCCATTAGTCCCCATAACACCCCTTGGGGTATCTTCCAGGGGTGACATGGGTCCGGAATTATACGTTTTCAGACAAAAAAAAATCAAGCTTTAATGAAGTTTGAATGTGTATGTGTAGATTGCTCTCATGGTATCTGCTCCACATACGCACTGGACATCTTGCGCGACATTGCAACAGCGGCGGCACCGTGAAGGCAAATGTTAAGTAACCTATTATTTTCTGAATGCACATCTTTTAATGTGCCTTGTTTAGCAGCAAGATAAAGTAGTTTTAATTAAAAAAAAACGGTGGCACTCCGGAAGTGCCGACAGAAGTGAAAATTTGTATATTATTTGTATTTAACGGTTCTAAACCTCAAAAAAGTATGAAAACAATATAAAAAAATAACAGTAAAAATTTTACAGAACTCTCACACTGAGCTCTATAAACCCACACTCACTCTAAAAAACATCCATGCTGATACAATGTTCGACGAAATTAAGAACAATCAAATCATCAAAAATGCCCATGCCTAATACTTAAGAAAAGCTTCACGAGATCCATTTTAATGTTTAGCAGACACCATATCAACAAGGTCTTTTCAAATTATTTCTCTAGAACTAATGAATTTAATAATGACATGATTCACACAGCTGGGGTAAACGAGTTCTTGAGTGGAGACCGCGACTTGGCAAACGTAGTGTAGGACGCCCTCCGGCCAGGTGGAGTGACGATCTGCGAAAGGCTGCTGGCAGAAACTGGATGCATCGAGCCGAGGACAGGGCGCAATTGCGCTCATTAGGGGAGGCCTGTGTCCAGCAGTGGACTGCTGGTGATGATGATGATTCACACTCACTATAGCAAACAGTCAGTTAGCAAGCAATTATAATACAAAATACAATCTATGTATTTTGTCATCATTGTCTATTTACATAACAATGCGTATCAGCCATCGCGTGAGAACAAAGCTAATCCGTGACAGAGTCAATGCAAATTGCCCGAATACCAAACATTGGACGTTGTTGCAAGAGCTTTGATGCTTAAAGTGTCAGCGCAGCAAAACCGTCTCGGTAAATAACAGCTCAGAGCCGTTATTTTCTTTAGCATTTGACGTTTTTCGTGATGAATGATCGTAAGTATAAGATTATGTTTTGAGGATTTGTGACTTTATTACTAGGTGTAAAGGGTGTAATTTGGTTATTTATTTATTATTATTTATTTATATAGTACGTCACACTATATCTATAGTATTCTACTTCTTAAAACTGCGACAATAAAAAATTTACAAAGAAGATTCTAACTGATATTCCTACTAATATGCGTTTCAAAATAATTTTCCTGTAATGTAATCTTTATGCCGCACTCAGAGACAGTAATGGCTACTTACATCGTAGTTATCAAAGATTTTATGTGGAAAATAATGTATATAGTGATTTTGATAATAATTTTCAATCCAAATGTCAGTAGTTAGCTGTCATGTCAAATGTCAGTCATTATTGTGAATTAAAACCTCACATAAACCGGAAATGGTTTATTTAAGAGATATTCAGATATGTGATATTCCTATCATTCTTTAAACAAGTGTTTTTATTATAAATGCAGTTATTTCATGACAATACTCTATAAGAGAAACCTATGTGCTATTCCAGACTATAATCTATCTATCTGTTAAATTACATCCAGTTTTGTAGAACCGTACTTGGATGAGTCTACTACGACCGTCATACTACGGTCACTGAGTTTAAAAGCTCATGATCTTTGGTATGCTGTTTCTAAGTGGTATTACATAGGTATTCGACATCCCAGTCGGCGGTCAGAGAAAGGATCCTTAGAATGTAGAAGGACCTCGGTTTCTTACTCCAAAAATCTTAGCTAATTTATTTGTTATCGAACATAGACCCTATAAACAAGGTAATAGAATCTATGACTATCGATAAAGTTTAGTATTCCCAGGGGAGGCAGTGGGCGCAGCTAGTCAAAGTCAAAACTTGGACGACCTCTGTGGCGCAGTGGGTGAAAGCCCGCTTGAGACGCAGAAGGTTGCGGGTTCGATCCCCGTCGCGGGATAAATGTTTGTATGATCTGCAAATATTTATCTCGGGGTGTTTTTATGTATAATATGTATGTATTTACAAAAAAAAAGTATATAAGTTATCTGGTTCCCATAGTACAATCTATGCTTAGTTTGGGGCTAGGTGATGCTGTGTGAAATTGTCCAGCATTATTTATTTATTTATTATTTCAGTCCTGTTCCTTCGCGACTAATACTGTGAAGAACTAGGGTAAAAACACGGTTTAGGGGTTACCATTATAGAACTAAAAAGCTCCAATGGGGAGCCAGTCTAAAGTGAGGCTCGTCAAAATAAGATTAGCGAGGAATACTTTGTCCAATATTGACACACGCAACAACACAAAAAATAATTACACTAGCTTAATACCACAACAAAAACATAACAAAACCGACCTTGGATAAGAGACAGTCCACAACTCCACACGTTTACGAAACGACAACTTACTACCTACTCATAATAGTAACTATATAGGTATCAACATAACTCATTCCTCAGTAAAATTGTTTTATCTCACGAAGGCGTGTGTGTGTAGATGCACATGCACGTAATTTCTGTGTGCGTAAGGTCGGGAACGCTCCTTGTAGGAATGGACCCGTGCTCCACCTGGGTGGAGCACGGGACCATACGGGTCCCGACTGAAAAAAAAATCTGACTGGTCAGTAAAAAAAATAGTACAGTGATGCAGTAAATTGTTTTCACTAATGAATTAGAAATTGACATTTATTAGAAGCGAATTTCTATTATAAATTCGCTCCTATTAAACAAAATTGTGATGTTTATATTTATATACACTAGGGTATCATAATTATTAGATACTGATGAATTTCAGTAGACTCATACAAAAAAGGATGCAAAAAACAATTGAATATTGGGTAAAAAAGGAGTGAATATTGATCAGTGATACAAATAGGGGGAGTGTATGAGGCGAGTGTGCATGGGACAGCTGGAAGGGGAAGACCTAGGCGAACCTTCTTGGATCAAATTGGCGACATTTTGGAGAAGGGCCAGGTCAAAAGTACCCTAAACCGACGAGCATGTATGAAGAATGTAATGAGAGTGAATGAGGCGAATGTTGTGTGTCAGGATCGTAGCGACTGGAGATCCGTGGTCTCTGCCTACCCCTTTGGGAAAGAGGCGTGACTTTATGTATGTATGTTATGTATGATACAAATAGGGGAAAATGGAAGAGAACCGTTATGCCGTTTGACATTGCCGTATTAAGCAAGTCAATAAAAACAATGAAAAAAGAGTATCAATGTTACTACGTATCTAAACTTCAGTTTAGATTATTTCCTGTTTCAAATTACGGAAACAAATAGCCAGAAACTTTTAAAAACAATGGACGCCAACGACTTTGAAGAGTTTAATTTATTGTGAGATTTTTTTGTGTGAATTATGTATTATAAAATGAATGCGTTATTATGTTTTGTATGACCTAAAGCTTTTGTAGTTAGAAAAATGTCTTTATTAGGCTCTTTCATTACAACCTTGATTTTGACAATAGTTTCGTGTCGGTAAACATAAACAATTCATTTGAAATCGCAGACAAAATAGAATGGACGAGTTATTGACAGATTGCCTCTTTCAACATTTTCTGCCGGTTTTTGCGGGGGACGAGCACTTATGCATAAAAAATTACAATACAACCTAATTTTTACGCGCACTCCTGCAAATTTCGTATAAGACGTACGTAATGCTACAAGAGGTACATGATTCGGAATCGTGTACATTTTAGCAGAGGGGATATACAAGGTAAAGACACATCCCGTCTTTATAATCTAACTTTGAAATCTTTGAGTTAGGTATACATTCATACCTACTCTTTGTCATATCTAAACTTAGCTAATCAAACATTATACAACCTACTTTAAATTATTTATCAAATCAAGTACCAGAGAGATTGTTATAATGTTAAGTAGAATATGTTACAAGGAGAAATTGTTAAGAAATAATGCGGAAAATATAGTGCAACATTTTGTAATTGTTTTAATGACTTGTGCAATAAATTGTACAAACAGTGCTCGCATTCATAATAAGCTGTTTAATGGACTGATTTTAGAAGTAGATTGATGATTTTTATTGACTATCATTTATTTTGAAGTTGTATCAGACATGCGATCACTCATCATACAGTGTTCCAGGAAAGATTGTCAAGCGGAAGTGGAACCTGAATCACCCCATGTTTGTATTTCTGCAATTTTAGATTATTTATTAGGGCAGTGGCCGAGTGGTGACCACGCGAATACCATGTGGAGCTTAGCTTTCTTTTCGGTGATCAATCTTCTTCTTGTCTTCATACAATCTTGAACTAAAATATCTAGATTATGTAGTTTATCGCATGTTATTTTGTAATAAGTTATAGCATATTAATATAATAATTATTAAGAGAAATAAATGGAGCATTATGTTATTTACGAATTATGCAATTTTGATATTAATTAATGAATTTTGAATTATTAAGTGATTAGTTAACAAGTTGGAGTGACACTTAATAGAGATCTCCTTGGACGCAATACCTAATATCCCTTCTTAACTAGCAATCAAACAAACGATATTAATTACTATTGATAACACAGTATGCATTCGAGCCAGACTGGCAAACCGTGGCCTTGGAGCGCAAGGAGTGGAAGCTAAGGGGGGAGACCTTTGCCCAGCAGTGGGACACGATAGGTTGAGTAAAAAAAAAAAAAACACAGTAGTACTGTATGTGGCAATGAGCTTTCAGCGGTTCAAGCATGCGCAGCGCAGTTTGCCCAAAGTTTTTGATCTAAGTGGAAAAGTATCCCCCCTAGTAGTAATACGAGAGTAGGGATAGATCAGTAGGGATTCTGGGAAATGCTATTCTCCTCTTTTGACCCCAAGGTCTAAAGAAATTTGCTGACACCGTTGTCAGCAAATTTCTCAACAAAACATGTGTTTTCTGTCACCATTCGACCCCCGCGGGGTAGTTAGCCCATAATAGTTACCATCTGCTACTGCGTCTAGAGCCAGTGGCGGGAATTATTAGAATAGAATAATCATTTATTTTGTGCAAAAACAGGGTTTACAATAAAGATTAGGAACTAACTCTCTGCAGCAGCTTATAGCTACTGCAGCGCTGATTTTCTGTGCTATTAAGGGCTAACCTAACCACCCCCGCGGGGGCTACCGCTTGGGGGCAGGCTGTAATAATTAGTTTTCTTTGTCCTGTCATAATTTGGCCAACTCTGGTGACGGAGTTTAGGGTCACCCAAAGGCCTCCGTCATGGCTTGAGGACTTTTTAGCCGGGAGCGACAAAATGTGTCCTCCGAAGCGCACGGAAGCGCTCAATGCCTGTAGAGGTCACCCGTCAACTTGTTTTGTCACACCACGGGTGCATTGTTACGTTAGACACCAATGCATTTTACGAGCGTCCTTTGCAATATTAATTTTGTAATTTTAATTGTATGCAACTCGGTCATTATGACATTAAGCTGCGATATAACTGACCTGATGAAAATTAAACTATATCACACGTTTTAATTTACGTTCAAACCGACCTAGCGCAGTGGGTGAAGGTCCGCTTGTGACGCAGAAGGTTGCGGGCTCGATCCCCGCCGCGGGACAAATGTTTGTATGATCTAGGTACAAGTATATCTCAGGTCTGGGTGTTTTCTTTGTATAATATGTATGTATTTACAAACAAAAGTATATAAGTAGAATATCGGTCATGTAGTACCCATAACACAAGCTTTGCTTACTTTGGGGCTAGATGCTGTGTGAAAAGTCTTTTAAAAAAAATATTCAGGAAAAGTTTTGAATTACAAAGTCTGGTTGTCGATATCATGTAACATTAAAATTTTTACATTCGCTAACATATTCAATTACAAAAAAAATCGTGTGAACGAAATGATATGATCGGAGTCGCTACGTTGAAATAGACGCGTTGCAAAGCTTTATTTTCAAACCCACGCAGATTTTCAATTTCAGAAAATATGATCATTAACACAAACTAAACATTGAAGGATATCTGAGAAAACAGATGGATAATGTTCTCTTTTTTAATTGGGTGTGATTTTTGGAAGTTTATTTCTCAACGCATCCGTGTTAGAAGGGCATCTTAAGATTCTGCTAGAGCCATAAAGTTAATTTACATGCTCTTAGAGATTTAATGATCTAAGAAGGGTTTAAGATGTTAATTTGCATAGACAACGCAATTTTTACAACGCTATGAATAGACTAGCGCCATATATTCTGGCATACCATTCTTGCCGCTTGCCACAGAATATTAGCTCTTGCTGCATTGAGTTTAAGGAAGCAAGAGGCAAGTATGGTATGCCAGAATAGTATCGTGTAAATGGGGTTTAACACTAAACGATGGCACGTGACTACGAATTACTTGTACTTAAATCTTTCGACTTTAATACAGTAATAGGAAGATTATATTTTATAGTGCTTTGTCTGCATTGCGTCACTAAAGTTTTACTACTTAGAGCTTGTGCATATTTGGCTCAACTTGATCAGTTTCATCAGGACATTGCCATTCAGCGTGGTAATGCTGCCAGTTTATTGGCCATGCTTTCAACTGGCGGTGATCTGGATCATTTGAGCTATTCATAGATTGCTTTTTATTATTGCGGCTGCCTCGCTGGTGCAGTGCTTCTGGCATGTTTGCTGAAGCCTGCACGGACGGCTTTCATGCGATTATTCGTAAGAAAGTCGCTTCCATAATACAGCGTACGCGAGCCAGCAGCAACGGCATCCTACAGATAATTGTCTCTAGACTGGATTGCCCAATACAACATAAGTGGATGCAGGTTGTAATGGGTCAATAAGTTAAGTCTCTTTGATCTCTACAATTTTATTTAATTTTTGTATTATTTAGACATTTCATTTTATTTAATTGTTTTGATTCATGTATTTCTTTTTATTTTTGTATCCTTGACATGTATATTTAATTGACTTTTGTGTAACTATGGATTTAATATCTGAAATAAATAAATAATAATAATAATCTCCATTGTCGTCCCACGGTTGCGAATAGGTTCTACAGGATCGCGTTGGCCGAATGGATGTGCCTCGACTTGCGATCCGATGATTTTGTGCTTGAATCCTGGCCAAGCATCAATGGATTTCTTGTTTGGGAAAATATGCGCATAATAGGAGCTCTGAAGGAAGGGTGAGGTAACCAGTTATTCTAATAAGCTGCAATGGGCTTGCAACTTGTTATATGCTATCATGCTATTTTTTGATTTTATTATGTATGTAAAGAGGATTATCAAACATCCTGACATAACGTATTGGTCATGGCCCACATTTTGCAAACTTAATTAGACAGTTGAAGGAATTTTACGACTACAATATCCAGTTTTGTATCGTGGGCGGTGATATTGGCTAACTATGCTCCTTAGAATTGGTTATCGTACTTTATATAATATGACGTAAGCATTGATTTTCTACTATAATATTATTATTATGTCTTATTTATTGTTATATTATTTGCTAGCCGTATGTTATGAGAAGGGAAGAATGTCATGTAACTAGGAGAGTACTTGGTATGAATGTTGATGGATTTACAAGTAGAGGTAGGCCAAAGAAAAGATGGATGGATTGTGTGAAGGATGAGTAAGAAAGGAGTGAGTTGAGATGACGGCTGATAGAGGAGAATGGAAGAAGAACACATGTTGTGCCGACCCCACGTAATGTGGGAAAAGGGCAGGTAGATGATGATTATTTGCTAGCCGCGGGACTAATGTTTGTATAATCTACAGATATTTGTATAATAGTGGTGCTTTCTATGTATAATATGTATGTACAAACAAAAAGTATATAAGAAGTATATCAGTCATGTAGTGCCCATAAGCTCTGCTTACATTGGGGCTAGATGATGCTGCGTGAAAAAGTCCAGAATTTTCTTATTTTTTGAAGTGAAAACTTCTTTAGGCGCGTTCGGCAGTTTTGAGATGAGAAAAAATTCTTGGATTTGCCTCGAAAAGGTTACGTGCGAGTCATGTGACTGCTCACCGACACCGGGTTATTTGTCAAGTTTAGAACCGTTCAAGTTTTCACTTCTGCCGGCACTCCTTGAGTGCCACTGTTTTTTTTTTAACATAGAATCCATTGCAAATGTCATAAAAATGCACAATTTGAATACCAAGGTGATTTTAACGAAACCTATCACAATAAAATATTTCGCATAAGCTTATAATCATGGCTTTACTCGTGTTGAAACGCGCGTGGTGTCCCTTGCTTAGTCGTTCGTGATAATGCGTCGAAGTTAAGCAACGTTCGAAACGATCCGTAAGGGGTGACCGCTAGTGGCATTATCAACTGAGCGCTTCCGTGCGACAATCCTGGCTTTAAGCCATGACGGAGGCCTTAGGGCGGCCTAAAAACTCCGTCACCAGAGTTGGCTTTTAAGAAACTTACTTTTTACTCGTGTAGCTAGGCTATTACATCATTTCCAGATGTTTTCCAGCTTAATTAGTAATCTTATGCCTACACTCTACGGGACGTATCTTGCGGTGTCTAATTAAAAAGCTCATTTATTTTTAGTTAATTAATTGGTCACCGATTTAAGAGTACCTTATCTTGAAATAGAAAATACATCTTGGAGTAATTTATTTTAAAAATGCTGTAATTATTGTCACAAAAGGATATAATCAGTGTGGAATTTTGAGTTTCCCAAAAATAGAGAAAAATTGGACAAGAACTGGCAAGAGACGCGTCGGACGTCCGGCAGCGAGATGGGCGGACGATAGACCGACAGTGGATCAGACTGGCACAGGACCGGGAAGAATGGCACCGGTGAGTTCCGTAGGAGAGCCCGGAGCCCCTTGACATGCATGGAGGCCGGCCATACGTCAGTTTTTAGTCGGTGAGAGTCCGACATAACCCTTCCGCTGTCCCCACGGCGGCAGGGTATCCATAATGGATTTTCTGACGGTATAAAAAAAAAAAAAAAAAGGACCGGGAAGAATGGCTAAAGCAGAGAGAGGCCTATACCCAGCAGTGGGTGAATTCAGGTGGATGATGATGATGATTTTGATAATGACAGAAAATTTGTCTAATAGTACATATTTCAATTTTAGCAGGTTGGATTTTTAAAACAGTCATAAGCTAGTCCTATCCATCTAACCTTTTACTTCGTAAATGATAAAAAAATACAAACATACAAATCATTTGTAATATTATATTATAAGTAATAGGGGTGTTGTAACATACCGCAGTTGGTCACATGATGAGCAACACTGATCTTGAAACGCCTAAGAATACTTTTACCATATTTTACGTCACAGATTACAATCTCATTTTAGCAAATGGACACAAGTAACTAAATTAAAATCATCATCGATATTGATATCATTCTTATAAAATACAATCTGTATTTTTCCTGACTTTTGTCTGAACAATATAACTATACTAAATAGGTACATCTGAAATTAAATTTTAGACTTATAGCAAAGGAAAAAATACCAAAATATCTCCAATACATACATCCAAACTTACAACATTCACATTTATATATAATTATAGAAAAAGCGCACGACCATAATGCCGAGCACGGTAGACATTCACTCATCTTCAGATAAGATCTTTATGAGATGTCCGAGGTATGTTCATAATGAGTTATCTGTGATATGACACATAAAACCCTTATTTTGCAAGTGGTCAGCATTCTTCGCGACAATTCGTGCAAGCGCAATACCGCTATCACAATACCAACCAATGGGTTATTTCCTTACAGTTTAGAGGAGTTAATGCGAAAATAGAATAGAAAAAAACACTTTATTGTACACAAAAGAAACAAAGCGGAAACACAAAATAACAAGTAGGTACCTACTGCGGGGGTATAAACTCACAATCTTCGGATTTTGGTTTTTATAAATTGTAGATTATAAACCTTCGTCTCAAAGGGGGAATGTAACAATTTCAATAACATACCCCTGAAAAATCAAGTACTTATTAGTTATTGATGTATTTGAAAATCGGATGTCGAATCGCCATTTCACTTGACCAAGTTACTTTATAATTAATTTTATTTATGACAGTAATATAATTACCAATTACTGTTGCCAAATGACCTTCTAAAAGTCATGGAGTTATGATGCCACCCGAAAAAATTGCAGCTTAACCAGCTTTTATACCAGCTTTGAGTTATACAATTGAATCAGGAACCGGTTCCGAATATCGGCTCTCGGCGACAGATATGGAACATTTTGACTTCACGTTCAAAAGCGAACCCCCTTTGAAAGCGAAAGTGTAACATAGTCCTACAGACTGCCGCCATTTTTTTTTCTCCGCTCGGCCGCTCTTACCGCATATTTAAAGCGAGGCTTCGGAGCAACACGCATCATTCGCATTCAGGACTTCGCTGACTCCAGTGCAACCACAAGTGCAGCATCATGAGGCACATGGTGTGTTTATTAAATTAATAAAAATAATAATTTCAGTGACAGTGGACGTGTAGGCCAGTGTCAGTGTGACAGGATAGCCTGGAGTACAAACCCCCTTGTCCCAGATAACAGTTTACGCAACAAGGAAACATTGCGTGTCCGCTTTGTGCGTTGCCGAAGCAACTCGGCCAGTCATTAAACCAACGAGCATTTTCATACCAGTTAATTAGTCAACTGATAATAACTTTCAAACCGCACAATCACATTCGCTCTAGTTTCAAAAATTAACCTTTTTTTTTGTTCACAGCTCGTGGCCGCCAGTCTGGTGGCTCTTCTGGCCTTCGCATATGCGGAAGAGGCCAAGAAAGCAGAAAAAGAAGTGGCAGTGACCGACAACAAAGCGGAAGAGGGCGAGAAGAAGCACGAGAAGAGAGGACTTTGGGACATCGGGCTCGGCTACGGACACGGAGGCGGTGAGGGCTACAGCCTGGGCGGAGGCTACGGAGGCTACGGAGGACACGGCCATGAGGAGGTCCACAAGACCATCACCGTCGTAAAGAACGTCCCCGTCCCCTACCCAGTAGAGAAACACATCCCCTACCCAGTGGAAAAGAAAATCCCTTACCCAGTAAAGGTCCCCTACCCCCAGCCTTACCCCGTTGTCAAGCACGTACCCTACCCAGTCAAGGAGATCGTGAAGGTCCCAGTGCACGTACCTCAACCCTACCCTGTAGAGAAGAAGGTCCCCTACCCCGTACATGTCCATGTCGACAGACCCGTACCTGTAAAGGTGTACGTGCCCCAACCCTACCCTGTTGAGAAGGAAGTTCATGTTCCCGTCAAAGTGCACGTCCCAGCTCCCTACCCCGTAGAAAAGAAGGTTCCCTACCCAGTGAAGGTGCCCGTTCACGTACCCGCTCCTTACCCCGTTTACAAGGAAGTCCATGTGCCCGTCAAGGTGCCCGTTGACAGGCCCTACCCCGTACACATCGCTAAACCAGTGCCCTACCCAGTTGAGAAGCCCGTGCCCTACCCAGTAGAGAAGCCCGTGCCTTACCCCGTCAAAGTCCACGTTGACAGGCCCTACCCCGTCCATGTAGAGAAACCCGTACCCTACCCCGTCAAGGTCCCATACCCAGCGCCCTACCCCGTCGAGAAGCACATCCCCTACCCGGTGGAGAAGCACGTGCCCTACCCCGTGAAAGTCCCCGTCGATAGGCCCTACCCCGTGCACATCGAGAAGCACGTGCCCGTCCACATCGAGAAGCCCGTGCCCTACCCCGTGAAGGTGCCCGTCCCGGTTGTTGTCGGCCACGAACACGGCCACGAATATGGTCATCATGGTAGCTACTAATGGCTGCAGGGAGCAGACGAACGAATGTGATATCTAATGATAAGCTTAGCACTAATAAATGAACGAGGAACGCGCAGTACAGCAGGATAGTGGCGTCCGTCAGATCCCCGAGATATTCCGCGCTCCGCGATCAAATCGCACTGATGCAATACTCTTTTTAGTCTTTATTTTTTTTTGTAATTTTTGTTGTGATTTTTTTAATCGGTGAATGTTATGTTTGAGTTTATGTACCTGTTATGTTAAGTGAAAAAACTTTTCTCTGTCCGACAATAATGTATTTGCGTACTGAAATAAAGTTCGGCATTGCCGAAAACAAGTAAGTGTAACTGGCATTTTCTGTAATTATGTGGAGCATGTTATTATATGGATTGTGAGCGGTAAGTGATTTGCGAAATGCGTAATATGACCTAGATAGGTAGAGCATCGCAAGCGGCCGCATCGCCGCTAGTTACGCATGTTGTAACTTGCTACATTTTCTCTCTTGACAATAAATATGTAGTACGCGATCTTTGTTTTACGCAACCTAATCTGGATTGCATTCTACATCCAATTAAGACCAGAGCAATCATTGAAAAAAATCTTAAAATAATTGAGTATAATTTATTTAAATCTGAATCGAAAATTACGACTAATTATCAAATAAATTCTGATAACGGATATATTATACAAAAAAATCACGCAAATTATATATTAAGCAACATCAGGCACCAAATTGTAATTTATGGCAGATATAATCAGTACATCAATTTGCAATATTACGAATTAAAATGTTGTATTATGCGATAGTGTTGATTTCAAAACGCTATGACATTTTGGTACAATACTTAATTAACTTCAACATCACATCAAGTACATGCTTGCACAAATCAACTGTAATGCAGTTAAGTGACGAATTACTTCATTATAATTTCGATAGTCGATTGCAATGCGTTCCACCTTCTTTTGTATTATAACCAGGATCAAAATATGACATGAGTCAAAGACACAAGTCCAAATTTAAAATATATCTCAAGTCACTTGTGTCACTTTTCAGAACAGTATATCATATTAAAATGGGTTAATCAATTCAGGACCTCCCATGTCATAGACATACACGTCAAATTAATACTAATATCAATCTTGGCACCAAAGGATAGTTAAGGTGGGCGCAGATTTATCCGCGAAGAACTGTCAATTCAATGGAAGAAATGCTGAGACTTCAGAAGCTAGCCGCATTTTCTGACATCATCAGTATTTTTTGGATAGAAAAATGACTACGGCGCGGACAGATGTGCGATCAGCTTTAAAAAGACTTTTTTCATGTTTTTTTTTCAATGAAAGGAGTAATTAGTACATAAATTAATGCCAATTCTAATTGAAATGCATCCATGCATGCTGAAAATATATACCTAAAAACTAGTTGGTGAATTATACTCAACAAAGCGTGATAAATTGGTATAATTATTTATTGTTACGCTTTTAGCATATGTAGGTATGTCATAGCATACGAAAAATAGTGGCAATCCAGGAGTGCCGACAGAAGTGAAAACTTGAACGAGAAAAAAATTAAAGTGCAACAGCTATGACTGTCCCACTGAGATTCAAAGTCGGGACTGTCTCACCTGGGGCCGTATTAGCGTTCCTTTATATATTCGGATGCTTCCTACCACGATTTCTGACTTCAAGGGCCAATTTTTTCGGTTTGGAGTATTTGCTCCTAGGTTAGGACATGTTGTGCCGACCCACATAATGTGGAAAAAGGGCAGAGAGATGATGCTCCTAGGTTAGGACCGTATTTTAACGTTTGAAAAATTGACCCTTGAAGTCAGAAATCGTGGTGGGAAGCATCCGAATATTCATCAAACGAACGAAAAATGGAACCGCCTAGTTTTAAGACTATTTTAAGTGATCCCAGCGGTCCTATTGAATAAACGCTTTAACTTTGAACGTCATTTTCGATTCGTCTGAATCTGTGTGTGTTTTGTTCGTTTATAAGAACGCACTCGAGGGGGAGGGTGTCTCGATTAGTGCGGGTTGAGGAGTGTCCATTCTGTTTGTAATATTATAAAATATTCTATGGTTCTAACCGACAAAGTTTTGCAATATACTAACTAGTGTTTTGTGTTTAGCCAATTTCCATTTAGCTACTAAACTAAATTATAGTTTTAGTACACATTAGATGTCCATTAATGTTTTGTGAGACTACGTAGTGAGATGACTTGTAATAAGTTTTATAATGTCACAATTTAATTTATCCAATGAATGAAAATGAATAAATGAAAATTCTTCATTGCACACCATTAATACAATTAAAACAAAAAAAACAAAAGAAAAACCAGATAAAAATGTACAATGGGCGGCCTTATCGCTAAGAAGTGATCTCTTCCGGGCAACCTTTGGATGGAGAGGTACATCAGTTAAAAGAAGATTGGTCGGGTGCATAAAATGACAGATTATTGAATGGGAACCAATGGGTGTTATTTTAATTATCTATTTCAGTTCTTCACAAGATGATTTCAATATCATCGGCAAACTGTAACCTAATCCTTAAGAAAGATTTTTTCTACCTGCACAACTTTTACTTAGCATATACTCCGTCAACCGGACATGACGAAAAATAAGGGTTCTGTTTACTACGGATCCCTTAAAACAAACGTCATGTAGACTAAGCTGACCTATCATGGATTAAGAGTATTTCCCAAGCAAATGTCTATCTAATTACAACTGCATATCCTCGTATCAGTTTAATATTCCAACAAAGACCGTTGTTTCCTTTGAGTTTCGCAACACCCGTATATGGTTATTTAGAGGTAATGCCATATTAACGTGCATGTGACACAAACAAAGTACAGTCGAGGTTTCGCTTAAGAAATACCAAAACTTACGTAATTTAAAGTCAGTTTTTTTTTAACGGCAACCGTGTATGGTAACTCATTACGAGCGCTTTAAACCTGCTTTTCATCAATTGAATTCAAAGTTAGTTGTCAAATTGGCACCTGAAAATGCCAAATACCGAATTCTTGTTTTATACAATCTATGTACTGATTGAATGAAAACTACAGTAGAGTGCCACAGACTTAACTGGACCGGTGGTCAAAAGAGGAACTAAAATTGTTTTTTCTGCTAACACTAAATGCGATAACAGCGCCTCTCTCACCGGTTCAGATAAGTTTGTGGCACTGTAAGTTAAGAACAAAGCACCAAAACTCAAGTCCGAAGTATATGAGTGACCGCTAATGGCTTTGTAGGTTAGGTTAAACGGCTTATCCAAAGAGTCCTTATTCAAGTCTTTCTGCAACTATTTATATTTTGATAGTTATTGTAAAATTATCTTATTAGGTATGTACATTTTCCTCTTAATTGCGCAACATATTGCATTTAGTAGACGATTGCACAATACCGCGCATCAGTCCTTGTTATTTAAGAGATATTTATGCCTCAAATGATTTATCAGTCTAGTCTAGACTAGACTTTAAAGTATGACCTTTCTTCTGTTTAGCATAACATCCACAATGTAAATAAAAATGTATAGTTATCTATGACAACAGATTGGTGGAACGTGGCGGCGGATAGATACCGTTGGAAGAGTTTTGGGGGAGACCTTTGCCCAGCAGTGGGACGACATAGATTGATAAAAAAATTGGTTGTCTGTAAAGTCGGTTTACTGACGATATTTGAACGTGACAACGCATCGCTCACTCAAGTAGGAGAGAGACGGATGTCGAACGCTGCCGAACGCAAAGGCCGATTGTGCTTCTTTGTCGCTCGTTCCGCGCTCTCGCTTGCACTTCAAGCCTTACATGGAACGCCTCAGAGCGAGGTAACGCCGCATGACGTCATGTTTTTTCGTGCGTGCAGCCGGCTCTATCGAATTATAAGACGTTGTCACGTCAAAAAACCTATGACAAAAGAAACATAATCTATTAATTTTAACTACCAAAATGGTTTGTTTGACTGTACTCGTTGGTATGTTTTGTTTCGGATGTTCATCGATACTTCTGACTATTCCAATTTTGAAAATTATAGTTTTTGAAGAAAGATATGTTCTTCTTCTTCTTTCGTATCCATGTTTTAAACCATTTTTGCCAGTATGAGGCAACCCCAAGCTTTCTCTCTGGCGTTGAGCAGTTCCTCTTGGGTGCACGGCACAGAGGACATGAGAGCAGGTGTTCTATGTCCTGAACGGGAGCTCCACAATCGCAGTTGATAAGCAGGGTCCTGGAATACCCACCTGGCTAGATTTTCTCTACAGCGTCCAACTTTGGTCCGGAGTCAGTTGAGAGCTTTCCAAGTTCACGGCCAGGAGGCAGGTGCTCGGCTGGGATTATGAAATCTGGGGAGGCAGATAACCTCCAGAGCTCGCATCTGGCGGTAGTTGCACTTTTTGGCGTGGAGAAAGTTAATTTTAAAAAGCTTTTTGTAGCTTTTTGGTGTGTTCCCAAATAATTAATTTTCCCGTTCATTCATCTTTGATCAATTCTCTAAAAAACAGTTTGGGTGCAGAGGTAGCATCCAATTTATATTTTTGTGCTTTTGTGCAGCTCTGATGCGGCTTATGTATACTCTTAGGCTCAATGCAGACTGAGTTGTCAGCGACACAACGCGACGCGACGAGAACAAGACAATATACCTTATGAAACATGTCACAAGATATAGAAACGCTTGATAGCTCGACCGAGCGACAGTGCTCGAGCCGGCGCGAAGCTTCGCCACACCTCTTTCATTTTATATCTTGTTACATTGTTCTTAAGGTTTATAACGTCTTGTTACGTCACGTCCCCGCCAATTCAGTGTGTATTGAGCCCAGTGATTTGGTATACTAGATTGAGCCTTACAGCTCAAACTCTATCCTTGACATTTGTTGCAAACGAGAATGGCAAAGTAAATGCTTAAACATTCGACCGCAAAGTTTCGTGGTCACTTTAAGCATATTGGCCTGGTTACTCAAGCTCACCGCATGAAAGCTTTTGAGTACCTCTTAACCGCTGTATTTCTGTATTCGACTATCCTGTCCATACAAATGGTTGCCAGGAAGAAATCGCTTTTAGCGATATGGCCGCCCATTGTACAATATATAATTTATGTATTCTCTGTATTATGTTTTTGTGTACAATAAAGCGTTTATCTATCTATCTATCTTAAAGATTTAAAAGGAATTAGCTACATCATAAACAATTCAAACCGTGTTTGTTGCCCTGATTCTTCACGGTAAGTCGCGAAAGAACAGGAGTAAAATTAGTTTTAATAAATAAATAATGTTGGACATTTCACACAGCATCATCTAGCCCCAAACTAAGCAAAGCTTGTACTATGGGAACCAGATAACTGATATACTACTTACATACTTTTTGTTTGTACATACATACATATTATACATAGTAACATTCAGACCCGAGATAAATATTTGCAGATCATACAAACATTTATCCCGCCGCGGAGATTCCTTCTTGACTCTACTCCTGATCAATTGTCAAAGTCAGCAATTATTCTCAAACTTTCTACGACCTCTGTGGCGCAGTGGGTGAAAGCCCGCTTGGGACGCAGTAAGTTGCGGGTTCGATCCCCGCCGCGGGATAAATGTTTGTATGATCTGCAAATATTTATCTCGGGTCTGGGTGTTTCTATGTACAATATGTATGTATTTACAAACAAAAAGTATATAAGTAGTGTACCAGTTATCTGGTTCCCATAGTGCAAGCTTTGCTTAGTTTGGGGCTAGATGATGCTGTGTGACATGTCCAGCATTATTTATTTACTAGCTGCGCCCCGCGGTTTCACCCGCGTAAGTCCCGTTCCCGCGGGAATATCGGGATAAAAAGTAGCCTATGTGTTAATCCAGGGTATCACCTATCTACATACCAAATTTCAACCAAATCGGTCCAGCCGTTTTTGCGTGAAAGAGTAACAAACATCCATACATCCATACATCCATACTTACAAACTTTCGCCTTTATAATATTTATAGGATTATAGGATTTATTATAATCTTAAACACTTAAAACGGGTTGTTTAAGTTTATTAAGAGCTTTCTTACAAGCTTAAAGAGGGCATCGTTTCAAGTGTATCTCCGACCTTCACCCCGTGCCGGGTCAGCGGCACGCTAACCGATTGCGCACGAGTTGCAAGCCAATTGCCCGTAGTACGATAGCATCATAGTGCTTTAATTACCCACGTGTGCAATGCTAATGTATTCCGGTGTGCGTGTACGTTTTTACCAACTTTGAAAATGTTTCTTAATGAAGCTTTGCTCGTCTGTGTGGGTCAGCGTGAATAGCCCCTCTCTCATACGTATGTTCACCGATTTCTCAGTCAATTAAAAATAAAAATAAGTAAATAATGCTGGACTTTTCACACAACATCATCTAGCCCCAAAGTAAGCAGAGATTGTGTTATGGGTACTACATGACTGATATACTACTTATATACATAGAAAACACTCAGATACGAGACAAATAAATTGTAGATCATACAAACATTTGTCCCACGGCGGGGATCGAACCCGCAACCTTCTGCTTCGCAGGCCTTCGCCCACTGCGCTACAGAGGTCGTCTCTTCATCCAAGCGTTGCACTAATAATAATTCCAAAGATTTTCAGTATGTGTGTATGTTTGTTGCTCCTTCAGGCACGCTGAATGTGAATTAATGAAATTCCCAATTTCCGAAAAATAACAGTTCCCTCGGGACCACGTGAAACACCACAGGGGTATTATCATAAACTAGCCAAGTCAAAGTCAAGTCAAAAAGCATTTATTCAGTAGGACCGCAGGGATCACTTAGAATAGTCTTAAAACAAATTTTACTCCTGTTCTTGCGCGACCAATACCGTGAAGAATCAGGGCAACAAACACGGTTTGGGGCCTATGGTGATCCATGGATCCATTGAGTTGGAGCAAGTCCCAAGCTTTTTTGTCATCCAAATAATCAGATATCTTAGCAGTTTAGTCAACACAGCTTTATTCGCAAACCGAAGCCTTATTCTGAAGTGCAATTTCACTTAGATCGTATCGCATATTACGTAAACACTTTCATTGACTCGCCTCGCTAGCGCATCTCGATTCACTCTCGTTTTCATATTCACGTTCGCTTAGCCGTGACCTTGATTTACAAGACTGGCGTATAACGTAATACGACGATTTTCGATTGACTTTAACACTAATTAATCTGTCTATGTTTGTAGAGTTTTGTTTGTGTTTGTATAAACACAATATTGGCTGGCGTCATCTGAATTAAAAAATGTAAAAAAAATTTATCTGAATTGATAGATTTGGATGATGCATGATAGATATTGATCAATACCTAATAGTCAAATAAAATTGTATCTAAGTATTATATTCTATTCTAAAAAGCATATCAATGTAGGTGCCTACAGATCACGCAAATAAAGCCATGGGAGTAAGGTATTCTGTATTGAGGCTTCTTCGTCGGCATCTTCATTGCTGGAGGTCGTGTCTAGTATGGATTTTTTCCTTCGGTCTTCAGTGGCTCTTTCTTGAGGACGCCTAGTGAGGAAACTATCAGATACCCCAGATACCCCACTTCTGTATCCACTCTCAGCAAACCTCAAAATAAAAGTAAATATAAGTTTTCTCATTTTTTATGTTATTCATCTTCAATTAGTTATAGTTAAGAATTGTTTGTATGTTTTGCTGTAATAAACATTTTCGTATTTTTTTTGTAAAGCAATAATTGATTTGGACATTAGTCATGCAAAGGATTAATATTAATACGATAGATCTATAAAATCGTCTACAAATCCGTGTTCCCTTACCAATCATTTACTAGTTAAAAAAATGATAGAGTAGGTAAGAGGATTAATATTATCTTACACGAAAAAATAGGATTCATGGCTTAATGATTTATGCTGTAGTTTCCACCAGTTATCGCTATCAGGTACTGCCAGGTTTTTTTTATAGCTATGCGAAAAAGGCTCCATTAAAACAACGCCATCTATAGCAACAACGAAGAACGAGCAAGCATACTCATTTGAACTGTCAAAAAAATATAAAAACGCAAACGAAGTGAAAGGAAATTACAGCGCGTGCTCGTAAAAATTGTAAAAGTTCCTCAGCTAGCCGCTTAAGTTTGTGGCGCTACGATCGCCTAGAAGCACATCTAGTAGAAAATATAACATTTTATCTCTCTTCTATCCGTAATTTTTGATAGAAAAATTGCTTAATTTTTTTTTGTAGGTATGTAAAGTGATAAAGACAAACATTTATAAAGCCTTGCGATAAAATAAATAGTAGACCGTTCTACTCACATTACGCTTCGAAGAAAACACTTACCTGAAACAAAAAAACACATTAAATATAGGGAAATGAGGGAAATTAATATAAAAGTTACAAGCGAGAGTGGCGCGGGTGTGGCGCGGGTGCGGCGCCACTTCATAGATTTTGTTTATAGAAGAGGCACCGCGCCCGCGCCACGCCTGCGCCTCACCTCTTGTATTTATCTCGCGCCTATCTTTTACAATAAAAAGCACCAATCTTAGGAAAATAGTACACAATATGACAAAGATTTCGATGAACAAATATTTCAAAACTTGATACTAAACGAACATAAATGTCTGGTAAAACATGATGAGTTTGTTGTTATGAAGTGGTAAGTTCTAGCAAATTGTGTAACCCAAGCTAGCTCAATGCTTATAAAGCGTTTCCTGATCTTATAAATCATGGTATAAGTAATGGCTAAGAATTTACAAGTAGCTGAGGGAAAGCTGAATATTAAATATTAGTTTGATATCCTTTTGCAAGAACTTCTAGTACCAAGGTTTAAAATCTGTATTCCTGTATACAGGGTGTAAAAAGACGTCTACCGAAGCCGAAAGGGGTAGGTACAGCGTCCCAATAGACAACCAAATCCAAAAGGATTTTCCGAAATATGCACTAAATCCGGAGAAAACAGCGTTTGAAGAGTACTGTTTGCGTATGTTTTGGGCGCGTTTTTTTACGTAGATTGCTGGATTTTGAGTTTTAAATGTTTTTTTCTTTTATAAATGAAATTATTAGGTAGGTATGGTCTTATTATGTTGTAATAGTAGTAAATAGCCGAAAATAACATAGCATGACGAAGCTAAGTCAAAAAATAATTTTGCGTTTTTTTTCGCTAAATATGTTTAGAATCATGGTCATCTGATTACAACCCATCAGTTTTCGGTAGCAGTCTTTTTACACCCTGTATACAGCTCAGCAAGAATCTAGATAAAAATATGATTTTTCCTTCAAAGGTGATTTTGGAACTGTTTTAGTTTCCAAATCCCCGTCAGTCTTTGCTCGAAGCTCAAAAGCTTCATACAAATTAATTGTAGGAAAGGCAGAGGAGATAAATAATAATAAATGGATCCCCAGGTCCAGGTATAACGAAGGACGAATTATATTCGTCTTAGAAATCTCTTAAAATAGAAGCTCCAATTCTTCTCAAGCCTCCAACGCATTTATTCATCTTGGCATTTATACGAAAATATTTTTTTTTATAACGTCAGAAAATCCATTATGGATACCCTACCGCCGTGGGGACAACGGAAGGGACGTCGGACTCTCACCGACTAAAACCTGACGCGTAGCCGGACTCCATGCATGTCGCGGGGCTCCGGGATCTCCTACGGAACACACCGGTGCCTCTCTCGCATTTTGCCTAAGCACTGTCCCGGGAATGGCACCCACAGCCACGCCCGGCATGCTCACGGTGCTTATGGTGGCGCTCGTAAATACTGACACAATATTATATCAGATACGGTTTGATTTGTCAGTATCGTCTTTCTTAAACTTTCACGATCACAATTTACTCATTATCAACATGTTTTAATACCGAGGCCATAAGCTAACAAACTTGTATGCTCATCTGCCGGACATAACAAACAATATTCGAAGAAAGTAATAGTTTCACACTTCCTTAAATATCATTTTGAAGACAACACAAAGGTCATGAACTTTATCGGTAAGTAAGTTCGTATGAGTCAGTGGCCAACTCTGGTGACGGAGTTTTTAGGCCGCCTTAAGGCCTCCGTCATGGCTTAACGACTTAAATAGCCTTGTATTTTTAATAGACGCGCAATGAATACTACTTTATTCCATACCTCATTATTATTTAATTAGGTTACTGTACTAAAGTGATAGAAATCGGGAAATAGTGATGTGACCGCATTGCAAAAAGCAGTATCGATAGATGGGAACTAGTGTCGCACAATGATGCAAAAAAACAGGGAAGACTGCGGTATATTACCGTAAGTATGCACCTATATTGTGAGTTGACGTAAAGAATGTAGCTTCGGAAAGAAAATTGTTTACATTTTATAAAAATACTAATTGAATTAAAAAAAACTCAGTTTAAAATAAATAATAAAATAAATAAATAATGCTAGACATTTAATACAGCATCATCTAGCCCCAAGCTAAGCAAAGCTTTTACATACTATGGGAACCAAATAACTGATATACTACTTATATACTTTTTTGTAAATACATACATATTGTACATAGAAACATCCAGACCCGAGAATGTAGTTTAAGGCTGATTTAGTGCAAGAAATCAAAATGCATGCAACGGGAGTCAAGTGCCACGACAAAATATTTAAGTAAGTATTTGAATTGTATTTAATAGGCAACAATGAAATTCTTGAAGTTTCGTGGTCAAACAGAGAATAACACGTTGACTATAGATACATGTTGCATGCTAAACCAAAATGCAAATGTTAAAATTATAGTTCATATGAATCCTAACACTTTTCCTATCATCAGTACGAAGCGCAGTTTCAACTGTCGTAATTAAATTTAACGGAAGAGCGGCTGCGATCTGTTCGATCACATTGCATAATGCAGCTAGTGTTGTTACTTCATCGATATTAAACTATCGAGATAAGAATATTGCATGGCTAAGTAATTAGATTACTCAAGCATTGAGTTTAAAATCGTTAAGCTTGGTTTCAGTGCACTGACTGTGTTGTAATTGTAAACAAGTTGGTTAATGAAATGAAACATGATCAGGAATAACTAACTATATAAGGATGGTATTAAGTACTCAGATTTTCAGGCACTCAAAATCCTTGTGTGACTTTCTAAGGCAGTCAATAATTTATCCATTTTGTTGTAGAGTCGATATCTTAAACCAACACGGCTCTGATCAGTAGGCTCTCATGAGCTCGGCTCTTATAAGAATCATTATTATAAACAGGGTCACGACTGTATCCCCAAGGCGCGGTAGACATTCTCTCAGATCTTTCGTGTATTCCAGATCCTTTGAAGATGTCTAAGGGGGTAGTCAGAGGCATGTCCAAATATATGTTTGTTAAATGCCCACATCTTGCAGAAGTTAATAATCTATATGTGACAGGTTGCAAGCCCATCGCCGCCTATAAGAATACTTACTGCTTTCCTCACGATGTTTTCCTTCACCGTTCAGAGCACGTGTCAAAGCGCATATAAATGATTGAATGAAGGTTTTAATTGAATTCACGTGATTTTATTGTATTTTATGGAATGACATGAATATTAACTGTGTATTGCGTGTTTATTTTAATTTATACAATTTAAGTTAATTAGGTGTTTTAAATGTTAAAAATTTTGCATGTAGGTTATTGCATCATGGAGTATGTTTATTTGAACTTGATTTTATATTTAAGAACATTATTGTAGCATACTTCAAGCAAATAAATGAATTCTTTTCTTTTCTATTAAGATTTAATTATCATAAAATGTATACAATGACGGGGTTTAAACCCACTGCCCTCAAATCGAACCTAGATCCCAACGATCGCATCGATTCCACTAGCTAGACCAACTAGGCAGATCAAAGAAACGCCTAATACAATACAATACAATATATCTTTATTGCAAAACATCAAACAAACAATAACAAAGAACAAAAAGTAAGTATAGGCACAGAGAAAAATATGAATATATCGATAGCTTCGAACACCAGGACATCACTAGAGTTATGACTCACGTGTGATAAAGTTTTCGCGTTTTTGTATAGTTTGCTCGCGATGTTCATACTATGTAATGTTCGTACTCAATACTTATTCTATTGTTATAGAATGAGAACAACAAATTATAGGCTAATGTATTCATGTTTTTACTCCTTAATGTAAGAGTTTTAACGTTTAACAATAAACCGTAAATGGTAAAGCGGTCTTTAAGTAATGAGTGGATTTTAATTTTGAACAATTACATTATAGTACAGTGCCACAAACTTATCTGAACCGATGAGAGAGCCGCTGTTATCGCATTTGGTGTTGGAATTTTACAGTAAAATTCGTTAGTTCCTCTTTTGGCCACCGGTCCAGATAAGTTTGTGGCATTATGCCCGAGTTTGTTAACTATAGTGCCTCCAGCCTATCTGTTCCACAGATAGCAATCAGCCATAAGTGTGGTTTACGAAATTGATGAACTAAACGCCATTTACACGATACTATTCTTGTTTCTTGCCGCAGAATATTAGCTATTGCTCTGTTGAGTTTGAGGAAACCGTATGTCAGAATGGTATTGTGAAAAGGTGGTCACACGACTCATCCGCGCAGAACACCCGAACTGTCAAGTCAATAGAGGAAATGCTGAGACCTCAGAAGCTAGCCGCATTATCTGACGTCATCGGGTTTTAGCATGAGGGGTAGATATAGAAATCCCCTGCCACAATCCCCTGTGTCGGGGATTTTTAGATTTTTTGTCTAAAAGCCCCCTGCCTCCACTCGGATGAGATGCTCTGCTCAGGGATTTTTAGACAAAAATGGCCTAAAAATCCCCTGAAACATTTATTTTAATTTAATCAAAAACATGAGCTCTTATATTTTTTCTATAGAAAAATAACTGTGGCGCGTACGGCGCGGACATGTGCAATCTTAAAAGAGATGCAAGTTCGATTCTCGCAGCAACAAACTCGATAAAAATCGTAGTATCGCTGATTAAAATTCATATAAGTACTAGGAATGAGTCGCGGAGTGAAGCTAGTTATTTTTCAATAAATCATGTAATATTTTCATAACTAAGAACTTGATTCAAATCTTAGCTGTTTAGTTGTTTGATAGACAAGACAAGTAAATGCTTTTACGATGTACCTGTTGTTTGTCGCTACTAAAACCACGGTTTTAACAAAAACGGTGGTACATGTATGGATACTTATTTTTAAATGACTTCAAAAAAAAAAACAGCCTAAAAACTCCGTCACCAGAGTTGGCCACTGACTCATACGAACTTACTTACTTACTGACTTCAAAAAAAGGAGGAAGTTATATTGGGCTTTATGTTCCTACCTATGTTTTTGTGTATGTTCACCGATATCTCTGTCAATTATTTACCAATTTTCAGTATTCTAATTATGTTTGAAAGGGTTAGTTTTCCCGTAAAACTCAAAAAAACTCTTCCTCACTACATACCCTGAGTAACGCCGCGCCCCAAGTCAAACATTGAAGTCTTCTTCTTAGTTTTTACTTAGAGAAGGTATCTCTGATACCCACACAAGAAATCCTAGTGTGAGGTCACAGAGACAGGAGTGTCGGGTGTTGTAAACTTATTCACAATAGACGGCTTCACCCCCGAGTTCTTTTCATTCTTGTAGTTTCACTAGTCCTATTGAGTTTCACTAGTTCTTGCAAACCAGTGTGGTCAAAAGATTTTCAACCTACTGGTTCAAAAGAAATAGTGAAACTCGAAAAAACTAGTGAAACTACAAGAATAAAAAGAAGAGGCACACAAAATGATAAACATGACGGAGGGAAATCCTAAAGAGCCCGAGCTTTGCAGAAATCGAGAGTATTCTTGAATGCGGAATTACTTCGAAAGGTTGTGCAAGCTTAGTTTATTACTTTGAGGTGGTGTGGTGACAGTGGTAGCGAGTCGAGGTTGTTGAGCTCCTTGTTGAAAGAAAAAAGCTTTTTTAAATGAGAAATAATCTGTCTTTATGATTTCAAAATGCGAAAACGTTATGACTTCTTTAAACTTTTTTTAAGAAAAACCAGAAAACTAGTTGAGCTTTCACGAAAAACAATGATGATTAATGTTTGTTTTTTTTCAAAATTTGTGTTGTGAGATCAGACATAAATATGAATAAAAAGATATGCCTGTTAGCGCATATTATTTAATTTTTTTTACTATCATGTGAAATTATTACTTTTATTAGTATAAAAGTGAAATTTTCAGACTTTTATACAATCAACAATTATCTAGTAATATCGTAATTCTTAGAAAACAAATATCAAGAATTCCACCACTTGCAAAGGCGACGATCATTTTATTAATAAATTAAGTCCATCCGCCTGCACTAGCACCACACCTGAAGCCCTGGGCCGTAATTTTATCGAGCTCTTAGGTAAATCGCTAATGTGAGAGCGAGTGTCGTTGTTTATGAAATCGTATTGCATATCGCTTTGTTTATGGCCCAACTAGCTTCTGCCAATGTATAGTCGCATTTTAATGCAGTTGTTTTCTTATGTTGGTCTTAAATTGTGTGTAGATGTGTTTCTGTCTAAGCGCTCAATAGAGCGTTCCCAAGCTTACGCACACAGCTACAAATCTACACACACAAAAGACCAACCCGCTGTCGATATGATAGAGCATGCATGAGCATTCTAGCACAAAATATCAATAACAAGTTTCTTTTAGGCAGGTCGCAGGTCGCTAACAGCAAAGTCGGGGCGCCGTCGAGGCGGGGTCGGGGCTAGGGCCAAATTGACGTGCTAAGCGTCGAAGCGGCGGCGTTTATGTCTTGTTTCATTTATTCAACTTGTCATATTCGAAAGATGAGTAGAGACAGGTGATTAGGAGTCGCGGAAGTGGCACGCGCCGCGCCTGCAACATGACCCTGCCTCACCGCGCCTCGACTCTTGACTTTAGTTTTTTTTTTTACTTTTTTCATTCGCACCCGCGCCGCGCCTGCGCCTCGTTTTGTTTCTGTTAGCAACAAGCCTTAGAACTGCAATACACAGTTCTAATAGAAATTAAAACATTAAACAGCCTTTTGTTTGAATCGCACTTGCCTTAAACCCAATCTTTTAAATTGATGTTAAGGCCACTCCAGTAAGTTCTACTTATTTGTTTATTTATTTTACATTCTAGATCTGGTTACAGCAGGTTACTACATAATAAGTGTGTAATATTATAATTACCTGCATTGTAACTACGCGGACGACAGATTATGTGAGTGGCAAACATAATCCGCTTAGGGGTGGGGGCAGCACTGTGCAATGTCGGCCATTGCATTTTTTAACCTGAGTATGCTAATTTGGTATTTCTTTTCTAATAGGTAAAGTATCAAACGAAAGATCGTGATTTTGAATCACAAGCCTATTATTGCTGGTGTTGTGGTACCATGGAAATATTTATTTCTCACACCCACGACACAAGCAATAGTTTAGAACATTTCCGAAAAAATATGAGCAATAACTTGACTTGACAATCGGGTAAACGCACGAATGGATAACGATGTTTTCCTTCACCGTTTAGAGTCTGGAAAACATCGCTAGGAAACAAAAACTTGACAGGGAGCGATTTTACTGCAAGATAGTTTTACTTGTGTTTGATACGATGAAAGTCAGCTTATTATGAATTTAATTTTAAAGCTCTAAAAGCTTTAAGTCGTAAACAGCAACTTCCGCTCTCAGCAGGATTTGAATTTCCTGCAAAAGCGGGCCACCACGTCTCATGGAGTATATCACAGATTTTGACTGCGCCAATCAAGATTTCATATAATTTCCGTTTAGGTTTGCGCAACATACATAACATATTTATTTATATTTTCTTTTTTCTTTTTTTTGCAATTTTTATTTCCAGAAACTAAGCTACAAAATGTACAATAGAATCAGTCAAGCTATCTAAGGATCGTCGTAAAAACGATCTATAGATAGCTCAACTGCCAGTCGGAAGCGTTCCCAAAATACTTTCGGCATTGCCACGCTGAATTGTAACGGACCCAGGGTCTCGACCCCGAATGGTTCAAATATATAAACCCAATCAAGATATTTGCGTCTTTTGAGATCACATATGAGAGACATACAGAGTGGGGTAAAACATAAGATGGTTGATTAGCTTCCTTTTTCTTTGTATTTAGAAGGTTTTGTTCTTGTCGACTATAGTTTAAGAAGGAAAAACTAATTGCAGAATTGGATCTTTGAAAAAATAACAGTAAACCTAGAAAATTACATCAAAAAAAATCAAGTTGGTCTCAATCCTATTAAGAGTTGCATCATTTTTCTCAAAGTGAAGAAATTGTTCTAGCTAAAAAGAAAATATAGCTACAATACAATTTTGTCCCACCCATAAGTCTGTTCTACACTAAATCCATAGTTTAATGAGAATGAAACCAAATGGTAATATTTATCACCAACGCAACGTTACAGAACTATGGCATAAGATGAAATAAAATATTCCTAGACTTCCTCGCTCCACTTATCCAAAACACGTAGTTGAAACGGTTTTAGATTCTAAGTGTATTTTTATTGACCTCTTAAAACTGAGACGGAATACTAAAATGCCTATATTATTGCTGCAATCATTGTTTATTGGCATAATAATAGTGTTGAAACAGGAAATTATTTCTTATGGTTCATTCTAGATTTTCTTTCTCTTATCAAGAAGAGAATACTGATAAAAATACTACTGTATTCTAAAATAGTCTATAAAACTTATCATATCTTACAGGATCATGATTGCATCCCCAAGGGAAGTCATTTTTTCAGCTAGTGATGACTCAAGACCCTTCTAAGATGTATATGATGGCAGTTAGAGACACTTCCACAAGAACTATACGCACGGTTTCGGTTTGAACTCATGACCATCGGATTGAAAGTCAATGCACTTCCCCACTCAGCCAACACATTTGTTATAGGAAAAGTTTCTTAGTTGCAGCAAACTACAAAGTTTTGATAGTAAGGACAAAAAAACTGAATAAAATGGCAGTCATGATATTTATTTATAATTTTGTAATTTTGATAGTGTTAATCCACACTTGGTATTTCCTTAAGAAATGAAATTATTATTATTATTTAGCCCGTGTCGTCCCACTGCAGGGCAAAGGCCTGAAAGAAATGAAAAGTCTTATCAAAATTTAACATATGAGCATAACAAGAATTTCAAATCAGACGTCAGGGGTTCCGTGGCCAAACGGTTGAAGGCACTCCGGCTTTAGGAGGATCGTCTGATCGTCGCGCGTTCGAATCTCGTCGGAATCGAAAATTTTGATAAGACTTTTCATTTCATAATGATATTTATTTGGCAATTCAACATTCGGGTCACAATTGAGTTCGTCAAATTTTGGATCAGGGACGAACAGGACATACATATCATTCCAGCACTGGGTCTTACATGATGATGATGACAGCGAGCTGGTTGATAAGAAATGATATCAATAGATAAAATGACCTTAGGTTCCATTTTTTCGTGGTATGTTTCACTAGAGGTCATCCGAATGAGATTGTGCCTCGACTTGCAATCCGAAGGTCATGGGTTCAAATCCCAGTCGTGCATCAATGGATTTTTCGTTTCGTAAAATTTTTTACAAGCTCTTAACGGTGGAGGAAAACATCGTGAGGAAACCCACAGCTTAATCAGCTCCACACAAATTGATGTTGTCTTTCCTGTGGACAAGGCCGATTAAGCTGAGAGGATGGTTTAGGCGCTGGGCAAGCCTATTCCATCTCAAACAATGTCCCAGGCAGCGTCCCGTTGAGTGTAGGCATAAGTTGCCTCCTGACGCTGTATAAATCATCTTAACAGATTTACGTACCCTCGAACCACGTACCTAGTAAATAAACACCCCTATTTTTAAAACCAAAAAATTTTAAACATGGTCTCGGTGTCTATTACTGATCACATTTATGTAGTTAAAACTCAAAAAAAAGAGAAAAAAAATTATAACCTCAAAAGGAGACGAGACGAGTCAGACATGGATGTATGATAGCTACTGCGGTTTTACTGACTGGGGATGATACGAGAACATAGTTCGAATGAGAGTCTGTACGCGATTTTTGTCTATACTACTTATTTGTACAGTTTTCATAAAATTTTGTTCGGTTTTGGTTGACTACAATCCTCGATAAGTTTGTGATAGTTAAATAAAAAAAAGTTCTGACCATGCCATTACCATTTTCTGCATCTGCTGCAACTTTCCTTAAATTTTTTTTAGTAGTCATAAAATACCGGTGTATAATGTTAAGCTCAGTTTAATACTTTTATAGGGACAGGGCCAAAGGTTCGATGACCTTAACATTAAGAGGAGAGACGGATTTTTGTGATATTGTAATTATATGAAAACCAACAGTGAAAAATTGACAATAAGATACAAAACTCTCACGTTTAAAACAACATTTCGAAGCGAAAGTAAGTTATAAGTTACTGTACCTTTATTGTCACTTCTAACGACCGCTCTACACATTCGCCGAACTATTTGCCAAACTATTTGCCGAACTATTTTTTGGATAGAAGATGACAGGCAAACACAGGCGTTGATGCCCTCTACACATTCGTGACCGTCAGCATTCGTCTATCTTCGCCGAATATGTAAAGGGTCCATAACATTTACAAAACTACTGTGCAAAAGTGATGCACGAAGTACCTTACGGCTACTCTACACATTCACCGAACTATTCGCAGAACTATTTTTTGGATAGAAGATGACAGGCGAATAGAGGTGATGAGGCACTCTACACGTTCGTGACCGTCAGCATTCGTCTATCATCGGCGAATATGTAAAGGACCCATTAGACAAAATATTATGAGTTCTGTGACCAAGAATGTTCATGGCAAAATGTGAAGAAAATAAATTCAGGTAAATTGGAATAGTATCGAACTCACCACCCATTTTTCCTCTCCATATCGTGTTTAAGTTAGATTTGACAATCACACGCACATACTATTGCGACACATTGGCCATTAACCATGAAAATAATTGTTTTTCTATCTTTATTAGAAAATTGAATTGGATATGAAGCTTCATCAATAAGTAATGGTCACCGTGACCAATAATAATAATAAATAAACAAATGAATGTAGCCAACGATAGTGATGGAATTGTCTGGTCGGGAGACTATAAGATATCTTTAGGATAATGATATTGTCATCTTTTGTTATCTAAGGTTAAATTTATTAAAATTAGTATTTAAAATTTAATTATACTTGAGAATAACAAAGAGACAAATTCCAATTCAATATCAACTAGCAAAAGCTTTTCACTAAAAGATTAATTCTTGAGAGACAAAATGTTTGCATGAACCACACAGGATGTAACAAGACGTCTACCGAAGCCGCAAGGGGTAGGTACAGCATCCCAACACACAACCAAATCCAAAAGGATTTTCCGAAAAAAATAAACATTCTAAAAACGTAAACAGGGTCACGACTGTATCCCCAAGGCGCGGTAGACATTCTCTCAGATCTTTTTCCATCCAAAACAAAAACATTCTATCCGGAGAAAACAGCGTTTGAAGAGTACTATTTGCGTATGCATGTACTGGACGCGTTGTTTTACATAGACTGCTGGATTATGGTCTTATGTCGTACTAGTAGTAAATAATCGAAAATAACATAAAATGACAAAGCCAAGGCAACAATTTTTTTGCGTTTTTTTTCGCTTAATAGTTTAGAATCATAGTCTGATTGCAACCCTTCAGTTTTCGGTAGTTGTCTTTTTACGACCTGTATTTGTTCCGGTTCTTGTGGTATACCATGGTACTAATTTCTGATACCAACACCACAGGGAGTACTAACAGGGTATCCGAGTATGATTAGGAAAAGGTGTTGCTCTGTTATTTAGACATAGACAGACATTTATTTACTACTTTGGCACACAATACAATCACTAGAACAAAAATTTAGACATTATCATTCAATCATTTCTCGACTACTATAGTGTGTTCAACAAGAATGTTATGCGCATAAGGCTAATAGATATGACGCAAAGTCCAATTATATCGAAGCTAAGCAATGAGGTTACCATGAATTAAAATAATTTGATCGGCATAATTGTATGAGATTATCTGAATTTCTACTGATGAGTGAAAGCTTTTGAATTTAAGTCGAAATCACTAACGAATCAAACCTAAAGAAGACCACATAAACACTAAAATTATTGTTGTTTATTGAACTAGAAGAAAACGTACTACTTTATCATAATTATCCACGACAATAACTAAAATACTGTGTATTACTCCTGTGTGTACGCCATAATTTCGGCCATGAGATTCACGGATCCGGAATCCATTGTCTTTTCGATTTACGAGTCATAGTTAGAAATGGATAGCTATAATATAGTATATTGTCCTAATTATCTAATTCCTCCCTCAGAATGTCCTTATTATCACGTTATAAATTTTACCAGAAATTTTCAAGGGAAAGTACTAGATTGTATAATATTTTGTGAATTTTCCCAAACACTAGGATTAACATCGAAATTTTGGAAATTCTCCTTTTAATTCCAATCTCCTTACCCTATCATTACTGTACAGTATAATTTAATTTGGTGTAAGACGATTTTGAGATAAACGGTTTTATCGTGGTTGAAGAAAACATGTTCCTAAACTGGTCATGTTAAGTAGGCTATTAATCCTAGCTGTCTAGTGAATTTGAGTATATTTCATATCTACTATCTCACAATTTTCTGGAACAATCTACTATCTATCCCTTACCCAGAAAATTGTGAATGAACCCATCTTTACGCACACAGCTATATTGCGGGCGAAAGTATTTCTACACGTGCACAGCCACATACAGTATAAAACCCGCATGGACTCGGTATACGCCACACTCCGAAGCAATTCGCTGTACATAGCAAAGCGAAATGAAGCTATTGGTTAGTAGGCCTTGTGATATTGTGAATATGCCTGTGATAAGTGTTGTGCAGTGAAAAGCTTGAATGTGAATTTGCGTGGATTGGAACGTTGGGGTCTGAAAGGATTTGTGAAAGAGGGCTGCAAGAAATCATTCTTATTTTGAATTTTATCAAAATTCACAGTTTTGGTGTATTAGCGAAGGAATTACTTTAGCAACTGATTTGGACTACATTTAAGCACCCCTGATGTAATAGTGATATGAGAATGAAAAGCTTAGGGAATTGTTCAACATTTTACTCATTTTGTAAATATGACATTTTTAAATTAATTGTAAAGGATGAATGTTTGATATCAGTCAGAGAGAATAAATACTTTACTATGTCTTGAGAATATAAATGAATATGAATGAGGTTAAAAACTAGTTTTTTCTGTTGCAGAGGTCCTGCTTAGTCCTGGCCGTGGCTATAAGCCTGGCCACGGCAGAGGAAAAGGCAGAGAAGAACAACAAGGCTGAGGAACAAGCAGTGGAAAAGAAGCAGGATAAGAGAGGACTCTCGGAGTACTACGGAGACTTCGGAGGGCAGGAGGAAAGCCACGGCGACGGAGGATATGGTCAAGGCAGTGATGGAGGCTATGGTCAAGGAAGTGACGGAGGTTATGGCGGTCATGGAGGTGATGAAGGCTATGGTGGCCATGGAGGTGACGGAGGCTATGGTGGCCATGGAAGCGATGGAGGCTATGGAGGCGAAGGAGGCTATGGAGGCGAAGGAGGCTATGGAGGCCAAGGTGACGGTGGCATCGGAGGCCACGATCACGGTCACCACGAAGAACATCACAAAACAATAACGACCATCAAAAAAGTGCACGTTCCCTACCCTGTGGAGAAGAAAATTCCCTACCCAGTAGAGAAGAAAATACCCTACCCAGTAAAGGTCCCCGTACCCCAGCCCTACCCCGTCTACAAGACCGTGCACTTCACCGTCAAGGAAACCATCAAAGTTCCGGAATACATCAAGCAGCCCTATCCAGTCACCAAACATGTGCCCGTCCCAGTAAAGGTTCACGTTGACAACCCAGTACCAGTCAAGGTTTACGAGAAAGTACCTTACCCAGTGGAGAAACACGTCCCAGTGCCCGTCGAAGTGCCCGTACCTCACCCCTACCCGGTCGAGAAAAAGGTACCCTTCCCCGTCAAAGTGCCAGTCAAGGTATACGTACCCTACCCCGTCGAGAAGACCGTACACTACCCAGTAACAGTTCACGTTGACCATCCCCGTCCGATTCATGTTGACAAGCCAGTGCCCGTCCATGTTGAAAAGAAAGTACCCTACAAGGTAGAGAAGGAAGTACCCTACCCCGTGAAGGTTTACGTCGACAACCCAGTACCAGTGCACGTTGACAAGCCTGTACCTTACCACGTGAAAGTGCACGTACCCCACCCCTACCCAGTGGAGAAAGTTATCCCCTACCCAGTGGAGAAGAAGGTCCCTATTCCTGTGAAAGTTCCCGTCGACAGACCCTACCCAGTCGAGATCGATAAGCACGTACCTTACCACGTCGAGAAACATGTACCGTACACGGTAAAGGTACCAGTCCCAGTGATCAAGGACCTACCTCATCATCATCATCATGAAGATCATCATGAAAGCCACCATCATCACTGACTGATCTCTCAAACTTAGTTGTAACTGTTATCTCGTGTTAGTTTGTTAATAACGACTGGTTAATGTACGTGATTATTGTAAATAGTAACGGAAGTATTAAAATTCGTGATAAATGTTTGTTTACTTGTTTTTTTTCTTTACACCAAAACAATAAGAGTAATAGACAAGAAATTTTCACTTGAAAATAATTATGAGTAAATACAAAGAGCATAAATTATTTTCCCAAATAATTAGTTTTTATTTTCTGCTCACTAACGACTCAAAGTTACACTTGATAACATTTTAATAGTTTGTTGTTACTATAATTATACGAGTACTCTTTCTAGTTTACCCCAACTTAATGCTACACCATTATGTATTTCCGTAATGAGATGGTGTTTACCACAGCAGATGAGCCAACTAGCCTACTACCTTTACCGGCAATAATACAAGTAAATTTTGTAACAAAAACAAGATCGTATGATCTATGTTGAAAGAGAAACACAAAATTATAGTATTGTTGAAACTCATAATGACTTCATTACATTTAAATACGACCTTTATTTCAAAATACAGAGTTTATAGGAGGAAACAGCCATAAATATGACGACGGACTCGTGGTCACACCAGATTGTTAAACTGGTGTGACTAACAGGAATTTATTTTACTCTTGGTGTGGTGTTTTGTGGTGTGACCAATATTAACGTATATTTTTTTTTATTAATGCATAACTGAAATTATATAATAGATAATTAGTATAATAATGAAAAATCAAGATTAAATTGCGAATGCAGTAATAAAACAGTTTGCACGTGTTTTTTTATGCAAGAATAGTTTGACAGGAACGGAAAGAGCCGCCGTTAAAATGAGAAAGCCTATACGTAGGAAGTATTAGATAGATGCCAGGAAATAGGTATAAGAATCACTGGTTTTTAATAGAATAATAAAATGTACGTAATAGAACCGAAGCATTAAAAATATTTCTCAATACACGTCATGTCACGCACACCATTTCAAGAAACACGCAGATTTCGACACAAAACGCGAGTAAATCGGAAATGCAAGACATTAAAAGTAAAAGTATCAAGATCATATTAATTTTTGCAATTCAAATCGTAAATCGCTATAATTATTTACCAAACTTTACCAAAAATTCGCAGAGAGTGAGCGCGTTTAAATCTTTTGTATAGAAAATACTTCGATGCAAATTGTTTCTTGATTGAAAAAGTAAAACGAAACAACGAAATAGGATCTGTATTTTACAGAGGATGGTAGACACTTTGATATTTTACGTACTTGGATAAATAACCTAATCATTTCCCTGCCCATATCCCACTTTTATGTGGGTTCGCCACAACAGGTTTTCCTCTTCCACTCCGCTCTATCAGCCGTCATCTCAACGCCTCTCCTTTCTTACCCATATCATCAGGATTAATAACCTTTTCATTTTTTAAGGTCTTTTGAATATATCTAAAGGAGATATCAGAAGCACTTCCAAATACACAACTCTTTTTTTTGAAGATGTGTAAATGTCCAGCATCTTTATAATTTATTTATTTATGAACATTTTTCAAAAGAAGGTGACAATGACAACGATCTTCTTTCATGGACATGAGTTAAAGAGAATTGATACTGTAAGCGTCTTACCATAGATACGTGTTGACGTTGATTTTGTTGATTTTTTTATAAAAAAAAAAACAGGGTCACGACTGTATCCCCAAGGCGCGGTAGACATTGTCTCAGATCTTTATATTCCAGATCCTTTGAAGATGTCTAAGGGGGTAGTCAGAGGCATGTACAAATACATATTTGATACATGCCCACATCTTGCAGAAGTTAGTATTCCATACGTGAAAGGTTGCAAGCCCATCGCCGCCTATAAGAATACTAACTGGTTTCCTCACGATGTTTTCCTTCACCGTTCAGAGCTCGTGTTAAAGCGCATATAAATTTTTAATATTGATTTTTTTATAATGTTTTAATATATGATTCTAAGCACTGCGTGTAATTTTAGATGCTTCCTGTAACTATATTACTAGTAACATATAACCTAGTTATGTTATAACATATTTATAACTTAATCTAACATTGATATGATACAACAAGGCTTAGAATCTTGCGTTGATAATTACGTAAAACTTACGTAAGCATTGTGGTTCTCTTAACGAGTGCAGTTATGAAGAAAACACGGAGTAGAAATAACCAATACATGATGAGTAAGCAAATATGCACATTGCTTAGTAATGTATGTCATCTTGATTATGTAAGATTAGTGTTGCAAAAATTTGCATTAAAATATGAATGTGTTAAAGTATAGATAAGTTTTGGACGTAAGTTTGAAACACGGAAATCAGTAGAAGAAATACAAACATGAAACATGGTTCGTCTTAACCCCAGATAATATAAAAAGTTAAGAGTCAATATGAAATCTTTATTTTTACAGAACTTATGTCTTTTACATAAATAATATACTTGTCTTCCGCATAGGCCTTTTCAGCCATGAACGAAAATGTAATGTTCAAATTCCACATGTGATACTTGACTGACGCCCATCCAAATCATCTTTAATATGAATGAAAAGATGAGGAGCAACAGGCTAGCATGGTATGGGCATGTAATGAGAAGGAAAGAATGTCATGAAACTGGAAGAGTACTTGGTATGAATGTTGAGTTTACGTTTAGGTTACGAGTAGAGGTAGGCCAAAGTAAAGATGGATGAATTGTGTGAAGGATGACATGAGTAAGAAAGGAGTGAGTGTTGAGATGACGGCTGATAGAGGAGAATGGAAGAAGAACATGTTGTGCCGACCCCACATAATGTGGGAAAAGGGCAGGGAGATGATGATAATGATATAAATGGAAAAGGCCAATGTATGTATGCCTTCTAAATCTTAGAGACCGATCGCAAAACTAGCAGTGATAGGATTTTTTTTGCTACGCTGTGCAATGCCTGTGGTGCTCTCCAAAGGAGATATCCCCATTCGTAACAATAAGGTAGCAACAAATATCGTCACTGACTTTTGAGGTATCTCCGATCTGCCTTGATCTAATGAAAAATGGAAAATAAATTGATTTGTTCATTTCAACATTCAATTCAATTCATTTTATTCATAAAACTTAATTCATAAGACCCCTCGCAGACTACAGACTTTCTATCGGCCGATAGTTGAAACGAGCTCCATACTCATTACGAGTCGAAGTATATTCCGTCTCAACTATCGGCCGATAGAAAGTTTGTTGTCTGCGAGGGGTCTTATTACAATTATTAAAAATTCATACAATTATTAAACATTTCAAAATTTTTTGTTCATACTTTGTTAGTCTGTTCGCACCTTGCATTAATATGATTATTTTTACTCTGAGCTAGGAAGCCGCGCATGGCTTAGTCGTCTGCGTACCGGTGTAACGAGATACTGGCATCTGATCGGATTACAGACTAAATTAGTTTTATGTAATGAGCAAATGTGTGGACTGAACTAGTTCAAATTCCTACTTAAATGATTCATTATTTGTACCGTGTTTACCTAGTGGAATACTCTCGACTTCAACTCAAAGATAGCAAGTTCGAATCTCAACCCAATTTGATGAAGCCATGGATATAGATTGCATCCCTGCTCCATTACCATGGCGATTGTCTACGTACTGGAGAATAGATAAAAATGACAGTAATGGCATTAGAGTGTGGATAAAACGGGTGAAAAGTAAATTTTTTCCACTTTGTACGCGTTTTATCCACAGTATAATGACATTCCTAGGCTCCAAAAGTACTGAACCGATTTGAAAAATTCTTCTATCGGGCCAACAGGTTCCCGGAAAGACGCCACTTGTACATGGTCGACATTCCCGTTTTGAGTCCACATTTTTCATACGCACCGCCAAATTGTGGAACTCATTGCCGGGCTCTGTATTTCACGAAAAGTACATTGTAGGGGTCTTCAAATCAAGAGTAAATAGGTTCCTTCTAGGTAAGCATGCTCCATCTTAGACCTCACTACTGCTTAACATCAAGCAGAGTGAAGTCAAATGCTGACGTATACAGGGTGTAAAAAGACGTCTACCGAAGCCGAAAGGGGTAGGTACAGCATTCCAATAGACAAACAAATCCAAAAGGATTTTCCGAAATATGCACTAAATCCGGAAAAAACAGCGTTTGAAGAGTACTGTTTGCATATAATTCATTATAAGGTAGGTATGGTCTTATTATGTTGTAATAGTAGTAAATAACATAGCATGACGAAGCTAAGTAAAAAAAAATTGTTTGCGTTTTTTTTCGCTAAATATGTTTAGAATCATGGTCTGATTACAACCCCTCAGTTTTCGGTAGCAGTCTTTTTACACCCTGTATAATTAAGAGAAAAATCTTACACCATTAGAATCCTATATTATATTACATTATACTTATTTGTAATACATATAACTGAGACTGACCTTATGTACGGGATGTTAGCTGGCACGTGGTACTTGGAGCCAGGGTCGAAGTCCAGCTCGGAGCGCAGCACTGGTGGCTTGATGCCCTGGTATTGTTCCCTGTAGACAAATGTCTATTGAATTTCTATTATACTAGTTACACTAAATTACGAGGAAAAGATTGTTTGTAGCGGTAACTATAAATCCAATTTAAAAAATAAAAACGGCGTGGAAAATCGTCGTGAATAAACAAGTTAGTATTCCTATAGTCAAAGTCAAAAAGCATTTATTCAGTAGGACCGCTGGGATCACTTTGAATCGTCTATAGACTAGGTGATTTTACTCCTGTTCCTTCGCGAGCAATACCGTGATGACGATACGATAGGCGATGGACTTGCAACCTGTCACTTGGACATGCCTCTGACTCAAAGTTACAGTCAAAAAGCATTTATTCAGAAGGACCGCTGGGATCACCTAGAATAGTCTTAGAACTACTATCAAAAATTTCGATTGCGACGTTAAGGATTCCGTGGCCGAGCGGTATAAGGCACTCCGGCTTTAGTATAATTATGCCATTTTATGTGTATATCTCGGGATAAATCGCAACTAGTAATCGTTATAAAGCTTGAGTTGTTAATAGTTTCTGTTGAATACAATTGCACAAAACAAGATGATTCTGTACCAATACTCATTACCTACATAAAGAAGCAATCTGTTTCAACATGTTTCCTGAGTATGTTTCTTGCAATAAGTATTTACTCGATCTGTCAAAAATTAGGTCGCCTTGCACACACAAATGGATGTTAAGTAATATTGGTTTATTTTGTAACACATTAGATTATGGATTTTTTTTGCCGTGTTTGTAAAAAAATACTTTTAACGACCATTAGGATTTTAGATGGTATGGACAGTACTTTTATAAAAATTAATAATGCTGGACTTTTCACACAGCATCATCTAGCCCCATAGTAAGAGCTTGTGTTATGGGTACTAAGATGACTGATATACTTTTTGTTTGTAAATACACACACACATAGAAACTCCCAGACCCGAGACAAATATTTGAAGATCATACAAACATTGATCCCGCCGCGAGGATTGAACCCGCAACCTTTTGCGTCGCAGGCAGGCCTTCGCCCACTGCGCTATAATGGTCGTCTTGTCGACTTTGAACCGACTGTTTTTGTAAAGAAGGGTCATGTCAAAAATACCGGACTACGCAAAGCTTGTATGAAGGATTGAATGTTGGCAAATGAGAGAGAATGAGACGAAAGATGTATGTCAGGATCGTAGCGAGTACAATCTTTGGGCTCTACCGAACTCTACGGGAAAGAACGTGTAGGTATCAATATAGGTCAGCATTTTTACCTCACTCTACCTGATGTTAAGCAGTAGTGAGATCTAAGATGGAGCATGCTTACCTAGAATGAACCTATTTACTCTTGATTTGAATACTTTTAATATGTGTCTAAAAGTTTTTTTTTAATGCCATGCAGTAGCGTTATTTCTTTAGGATCTACTAACAAAAATACTATCTTCTGTTTATAATAAACAAATCTTTGGTTCAAGAGAAACTAACCAACTATTTTGTCTTCTCTGTTTTGAGAAAACAGTGGCGCGTGCACGAAAACAACTTTTGCTTTCATTTCGAGAATCGAACCCGTTACTCGAGTCAAGGTCGGCTGATGACCGCAATACGTTTGGAAATTTCGCTTTATTTTTGTTTTTGTATGAATGTATGTAATGTGTGAAAGTATTTGCTCTAGATTGGCGTATGAGGTCGTGTGGATATTATTTATAGAATTGTAATATCTGAAGTTTCGTAAAACCTTTTCAGTTGAGATATATATAGTCCTCCTTGTCGGGTCCGACAAAGGCGAAACCTGGCTTGAAATAAAATAAAATAAAAATAACTTATTTTCGGTTATGAGCCCGAAAGTGGCTCGCAAAGCCGAATTTGGTTTATAATTATCAGTTGAGATAATTATATAGCATCATGTTTTTATTTTGACGACCTTTGTTACACAGTGGGCGAAGGCCCGCCTGCGACGCAGAAGGTTGTGGGTTCGATCCCAGCCGCGGGACAAATGTTTTTATGTATAATATGTATGTATTTACAAACAAAAAGTATATCATATAAGTAGTATGTCATATTTACAAACAAAAAGTATATACTAAGTCGAAGTAGTTATCTGGTTCCCATAGCACCAGCTTTGCTTAGCTTCTGCGTCCCAAGCGGGCTTTCGCCCACTGCGCCACAGAGGTCGTCATTTATAATATTAGTATGGATACTTTGTATACAGGGTGTAAAAAGACGTCTACCGAAGCTGAAAGGGGTAGGTACAGCATCCCAACACACAACCAAATCCAAAAGGATTTTCCGAGAAAATTATCCGGAGAAAACAGCGTTTGAAGAGACTGTTTGCGTATGCTCTGGGCGCGTTATTTTACGTAGATTGCTGGATTTTGAGTTTTAATTGTTTTTTTTCTTTTTTAAATGAAATTATTTAGGTAGGTATGGTCTTATTATGTCGTACTAGTAGTAAATAACCGAAAATAACATAGCATGACGAAGCTAAGTCAAAAATTTTGTTGCGTTTTTTTTTTCGCTAAATATGTTTAGAATCATGGTCTGATTGCAACCCCTCAGTTTTCGGTAGCAGTCTTTTTACACCCTGTATAATGTATTTAAAGAGGTTAGAGTCTATATCAAAAGCCTAGTCTATATTGTTAGATAAAGGAATCGTAACAACCAGTTGCATTATTCAGCGACCTAGAAGCAACGTGTGATTAACCCGAGCATCGGCCTCACGTTATGTCACGAGTTGCGTAAACATTTACGCACGAAGTGGACCAACAAACTGCTTCAACTAATCTCTATCAAATCATCGGAACATGTTGAAGTGGAGAACTTTAAGCGCCACCATTTCCGATCGTTTCTCTATGTCAAAATTGACATGCAGTTCAAAAAGGAGGTTTTTAGACTGTGTCATATTATTATAGGTTCTATGTTATGCAGTATAATCTTAATAAATACTGCATATTATGCAGTATTTTTCTTTGATTAAAGAACTGTTACATTCAAAACACAGGTTAGATGTCAGTCGATGAACCGGAAGAAGACTGGCCTACCAACAGTTTGTTTGCAGACAAAAACTGTAGCGTAATAATGACTGTCAATTGGATGGCTGATGCGAGTTCGTCATTTGCATCGAGTCAAATGCAATTTGCAAATATTGGTTTTTGGTGTTGCGCGTTTTCATGAAAAGATGGTTTGATGGATTGTGTGAAGGATATGAGTAGGAAAGGAGTGTTGAGATGACGGCTGATAGAGGAGAATGAAAGAAGAACACATGTTGTGCCGACCCCACGTAATGTGGGACAAGGGCAGGAAGACGTGCAATATATTACATTTTAACTTCTCATAGTTCGATTGGCTATTCGTTTTAAAAGAATAGGACATCTAACACAAAGATAGGCCCCAAACTGCATTCACCTGATAGCACCTTTCCGCGCCGTACGCAGCAGTCATTTTTCTTTACAAAAAATGCTGATGACGTCAGAAAATGCATCTCGCTTCTGACGTCAGCATTTTTGCATTTTCTCTATTAAAGTAAGTAAGTTCGTATGAGTCAGTGGCCAACTCTGGTGACGGAGTTTTTAGGCCGCCTTAAGGCCTCCGTCATGGCTTAACGACTTAAATAGCCGGGACCGACAATTTAACGTGCCCTCCGAAGCACGGAAGCGCTCAGATGAAAATGCCACTGGCGGTCACCCATCCACTAACAGACCGTTTCGAACGTTGCTTAACTTCGACGATCTATCAAGAACGACGAAGCAAGCACGACCACGAGCTCTATTGTATTGACAGTTCGGTTGAGACTGTGCGACCCAAACCGCTTTATTTCTCAAGACTCATATAAGCGGTGCTACTGAATTAATACTATTGTTTATGTTCTTTTCGCGCGAACCGTGTTGGCCGAAAGGGGTTGTACCTCGACTTTCAATCCGAAGGTCGAATCGAATCCCGACCGTGCATCAATGGATTTTACGTTTCGTAAAATTTAAATGCGCTTTATCACGAGCTCTGAACGGTGAAGGAAAACATCGTGAGGAAACCAGTTAGTATCTTATAGGCGGCGATGGGCTTGCAACCTGTCACGTATGGAATACTAACTTCTGCAAGATGTGGGCATGTATCAAATATGTATTTGTACATGCCTCTGACTAACCCCTAAGACATCTTCAAAGGATCTGGAATATAAAGATCTGAGAGAATGTCTACCGCGCCTTGGGGATACAGTCGTGACCCTGTTTACGTGTTTACGTTTACGTATGTTCTTTTATTTACCTGAGTCGCCACCAATGACAGTTATACTGCTCCTTCCTCACATCCCCAGTGAAGACATCCCATCTCCACTTATCCATGATGAGCGCGAAGGGAAGGAAAGCCAGTTTGTCCATGGCCTGGGTGAACAGGAAGTTCATATCGTGGGCTGTGTCGTCTACTGAGCGCTGCACCAGCCCCAGGGTCTGGAGGTGCCGGGGGGAGGAGACGGAGAGGGCAATGGTCTCACCAATTGCTTCGTGGAAACCTGGAGATTAATTCAAATATTCATGCCATAGATAGACCATGTTAAAATCTACGTTCAATGCCATTTACCCCGATATTATTACTCTTACCTCTGACTTTCTCAAACTCAATGGAACAAAAGCTAATATTCCTTGGCAAGAGGCAAGAATGGTATGGGCAAATGATATCGTGTAATAATAATAATAATAATGCTGGACTTTTCACACAGCATCATCTAGCCCCAAAGTAAGCAGAGCTTGTGTTATGGGTACTATGATGACTGATATACTATACTTATATACTTTTTGTTTGTAAATATGTACATACATATTATACATAGAAACACCCAGACCCGAGACAAATATTTGTAGATCATACAAACATTGGTCCCGCCGCGGGGATCGAACCCGCAACCTCTTGCGTCGCAGGCGGGCCTTCGCCCACTGCGCTACAGAGGTCGTCAAAAGAAAAGGTGTAAATGTCGTTTTCAACAGAATTAGGATAATACTCATTTTGCACTGCCGTGTGACAACAACAAAACCTTGTTCAAACAAATGCAGCGTAAATTACGCTACCCAGGCTCATAAGATAGGGCATTCTTCAAAAAAGTAGCTTAAAACAAAACATAATAAAGTCACTACAAACTAACGTTCATTAATTATATATTTAACTAGCTGCGCCCCGCGGTTTCACCCGCGTAAGTCCCGTTCCCGCGGGAATATCGGGATAAAAAGTAGCCTATGTGTTAATCCAGGGTATCACCTATCTACATACCAAATTTCAACCAAATCGGTCCAGCCGTTTTTGCGTGAAAGAGTAACAAACATCCATACATCCATACATCCATACTTACAAACTTTCGCCTTTATAATATTTATAGGATAGGATAGGATTATTACTTAGATGAAACGAAACGTAACTAAGGCATTGAGCATGTGCATTGAGCACATTGAATTGGCAAGCGACGCGTCAATTAGTTTTATAGCAAGCCATTTTAATCCTTATCAACAATGGTACAAGATATAGAAACGCTTGTAGAATGAATTATGTCTGGCGAAGCCATCTAGTCGCGCTGGCTCTAACACTTTTGTGCGGTTCATTCTACAAGCGTTTCTACCAATATCTTGTAACATTGATCATAAGGTTTATTAAGGCTTGCTATAAAATTAACCGACGCATCGCTTGCCAATTAAATGTGCATTGAGCCTAAGTTGCAACGTAACAAAAACAACCAATTGTGTCGTTTCGTTCCTCCGAATTATCTGATGGATCATCATTACTCGGATATTACTTAATCTTACTCAAACAATAGCAGCAATTGCTTTGTTTTCGTTTGTGCTATGTTATTACTTACTACACTCATATAGACATGCATACACGCACACAAACATACATGATCACGAACGTATCCCCGAGACACGATAGACAATTTCTCAGTTCAAGACATTAAATATCTTTTGTGAATGGAGTCTGGGGAATGTCCTTAAACACCTTCTTACTGTGATAAAATAATCCCATGAGATTTATAAACATTTTTGGTTGGTAAACGCATTTCGCTAGTAAAAGAACAGAGCAGGATTTTCAAGCGAATTCATAGAGCTATATTAAGACCCCTCGCAGACTGCAGACTTTCTATCGGCCGATAGTTGAGACGGGCTATACTTCTCCATACTCATTACGAGTTCCGTCTCAACTATCAGCCTATAGAAAGTCTGCAGTCTGCGAGGGGTGTAAGTCATAATAATAAGATCAGGGACTAGATGTGAATAGAATCACTTGTTTTCAACTCAATCTGGGCCATGCTTTTAAACAAGCTTAAAGCTACATTTACGCCAACTCTCCTTTCAAATAACAAACAAAATCGAATTACAGAAACAGCTGGATCATGTACTATTACGTTATCAATCGGGAGCCAGCTTCCGGAGACTTTCACTGACAGTGCCCAGGAAAGGACCAGTGGGAGAGAGTTGTTTACTTTAATTTATTCTATCAATACTGGATCACGAATTGTATTAAATTGGATGAAAAATAGTAGTTTGATTCATAGTTAGTTTGCTAGAGAATGTTGTGTTTTCTAACAAGTGTCGAGATAAAGTCTTGATTAGGTAATGTATTAGGGGTGTCGTGGGGTTTTAGCGATCCATTCTACCTGCCGGCCTGTCTGACAGGAGTTAGAATGGAATTTAAACACGTTGACAACCCACAAGCCCTCAACAGTGGCTCCCAGTAACTGTCCTGCATGCAGCGGCCACACCCTGGTAACCACATCTTGTGGGCTAAACCTGGTGAGGGGGTCAGCCAGGTCTGACTATAGGGTAGTCAGCCAAGTTAGAGTAAGTCAGAGACTACTCTAACTTTTGATTAAACATTCCGCTGGTCAATGATAATCGAGTATCATAAAAAAGTTAAATAGGTATGTTTTATCCCGGAAAAGATCAGTTCCTGTATATGTACATACTCGTACAAGTAAAACCGCAGACCACAAAGGTAATTAATTGTTGAATAATGATTGAAAGGTGAAAATTTATTTGGACCGCACTAACACGAGGTGAATGGTGAAGAAAATCATCGTGAAACCATCATCATCATCGTAACTTTTTAAAGTTGTTTATGATTATGGGGGCAGTTAATGGCGGCAAACGGTAATTATTCATTTTTATCCGTACTAATAGGAAAATGGTGAAGGACATCATCGTGAAGCAACCATGTCTTTCTTGTAGATTTAGTTTTTTTTATTTGCAGGTTAACTTACTTTTTAAAGTTCTCTATGATCATTCAAAGCTGAAGACAATAAGGTATACTTGTCCAGTAATTTAATTAGACATCACCTTGGCACGAAACTAATTCAGTACAGAACCTGTCGTCGAATAAGTGACCGACGTGGATTGTAGGGATTTGGTTCTAAGGGAGTTGTTGTACCTTTAATGATGAAGTGTAGGAGTTTTGTGGTTCAGGTGTTCACGCTGCTGATATCAGTGAAATACGGTGAGTTTTTCAAAAATATATCGACTTTTTTCCCAATGGTAGATAATGTCTCAGATGTATGTACCATTTCAGATCCTCCATCAGATTCCATCAGACCCTCAGATAGATTTAATATATAAAAAAAACAGGGTCACGACTGTATCCCCGAGGCGCAGTAGACATTCTCTCAGATCTTTCATATTCCAGATCCTTTGAAGATTTAATATATCATTAATTAAGCAGTAAATATATTCAATTGTTGAGATAGTTCTGGGAGTAAGTTGTGTTGGTTGTGGGGTAGTGCCTCGACATTCCACCCAAAGCTCGTTTGAATCGCGCAGCAGTCAAGCATCAATAGATTTTTTCATATTAGAGAATGTATTATGTGCATCATCACAAGACGAGCTAGGTGGTGTCGGAAAACATCGTGAGGAAACCAGTTAGTATTCTATATAAGTTCTGCAAAGTGTACTGTCTCAATATTGTAGAATAGAATAGAATAGAAAAACACTTTATTATACACAAAAGAAACACATAACAGGAAATACACAAAGACAAGTAAGTAGGTACAATGGGCGGCCTTATCGCTAAAAGCGATCTCTTCCAGACAACCTTTGGATGGACTGGAAAAGTACGACCGAATTTTTCAATTTTCAATTTCCGGAATTCCGGAAAAAGAATACCGGCGATGTACAAAAAGTGTAAAAATAGAAAAAAAAAGAGTAGAAAAAACAATAACAATAGAGATACCCTCAAAGTATAGTTATGAGTAACTTATTAATAAATAATGAGATTGTAGTACTTATACATATATACATACACATACATAAACCAAAACATACAAAATAAGCACACGGTCAAGTCAGCATTGTATAGACATGTCTCTGATTTTCTCCTTAGGACCTTTAAAAGATCTTGAATGAAGTTAGTTATCTATCTGCGCAGTGACCGCTTTTTCATACAAAATTGTGTTCTGCGCATCTAAACGGCTACGATGCATAAGATCCTTTGAAAGAACTGTATGCATGTAAAGTATTTTAGTCAAACATTATTTAGGTCTGATGACAAATAAGAGTAGACAAAATGATCTCGACTCTACCTTGTTACAACTTATTTATGACCCGCGGTCCCTCGGAATTTTCCGGTATAAAAAGTAGCCTATGTCCTTCCCTGAGATACGACCTTTATCCATTTCAATTTTCAGCCTAATTTGTTCAGTAGTTTAGGCGTGAAAAGATAACAAACAGACACAAAGACAGACAGACAGAGTTACTTTCATCATCATCATCACAGCCTGACTTCACCCACTGCTGGGTATAGGCCTCCCTAAGTTTGTGCCATCCACCACGATCCTTTACTTATGAGTTACTTTCACATTTATAGGTAATGGTAAGGATGAAAAAGAAGGTAGGTATATTATACAAGACTTGACCTAGGACTTAGTGCGTGTGAAATTTAAGCCAAGTTCAGCATACTGCGGTCTGTAATCCAATTTTAAGGCGGTATGTGGCTTCGCTAATGGTATCAACTTTTGACCCAGATCTAGATTTTGTTTGGGTGTGTCTTATATGATGAACTCAGCATGTCTTCGGATGAAACTAGACGATGCTGTGTGAAAAGTCCAGCATTATTTATTTATACACCGCTATTTTATGACTACCAAAAAAAAATTTAAGGACAGTTGCAGCAGATGCAGAAAATGATAATGGCATGGTCAGAACTTTTTTTTATTTAACTATCACAAAGTTATCGAGGATTGTAGTCAACCAAAACCGAACAAAATTTTATGAAAACTGTACAAATAAGTACTATAGCCAACAATCGCGTACAGAATCTTATTCGAACTATGTTCTCTTATCATCCCCAGTCAGTAAAACCGCAGTAGCTATCATACATCCATGTCTGATTCGTCTCGTCTCCTTTTGAGGTTATATTAAAATAGGGGTGTATAATTCACAGCATCATCAATATTCTGCTACGACTGCAACAGCGAGTACGACCCCCGCTGCGGGGCCAACTTCGATCCCTTCAGTCTGGGGACCGTAAACTGTTCTCTGAGGGACCAGCCTGACCATCTGGAGCCGATGGAGCCCACGCTTTGTAGGACCATCAAAATGGATAGTAAGATTTTTTTTATTTAACAACGTACATGTTGTATTCACAATAATATACTTACAAAATATTTTTTTACGGTAGAGGTTAAATTAAAAATAATTTGCTTTAATACGCAAAACGCACTGGTTGAAAATACTAGCGGTTACTGCTAGCTATTATAGTATTAGATTAAATACGTATTTTGAACATTCTATTGGGTAGGTCCATGTTCAAGCTTGATTTAATTTATTTTTCCCAGTTGTCGGAAAAATCCGTGTGGTGCGCACTTGTGGCTACCTCCGCGATACTGAATCCAACGCCACCTGTCGGCGGGTGGTGGGAACTGGTGATGTCTTCACTACCTACTGTACCTGTGACACGGATCTTTGCAACGCAGCTACGCATGTGACGGCAGAGATGGCGCTGTTCTCAATTATTGTTAGCTTGGTATTTTAAGCTCGAATTTTGGGTGTGCTGTACATTGTACTGTTTGTTGGTTTATTGAATAAATTGTTTTGTTAAGACCTTTCGCCTTCAAGTAACTTTGTAAAAAATTAGTTTATATGTAGGTTTATGTCATGATTTACGGTATTCTGCCCCATATTCGATTTCTCAAGTTTTGAAATCAAGAAGCAAGAAAGTTATGTTCGTACCTGGATTGGCTCCATCCCTGAAGACCTTGGGCTGGTTCCTGTACGCCAGGAAGTATTGGATATGAGCCATCTCATGATGAGCCGTAACCAGGTCTTTCTGGTCCACGTGAGTGCACATCTTGATGCTGAAAGAGTGGAGTTATTCCCATTTAAAATTTGTAAGCAACACACTCTCGAGCAGGCGCGGTCCGAGGGGGGAGGTCACAGGGGACATGACCCCCCCCCCAACATCGTACACGTCTCATAGTAAAATCTTGTATATTGTGCAATAAAGTAAAATTTTAGTGTAATGACCCCCCCCCCCTCAAATCTCAGTAGTGACCCCTAACACTAAATAATGAAGCAGTCTGAAGAATTTCGTTACACAACTCCTAGTCCTTTAGCTCCTTAAAAAAAGTTAAAGCATTATTCTCTAAACTTACCGGTAGTCGTGTTTGTTACAAAAGTCCCAGGCAGATGGCTGGCAATGGATGTGCCTGTCCACCGGCTGGTTCAGGACACTCAGCTGCCAGAAGTCCTCCGGCATCGCAGACATGTTCATCGACAAGAAGTACTCTTCAGCCAGCTGGAATATCGTCTGTGGTGTGTAGCCCTGGAAGTATAATGCAATCACATAAAAATTGTGACAATAATACATCCATGAAATTTTGGCCATTAGCCCATTATCCAGGGAGGGAGGAGTAGATACTGAAGCTGCCTAGGATATTATTCAGAGATAGATAGGCTTGTCCAGCAGCTATACAATGTTAGCCATAAGAAAGACACAACCAATACTTTTAATATCGTCAGCTTATGAAAACGCATATGGAAGTGGAACTGGCCTAAAAGTTTCATGTCAAGCAAGCAATAAATAACTTAATTTCATCCAACATAATAAATACAAGGGAGATAAAAGTACGCGATCCTTTTCATACCTGTTGAACCATCTCCGGTGTTACATCCACGAGGTGCTTCCCAGGATAAGGCAGGGTGAAGGGTACGATACCGGACCAGCTCTGCCCCCACATGTCTCCAAGGATATGAGCAGGGATCGGTGCTGATCGGGAGATCCTTTCAGGGCCATATGCTTCCCGGAGACGACGGCGCACGTAAGCGTGTAGTAGCTCGTAGAGGGGCTTTATCTGAAAAGTTTTAGGGGCTGTTGTACAAAGCAGAAGACAACTATGTCTATGATGTAGCTGCCTACCATGAAAACCTGAACTTTAGATAAGGAAATCCAGTAATAATGTTTTGAATGTAGAAACAGATCTGCAGGCTGAGCGGGAAAACTTGCTTGGAGGATAAGTTGGAGCTGGGCTAGTAATTATTGTAGGTAGTTGATGTTATCTGTGGTAATAGTATCATCAAAATATAACCTTTTCAGCAATGGAGCTCGATTAGCTTAGGTGTTATAAGTAATGGTTGGTCTCACCTGTTCCCACACCTCGTCCACATCCTGTCTCATGTTTGCTGTTTCATACGGGAACATCCAATACTGCGATGCATCGGTGAAATCTGAAAGAAATAAGGGCGTTTTTATCGGCTATTCACTTACAATAGCAAACACTACAGACTAAATGACTTTTCACTTGATTCGGTAAGTTTAATAGAGCACAATGAGCACAATACTACTTTGTAACTTTCTATAGCAATATTCTTGAGGCTTGGACAGACATGCGTTTTATAGGAACAGAGTACGTCTATTGAAAGCTGGTTTGGATCCAGATAGATGATGATCAAACAAAAATACGTCACAATTCACAATTTCTGTACTTACTGTTCAATCTTGCAGCCTGATTCGTCAAATCTGCCAGCTGCTCATATAAATCCCGAATCCTCCTGCCCGTGTTCCGTCTCCACTCGGTCCAGACATGCTGGAGCTCGTCCCAGTCCCTCGAGTGTGACATGATGAACTGGAGCTCTGGCTGAAGGTGGAGTCCGCATTTGAAGGGCTCGTTGTATGCGCAGATCTCGGCTGTGTTGTAGACTGCTAGCATATCGTTTATGATGCGGTTGTACTGGAATCCACGGGAAAAAAGGTTAGGCAAATAAGTAAAAAGGAGTTTTTGGTAGCAGTTAAAGTGATCATAATTTTTTTTCTTTTTTTTTTCCTAACCTATGCTCTCCCACTGCTGGGCAAAGGTCTCCCCCATCATTTTCTAAGACTTGCGGTCGCCAGCTTCGTCCCACCAGTCAGCCCGGAATGCATCGAGATCGTCACGCCAGCGTCTTCGAGGCCTGCCTCGGCGTCGCCGCCCATCGTCAGGCACCCACTGCGTCACGATCTTAGCCCATCTATCGGGATGCATTCGGCTCACGTGGTTCGCCCAATCCCACTTCAGCCAGGTCATAATTTACCGAAGGAATTTATGATAATTCGTATTCTATATCTACAGATAGGTAGTTCAAATTATAGGACAGAATCCAAGGATAGTTCTCATACACACCTGGCATGTCAACATTCAATCCTTTACTCTCCAAACATCTTTCACACAGTCCAACCATACTTTCTTTGTCCTTCCTCAGTCCAAATTTCCACTCATTCAAGTAATGTACTCGGATCAGAATAAACTTACTCTATCGAGCTGGTCTGGCGGCAAAGCTGCGGGTCCAATGATAGAAAGCAATCTCAGTTGTCTGAACGTGGAATAATCCCTGACGGCTCCTCGAGGTATCTGCTGAGCTGCTTCCCACAGACCTCTTTGGAAGAGAGTATAACGCTGTTGTGCATCCAGCTGGAAATAAAATTAATTGGAATATTATAAGACGCTGTATTTGTACTGAATCTACGGGTACGAGTCTGGTGAACTTTTATATTGTAGACAGATAAAGTTTGCTTGTTTTAGAGGGCACGTTAAATTGTAGAACTCGACTGCTAAGTCTTTAAGCCATGGTGGAGACCTGGTGCTCAGGTAAACTACGTGTTCCATATCAAGGGAAATGTGTAGGTACCTTCTTTCTCTTCCTGATTTAATAATGAAAAGGGTTTACTCCGTGACCCAAATAATCCAGTTGTGAGAGGCGTTTTTTAAAAAATACGTTTTCGAGTGAGTTTCGAAGATGACACTTACCTACTTCTGCGTGACCTTTGTCTCATACTTTGTTGCATTACAACAGATGAGATAACACCTGACTGTTGGGTTCGGCGCTATTTATTACAATCATGCTTAATTTATTTCGAAGTCATCATCACGTACGAACAGCATCATAAACATTAAGATCTGATTTATTTGCTTATGGTAACATAATATCCCATTTGTAACGAGGTTGCGTTTATTCCAAGGCAAGAACGTCATGCTCAGTGGAACTAACCAACGTAACAAAAAACTGTAGCTTAATTATTTCTTCGAAGAAGTCCCTCGCAGAGTTTGACGTGTACTAAGACTAACATTTTGAATAGCCCATAAAAGCTATTCTACTAGGCTATGATCTGCATGTCCAAGATTCATCCATTGAAACACATACATACATAAACGCCTTTTTCCCAAAGGGGTAGGCAGAGATCACGGATCTCCACTCGCTACGATCCTGACACACAACTTTCGCCTCATTCGATCTCATTACATTTTTCATACATGCTCGTCGGTTTAGGGTACTTTTGACCTGGCCCTTCTCCAAAATGTCGCCAATTTGATCCAAGAAGGTTTGCCTAGGCCTTCCTCTTTCAGCTGTCCCATGCACACTTTTCCTCCATCCATTCATTGAAACACGACAATTTAAAATACAGACAATCTTTCAGATTTACGAGGATTATATTTTTAGTAGGAAGTAGAAGAGGCTTAGTCATCATCTTTTTCTGGTAAACAAGTACAAATAATGATAATATTTCAATGTCCACGTCTCCATCATTATTCATCCCGTCTCCTTGGAATAACCACAAAACAAACTAAGTCATGGTCATATTGCTAAGTTTTTTACACCTTTGATGTCACTTGCATAAGTGATAGATTTTGGAAATATGGGTCTGGTTCCGTAGATCTCTTGGGAGTAATCTGATAGCTTATCCCACTGCTGGGCAAAGGTCCGCTTTAATTTCCACTTGTGCTCCAAGGCCACGGGTTACTAATTACGTATTATGGGGTATTATTTAAACGGGATTTATCGCGTACCTACGCGGGGTTACTAGTTTGGCTAGAGTACTTATGATAGCCTAAGTTTAGATTTAATATGGATCACCTAAAAAAGCTAGGCCCCAAACCGTGTTTGTTGCCCTGGTTCTTCACGGTCGCGAAGGAACAGGAGTAAAATTACGATCAAAGACGATTCAAAGTGATCCCAGCGGTCCTACTGAATAAATGGTTTTTGACTTTGACTTTGTACATCCAGATCGTCTCACCCCGAAACTACATAAAATTATGTACTTTACTTCACATAGAGATCTTTCGAGAAAGATTATTTTCAGAGAAGGTTTTGTTATATGAACAGAAAAACTACTTGAGTACTTTAAGAAATGAACAGTTTTATTAAAATTTTGAAAAATCTTAAAAAAATGAAAAGTCTTATCAACCTATATGATGCTTCTTTTAGTGTAGGCCTCAAGATGAATATGTCCAAGATGAAGATTATGGCGAATATCTCCAGCGTCACAGATCCTAATGTAAGAGTTGGGAATGAGAAGTTGGAGATAGTCGATCGATATGTTTATCTTGGACATATTTTATCTTTTGGCAAAGAACATCAAAATAAGGAGAACACTAGAAGAATTCAGCTAGGATGGGCAGCATTTCGGAAGTTGGACGACGTTCTTAAGTCCGCTAAGATACCACAAAGTCTGAAGACCCGCCTTTACAACCAGTGTGTACTGCCTACCATGACCTACGGTGCCGAGACGTGGACGCTCACACATGAGGCTGTGTACCGAATGCGAGTAGCACAGAGGGCCATGGAGCGTGCCATGCTCAGTATCAGGCTTATAGACCGTGTTCCCAACGTCGAGATCCGAAGTCGAACAAAGGTCAAAGACGTAGGGAATCGTATCGCGGAACTAAAATGGAGTTGGGCAGGACACCTGGCCAGGCGAGGTGACGACAGGTGGAGTCAAGCGATAACTGAATGGCGTCCAAGAACCGGTTTTAGAAACGTTGGTCGTCCGGCAGCGAGATGGGCAGACGATTTGGTATCCGTCGCGGGCCGCACCTGGATGAGGTTAGCACGAGACCGTAAAAAGTGGCATATAGAAAGAGAGGCCTATACCCAGCAGTGGGCAAATGATGATGATGATGATGATCAAAATTTTGGATTCCGACGGGATTCGAACCCGCATCGATCAGACGATCCTCCTAAAGCCGGAGTGCTTTACTTGAGTACTTTTTTTCTAGCTTGCAATTTCATGATTACTACATAACAATGACTTATACTTACCAACAAATGATTTTCTTATCTTTCATTGGTTTAGATCGTTAAGCCATGACGGAGGCCTTAAGGCGGCCTAAAAACTCCGTCAACAGAGTTGGCCACTGACTTAAACGAACTAGCTAACTATTGGTTTATGAAGAATCGATTTTTTGTTCATTTTAATTACAGAAAGTTCTATAGAGGTGTTTTCAGGCAATTAACTGTGAGTAATCCACTAATTACTGTAATAAAAATTTTTGAAAAAAAAAATTGAACCGACTTCACAAAACACAAACAGACACTAAGAACCTACACTAAAAAGAGAAAAATAAGAATATACACATGCAATTATTATTAACAGGGTACCTATATTATATTTGAAGTCGGTGCCAACTATGCATTTACAACTATCTAAGAAGAAATTACGAGTACAATTAGAACTTGGGTGCAAAATTGTATCGAGTAGTTAGAATAGAATAGTTGTCACCGACTTCAAATATAATATAGGTACCCTGTTAATAATAATTGCATGTGTATATTCTTATTTTTCTCTTTTTAGTGTAGGTTCTTAGTGTCTGTTTGTGTTTTGTGAAGTCGGTTCAATTTTTTTTTTCAAAAATTTTTATTTTTCCATTTTTAGTGTAAAGTGTAAATGTAAATAATATAGTAGGTTAGGTTAGTAAGTAATTACTTACTTAGTAGGTTAGGTTAGATATTACAATAGTCAAGATTAAAGAAGTTAGAGTGAGGATGAGGTTTTTGAGTTTTACGGGAAAACTATCAATCCCTCAGGAATAAAATTTATATGGGACCACCTCGAGAGTCTAAATATGTCAAACTAATCAATGTTTGACTCAGATTATGTAGTGAGAATGATGTTTTTTGAGTTTTACAGGAAAACTATCAATTCCTCAGGAAAAAAAAGTATGAGGACCACCTCGAGATGGACAACCTTTCAAGCTAAAAAAAAAATTTTGGAAATCCGTCCACATTTTTCGGAAAGATCGGTGATTTTTTGAGTTTTACGGGAAAACTATCAATCCCTCAGGAGTAAAATTTTTATGGGACCACTATGGTAGCATATCCTTTCAAACAAAAAAATAATTTTGGAAATCGGTTCACAACTGACGGAGATATCGATGAACATACATCTAAAAAAAAAAAAAAAAAACATACATACAACCGAACATAGAACCTCCTCCTTTTTTTGAAGTCGGTTAAAAAGTTATAAGAGATAACGAAAATGACATCATCCAACGTCATTCCAAGAACAATAAAGAATTAAAGTTGTTTTTATGCATTACAACTATCAATTTGCAAGATGAGTCACTTATGAATGACAGTGTTTCTGAATCATGGGATAATAATTAGTTGAGACCTGGAGATAATTGATTAGTTGAGATGACAGGTCCTATGCATAGCAAAGAAGCTTCCGGGATATTTCAAAGACAAACTTCTGTGGCGTAGTGGGAGAGTTAGACGCAAGCTTCGATTCTGGCGGATCAAAATTTTTGTATGATCTGTAGATATTTGTTTCGGGTCTGGGTGTTGGCACCATGGTACTTGTTTCCGATACCCAAGACACAGGGAATCCTAGTGTGAGATTATACTTCGGCGGAATATACTTCGGCGCGTAATGAGTATGAAGAAGTATAGCCCGTCTCAACTATCGGCCGATAGAAAGTCTGTAGTCTGCGAGTCTTACGGTATTGGTAGCGAAAGAACAGGAGTCATTAGTTCTAAGACTATTCTACAGCGGTCCTACTGAATAAATGCTTTTTGACTTTGACACTATATCAAAAATTCTTTTAATTTTTATATTTTTCCACCTTCAACAAATATCGATAAAAACAATGCAAATTTGGGGTGTGCGTGGGTGTTATTTATTTAGTACCATATGTCAAAGGCACTTCAAAATACACTAGTCTCTATACAGAGACTATATGATGATGTTATAATAGATACATAACTTAGAGGTAGACAACTGGCGGCATTATCGCTGAAAGCGATCTCTTCCAGGTAACCATTTACGTGAGAAAAGCATAATATATTATTATAGCCTGACTAAATTTTTAAAAATAAAAATAGATCCTAATTTGTTGAACAAAGCAATGACTACTTAAAGTTCACACTTTTTTAGCTTTAACCATCAAATTGATTATGATCTAAGGTCGAAAAACTCTATCACAATAATTAATACTCTTCAAGAACTACAAAGTACAAAATAACAAAATTTTCTGACGCGCAAGCTCCACCTAACTGGCACCTGGCGTCTTCCTATTCCATTTAAATGTCATACTAAATGCACAAATTAAGACACACGTTATGTCGTCAGTACCGTATGTCGTAGGACGCCAGTGCTCGACGCCATTTAGATGGAGCCTGCGCCTTAAGATTACAACAAAACTATTTAAAGTAGGTAGATTAATTTAGCGGTCAAGTGCAAAGTACTTGACCCGTGTCTTTGTGAAACTCATTATATTATTAAAAAGCTTATTAGCACAGATGAAGTCGAGTTCCACAAAAAAGTTGGATGATTATGTAGTTAGATCGTTTTATTTCCCTTGGTTTTTATAGTTTTACAGTTTTAGATGATTACGAAATAGGCATTCAAGATATACCTATTGAAAAACTAAGGGGTATTCGTAAATAAATAAATAAATAAATAAATAACGCTGGACTTTTCACACAGCATCATCTAGCCCCAAAGTAAGCAGAACTTGTGTTATGGGTACTAAGATGACTGATATACTACATAAAATACTTTTTGTTTGTAAATACATACATATTATACATAGAAACACCCAGACACGAGACAAATATATATTCGTAGGTCATCATAAGAACATAAGATGTGGGCATGTATCAAATATGTATTTGTACATGCCTCTGACTACCCATTAGACATCTTCAAAGGATCTGGAATACATAAAAGATCTGAGAGAATGTCTACCGCGCCTTGGGGATACAACATCGAGAATGCACATTAATAAATATGAAAATTTAGCAATAACACCAACGTAACTGACTGTACTTACAGTTTCAGCAAATAAACCCACGCGTCTTACTAATGAAAAACTACCATGACCTTATCCAAAGTCAACACTTCATCATTCTGAAATCTCATCTCTATCACCTGAACTTTAGAGATGAATTTTCAGTGATTGCTATGTATATTCATTCCACTTTGTGTTCTATCGCGAATTGGTTGCATATTGTGCCAAATTTCAATAGCTCGGTTAGCACCGATTGTGTATGCGATTGTACTCGTAGTAAACTTGAACTAGATTATGTTATGAATGGATTCGCCTTGTTTGTCACGTAGAGTGGTTTTGTTTGGTTTTTACTTGGTTTTAAGGCTTTGAATCTACTAAAAAACTAAATAATGCACGTATTTTCTGTCGATGCAGTTTTTTTTGGTTTTTTTCGCTGTCACTTTGATCATTTTCAATTTACATTATGGTACAGTTTTAACATGTTCCGCTATATGTCTAAACTCATCCCATTTTGATGAATAATTTGTCATTCAAAGTATAGGTAAGTAAATATTTACTTCTGTAACATAATCATTTCTATATTAAGCCTCGTTTTGCATCTTCAAGTAACAAAACAAAACAAAACAAAACAAACAGGGTCACGACTGTATCCCCAAGGCGCGGTAGACATTCTCTCAGATCTTTATATTCCAGATCCTTTGAATATGTCTAAGGGGGTAGTCAGAGGCATGTACAAATACATATTTGATACATGCCCACATCTTGCAGAAGTTAGTATTCCATACGTGACAGGTTGCAAGCCCATCGCCGCCTATAAGAATACTAACTGGTTTCCTCACGATGTTTTCCTTCACCGTTCAGAGCTCGTGTTGCTCGTGTTGCTCGTGTCTTCAAGTAAATATTTGCGAAAAAATGTCAGTTAGACAGTAGCTTGCAAGTGTAAACTGCGTAGCAAGCTGTTGCGATAGCAATGGCTGCGTATTTAAACCTGTATCTACACTAACCGGCTTACCATAGAACGTGACATAAAGTTATTCCGGAGTGTAAACTGTCAAAATGTATGGTTATTCTTGATTTATTCGGTGGAATAACTTTATGTCATGTTCTATGGTAAGCCGGTAATACTATAAAGATTTGTTTTTGTTTGAATTGAATAGGCTCCGAAACTACTGGACCGATTTGAAAAATTATTTCACCATTAAAATCTTACATGATACATACTTACTAATATTATAAATCTTAAAGTAACTCTCTGTATGTCTGTCTGTCTGTTGTCTATCTGTCTGTCTATCTGTTTGTTACCTTTCACGCCCAAACCACTGAATAGATTAGACTGAAAATTGGCATGGATAAATGTTGTATCCCAGGGAAGGACATTGGCTACTTTTTATCCCGAAAAAATCCCGAGGGACCGCGGGTTACACCGCAGGAGCGCAGCTAGTAGGCTATATTTTGTACCGGGAAAGTGAAGTTTTCCCGAGGGACCGCGGGTAACACCGCGACGACTATTGTCAAAAATCGTTGTCGGTTTCTCGTTGAAGTTTTCTTGCATGTTTAAACGCGGCCTTATAGCCCAGGAGATGACTCTACGTAGTCAGGTTTTGATTTTAAAATCTTTTAATGATTATTCTATATACAATTTGTTGATCCACATCGAACATAAGCAAACTCAATGTTACATAACAATTGTAATTCCCACGATATAGATCTGAACTTGAGACTTGTACTTGTTAATTATTTAAATAACGCCTCGCCTTGTCACGATATAAATATATACTTGATGAGGAAAACAATATTTATAGTCCTCTTAATATAGGTTGATATAAAATTAACAGGGTGTGTTTATACAGGGTGGTCCAAACAGTGGTGTTAAAAAAAACAACCAGGGTATCCGAAAACACCTCATGTAGGGTTCTCCGATTTCTTGTAGTTTTTTTTAAATCATATAAAATGTATTGAAAGGGTCTGGCCAGAACGTAGATTTTTTTTCTTGTAAAAAATCTCTTTGATTTTTACTTCAGCACCAAAATCATTGATGAGGGACGAATTGGATGCCCACCTAAAGGACTGGTCCACGGTAGCCCAAATTAGAGATGAATGGAGAGAGGAAAGGGAGGCCTTTGCCCTGCAGTGGGACACTACAGGCTCCTAATAATAATAATAATCAAAATTATCTTTCTAGCAAATGTGTAGGTAAGTAATTAGAAAAGTTTTGATCCAAAGTCACGATCTTATCTCTAAGTAACTTTGAACAATATAATCATTTTACCAATTTTACTATAGTTGTACGCCATTTACACAATACCGGTCTGGCATACCATTCTGCCTCTTGGCACAGAATATTAGCTCTTGCTCCATTCATTATCATCATCATCAGCCCATAGCAGTCCACTACTGGACATAGGCCTCCCCTAATGAGCGCCATTACGCTCTGTCCTCAGCTCGACGCATCCAGCTTCTGCCAGCAGCCTTTCGCAGATCGTCACTCCACCTGGCCGGAGGGCGTCCTACGTTTGCCGAGTCGCGGTCTCCGCTCAAGAACTCGTTTATCCCAGCGGTTATCTGTTCTTCGGCAGATATGACCAGCCCACTGCCACTTCAGCTTGCTAATTCTCTGAGCTATGTCGACAACTTGCTCCATTGAGTTTGAAAAAACAAGAGGCAAGGGTATGCCAGTATGGTATCGTGTAAATTAGCGTCTGTTACGTGACAGTTTGCAAGCCCGTCACACATTTATTTTGTTTCCTGAAAGCGTCGTCACACTTCGCTTGCGAAACAAAGAGACGCGGTATGGGAATGTCCTTTGCGCATGCGTGAGAAATTAATAGAAGCCTCATTATTTTTATTGTCCGCTGGCATTGACGGAGGCAAATTGTTGCTTGGACTCTTGAGATTTACTTGTAATTTGATAAGTAGAGTTTATTGTCGTTCAACGAATGTAATGAGATTGAATGAGAGTTAATGAAGCGAAAGATAAATACGTAAAAGACGTGAATTGACTGTTTCCCCGTGGCTGTATTCTCTGAGATATATTATGTTATGTTTTAATTTGATAAAAATTAATTAAAAAATGTTTTAATTAAATAATAATACTAATTTACTCTTAAAATCTTCTGATTTGTATAAGTAACAATATTAAAAAGTAAGTCATTTATATTAATTTCTACTACATTGTTTTGCAAATAGGAAGGAAAGTAGGATCTACAATACAAGCGTAAAAGCTTAGTGTGGGTTCTGCTAGTAATCAGCTTATTGTGCCACAAGCCATTATTATTAAGAAAATGTACTTAATAACTATTTTACTTGTATGATTGTCAATGGAATAAATAAATGATTTGATTTGATTTGATGTATTTCAGATCCTTTGAAGATGTCTAAGGCTGCATGATGACAACCCTGTTGTTTTTAAGAAGAGAGTTAATAGGCACCTTCTGGGTAGGCTCGCTCCATCGTAGACCTCATTCTTGCCTGTGTAAGATTCGAGGTCAAGAGTCGACATTCATCATAAAAACACACATTTTGCTAAGTATTCCCTACGTCAGGTCGCAAGCCCAACACCGCTTATAAGAATACTAACTACTAGTAGTTTCCTTACGATGTTTTACTTCACCGTTCAGAGCATGGATTGAAGCGCTTATCGATATAACAAAATGCAAAATCCATTGATGCTCGACCGGGATTTGAACCCATGACTTTCGGATTGAAAGTTGAGGTACAATCCCATTCGGCCAACACGGTTACTTATCAAGCTATTTTTCTATATTATCAGCATAACTGATGCATCCTTCTACAGTTCCATCCTGGGGAGCTTGACCTCTTTGACAGCAACCGTCTCCTTCTCTATGCTTATGTAACTAATCCAGGGTCTTCCTCTACCTTTCCTTCTTCTTCCCTCAGAACATTGCATAACTTCGACGATCTATTAAGAACGACAGCAATATTTATTGCAACACCATTGGGGTTACGAGCTTTCCAATACTACACTAGCTTCCATATACTGGACCTGTTGATCTATCTACAGATCGTTTTCAATGAACCTTAATGCATTAACTGATTCTAATTTATTTTGTTGAATAGTATCATCATCTCCCTGCCCTTTTCCCACATTATGTGGGGTCGGCACAACATGTGTTCTTCTTCCATTCTCCTCTATCAGCCGTCATCTCAACACTCACCCCTTTCTTACTCATGTCATCCTTCACACAATCCATCCATCTTTTCTTTGGCCTACCTCTACTCGATAGTACTGTTGAATTATTATTAACAAAATCAAAAAAAAAGTAGATTTATTTTTATTGCGTGTTGTTCAGACTTCCTATAAAGATACTTACGTGATTTCAGTAACATCACGTAATATCCCAATTTATTTTTTATGCATTTCAATAGATTCAATTCGATTATGTTTAGAACAAGATCTAACAAACAATTTGTTTTTTTTTTTGTTATTCATGAATAACAACTACGACTTACATTTTTTGTTCTTGAAAGGTAATAAGTTTATTTTGGCTATTAGAAAGGAAAAAAAAGAAAGGAATTCCTTTATCGCACTTTGTGCCATTGGCAGAAACGGTATTCTACTTCCAGTCTTTCACAGCCATCTCAAAATTCTATCCATTCCTCTCTTCCTTTCCCTATAACTAAAGCAGCTGTTACACAAGGGGAGTTTCTCGCACGCGAACGGCGAAAATCGAATGTGATTATCCTACGGCAAAACTCGCCTTATGAGTCTCGCCTGCGATTGTTTACATTATGACAGAAACTCGTATTATTCAAGCGATTTTCGAATGCGAGTTTATCAGGCGAGAGGCGAGTCTCGAAGCGTTTGTTTACACTAAGCGAGCATATTATTCGAAATCGCAACTCGCATGCGGGAAATTCCCCTTCTGTAACAGCCGCTTTAACTTATTTGGGGTTAGGAGTTTTATGACCAAAGCTCAGTTCGATTTGCCTTGCTGTATGACCATCGCTACAAGACTAAATCTCGACTTGACTACTTCGCGTTTGGACTATAACGCATTACAACCAGATTTACGACTAATAATTTGAATTTGGTAGATATGTTATTTTTCCTCCACGGCCTTGACCCGCACATGACTACCGAATACTCTACATAATAAACTACACTTAATATTTTTGCAACGAACACCATAGCGACAAACATGGTCACAAAGCTATTTAAAGTCAAGCTATGGCGTATCCTCAGTATAATAGCCCATAGAGTTACAATGAGAAGCCTTCAAGAGACGAATTATCTTATTGTCCTACCTTTTAGGTCAAGAATCTGTTTGTTCCGCCATTTTATATTAAATCAAGGTGTGATTTTTCAATCGTCAGATAGGTTTGGATAACTTCAGAGGCGACCCATAAAAGTGATGAGACTTAATGCCGGGTCCGCGGCGCAGTGTTTTCGTGTTTTTAACATGTTATTAACCGAATAGGAGCGATCCATTGGTGGAAAACAATGCTAACATGTTAGAAAATATTATAACACGGCGCTGTGGACCCGGCTTTACTTATACCAATGTATGTAACCTAAAACTGTTTGAATATACGTTTTTTTTTTTGATGATTATGATTATTCCATGAAACGTTCCCGAGCTTACGCATAACGTGCATTGTACATAATGAAGACCAACCCAGATCATCATATACAGAACAACTACAGAAATGTATAGTATCCCCTTCAAACCTTAGTGGTTTTTTGATGCTATTTATTTATTATAACAGTATACACACACAACTATAGTTAACTAAGTTTATATTTTGTTAAACATTCGATAAATAAAAATAAAAAAAAACTGTATCTCATGACGTCATAAAAAGCGTGCGGTGCATACGATTCTAACAAATGTCTCCACCTTAAAGATTTACACGATGCGATTGATTTCAACCCATACGATAACGTATCGCTGCCAATTTTTCACGTGTAAACGCTCATCGTATGCGATTTGCTAGCGCGACGCTCGTCGGCACGTTTAATGCGGGACTTAGAATCGAAAAATCGCACCGTGTAAATGCAGATTAAGTCTTTGTAATCATTTGTAGAGTACTATTCCATAGCGACAGTAACTAGTGCTAACAGTCCGATTAGTCAAAAGTCCTATTGTTAGGCAACAGTTGGGTCACAATGCGCCGGACGCACTGAAATCAATTAGGAACTTATGTTTTAGGCACGGTCAGCTTTGTAAGTGGAACGGATCGGGGTCACCTCTATGAAGCAAATGACATACTTTACTTTGTTGAACGTTTTCTTTGACTCCCTAAGAATCTTCAAAAATAAAATTATTGAGCCATTTTGGCTCAAATTCTCCCTTTTAATTCTTTTGTTTTTTGTTGGTAAAGTTATACCATTATTTAGTTTTATTATAAGTTCGTTTTATTTTTTTCAACATATTATTATGCGATATATATTGAAAGCTGTTGTATACTGTAAATTGTTATATATATCAGAAATGTGTATTTACTATAATTTATGTTTTAATATATATGATGTGGTATACTAATAAATAAATAAATAAATAAAAATGAACAAAAAACAGATTCACATGCATCTAAGGGCTCGTGATCGTGCTTACTAAGACCCCTCGCAGACTGCAGACTTTCTATCGGCCGATAGTTGAGACGTAACATTACTTCGGCTTAGGTCTTCTCCATACTCATTGCGAGCCGAAGTATGTTCCGTCTCAACTATCGGCCGATAGAAAGTCTGCAGTCTGCGAGGGGTCTTAAGCAACGTTGGATGGGTGACCGACAGTGGCATTTGAATCTGAGCGCTTCCGTGCTCTGGACGTTAAATTGTCGGTCCCGGCTATTTAAGTCGTTAAGCCATGACGGAGGCCTTAAGGCGGCCTAAAAACTCCGTCACCAGAGTTAGCCGCTAACTCGAACTTACATATTTACAACTGCATCCTTAAATTAGTATTTAGGTTGTGAATCTGTTTTCTGTGGTGAGGCCAAAAGAGCGTAATTTTTTGAGTTGCGAATCGCGTATGTCGCGTAGTTTCGCTGCATTCAGTTTCATATAAGAAGTACTGTTTGTGCCACACGGTATGAAATATGTTTTTCTTGAACAAAAAATGTTAAAACTTTCACACAAAAGACTTCAACGCGCTTAAGTATACTTAATTTTTACTAAATTACTGTGGGATTGGAAGTATTGGAACGTAAGGATAAATTCTATGTGAAGGAAACGGTTGAACGATTGAGTGAATGGACGGAGTGAATGACTGGAGCAAATGAATGGCACTGAATCAAAGAGCGGACGAGGTTTTGTTCTAACTAAATTAAATAAAACTAAGCATTTAAGCAAGTAGATTAAGCTGATCGTGTTTCTGTTAGCTACCCCATCCATCCCCATGTTGCGATGTTTTAGTTTGCTAATCAGTAAGGGGAAAAATCTTAGGGAAACCGATATTATGTAGTTCAAAACGAGGACAAGAAGAGATGTCACTTTTTAAAGGTGTTTGCACGACCCATCCGCGCCAACTGTCAATTCAATAGAAGAAATGACGTCAGAAGCTAGCCGCATTTTCTGACGTCATCAGTATTTATTCCATAGAAAAATGACTGCGCGTACGGCGCAGACATATGTGCGGACAGCTTTAATCAATATTTCGTATGTAGTAATATCTTCTGAAGATATTAAAAATTGAAAAAAAAGCTACTTTTAACCGACTTCAAAAAAAGGAGGAGGTTCTATGTTCGGGTGTATGTATGTTTTTTTTTTTTTTTTTTTTTGGATGTATGTTCATCGATATCTCCGTCAGTTGTAAACCGATTTCCAAAATTTTTTTTTTGTTTGAAAGGGTATGCTACCATAGTGGTCCCATAAAAATTTTACTCCTGAGGGATTGATAGTTTTCCCGTAATACTCAAAAAATCACCGATCTTTTCGAAAAATGTGGACCGATTTCCAAAATTTTTTTTTTTGCTTGAAAGGGTATACATATCTAGGTGGTCCTCATACTTTTTTTTCCTGAGGGATTGATAGTTTTCCTGTAAATCTCAAAAAACCTCATTCTCACTACAAAATCTGAGTCAAACATTGAATAGTTTGACATGTTTAAATACGCTCGAGGTGATCCCATATAATTTTATTCCTGAGGGATTCTCACTCTAACTTCTATGATCTTGACTATTCCAATATCTAACCTAACCTACTAGGTATATTATTTACACTAAAAATTGAAAAATAAAAATTTTTGAAAAAAAAATTGAACCGACTTCACATAACACAAATAGACACTAAGAACCTTCTATGTACCTACACTAAAAAGAGAAAAATAAGAATATACACATGCAATTATTACTTATAGTATTCAAATAATAAATTATTATGTTATATTATATTTGAAGTCGGTGCCAACTATTCTACTCTAACTACTCCATACAATTTTGCACCCAAGTTCTATTGTAGGTACTCGTAATTTCTTCTTAGATGTAAATGCATAGGTAGTTGGCACCGACTTCAAAATATAATATAACATAATAATTTATTATTTGAATACTATAAGTAATAATTGCATGTGTATATTCTTATTTTTCTCTTTTTAGTGTAGGTACATAGAAGGTTCTTAGTGTCTATTTGTGTTATGTGAAGTCGGTTCAATTTTTTTTTCAAAATTTTTTATTATTTTTAATATCTTCTACCGCCAAAAATTGCGCAAGCAGGTCCACAATTTTTGGGTTACTTTTAATAATGTTATATAATTGGTCTATCTATGGAATAAAATACTTAAAAATCATGGTAATACGAGTATTTCAATTCTGTTGATACCAATAACTAAACCAGTGTATTTTTTGTGTTTATAAAACAGAGAACAATCGTAGGTTAGTTTTTGTTTGTCGTTTGTTAATAAGGTATATTGAGATCCTAATCGGCTTAATTTGGTTTCGACGCGTCAGATCGTGAGAAACTAAAACAGCAGGTACCTAACTCGTATTAAACTTTTTTACACAAAAAAATGTTTAATTTTGGTCCATAGAAAGCTAGTTCTCGCTTGTAGCTTCACACGCGTGAAGTAAGTTCGATATCTCCAAGATTCACCTAAATCAGTATACCATACAAACAACAAAACGAATGCTGGTGAAGTAGATGACAAAAATTTTGTAAGTACATGAAAGTATTTTTTTTTTTCTTCAATTAGGTATTTGAAGAGATATGAAGACTTTTACCCAGCGGTGGGTCCATAGAACTATAGTAAAATATGAATAATTGGGGTGAAATAGATAAAAAAAATAACTCCTGTGTATACCTAGTTACTTTTTCATACTTCTGCACTTATTTTTGTGTTTTTGACATGTTGTGACACACTTTCTAACTGTACAGTTAAGAATACATTCCACACAGCATCATCTAGCCCCAAACTAAGCAAAGATTGTACTATGGGAATCAGATAACTGGTATACTACCTATATACTTTTTTGTTTGTAAATACATACATATTATGCATAGAAACACCCAGACCCGTGATAAATATTTGCAGATCATACAAACATTTATCCCGCCACGGGGATCGTACCCGCTACCTTCTGCGTCACAGGCGGGCTTTCATCCACTGCGCCAAAGAGGTCGTCAGAATGCTAATCATATACTCTTTTCCAACACCTATACCGACTTTTCACCTAGAGTTACCACAAAACATTCAATTAAGCCACATCCCCTCCATATCACACCGAACAATACGACTCTCTTCGCACAAAAACCGAAGCATCGGTGTAGAAACATTATTGAAATCTCCCATACATTGTTCCATGGGAATGTTGTACCCGGAAACTTTCTGATTTTGTACACGACTAGAGATTTATTGAGAGATATTTGCGATTAGGCGTAGGTGTTTATGGACTCCGTTTGAATTGATTTCATAACAGAAGGTTTTTTTTGTTTTTGTAGAAAAAAAACAAAGTCACGACTGTATTCCCCAAGGCGAGACATTCTCTCAGATCTTTTTATGTATCCCCGATACTTTGAAGATGTCTAAGAGGGGTAGTCAGAGGCATGCCCAAATACATATTTAATACTGCTGGATGCTGGACCTTTTTCACACAACATTATCTAGCCCCAAAGTAAGCAGAGCTTGTGTTATGGGTACTAACATGACTAATATACTACTTATATACTTTTTGTTTGTAACTACATACATACACCCAGACCCGAGACAAATATTTGTAGATCACACAACCATTGGTCCCGCCGTGGGGATCGAACCCGCAACGTCTTGCGTCGCAGGCGGGCATTCGCCCACTCCGCTATAGAGGTCGTCAAATCTTATCATGTCTTTGTATCTCATGTCTATCAACGCAAAAGCGTATCAAGACTTCTACTGAGTGTTATTACAAGTTTTTTTTAGTCTTTAGCCATTTTAAAAGTAAAATTCAACGAACACAATTTTCAGCCAGGTGTGCCCTAAACATACAATCATCTGTAAGGCGCCAAAAAGCGCTTAAAGAAATTGTGAAAAGGGGAGCAACAGGGTAAGCCAATTGGGATGTATTGACAAATATTTATTTGGATATGCCTCATAGACATCTTCGAAGGATTTTAGAGGTTACTACAGAAGTATTCAACATATATTTTTCTTTGAAGCGTCTCAAAAACGGTAGGTATCTAATCTTTTGTTAATGAAAACTTATGTTCCCAGCCTCATAATAACAGACACGTCATTTTATATTCTACGAGTACCCAGCAGGTACTCACATTGTTGATAGATAACAATCTTAAATTGTCCAGTCATTTGCGTTTAATGACCATAATAAATAGGTATGTATGTATATATAAATAAATACATAGCCTGATGAGATAGTTTGTGGTGTTTAATACCATAAAAATGAACATGTACACAAGTATATGATACATGGGAGTTATTTTTCGTATTTTTGAAATTATTTGAATGTTCGTGACCTAACTTTCCTTAAAATGAATCATAACACAATTGCGATTTGCTAAGGTACGAGTACCAACAGAGTAAGTGAGAGAGAAACGATACATACATATCATTCAAACCTCTTTCCAGGGCCAGTCTGAAAACAGCGTTGCTCTGCACCTAGCGATAGGTACAGAGTAACAAAAAAGCTGAGACTGGTCCTATTTGGCACACCATATCACAGACCTTGCACCTACCTTTAACTGTTTTGTGTTTTTCTTTTTTTATGCTTTAGGTTAGTTAAGCAGTTTTATCTTGTGTTAGTTTAAGGGCTGGTTTCACCAAAAGTCAATCTAACAGCTGGTTAGTTAATCGCGGTTAGGGAATTTTCCTTCAAACTTCGTTGTTATTTCTGTTGCTATGGTTACGGCGCGAACTTTGCAATGATTTTGGACGTTGATGCAACATATTTTTAATTTTCTACGATGTCAACTGTCAGTGAGCTATCCGGCCGCCGACCAGCGGTTAGATTTAGCGGCTTGTTAGTGAAGATTTCCTTTGGAAAGAACACAAAACATCGTAACGGTCTGTTAAAATCTTAATCCGTTGTTATTTGTCTTACTAAATTTGAACTAACGCTCTGTTAGCCAAAGTTTGGTGAAACCAGCCCTAAGTATCTGTCTATGTTTATTAAGTGTGTCTGTGTATCTGTGCCAATAAAGTTGTATCTATCTATCTATCAAACCAAAGAAAGCCGATAAATTACTCATTTAAGTAAAGAAAATTATGATCTGATCCTTGTCTTGTTATTATTAAGCTATTTAGTCTCTAGCATAGATTTAGTTTGAATTATTGCTGCCTCAAAACCACAAAGATTAAAAACTTGTAGAGACTCTTACTACATGTGGACTTGCTCCAACTCAATGGATCCATGGATCACCTAAAAGAATGATAGGCCCCAAACCGTGTTTGTTGCCCTGATTCTTCACGGTATTGGTCGCGAAAGAACAGGAGTAAAATTAGTTTTAAGACTATTCTAAGTGATCCCTGCGGTCCTACTGAATAAATGATTTTTGACTTTGACTTTGAGAGAAAAATCTTGCTCAAAAGACCAGTTCATACGAAAAGTATTATATGAATAAGCTCACCGCTGCATGTTGAGTAGCATCATTGACATCAGTTTCAAAGTTCCATTGTGCAGCCACATTGTTTGTACACTCCTTAGAAGCCTGCTCCTCCGCCTGATGCAAGAAATCCCTGATCTGCTGCAGATTCACTTGATTAAAACGATTATCGATATTATTACTATCGACACCCCGATTGAAGTCATACGGATTTGATCCTACGTAGTTCGGGTCGTTGCGGACGAAGTTAGGATCATTTCTTCTGAAATTCGGATCATTGTTGATATCAATTCTGTCGTCCCGGTTCTCGTAGGGTCGTGAGGTTGAGCTTGGATTTCTCCCATTTCCGTAATCCAAGCTTGGGTACCCATTGTTGTTGATATCTGGGTTGATTCGACTGTAAGGAGTCGAGGACGGGTAGATAGGATTAGGGGTTGTATTAGGCCGCGCGGAACTGAACTGATTATTAAAGTTTGGTCTAGCACTACTAAACTGATTCACGTCATATTGATTCCCGGGTGAGTTTATCGGGGTCTGCGTACTGGATACATAGCCATACCCATTCCTCTGGGTACTTGATATGGGAGGTAGATCGAGTTGGGGTGAAGCTTGGACCGCGACCAGGATAAGTTGGAACTTGATGATCGTAGTGACTCTTCCTATAGGAGAGGCCATGGTTACTTGGCCAGTATTCGCCAGCTAGTGAAGCGTGGTGCTGGTAAGGTATCGCGATGACGACTGTTGCCTATGAACTCGGGCCGCGTGAAGCCGCTTTGTCTTGTGAGTATAAACCAGGGTCATAGATGGTAGGTATCAAGTTCAGAGTTTCAGACTGAAGTTTACTTTGAATTTGGTTTTTAAAAATGACACGTCATATCGTTCTAAAAAAACTTTTTTAAGATTGTTTTTTTCAAAATATTTTTTTAGAATTACTTACTATGTTTCAAATTTAAGTTTTGAAAAAAAAAAAAGTACATTTTTCCTTCTAGGCTTCTATTTACTTCCTCATTACCAGGAAGGCTCCAAAAATAATTTTGCTTCAGTTTGAATACATGAAAATAGATTTCCACTAGGTCATGCATGATCTATTAATTTTATGCATAGTATTATTTTTTAAAGTAAATTTTTTTTTTTTTTATTAAGGGAACCTTACTTTTTAGTGGGACGAATATAGCTAAATCTACACTAATATTATAAAGAGGAAAGATTTTTTTGTTTGTTTGAATTGAATAGGCTCCGAAACTACTGGACCGATTTGAAAAATTCTTTTACCATTAGAATCCCAAATTGTCCCTGATGAACATAGGCTATATTTTATCCCGGGAAAGTGAAGTTTTCCTGAGGGATCGCGGGTAACACAGCGGCGGCCAACTAGTAAATAAATTCTGTTCTCCATAAAGTTTCCGTCGTTAAGAAACATATTAACCTCTTGTTATATTATTCCTATGCATGTTAAGTAGTTCTTCATAGATCCTCGAAGTTATGCAAAGTTCTATGCGGTCAGAAAAGTGATGGGTGACCATTATCAACACAGTTTTACAGATATCAAGCATGATCCTTTTTGTGTTCGAAGCATCAACTTATGCTGGTTTATTGCACAACATCTTGTATTTTCACTAGAAGTACATCTTTTAGCAATTAGCGCGAATTATTGTAGTTCTCTTTGCAGTTTGGTTATTTCGTAGAAAGTACAGTCAAGAACAAAAGTTCATAGCCATCAACAATTTTGATAGTTCGGAATCGCTATTTGAATAAAAGCTATAACTCTAATACATATTTTGCCTCATGTACTCTCAATAACCCGAGATCTAAACGGTGAAGGAAAACATCGTAAGGAAACCTGTAAGTATTCTTATAGGGGGCGATGGGCTTGCAACTTGTCACGTTTGGAATGATAACTTCTGCTAAACGTGGGCATTTTCAAAGGATCTGAAATACACAAAAAGATCTGAGAAAACGTCTGCCGCGCCTTGGGGATACAGTCGTGGTCATGTTTGTTTTTTACTTTTTTTATGGAGTTTGTAGTTCTTTAGTGTCTTTGTTATTACTAAAATCTATTAGCGTTCCACAAGTGAAAGAAAGCGATAAGGAATGGAAAGCGTTGCGATAACTCGTAACCGAGGCTCGGCTCAGGAAGTGGTGACCTGCTATTGTATTATGGTCTCCTGGTAGGCTCTGATTATGCACAGACAAGATTATGTAACACTGAGTGGGTGACTAGACTCCTTACCATGTCACTTTACTTTTAACCAGTGTGTTGAAGGGATTCAGAAAAGCCGCGGTTCGTATGAGCAAGTGACGAAGCTTATTCAAGACTTGTAAATATTTATGGCCGTAGGGCCAGGTGGAGTGACGATCTGCGAAAGACTGCTGGCAGAAGCTGGATGCGTTGAGCTGGGGAAGCGCGTGGCGCTCATTAGGGGAGGCCTATGTCCAGCAGTGGACTGCTACAGGCTGATGATGATGACGATGAAACATATTAAAATATCTGGCCGCGATTGAACTCGCACCTCTTCCTTCTTGCCACTACGCCAATGAAGTTTTGGAAATATTTTGTGCCAAGAATGGTAAAGATTAGTGAAGAATGCTAGTTATTCATAGGAAAAACCCGAGTATCTATATAGAGTTATCGAAACGTTACTTATTGACACGTTCGTTCGAAAAATTGCATCGAGTTTTGCGCGTTTCGGGCTAAATGGCGATGTCCTCCATTACTTTAAAAGAAATAATTTACTATATATTTTTATTACTAATTCCTTCCACTTCATAGTTAAACCCACATAGAGACCTTGACGATGGCATGTACGTAGTCAAAGTCAAAATCAGAAAGCATTTATTCAGTAGGACCACTGGGATCAATTAGAATAATCTTAAAACTAATTTTACTCCTGTTCTTGCGCGACCAATACCGTGAAAAATCAGTGCAAAATAGGTTTGGGGCCTAGCATTCTTTTAGGTGATTCATTCATCGTAGTTTGTAGTTTGTTGAAGTACCGTGATCATGATATCAGATTTCATTCGCCCTTGATAATATTTAGTTTTGTCCCATATAGCATGGGGTATTATCATCTCCAGTCACATACCATAGATACGCAATTTTCCCATTGTGCTACTTTACCGTGGGAATTAGCCGACACTTACCTGGCTATACTTATTTAACATATTACTAAACTGCATGGCGCTTTGCATTTTAAGTGCGTATTTATATAACGATGAGGAAAATTGTTTAGATGCTCTTATTTTGCGTATTATTCTATTCTTTATTCATAAAGTGCAATAATTGAGAGATATTTTATCACTTATAATACCACAAGAGCTTCAAAATTATCGGGTATTTCCCGATAGGTTCGTTGCAAACAAATGAAGGAGTCAAGTTTTTCAGGTTAAAAAATCACACGAGTGATTTTTCCTGAAAAACTTGACGATTTTATTTGTTTGCAGGGAACCTTGAGGGAAATGCCAGATAATTTTGAAGCTCGTGTGGTATTCGGGGGATTATTTTTCCGTCCCAACTGTCGGCCAATAGAATTGCACCATGAGACGAAATGTACAGTTAATTTCATTTTCATGCAAAATCTCCAATTTTCACAATTGAATTCAACCTGTCAGTTTGACGTGTGGTTAATTTGACTGGATCATGTTTTGTTTTTTATATATAGCAACGACCAGAGAAAATTTTCAAAAAATTATCAGTATAATACCATGTAGGTTGTACCACGTGACGTCGAATGGTGCAATTCTATTGGTCGATATTTGGGTCGGAAAAATAATCTTTAAAATCTGGAATTTGACAAGAGTATAGGTTATGTCTCATGTTGACATTCAAGACTGGCTCCCGGAGCTTGGACTTCACTGGAGCTTGACTTTTCTATAAGTACTAATATTATAAATTTTAACTCTTAGCTTTCTTTTCGTTATTTTTCAACAACAAACTCAAATCACCCCACAGCCACCCGAACGTCACCGGCCGTCATTCTCATCGGCATCTCGAGTTGCCAACCAAAGAGTACGGTTGCCAGCATAAAGAGGAAAGATTTATTCGTTTGTTTGTTTGAATTAAATAGGCTCCGAAACTACTGGACTGATTTTAAAAATTCTTTCACCATTAGAATCCTAAATTATCCTTGATGAACATAGGCTATATTTTATCCCGGAAAAGTGTAGTTTTCCCCAGGAAGCGCGGGTAACACCGCGACGGACAGCTTGTTAGTTATAAGATGGATCACCTAAAAGAATGATAGGCCCCAAACCGTGTTTTTTGCCCTGATTCATCACGGTATTGGTCGCGCAAGAACAGGAGTAAAATTAGTTTTAAGACTATTCTAAGTGATCCCTGCGGTCCTACTGAATAAATGCTTTTTGACTTTGACTTTGACTTTGACTACCTTCTAGTGAGTGCCGCTATTTAAAGGTTAATCTTGAGTACCTATAGAGATTTGAATACTTACCATTATGATTGATGAGAAGTAGCGACGATAAGATAGAATAGAATAGAATAGAATATAGCTTTATTGTACACCAGAAAAATAACATAAATTAAAAACAAACATGTAAAAATATGGTACAATGGGCGACCTTATCGCTAAAAGCGATCTCTTCCAGGTAACCTAAGATGATAAGATGGGATAAGATGTCCTTAGTTAAGGAATAAGTCGACAAGTGCTAGTCAAACTCGCACAATGGGTTCTGTATCTTATTTTAATTATTTGTTATCTTCAATCAACGATACTGATATCGTTTTACGATACTGATCACGCTCTGTGAACATTGTGTCTTTCTATTACGGTTCAAAAGCAACAGCTATTCGACAGCCGGACAGATAGACAAACCGACAAACAAAAGCTTAGTTGCCACAACAACTGGTACCTACACTATATAGTTGACAAGAGACGTAGTAAGTTTGAACTCTTCCCTTTCGTTCTCTTTGGGAACTTACCTAATACCGCAGTGTTAGGTAAGTTTAAAAACTCTTTAAATGGTAAGGTTCCCTTTCCAGGTAATATTTTTTTACGGAACCAAGAAAACTATGACTATGAATAAGAAACCAATTTTCCTAAAGAACTTGTAATGCATCAAATACATTGACGACCTTGCGCCGACCGTGGTCAATTCGCGTGCATTCGTGCGCGTAATGTGCCGAACAATTTCATTATTATCATAATCATTTGACTTTGTCATTTTACGCCAATCCAAAACACGATTGGAAGTTCAAGTGCGTAATTGAGAAGATAATTGGAGACCATCAAAGACTTGTCTTCTGTTGTTCTCGAAGTAGATAGAACAAAATTAAATATTAATCTACATTCAGCTCAAACAGTTGAACTGAAACGTTTTCGGGGATAAATTCTCGGTGTGACTGCAATTTAAAATCAAATTCATTTATCACTTTGGGATAGTCTAAAATTATTTAATTTCATTTAGTAGTAGAACTACGATCACGAGATAGGTAGCTCTACTCCTGTTTCTTCGTGATCAATACCGTGAAGAACCAGGACAACAAATACAGTATAGGACCAAGATTGATATTAAGGTGAAGTACGCTCTGGCGTGAGGTCTGCGTGAGGTGTGCTGACCGGCCCGCGCCCAATTTTATATATTTATAATTACACTGAACGTTATTTATAAACATGTTATGTATTTTTTGCAATAAAATAATTCCGTAATCCTCTACCGTTTTTATTAGGGAACACGTAGACGAAATTTCTTGAAAAAAATTTAAACAACCAGCAAATGAAACTGCTTTATGATGAAGATTTAGAGGTAACTCTGTGATTTTTTTCTATCGAGTCAAATTAAGTCAATCGTGTTTCGACTCCCATAACTAATAAACTAATAATAATATCCGGTGTTTTTATGCCTTCAAAATGACTGGACGTACAGTGAGTTTTGCGACCTACATCACCTTAAGTGATATAGTATGTATCTTCTTAAATATAGAAAATAAATCTCCAGAAAATCCCATCGAAGCAAGGTTCCTCAAAGTAAGTTTAGGCGCTAGTGAAATACACTATAGTATATTACTGTGGCTCTAGCCACAGCTCTACACACTTATTAGAATAGAACATTGTAGCCTTCATCTCGTACCTTGACCGAATCTAGTCTGTTTATTAGCCCTAAAGGTATTGTACAAGTTCTAATTATACTCAAGGCTTTGTCGTTTTAGCAACAACTTCAAAGTCGAAAGCCGAGTTGGTCGAGTAAGATTGCCTCCGATTTCTAATCAGAGGTTAGTGAGCTCCTCTCTTCGTTCTTTAATAGACTGATTGGCTGAACAGCATTAGTTTTTGGAATGCAAGGGATTAAATAAAAATATATAAAAACAGTCATTATAATCATCTCCCTCTTATTACACTTTTATGAGTAATCGAATTGGTTCGAAAGGTATAACTACCTTTCGAAGGTTACTAACCATTGATGTTGCACATCCGAAATGGATAGACTGTAGAAACCTGTACCTATTTAAAATAAGACCTTAACATGTACAACAGTTATGCAATAAAATTATTCTGATTCTGATTCTGATTCTGATCCGACATAACAGATTTTCTTCTTTTAATTCGCTCTATCAGCCATCATCTCAACTTTCTCACAGCGATAAGACCGCCCATTGTACTAGGCTTCAAATGTTTTCTTGTATCTTTGTTTGTATTTTGTAATGTCCATGTGTACAATCAAGTATTTTCTATACTATTCAATCCATTTCTCTCTAATGTCTTCTTACATTGCACTCACAGTTGCACCAATCCCGGATGCAATAATTATGCAACAATATTGCAATAACAGTTTAATAAATAAGTAAATAACAATTTTGGACTCAACACATTTTTGTCCTATTGACCGTTGATCTTCTGAAGCTTTCTGTTGAAACCCGATGATTCCATCTCGTATCTTTGCTCTAAGGAGCAGTACGCTGAAAAAAAAATTTTTTATTGTAAACATGTTTTAAAGACATAATTAACAGAGGGACCGCTGAGATCACAGCGAGTTACGAGCGATTCTAGTCCTATTCCACCATAGTAAGTTCGTATGAGTCAGTGGCCAACTCTGGTGACGGAGCTTTTAGGCCGCCTTAAGGCCTCCGTGGCTTAACGACTTAAATAGCCGGGACCGACAATTTAACGTGCCCTTCAAAGCACGGAAGCGCTCAGATGAAAATGCCACTGGCGGTCACCCATTCCACCATGAGAAACTAGGACAACATCAACGGTTTGACATTAACTTACGAATACTGCTAGCTTCCCATCCAATATATTCTCCAGTTCTGGCATTCTCCTTCTTCAGCCAGTCGTAAAGAGGCTGGAAGTACTCCAATAGACCTGACGCATCCATTCTTCGCTGGCCAGTCAACGCCTCCATCGCATCAGGCCATGGCTTCATGGATCCCATTTGTAGCATTTTCCTGAAATAATTGTCGTTAAAGCTGATTATTTAGCTACTATACCAGCTGTGTAGGCGTCCATTAGATATGGCTTGAGTACTAAATCATCATCTTGATTAATATTTAAGCCTCCCTCTTTATTCCAGTTACAAACCCTCGGAACTTAAACCCAAACATGAATAGTTTATGCGAGTGAGGTGGTGAATACTCTGCTAATATTCTTCCTCGTGTTTTATCACGAAAACTGCCCCAAATTTGTCTTTCGTATGGCAAGTACAAAAGAGTTATTAAGTATAGAAGGTGTATGTTATTAGTATTACCCCAAAGCTTGTCCTGCCGCCTCACTCTTGTAGATATCGCAGTTGGAGAGCAGCTTGCTGTCGTCTCCCGGAGAGTACTCACCAGCAAGCTGACAAAGTGACCGGTGGAATTGGAACTGGATTATGTATGAGACGTAGTATCTGAAACAATCAAGTTCAAATGGTACAGTCCCATAAACCACGCCCAAACAAGGCACATGTAAAAGATAACATTCCATACAAGACCACTAATGGACTTCCTCACAATGATATTCTTCATGGTTTAAATAACTTGTAAGCTGATATGACGGCTATTATAGGAAAACAGAAGAAAAATACATACTTGCTGACCCCACATAATGTGGATCAAGCTACAAAATAGTAATTATGATAAATTACGTGTTATTCGCATTTCGGGGTGAAAACTCCATAGGTTATGATCAAAACCCACCTCATATACTCCACATCAGCAGCGACATGGTACTTCGCAGCAGGATCAAAGTCCTCCTCACTCCTCGGCGCTGGCGGCTCCACCCCTTGGATAGCCTCCCGAAGCTGCCAGAAGTGACAGTTGTAATCTTGAGGAGAGGTGGTGCCCCGGAACACTCCGTAACGGTACAAGTCGAGGAGGTAGCCGAAAGGTAGGAATACTATCTTGTCGAGACTCTGAAATGGAGAAATATACATATTTTTAAATGAAAGAGCCGTGTTGGCCAATTGGGATAGTCTCTCGGGACCGTGCCTCCTTTTACGCGAGGTGTATGCCTACATTGCGAGGAAACCAATTAGAATACTAACATAAAGAACCTACCATTTTGAAAAGCTGGTTGACATTTGATTCCATGTCTTCAGGCCCATCTTCCAATAATCCCAACACTCTCAAATGCTTCGGAGATGCCACTGATAGCGCGATGACGTCTCCTACCGCCTCGTGAAAACCTGAAAAGCAAACACAGACTTGCATGTAAAACAAAGACACTATAAAACTCCTCGCAGACTACAGATTTTCTATCGGCCGATAGTTGAGACGGAATATACTTCGGCTTGTAATGAGTATGGAGAAGTATAGCCCGTCTCAACTATCACCCAATAGAAAGTCTGTAGTCTGCGAGGGGTCTAAAGGTGCGTCCAAACTGTGAAGCAGTCTCAACACCCACCTCCAAAACTGATGGAATAACAAAGTCATGTTTATTACCTGGGTTAGCTCCTTCTCTGTAAATAACTGGAAGATCTTTATACTGCAGGTAATACTGGATATGGCCCATTTCGTGATGCGTTGTTTTGAAGAACGCGTCGGTTATCGTAGTGCACTGTCTTATTCTGTAAAAGCAAGTTTGAATCGTCATGCAAAACCATATCAAAAAGCATAAATGCTCAGCAGATTTCTACAGTAGTAGCCAGAGGCATATCCAAGATTTCCTGGGATTAGTCCGTTTTCAGCATATAGATTGAATAAATAAAATTAAATTATGCTGACGATTTTACTCTTTTGGATCTTTAAGATACCATTAAATGTATCCAAAAGGATAATCTTGAATCACATACCTAAAATCTTCCCCATCGAAGAAGTCCCAGGCAGAGGCATGACACACCATGTCTCGACCATCGTCAGGCTTTTCAAAAATTGACCTCTCCCAGAACAGCTCTGGCATTCCCGACAGGGTCAATGACTCGAAAAAGTCCTCAGCAGTTTGAAACATTTTCAATGCAGTGTAATTCTGGAAAAAAAAGTCCGGCAATTGAAAATCTATCTACTCAGACTGAATGTCTCTAGTCCAAAATACTTGTTGCATTGTTCTTTCTCTTTTAAAACATTGGTGAACGTCAAGTTCACAAAAATACACAGCTGCCAAAAGGGGAAGGAAGTTTTTTTTCAGGTGGAAACACGTTTTATGCAAAGAAAACTTCTGCAAGAAATGTCCGAAAGCAGCTTGCAAGTGTGAGTTGAGTACGCTATTACCTGAGACATCAGAGCTGCTGTGATGTCAATATCTGGCTTATTAGGGTAAGGTCTCGTGAACTTCTCCACATTGATCCAAGTCTGTGCCCAAATATTACCTGGAAATGTACACAAAAACTTATGAAGCACATGTTGTGATTGACACACAGATACACTTTAAATAAGAGTTCATGGATCAAACAAAAGTGACAAACTGTGACTTAAATGTTAGTATTATTTTACTATTCTTTCACATTTTATTTTAGCTCTAAGTCTGTTGAGAATTTTTTGCATGCTGTGGTGTCCTTTAATTAAAGAAACACATTTTTCTAAGATAATATTACTTTAGTTCTAGCATTCTATGTGATTTCTTTGTTGGATGCCCTAAATAAATAAATAAATTAAAACACGGAATGATTTAAAGCGGTGAATTGTGCAAAGCGGAGTCTTACCAAGCAAATGAGCCGGGATGGGTCCCCTAGAAGAGACCACATTCTCCCCATATCTGTCGCGAAGATGCCGCCGTACATATGCATGCAGCTGCTCATACAACGGTTTGATCTGCTGCCAGAGAGCAGCAAACTGGTCTTCACTATCAATCGCTTCGTAGTAACTCAACCACCATTCAGCAACCGTGTCGTATCCTTAAAAAAGAAATTTAAATATGGTAACAACCAGGCGCTATCAATACAGCAGTCAAGATCCTCTAAAATATGTTGATGGGTACTCAGAGGCACGTTACATTTGGCAGAAGGAAGACTTTTATACTTGATAGGTTGAGAGTCATTTACTTACAAAGAAAACTAGAGCAAGGTCAAGGGTGCACCTAAAAATGTAACAAAGTATTGATTACCGTTTAGTTTTGCAGCCTCATTCTCCATAGCCACGTACTCAGTGAAGTTTCCTTTCGAAGGCTTTCCAGCTGCTTTGTGCCACTCCAGCCAGGTGTACCTCAGCTCCTCATGGTCCGAGCTCTGGGCGAAGATATTTGTTACATCTAAACAAGAACCCTTCAATGTAGTCAAATTAAACTGTGTCACCATTCAGAAATAGAAAAAAAAGTCAGTTTAATTTTTAGTCAGGTCTTTGTGACGCAAAGTAACGCTTCCTTTCCGTAGAAATAGCCACTGATTTTCACTTACTACGTGCTCTTCTGATGTCTAAAAAGCGAATTCAAGTCATACCAGGTTCCACATGAAGGTCGCATTTACTCTTATCCCTGTAGTCACAGATTGTCGCTTTGGCGTACGTCGACTCCATGTTAGTGATGGCCATAATTAACCTCTCGTTCAGATCTTCTGGCAGGGCTGAAGTTCCTAGCTATAAATAAAAAGTACAAAGCTAATTTGCGGATGCACTGCACGCACACTGCAAAAAAACCCTTATGTTGTAGAGGGTAGTGCTCTTAATTTGTTGTTTTTCTATCATTTTTGGATGATATTAAAAACTTATCAAAATTACATGATTATGCTTCAGTGAATAATCGATGCTTTCAACTAAGAACAACATTAGCTAATGATTGAGAGGAGTGAAAAGATGAGATGCTAAGTCGTACAATGGAACGGGAGCAACAAGAACCACCATAAGTGTCGAGATCGCACAGTTTACGAGGCATTACATAGATCCTGATACAATTCGAGATACAATCCTCTTCGCTCTTTTCCGATAAGTAAACTTATTATGTCAAAAGCTTGTAACATTTAACTTACCTCTGCATACTTCTGGAACATTCTCTTCAAGTCTCCATCTTCGTACTCATGCCAGAAGTAGCTCATGGTCTCCTTCCAGTATTCCTTCTCTTCTTCAGCGACTTCTAAAGCCGTTTGCAACTGGAATAAGATCTTTTAGTATTATAAAAACTATCTCTGATAACAAACTTGAATATTTCACTAAGTATCGGAAAGTGAAAACTTGACCATCTTATGATGATGAGAATACTCGTAGAGTAAATTGACATTTACGCCTCGGAAAAAGCATCTTTTTTACAACCTCGATAAATGTTAAAATCGTCTAACAGATCTCATTTTACTCTCTTCTACCGTAGAGCTATGTCGTGGTACGAAAACAGAACTCATACCATAATATCCTCATTATGTTGCGTCATATTAGTCACATAGTTCCAAGTAGAAATGGTCTTCTTGTTCTTGGTCTTTGACATGTGCCCATCGAGTTCCCTCATGTAGTTGGCACCAGCAGCTTCCTCGGCTGCCCTCTCTGCTGCTCTGCCTTTGGCTGCTACGATGAAGACTGAGGCTATTGCCAGCACCAGCAATAGTTCTCCGAGGATCTTCATGATCATCTAGAAGAAGAAAGAAAACCAACAACTTACTCGACAGCATTTAAAAGTATTTTTCAGTTATGGATAAACTGGAGCTCTTCGATTTTAAATTTGTGAGGTAGATTTTTAAGACCCTTTATCAGTAGGTAAGTGCTGAGATTGGAGTCATGAGACCGCTTGGATCCTTCCTTCATTTGGTAAAATGGCTATGTTTTCACAAAAACGCGCTTAATTTTACGTTCCGAAGACATTACCTTTGAACTGTGACCAATACTACACAAGACCGATATTTACTAAGATGTAGTAAATATAACAAAGATCCACTAGAAAAACTGGTAAAAAACCTGGTGTCAAGGAGGTATCGTTTCGCTCCAAATAATCTGCAACATTCTTTTAAGTTCGGGTTCTGTATGTCTGTCTATACTAAATTGTGACAGTCCTTACAAGCGGCTTAACCATTATTTACGTCATACGGTCATGGGTCTTGGGGGCTCACATATAATTTTTTTAATATATGAACTTAGTATAGACATAAGAATACGACTACGCTATTGCATTGTCATCATCATCATCATCATTGCATTGTAGGCACTCTGTTATGACAGTGTAATGAGAAATAAATAAATAAATATGGCTCGCAGTGGGAATCGAACCAGTACCCTAGAAATTCTTTAGTCTTTCTTCTCATCGCCCACTGCGCTACAGAGGTCGTCATCACCTATTCATGTGGCTAATTTATTATGCTATACTCACATATAGGGATTTTTTTGCTGTTTGGCTGCAGTATCCACAAGGCATTTTTAAAAACAAATTCAACCGAACTAAAAATACTACAAAACTGTCGACGTCCTCACAGTTAAACGAAAAACAATCTAAGAGTTGAAACAATTATCATGTAAATGAATTAGTGTGTTGGCCTGTCTGTCATGGATGGAATTGAAGTCTTTTGTGTAGAAGCTCGAATCCGAAACAAATGTGGAAGACGACGGTGTCATGCATTATATTACCAAGGTTTTGTAAAATAATCAAAAAAGATCATGACTATCCCCAATCCTAGATTATCAAATGTTTAACTCCCCTGCAAATGTGTACACTAGGAAATCTCTACCATTTCAAAGAAAGTAACTTTGGGACACACCATAAGCTATGAAAGAAGTCTTTAGGCGGACCAAAACCCCCTGCAGAAATAAGAATTGAATTGAATTAGAATTGAATCACTCATACGAACTTAGCATCTTAGACGACCTCTGTAGCGCAGTGGGCGAAGGTCCGCTTGCGACGCAGTAGGTTGCGGGTTCGCGGAAAAAATGTTTGTATGATCTACAAGTATTTATCTCGGGTCTGGGTGTTATCTTTGTATAATACGTATTTATTTACAAACAAAAAGTATATAAGTAGTAATCAGTCATTTAGTACTCATAACACAAGCTCTGCTTACTTTGGGGCTAGATGATGCTGTGTGAAAAGTCCAGCATTATTTATTATTTAAATTAATATAAAAATCTTCTTTGTGAGCTATTACATAAACCGATCCCTAGCTTCTACCATTACCATATACATTTATTTGGCTAATTTATAACCGTGACATAACATTGAAACAAAGTCATGAATGGCAGCTTCATTGAACCAATGGTAGAGTCCCCAAACCACTTGTCGGATACATTTGAAACACTTACATAACGGAACCTAGGACAATATTTAGTGCTACAGACAAACACTAACATACGAGTATACTCATTTTATTTTATTTATTTTAGCCTGCTTTGTCCCACTGCAGGGCAAAGGCCTGAGCTAAACTGTGCCAGTCATCTGCATGACTGTCGAGATCGTCTCGCCATCTTCTCCGGGGTCTGCCGCGACGCCGCCTGGTATTAGGGGCCCAATCTGTTGCTATTTTAGCCCAAAGATTGTCCGGCATCCGAGCCACATGTCCCGCCCAGTCCCATTTTAGTTTTGCAGCTTTGTGGATGACGTCTGCTATTTTTGTTTTTGAGCGTAGTATCGAGTTTCGTATGTGGTCTATGAGTCGGACTCCTAGGCTTCCCACCACGATTTTTGACTTCAAGGGCCAATTTTTTAAACGTTAAAACACCGTCCTAACTTAGGTCAAAATATTACAAACCGAAAAATTGACCTAGAAGTCAGAAATCGTGGTGGGAAGCATCCGAATATTCATCAAACGAACGAAAAAAGGAACGCGAATACCCTGAGCCAATCACCCACAGACGAACGTACAAATTGTTCGCAGACTTGATAACGTTAACATTTTTTTTAGTTTTGTAATCAACCTTTTAAATATTTTTTTTTTGATGACCTCTGTGGCTTAGTGGGTGAAAGCCCGCTTGGGACGCAGATGTTTGCGGGTTCGATCCCCGCGGCGGGATAAATCTTTGTATGATCTGCAAATATTTACCTCGGGTCTGGGTGTTTCTATGTATGTACATATTTACAAACAAAAAAAAAGTATATAAGTAGTATATATCAGTCATCTGGTTCCCATAGTACAAGCTTTGCTTAGTTTGGGGCTAAGTCAAAGTCAAAAGTCAAAGTCAAAAAGCATTTATTCAGTAGGACCGCTGGGATCACTTTGAAACGTCTTAAAACTAGGTGATTTTACTCCTGTTCCTTCGCGACCAATACCGTGAAGAATCAGGGCAACAAACACGGTTTGGGGCCTAGCTTTCTTTTAGGTGATCCATCTTAAATCTAAACTTATGATAACTTAGGTGGTACCTACCAATTGCTTAAATTATATAATACAAGATAGCAAAGACATTGAGGACACATCAGCCGTCGAGGGGCAGAGCGACATCAGGCCACGCGAATTTATCATTAATATAATCCTTAAGTGAATAATAAGCTTTTTTTATAAGAGTATTTTTTATGTAAGTTTTAAATCTTCGAATAGGCAGTTTAGTCGCGTTTTCAGGAAGTTTATTATAAAAAAGTATCGTATTTCCCATAAAAGAACCTTTTACTTTTTCTAATCTAAATTTAGGCAAATAAAGTTTATTCTTATTTCTTGTGTTAATGCTATGCACATCACTTTTTTTCCTAAAGTTATTTATATTTTTATGAGTATACAAAATGTTTTCATAAATGTACTGGGAAAAAACTGTTAGAATATTTATTTCTTTAAAACGTTGTCTCAGTGAGTCCCGTGGTTTCAATTTGTAAATCGCACGGACAGCTCGCTTTTGCAAAACAAATATATCTTGAATATCGGCTGCTTTACCCCAGAGAAATATACCGTATGACATCACACTATGGAAGTAACTATAATATACTATCTTAGCTGTCTCTTCGTCAGCCAATCTCCTAATAGTACGAACTGCATAAGCGGCGGAGCTCAGTCTACCTGCAAGTCTTTCAATGTGAGCCCCCCACTGCAAATTGGAATCAACAGTTAGCCCCAAGAAAATAGCGGTATCGACCAGATTGAGTGCTTCCCCATTTAATTCAATTTTTGTTGCTTTGTGAACCACGTTAGGCAAAGTAAATTTAATACATTTAGTTTTCTTGGCATTAAGTAAGAGATTATTAGCCGTAAACCAGTTTAAAATTAGAGACAGAGACGCATTAACATCATCGTACTCTTCTTTATATCTATCAACTTTAAAAACCAAAGAGGTATCATCAGCAAACAGAACAATGTCACACATGTCTTTTACAAAAGAAGGGAGGTCATTTATATACACTAGAAACAAGAACGGGCCCAATATCGAGCCTTGTGGTACACCCATGTCAATAATTGACCCTGAAGACCTTTCGCCACCTACATCGACCTTAAGGACTCTATTGGAGAGATATGATTGGACCAGGTCTATAGCTTTATTTTGAACGCCATAATATTTTAACTTAGAAATCAGAGTCTCGTGACATACACAATCGAATGCTTTGGACAGATCACAGAATACTCCGATCACGTCTTGTGAGTTTTCAAAGGCTTCATAGATGTGCTTTAGAAGCAAAGTACCCGCGTCAGTTGTTGAACGACCTTTGGTGAATCCAAATTGATAATTATGCAGTAGTCCATGGAGATTAAAATGAGCTAGCAATTGATTCAAAATAACTTTTTCAAATATTTTACTTAATGCAGGCAGAATCGAAATTGGTCTATAGTTAGCAGGGTCGCTTTCATTGCCAGATTTGAATAAAGGAATAAGTTTGCCAAACTTCATAAGGTCAGGAAAAACACCCTCGTCAACACATCTGTTAAAGACATAAGCTAGACATGGTGCAATATCAATGACAATAGTAGCTAGTATCTTCGTTGATATTCCCCATAAATCCTCAGTATTTTTGATATTCAAAGTCTTAAATGTTTTGACAATATGATCTGCGCTCACATAACTGAACTCAAACTCACTGTTAATCTGAGTAACACCAGTTTCTAGATAGGCGAGTGCGCTAGAAGCTGAGGAATTGAGTGACCGGGTCGCAACCTGGGCTACATTAGAAAAAAAAACTATCAAACGCGTTAGCTAGATGATGCTGTGTGAAATGTCCAGCATTATTTATTTATTTATTTATTTAATATATATTATGTTATAAATATGAGTGTGTCTGGGACGTAGGCAAGTAGAGGAAGGCCGAAGAAGGTATAGTTGGATTGTGTGAGAGGATATGAAAATTAAAGGAGTGGATGAACAGTTGACGAGTGATAGGAGTGAATGAAGGAAGAATACATGCTGTGCAGACCCCAGTTAGCGTGGGATAAGGGCAAGGGAATGATGAATCAACCTTTTGCGACCTGCACGTGCCCCCGTGCCCCCCCCCCCTGGATCCGCCTATAAACGACGACGTAGTATTTGGCGCTCGACGACCTCTGTGGCGCAGTGGGTGAAAGTCCGCTTGAGACGCAGAAGGTTGCGGGTTCGATCCCCGCCGCGGGATAAATGTTTGTATGATCTGCAAATATTTATCTCGAACTGGGTGTTTCTATGTATAATATGTATTTACAAACAAAAACTATATAAGTAGTATATCAGTTATATGGTTCCCATAGTACAAGCTTTGCTTAGTTTGGGGCTAGATGATGCTGTGTGAAATGTCCAGCATTATTTATTATCTAAACATTTTAATTTAATTTTACACTTACCAATGGAATGTGTCCTTTCGCCACACAAGACACAAATCCACTCCAGACGAGATGAGATCTCAGCTTATCAACTATTGATACGTAGATAGGTCTATCACCTAACCGTATCATCGTCAAGATAAAGCAACATAATCCACCACTTGAAAATCTTGGCTTTTTTTTAACCGACTTCAAAAGGAGGAGGTTCTAGAGGCTGTATGTTTTTTTTTTGTATGTTCACTGAAATCTCCGACAAATATGTACCGATTTCCATTACCTACTCTTTTTTGTTTCATTGGGTATACTCCCGAGGTGGTCCCATAAATTCCTGACGGATTGATAATTTTCCCGTATAACTCAAAAAGCTCTTCCTCAGAAACACAACGCCCTTTAAGTCAAACATTGAAGTCTCTATCAGCATCAGGACCGAAGCTATGACGGTTCAAAAATAAGACAAAACGCTTCGAGAATAAGGTGGTGATGCCTAACACTACTGAATATACCTACCCGGCCCCAGATGTATGAAAATGAATTTTATTAATCGAAGTTTTACCTCATGAATGACCTGACATTGATATTCTTAGTGTAGATAATTACAGGGTAGCAGAAAGGCAATGGATTCGACTGGCGCAGGTACGGAAAGAGTGGCGTGAAAATGAGGAGGGTTATACTCAGGAGTGGGTAGATGTGGGCCGATTAGATAGGTAATTATATTTTATGGGCCTTGGAATTATATTAGCTGGTTTTTCACAATTAAAGCCAAATATATCTAAAAAATGTTTATTATGAATACTGTTTGCCTATCATAAATTAAACTATGGTAAGTACATGACGTCACGCTTCAACAGGCGCATGTGAATCGGCTTTCGGTGACTCCTTCGAATTGAGTGCAGCGATCTGTTCAGCTGTGCAATAATCTGCAAGGGAAATTAATACTTATGAACAAGGACATTGAATCTAAAATGCTGTGAAATTATTTGCTAATCTAGGCTCAAAATCTGCGGAACAGAACTCATGGGAAAGTTTTAACGCCTGTTAAAACTACGAGTATCATTCGTGATATTGCTATGAAAAACAAGAAAGGTGTCGATGATTAAAACTTAAGTGAAGGTGGGCGTAGACTTAACATGATCGCACACTTGTCCGCGCCGTACGCGCCGCAGTTATTTTTCTATACAAGAACTGATGATGACGTCAGAAAATGGGGCTCGCTTCTGACGTCAGCAGCATTTTCTCTATTGAATTGCCAGTGCGGTGCGGATAAGGGTGGTCGCATAGTCCCGCCGAGCCAATCGCGCCGAACTGTCAATTTAATAAAGGAAATGCTGCTGCAGAAGCGAGCCGCATTTTCTGACGTCATCTGCGGCGCGTACGGCGCAGACAAATGTGCGATCAGCTTTAAATCTGCTTATACTCGTAAAGTACTAGATTCCTTTGCACAAAAAAACTATTGATCGACGAGTTAACGCGTCTAAGTGTGAGTGAGGTTATCATACTCAAGGTTTGCCAACGTGCGATGGAGCGCAGCATTTTGGGTGTCAAGTTAATGGATAAAATCCGTAACACCGAACTGCGCTCCCAGACACGAATCGCAGACGTAGCTCTGAAGTCCGCAAGCTAAAGTGGAATTGGGCTGGGCACGTCTGTCGCATGCCAGGTGAGCTGTGGGCGAAGGTAGACACCGAGTGGCGCCCCGACCCAGCGAGAAGGCGACGCGGCAGACCAAAACGTAGATGGCGGGACTAGCTCGACCAATTTCTGACAGACTGGAGAGGTGAAGCTGGGGACCGGGATGTCTGGAGGGAGTGGGGGGAGGCCTTTGCCCAGCAGTGGGACTCTCATGGCTGATAATAAATAAAAAATAAATAAATAAATAAATAATTAACCAATAATTTATGAGAGTGAATGAGGCGAAAGTGTGTCAGGATCGTAGCGACTGGAGATCCGTGGTCTCTGCCTACCCCTTTGGGAAAGAGGCGTGACTTTATGTATGTATGTCATAACTTCCCAAAAAACCAAGATCCACGACGTAAAAATATAAGCAAACATTTATCCCGAGGCGGGTTTTGAACCCGCAACCTTCTGCGTCCCAAGCCTCCCTCCACTCACACCACTGAGGTCATCTGAGGTCACAGTGAGGTCACAAGCTTCAGATCCTAGATATTAAAGAATACTAACGTGTGGAACTGGCATCCCAGCCAATGTGTTCTCCAGTTCGCTGGTTCTCAGCAGTGAGCCAGTCCATCAACGGCTTGAAGTACTCCAGCAAGCCATCAGCCCGCATCTCGCGCTGGCCAGTCAGTGCCTCCATCGCGTCGGGCCAGGGTTTTGATGAGCCCATTTTAAGCATATTACTGAAATACAAAGATCGCAATTATAAATTACGAGTACATAAAAGATCATAAGCTTCAGCTAAAAATAAAATGAAGCGAACTTGAAAATTGTATGAAACCAAAGAGAAATGAGAGTAAGAAAGGAGGAAAGGGATTAAAACGTGCGTCAGAGATGTCATAAATTTTACAAATACATACGATGCAAAAACGTTAGGATTGAATGTGGAGGGATGTAGCAGAAGAGGCAGACCAAAGAAAAGATGGATGGACTGTGTGAAGGATGATATGGGTAAGAAAGGAGTGAGTGTTGAGATGACGGCTGATAGAGCGGAGTGGAAGAGGAAAACCTTTTTTGCCGACCCCAAATAAAAGTGGGGTAAGGGCAGGGAAATGATGATGATACGATGCAAAAACGGCAATGACTGGAAATGTACTAACAGTCTCTCAGTGGTATAAATAGGTACCACTTAAATTCATTTCATACGTTATTTCATGTATTATTGTTATTATTATCCAGCATGGTGACTGGTTGGATCCCGGTGGATGGCAGGCGACTCCGGGGCAGGCCTAAAAAGCGATGTCGCGATGACCTGGACGCCTTTGAGAAGGATTGGCGAAAAATCGCAGAAGATCGCGAGGTGTGGAAGGTGACGGGGGAGGCCTTTGCCCAGCAGTGGGACAGTTTAGGCTAATTAAAAAAAAAAAAAAAAAAAAAAAAAAAACCAGCATAATTATTAACTTGAGCCGAGGGCGGACCGCTAGTCTAATACCTATAAAAATGCCACACATAATTGTATTTTATTTACCTAAGTGCATTGCCAGCTGCCACGCTCTGATAGATGTCACAATCCACCAGCTTCTTGGTGAGATCATCAGGAGAGTACTCCCCAGCAAGCTGGCACAGCGCTCGGTGGAATTGGAACTGGATTATGAACGAGACGTAGTATCTGAAATATAAAACATAAACATTGTTTGAAAAGAACATATATTTATACCTACCGAATATACTAAATCCCTCTACTCTGTTTACGTTTTTGTAAGATTAGGCCAAAATGGCCGAAATGAAGCGCTCGTGGTCGTGCTTGCTTAGTCGTTCTTGATAGTTGAAATTGAGCAACATTCGAAACGGTCTATAAGTGGATGGGTGACCGCCAGGGGCATTTTCATCTAAGCGCTTTCGACCTTTGGAGGGCTCGTTAAATTATCGGTCCTGGCTATTTAAATCGTTAAGCCATGACGGAGGTCTTAAGGCGGCCTAAAAACTCCGTCACCAGAGTTGGCCACTGACTCATACGAACTTACTACTTTACTTAGGCCAAAATGTTGCAAGCATGGTGCATCATGTCGGCCTAAAAATCTGAAAATTTTGCAGGGGTTTGCCAAAGATAAATTAGAAGAGGATTATGAAAATGTCATTTTTCTAGATCTAAGGACGCCAAGGGCCAGCAAGATAACAAAACTATCGCATCATCGACTAGGCAAAGGCCTCATTTCCTTTCTTCCACTCTGCTGTATCATGAATAAACGGAATCCAAAATTTAAATAAATCTTAGGTCCTCCTACCTAGCGTATTCCACATTAGCCGAAACATGGTATTTCGCTGCCGCATCGAAATCCTCCTCAGTTCTATTCACTGGAGGCTCCAGACCCTGCAGCTGCTCCCTGAGCCTCCAGTAATGGCAGTTGTAGTCCTCAGGAGTTGTGTCCTTACGGAACACACCGTAGCGGAACAGGTCGAGGGTGTAGGCGAATGGAAGGAACACCACTTTATCGAGAGCCTGGAAGAGAGAAAATAATTTGTTGAGCCCTAACCTTTGTCACAGGCGTCAAGCACATTCATGGTCATTCATGGTCATGCACAGTCATGCATGGTCGACAGACATCAATACTTTTGAGGAATATTAGTAAGACGTTGCAAGAGAAAGACATTGTGGAAGAGTTTGATGGAGATCTTTGCCCAGTAAAAGGGACAAGATAGGTTGATAAAAAAATTCTATCTTTCCAGCTCCTTGAAAAAAGATCAGAATACCAGAGTTATTTACCATTTTGTAGAGTTGGTTGATCTCAGTTTGTTCATCCTCTGCATCACCCTGTACCAAGCCGACTCTCCTCAGGTGCTTCGGAGATGATACTGACAGAGCTATGGTGTCGCCAACTGCTTCGTGGAACCCTGGTAAGAAGGTAAATGTATGTTTAGTAAATCTGGCGTACTGACGCTTGGACTTGAAAAAGACAACACACAATGAGTTAGTCCCAGACAGTTGTTGCATTGTTATTTTTAAGAGCTTAGATTGTGCTAGTGTCGGTAATGATGCAATGACCTCTACTTTACCTGTCTTTCAATACGGTATCTTAACCTTTTGTACGATTTTATTTTCAAAAAAAAAACGTAGTGCCAATAAGATAAATATGAACACAGAATTTGATGATATTTTTAGGCTTAGGTAAGAAATATACTGAAAGCGATAACATTACAAAATGACTCCGTGACAAAACGGATACAAGTCGCATTAAGAATAATAGTAAAGTTAGCCCTTTAATGAAGAGAAATGTGCTGACGTGTCCCAGTAAATTCATAATTCACCTGGATTAGCCCCACTGCGGAACTCATTGGGCTGTCCCGTGTATTGCAAGTAATACTGCACATGCCCCATCTCATGGTGCACTGTCCTCAAATGCTCACTGTCCACAACTGTACACATTTTGATCCTATAAGAAACGAACATTATACAGTCTTACCTGAGTTAGCTCCATCACGGAAGACAAAAGGCTGGTGTCTATACTGAAGGAAGTACTGAATGTGGCCCATTTCATGGTGTGTTGTTTGAAAGTATTCATAATCGACCGTGGTGCACTGTTTGATCCTAAATTGAGCCAAGTAGATTAAAAAGTGAATTTTGAAAAAATTACCATCACCAGGCCAGCGACTAGCAGAGACTAGGAAACTAAACTGTTGAATACTTTTAGCATAATAATACTTTTAGCAGAATTAATTTTAGATTACCTTTATGCATTTGAGCAACTTTCTATGTCAAGCAAAGCATATCAGAAATTGAAATCAATGGCTCAAACAATAGCTAAACTACAACCCCTCTTCAAGATAAACCCCTTTTCAAGTTAGGAATCATGCACGTTTGCGTACGTATCTATCATTTTACCTGAAGTCTTCACCATCAAAGAAGTCCCATGCTGATGCATGACACACAATGTCCCTATCATTAGGCTTCACTATAATAGAATTCTTCCAGAACTTTTCAGGCATCGCCGTAAGGTTCAATGACCTGAAGAATTCATCTGACATCTGGAACATCTTGAGAGGCGTGTAGCCCTGATCCTTCATAGCTTGTGTCGCGTCGAAATCTTTCTTGTCGGGGTAGGGGCGAGTGAAAGATTCTATGTTGTTCCAAGTCTGTGCCCACATATTTCCTGAAATAATTTCATCAAGATTAGGAACGAAATGTTAATAAAACTGTACTCTCTAGACGTAGTTTAGAGATGTTTGGCTAGCTGCACTCCATTTTTCACAAATTCTTCACTTATGCGATAGAAATCATCCTCATTCCCTTACACCTATCCTACGCTAAGTGGGGTCGGCACAGCATTCTTCCTCTATTCATTCCTATCACTCGTCAACTGTTAATCCACTCCTTTAACTTTCATATCCTCTCACACAATCCAACTATACCTTCTTCAGCCTTCCTCTATTTGCAAACGACTCAGCCACACTCATATTCATAACTCTTTTGGTAACATAGTTTTCATCCCTCCTCTTAGCGTGTCCATACCATCCATACTTTTATGGGATAGAAATCATTGACAGAATTTCAACCATACCTCTGTCATACAGTTATGATTTTATGATACTTTTCTTATGCAATTTTTTTTTAAACATTAGATTTTGACATTTAATCTTACCAAGTAAATGCGCCGGTATAGGTCCTCTCTGTGACACCACCTGGTCCCCATACTTGTCCCGAAGCCTCTTCCTGACATACGCATGGAGTTGTTGGTACAGAGGTTTTACATCAGCCCACAGCTTAGCCAGTTGCTCCTCAAAGTCGGCTACCTCGTATCCTGACTGCCACCAGTCTGCTACGTCTTTGTATCCTGGAAAGAGTTAAAACATTTTAGTATAGGATCTGTTATACCAGGTGGTGTAACATTTTGGCTTTTTTCTGAGAAGGACGTCAGAAGGACATGACTGCCAGAAATTATACCAAATTATTACTTCCTCTTTTATTTACGACGTGCGCGTACGCAGCGAAGGCCCGCCTCGCCTGCGACTCAAAAGGTTGCAGGTTCGATCCCCGCGGGGAGACCAATGTTTGTGTGATCAATAAATATTTGTCTCGGGTCTGGGTGTTTCTATGTATAATGTTTATTTATTTATTTATAACCCAAGCTCTGCTTACTTTGGGGCTAGATGATGCTGTGTGAAAAGATCAGCATTATTTTTTTTTTAATTTCACCAATTTTATGAAGTCTTTTGCTTAGTGGTTCTTTTGGTCTTTTACTTAGTTTTGACATATTTTTCTAAAAGTTCAACGTATGTTAAAAAATATGTTTTGTCAAGTTTCAATTTTCGGTATGTTTTGGTCACTATTATCATCACTATCCGAGAAAAATTATGCTAATTTCTTAAGATTTAAAATTGTACATTGTTCTCATTGTAAAATTATTGTGAACTGTAAAGCTATTGTTTTTCTATTATTCCAAAAACAAGAGTAAATTGAACTGAAAAACCAATTTGTGCCGGTTATTTTAAAATAATAATAAGGTGTTCTACGTATTTAGTTAAGTTGTTTTTTGCTATGGTAAGATGCGCTAGTACTTTGTAGGTCACTCTAAAAGTGTGACTCAAGCACTGATTAATATTTTAGTGTAAGTAAGTAGTTCTAGCTAGAACAAATCCAATGAGAAATGAATATAAGTAAATATCGAAACAGCACCTTGCCACAAACAAAGCAGAGTTTGCAATTTTGATAGAAGCCAGTTGATAGAATACATGGATATTATTTTATTCTTTCAATGATGATAATCACCGTTCAGTTTAGCTGCCTCGTTGTAAAGAGTGACGTACTCCGTGAAGTTGTTTTTGGCCCTGGCGCCGGCGACGGCATGCCACTCCAGCCACAGCTGCTTCAGCTCCTCAGGGTCCTGACTCTTGGCGAAGATCTCCGTTATATCTGGAACACCTTTCATTCTATTACTATATACAAGACTAATCTTTCAAGCAGAATTTGACCCACATTTTTGAGTTTGGATGAGCTGAATTTTGGCACATCTATCAGATCATGTTTGATGACGATGCAATAATTTGGTGGCAACAAACTGATCAATAAAGAAGTCAGAAGCTGCAGAAGAACAGTGAATACCCGAGTTTGGGCTATTTCGAATCAGCTCAAGTAGACCTTGTTTTGTTAAATACTTTTTCAACAAAAATCAAAATAAATATCTCACCAGGTTCCAAAGACAGATCGCATTTAGTAGGGTCCTTATATGAGCAGACTTTAGCTGTCGCGTAATTGGACTCCATATTCGATACAGCTTGCATCAGGGTCTGGAAACAAAAAAAAATAAAAAATAAACTTGCGTCGACCACTTGGAACTCCCGGATTTGTCATTAAAACTTATTCATGAGAAAAATTATGTTCCTATACCACAACTAATCAGAGGACTAAATTTTCAAATTTTTTATGCGCACACGCCGCCCGCTCAATAGTCAGATGGTTAGATGTGCATCAATGGTCATCGGCCACCATGTCTTCTAAAATGTTCAATAGATCATCAGAGTAGAATACCTTGGAGAAGAATTAACTTTTATAATACTAAAAATAAATAGATTCCACAAACCTTGTACTTGTCTTCGGGCAAAGCGGAGATGCCAAGCTCGCTGTACTTCTTGAACATCCGCCTCAAAGTTACGTCTTGGAAGTCTTGCCATCTGTACATCTTCGTCTCCTCCCAGGCGCGTTTCTCTTGTTCCGACAGCTCCAGTCTGACTTTGAACTGAAAGGGTAATAAAGGCATTGGTGAACAGTTATTTATACTGGCGTTTCTCCTGGGTCCTTCGGGAATACTTTATGTATCCGGGATCTAAAGTAGTATATGCGTGTTCAGGGTATAAGCTGTCTCCATAACAAAAATGAGATAGATAAATCCTTTGTTCAGCTGTTTCAGAGGAGTAAAGAAGTAACAAATATTCATTCACCCAAACTTTCGTATAGTTGAATTTGTAGGCACTTAATAATGCGTAATATTTCTTACAGACTTTTTGTATTAAGTAGATAGGTACTACATCTGTATCAGATTATGTTCACTTGACATGTCTCCAGGTCTCATCTGTATTACAGGGTTTATACGCCAATAGACCAGCTTACCAACGCATCTTCATTCTCCTTAGTAATGTTAGAGGCATACGCCCACTCTGCCACTGTGGCCTGGTTCCTCCTGACGCCAGTCACTCGGTCCAGCTGCAGAATGTACTCCCGACCCTCGTGCTCCACTTCTTCGAGATCCGGGTCGCGGCCCTGTGTGGCGATCACGAAGACGGCGACGATCGCCGCGATCAGCACGCCGCCACCGCCTATTTTCAGCATTGTCTGAAATCAGAATTCTATTATGAATATAATGACATAATCAGGAAGGACAGGAAGAAAAAGATAAAAGGTCCACCAAACAGTTGGTGATATGGAGCGCAGATGATGATGAATTTGGTAATGATGATGATGGTGGCGATATGAGGAATTTGTCAGTGTAAACTTTTTAAACTTTCGTAATTTGGTGACATAATTATTATAATTAAACCGGGTATTTATCACGTACCTATTGTTATTATTTCTTTTTTCCGACGTTTCGGACGCATTGCAGCGCCCGTGGCAAAGAACAATAATACTCCTGTCGGAGGCCCGTGGTCACGGATGAACTGAGGCACGGCGAGTTAGCTTCTATTATTGAGAGTAGATTGCGTCTACCCTCAATTCGTCTTCAGAATCCGATAAGGCCAGATTCACAATAGGTACGTGATAAATACCCGATTTAAAAATAATAATTTTGTCAGTTTAGTTTTAAAATCTTGAAAATAAGCGTAATTTGGATATGACGAATTCGCATTTGAATATTCGATAGGCATCGAATACCATCGTTTGTAAATCTTCAATAGACCGCATTGTATTTTTTGTATTGCACGAATCAATAAGATAAAGGTTCCTTACCAATAACTCTTCACTTCTATAAGAAAACAATAATCGAAAAGCAACAAATATATAAAACTACATGCGCCAAACAGGCAATGACACAGACCGCCAATAAAAATGATACAATGTTGTCAATGTCACCACAAACACAAAAAAGTTGCAAAAGAAAAACGAAGTATAAAGGTGATCTATTAACTAGTAAAACCGCTACTCTAGCGTGCCGGTGAGCTAAAGGTATCGGCAATGCAGTACAAGATGACTATTATAGAATCCTATGAGTACAATCAGACTTTGTCAACTAAGAAATGATTGGGGCGCTAGTTTTTCGTGCATAATAAATCCTAGTCATTAAGCCGTGACGGAGGCCTTCTTAGGCGGCCTCAAAACTCCCTCGCCAGAAGCAGTGCCGTAGCTAGGTAGCCAAGGGCCCTGGTGCAAAAAAACTGAGGCCCTAACTGAACGGTTTAGGTTTTATCAAGTCAAAATATAAATATGCAAGGTGTACCACAATTTTACAACATTGAGGGCAGCTACTTCGCTTTTGTAGTAAGCAGATTTTGTTCTTAGAAAACTTTTTTATATAAATGATGAATGGGTCGGCTCTTGACCTCGAAACTAACCTAGGCAAGAATGAGGTCTACGATGGAGCGAGCCTACCCAGAATGTGCCTATTAACTCTCTTCTTGAAAACAACAGGGTCATAGCTCAGCGGAAATACAGACGCGACAATAAGTTTAAGTTTTCTTTGTTTTTTTTTTTTATAAAACTCGGAGTTCGAGGTCTCGCTGGGCATGGAGACCCCGGTGCATAGCACCGCCTAGCCCGCCGATAGCTACGCCACTGGCCAGAAGCCACCAACTCACTATGAACTTACATTACAAGATGAGCATAAGTTGCGCACAGACAATTTTGAAACAAAAAAGCATCTACCGCGCATTGAAGCGGCTTACACCACGAATGTCTGAATTATTCTTAATCCATTGGCTAGTGTACTAATATTTATATCGAAGATTCATCATCCAAGACGATGCATCCACATCACACTGCAGATACTTTTTATTGTTCAACCTTCGATCATAGGATGAACACTGTGCAACAAGGTAACATTAAGCACTTGTCCGACCGCAAGCGAGTGAGCGTTAAGCGATCAACTACATTATCGCTCCAGATACAAACAAAAGATATAGATTCCGTGTCAATAAAAAATACAAATATAGGTACTAATAGAACTAATTCAATGCCGGCCGTTCACACTGCCGACGATACTAAATATCGTGGCGATAAAACTATCTTTTACTCGCTCAGCGTTACTCGCATGGCGTTCACAAATGTTGAATTTTGTATCAAAATTCACGCCGAGCGATGAATTAGTCATAGCCCAGCGAGAACTGTACTCGCTTCAACGCTCAACGCACTACGCTCAGCACTTGCAGTGGGGCAATTGCCTCAGGTATCTGTAACATTTGTTACTATTTGTTGAATGTTACTCATCGCGTCCATACCGCCAATATCATAAATCCATTATAATTTGTAGAATGTCATCTCTGTTATAATAGCGACGTTATTAGATTTTTTCCGTCTAAATACTTGTGGTTATGCCGTGAAGAGTCCTTGGCTGCCATGGTCGGTTGCACGCTGCTTGACACCAAAGACAAAGGGATTGTCGTTAGAAACCGTATTATCTCTCTAATCTGGCTCTTAATGGTATAATACTTGCAATCTACTACATACTTAGATGTTTTTGCACGGGGATATAGAACCACTATTATACAGTTTTAAAGTCAAAGTTAAAAAGCATTTATTCTGTATGACCGCTGGGATCACTTAGAATGGTCATAACACTATTTTTACTTTTGTTCTTTCGCGACCAGTACCGTAAAGAATCAGGGCAACAAACACAGTTTGGAGCCTAGCATTCTTTTAGGTGATCCATCTTAAAACTAAATGGTCAAGCTCCAGTGGGGAGCCAGTCAAACTTTGAGGCTCGTCAAAGTAACTTTAAAGTGTATTAACTCTAGTTGAATCCACAAGTTTTGAAATTACGTACTTGTGGATAAGACCAATTTAGCTTAATGGATGGTTTAGGTGCTGGTTAAGCCTGTTCCATCTCAAACGATGTGCTAGGCACTACAGCGTCTAAGTGTTGGCTGATTCCTGGCCTCTGAAGTTTTACCACGAATTCTCTTTGGTGAAGAAAAACAGTTAGGAAATAGATATTACTATTTGTTTATTGCTTTAACTAGTGCCCTAATATACATTTTCAAACGATCTTAAGTGTTTAAAGATTTGATCCACTATCATAGTGGCACCCATAATGACTACATTTAGACATCTTCAAAGGATCTGAAATCCATATCCATACTATCCATACTAATATTATAAATGTGAAAGTAACTCTGTCTGTCTGTCTGTCTATCTGTCTGTCTGTCTGTCTGTTTGTTACCTTTTCACGCCCAAACCACTGAACAGATTAGGCTGAAAATTGGCATGGATAAAGGTTGTATCCCAGGGACGGACATAGGCTACTTTTTTATCCCGAAAAAATCCTGAGGGACCGCGGGTTACACCGCGGGAGCGCAGCTAGTACACAATAATCTGAGAGAATTTCTACCGCGCCTTGGGGCAGTCGTGGTTATGTTTATTTTTTTTGTTTCTAATGGCTATTTATCACGTACGTTTAATTATTTAACAGTTTAAAATTAGGAATCTCGTGCGTTATCTAGCGAAAAGTCCGGTTCTTATCAATTTTAACCCCTTGATAACCTTTTGCCTATAGCAAACGTAGTCTCAGAAAATCATCTATTCTCCAGTTTGCCGTAAGTTTCGGCTCATTTTCCTACTTTCAATGTAATGAAAGTAGGAAATAATATTTTTTTATGTAAAATTACATAATATTTTGAAATAAATATCGATAAATCGAATACGCAGCGCTATCTTCAGGGCATTGACTGCATCATCAGATCCAGTTCCAATTCGCAAGGAATGGCAATGACCTTTTGCAGTTCATTAAACTGAACGAGTCTAAAGACATTATTCCTAGACTATGTTGTGTGTTGATTTTATTTCCCAGTTTTGAAAAAACACAAAAAAACTGATGGTAACGTGTTTGGAGTAGGTGAAAAAATATACAATCGAATTCGAACTGTTAGTTCAAATTACTATGAAAGAAAATAACTTCAATGACGACCTACCTACATGTGGATTAATGAATTGGATTCAGTTTCTAGTGTTATCGAAATATACCTTCGAAATACATTAAATAATGTCCCTTTCAAATAAACAGAAATATTTTTTGAAATTGGTTCACTGCTGACAATATCGGTAAACTTGAAAAAATAAATACTGTCGATCTTAGAACCGTTGTCGTTTTTCACGGTTAAAAAATAGCTCATATATCACACTATGGAAAAACCATAGAAAACTCACATAATCTACATCATATAGTTCCAAGAATTCGCGGTAGTAAAGTCATTTATTTTAGTAAAAATATGTGCAGTATGTTATCAATAGCATACCTAGCAATGATTCATTAGTGGTTTAAATACATACACAAACAGCAACTTATAATCTCTGTGTATCAAATTGGTTCAATATAATAAACTATTTTACATCAATTGAAGAAATAACTCGTGGCTTATACGAATATATTATCAGCTCTACGTCTTTTGATTTCTGATTCGATCATATCTTTGGATAATGCCGATCAAATTGAGATATGCATATTTATGAAGATTTATAACAGACATGAACCTAAGCCCCAAACCAAAATTTCTATGGTTGTTCAAAATAATGGCGGTGAAAGAACAAAATTAGAATATCTTGCAAACGGTTGTATTTCCATATCTATACTTCTATACTAATATTATAAAGAGGAAAGAGATGTTTGTATGTTTGTTTGTCTGAAATTAATAGGCTCCGAAACTACTGGACCGATTTGAAAAATTCTTTCACCAATAGAATCCTCCATTATTCCCGATGAACATAGGCTATATTTTATCCCGGGGAAGTGAAGTTATCCCGAGGGATCGCGGGTAACACCGCGGCGGACAGCTAGTTTATTATATTTTTTATCGTTAACTAATCTAAGATTCAAAATAAAATCTGTAAGTTCTCATAGAACAGAATAACACTCCAAGGTTTCAAAATAAAAATAAAAGTTTAATTTCGTTCAAAATACTATAAATCAATAATAATACGAATGAACTTCAATGAATGTAAAGAATAGAATCGACATAATCATAGTATTGATTGAACAGCTGTAATAACTATCGAACCCAGTATGTATACTTTAAACCTTCGACAAACCTCGCATAAGAACATATTGAGAAAAATTCTTGGAGGCTGAAAACTATGGATTATAATCGAAATATTAGCAATTATATTTTAGCTAAATCTGTCTCCTCTGATCCCGAAATTTGGTTTCATTTGCTAGATCACGGTATCACCGTCAGAATTGTTTTTGGAAACTACCAACGCAATTTATCGGTAGTTTCCAAAATCGAATCCGACCGCTTTTATGGACTTTTGAAAATCTAGTTGCTACATAGATAGCATTTTATCTCATGTATGGTGAAATATGGTGAGAACCAAAATCTTGTACTTTTGACAAAAGATAATAAATCGATAAATGTGCAGTTTCAAAATTTTTATCAGCTCGGATAAATCAATATTTATCTCAATCATGACCGTATATTTTATCCAGACATTTTATTTTTATTAGATATCTTTGGTACGTATTTGCGAAACTGCAACATGCATCTGATATCTAATTAATGTGTTTAAATTTATGGTTGATTTCTTGTGTTCATATATTATACTTAGTTCATAAGCGCCCAATGGCATTTGTAGAAGCATCTGACTTCTTTTAAGATGTGGCAAAACATAAATAAGTATTTAAACTAAAAATCAGTTCTTCTTAGTACACCTACTACTTACAATACGTCTAAATCCAAGAAAAAAGATAAGGAAAGATAATATTCTGCGCAACATCATTGAGTTTTTCCAGTTTTTAGAATCATTATCAAAATACCTATATGCATTTTCCTGCTAATTTTTTAACAGGAAAACATACATTTTTCCAAATATTTATCAACTTGTCTTGTTCCACCGCTCTGCAAAAATCGAATTCGCACTTTTTGCGTCTCAGCCGAGTAATTGCCAAACCACTAAGGTTATCACAAAATGTTGTTAACTTAAAAGCTATAAAAAAATATTCAAAATTAAAATATTTTACGATTCTAAACAAATTCGAATCTTAACTTTTGCGTAAGCAAACAAGATAGATAAAGCGTAAAAATCAAAAATCAATTACAAATTATGAAAAAAAAACCGTAATTAATGTCACATATCATAATTTTTCAAACAATTAATGTATCACTGTTTTTTTTCCCGAATAAAATACACTAAGCAGACACTACCATCATACAACATATTTTGTCAAGAAACAAGTAATTTTGATAATAAGCTACATTGATTCATACAAATTACTCCACACAAACATTACATACAACATACCTGTTCTTGCGGCCCCAGCCAAGAAAGTCCGTAAACTTATCAATATTAACTTATAATACACTCACGTATTCGCACGACCGGCACTCGGACTGTGACTGAGCTGCGCGTGCGCACACAGCGAGCGCAATTCGATTCACTCATAGATTGTTTGTCAAAGATGCGTGCTTTTTACGACCTAAATTTGTCAGCAAATAATTTTGTAGGAATAAAAATTATTTATGATTCTTTGTTCTATATAAGCGTTTTCTCAAGACAGATCGTTTAGTTTTGCTAATAAAAAGATTTATCGATAAATATAAAGTTTTCATCTATTGCATTTGGTTTTTTCCTATACTTTTATTACTACCTTTCTTCAAGTTGTTTGTGAATTTAACTGATTCCCCTATCGCATCACTTAACGACACAATTACCTACAATTTATACCTCTTTATAATTTTATCTAAAATACCATGCTTAAAAACATAGACTTTTACATCTATGGTAGATGATTTATACAGCGTCAGGAGGCAACCTATGCCTACACTGAACGGGACGCTGTAGTGGGACATAGTTTGAGATGGAATAGGCTTGTAGCACCTAAACCATCCTCTCATACCATGCTTAGCTTAAACAGGCATTAATTACCTATCCTTTCGATTTCTTTAACTTCTGTGTTTTCTCCCGTTCCTTTCTCGTCTCATTTTTTGTATAAATCACTCTGAACTCTATTGCTTCTTTTCTTATTTTGTTAACCTTCCTGACCAATCTTTCTTTCACTAAGTTCCCCTGCATCCAAAGGTTGCCTGGAAGAGATCGCTGTTTAGCGATAAGGCCGCCCATTGTACATTGTTATCTAGGTTTTATATTTAAGCCATTATTTTATTTAATTGTTTAAGGTGTACAATAAAGAATTCTCATTCATTCATTCTCATTCTCTTATTAAAAAAATTGCATCAAGTTCAGCTTTACACATTTCTATATTTATATCAACAATATTAAACCTTTTGTAGTGTAAACTGAAAATCAGTAGCAATATTCTTTTATGTAGTGTTCTCAGGCTTAGGGACCCTTAAGATTTTTCCTGTCTTTACCAACAATTTATTCAATAATCAAGAAATGTAGATGTATGCAACTTGTGCAAGACGATAAAGTCTGGCAGCACTCCAACATTTACTCTTTGCCTTGAAGTTCCTTGCATGCGACTTAAAAGCTTAGAACCATTACTGGTATACTCACAGTCACATGCAAACAGATTAACAAAATAAATGTAGCTATTTATGAGTCCTACTATCTCGCTTGCTATCCTACATAAGCGGTTTCCACCGCAAAAGGGTAATGAGCGAGAGATTGCTGAGCGGAAAGCACTCCTTTTCTGATAGGTTTTGACTTTCACCAACAGAGTTTTGTCTTTTGTTTACATATTTTTGAAATTAGAACTGAGCGAGTTCATTTCAACCAATTTCAACTCTTTCTGCTCGCGTCCTTTCCGCTCAACTATGTGTTGGTGGAAACACAAGTATGCAATTTATTCTTGCTAACTCTGCGGAGACCGCTCCACCCGCAAGGGAAACCCGGAATTTACAATAATTAATATCCTAATGCGAAAGTTTGGATAGATATTTTCAATGAATGTTACTCTTCACCTAAAAACGACTGAATGGATTTAGATTAATTTTAGCACATGAATAGATTATAGTCTGGAATAGCACACCACAGATGCCTGTGGTGTTTTTCTACCTTATAATATGGGCAAGAGTCGTCATTTCAGTTAAAAACAGGACGTCCATAAAAAAGTATGGTGGGTGTTTCCAATCATTACTTTCAATACCATTACAGGAATTTTAATAGAAAGTTTTTTATAACGGTTGCTCAACTGTTTATGTAGATTTTGTCAAACTTGTTTTCCGTACTCCAGTTAAATCTGGTTTGAGAAAAGGTCAGATGAGTCAGACGTTATGAGTCCTCTTTGAAAGGTCAAGAACATTGTTTCCACCATTAATGACCTTCAAAAGAAACAAAAAACAAACATGATCACACAGTGATCATGTTCTTCAGACTCCTAAACATACGCGTATAAGTAAGTCCATACAAAGTATGTATAGTACGATATAATGTACAAATGATGTCTTATAATGATGATTGTATAAGTATTATAAATTTATAAGGGACTTATGATTACTTGTAAATTTAGGCAAAATTAAAGTTATTCAAAATACAGGAAATCCCAAAAACTGTATCCTTGCGGGACTTGAACCCGCGACCATCACCGATCCTTGGGTGTCGTTCTCAACTGATGGATCACATAAGCGCAGTATGGGGAGCGACAGGAGTATTATTGTTCCGTGATGAACATCCCTGTGAGATCTATCCCTAGCATACTTCGGACAGACTGTGGATAATGATGATGATTATTAGTAATCATATAAATCCATTATTACAATTTATTTATGAATATTAATATAATCCTATAGTTGTTATCCGAGGGAAACCCCAAGACAATTAAAACGCAACTTACAATATTACTTGTAAACGGAACTGTACGTTCTCAAAGCACGTTCGGCGCTTCGTTGAGTCACTACTAGCAACGGTACTTCAGAGCCATAACAAACTGTGGAACTGAGTCATAAGCCAACACGCGTAAGCAATTTAACTCTGAAAATGGTTGGTGGACGGACGGTGGCAGCCAAAACAATTTTTTTTAAGTCAAAGTCAAAGTCAAAATCATTTATTCAGTAGGACCGCAGGGTATCACTTAGAATAGTCTTAAAACTAATTTTACTCCTGTTCTTTCGCGACCAATACCGTGAAGAATCAGGGCAACAAACACGGTCTGGGGCCTATCATTTTTTCTAGGTGATCCATTGAGTTGGAGCAAGTTCCAAGCTTTTTTGTCATCCAAATAATCAGATATCTTATAATAGGCTTTTTTACAGAGAGGCTTTTTTACTCAAATATCTATAAATATTGCTTCCAGACTACCTTTCGACTGGACAATATTCGTAATAGGTAGGTATTCAATTAGTGTGAGTGTGGTTGCGTGTAAATAGAATAGAATAGAATAGAATAGAATAAACATTTATTTGGCACAAACACACACAAGAAAGCACTAAAGGAAAAAGAAAACAAACTATGAAGAAAGACAAACAAAATACATGTAGGTAGGAAACATCAAACTTATGAATTATAACATGTTAATAATAACAATTTTTATTTACAGAAACTAAGCTACTACACTATGTACATAAAATTACAAAATACAATAGAATCAGTCAAGTTATCTAAGGATCGTCGTAAAAACGATCTATAGATAGCTCAACTGATCCAGGTCACTGCCAGTCGGAAGCGTGCCCAAAACACTGGCGGCGTTGCCACGCTGAATGGCAATGCTGATTCTTTGGGCCAAAAATTCGCCAGCTCTTGAATCACGCGACGCTTCGACCAGACGCCCTGAAAGATTTTTGAAGACGCGATGGGCCCCGGAACCCCACGGACCCAGGGTCTCGACCCCAAATGGTTCAAATATATAAACCCGATCAAGATTTATATATTTGCGCCTTTTGAGATCCTCAGCTGAATCTGCCGCCGCGCCAGGCCTAACGGATGTCCCCGGTAGATGTGAAAGCGCAAGGGTATCTACGCAAGTAGCGTCCCATACCAAAGGCCTTCCCCTCTCCCAAGGGACAAGAGTCATACCGTCGGGGCGCTTGCCATCGTCACGCATCAGACCACTCGGTTCTAGAACGGCCGGTACATTGGCGCTGACAAGCGCTCGGCGGATGATGTCATTAAGACTGGCGTGGCGGCAGAACCGACCTGCGGCCCTAGTGCACGATAATCCGTGGTGTCCAAGCTGGTCGACCGTCCTACCACACTGACATTGGTGAGGGGCGCAACACCGCGCACCCAACCGTAGGCACACTGCAATACGGAAGCTAGCGGGATCCATTAAAGAGCCTAAATTTTGTGAAGGAAGTGCTTGCAGCCACAAACCTGACTCCCATTTTGAGACGGCTAGGAGACGGGCACGATCTGCGGAGCATGAACACGTATCTAACAGACAATTCCGTGTCAACTCGCACAGAGGCCCGTCCCATTGCCGTTGAGACGAAAGGGAGAGGGGGGGAGCGGCAAGAGGGCAAGCACTACGCCAAGCGTTTAATGCCTCGTCTTGAAATGAAATTTGTAAATTACTGCCAGGTTGAGCCAAAAGCGAAGGTGATAGAATTTTGTCAATCAAATTACTATTGCTATGGACTGAAGACAAAAACGCTGGTAGAGCAACACTTGAAATTTTTCTTATACCTAAGCCTCCCAGACATGTTTAAAAACAAACAATAACAAAGATGAGTCTACGTAGTCCGATTAAAAAGTCATGGGTCCAAGTGCTATTAGCCCATATCCTGTGTGTGGTTTGTCCAAAAAGGTCGAGTCTCAGCGTTGTGCTACCTTTACAGGTAGCGCTGGTTTTCAGACTAGACCTACACGGTGTGTGTAACTGCACGAGCGAAAAAACATACAAGCACAATAAATTATGGAAAACTAAAAAATACATACCTATTTAAATAAGATCGGATATGATATTTAAATAATAAAACTAAAATAAAATACACTTATTAAAGTACTGTAAAATAAAAATACTAATTATATAAAAGAAAATAAAATAATAGCAATAAACAAAATATTTTGTAATGGCAACTGACAACGACTGAGCTGAGCTCCAACCAATAGCAGCAGAGCGAAGCGAACCAAAGACAAGCACAAGCAGAGCAAACACATGCCAAACATCGAATTTTTAAAAAGAATGTACTGTTCTAAAATTAGTACAAATACAAATGTACAAAACAAATACAAATGTATTGGGTGGTTTATTTTTACATAGTTGCAGCGTTAAAAAGTGAGGGCCGAGGCCGACTAGGAAGTCGGACACAAATACAAGTAAGTTATGAAATAGGTACACCATTCTCGGGTGAGAATTAGTACCTATCCCTGCCTATGAGGTTTTTTGAGTAAGTAAAAGATGAAGTTTTAAATTGAATTTAAATGTTTTTAATGTTTTAAGAGTACGTAATGGTGGCGGCAGATCGTTCCAGCAGCGGGACGCTGCAAAACGAAAAGAACCTCTGAACGCGACAGATCTGTGCTTCTTTGTGACAAATATGAGGGAAAGAGCTCGACGAGGGAAGCGATGATTCACCTGTGCATACTCCAACTTATTATAAAGGTAAGGTGGAGTTTTGTTATGAATTACACCAAATAGCAGGCTAGCCAAATGTAGCTTCCTACGTGCTTTCATTTTTAGTAGGTTAGATGCATTTAAGTAGGGAGTCACATGAGACCGAGGAGGAATGCTAAAGCAAAATCTTGCGCAGGCATTTTGAACGCGCTGAAGAAGTTTCTCAGTCCTACCCAGCAAGCATGGTCCGACCACTACATCACAATAATTAAGCTTGGACAAAATAAGTGACTCACACAAGGCTATACGAACATCCTCGCTCAAATAAGGTCTGATTTTATACAGCATTTTGAGTCTGTAAAAGCAATTTCGAACACTTTCAGATATTTGAGTTTCAAATTTGAGGAGAGAATCAAATATTATTCCTAAATTTCTTGCCTCACTAACATATTCCACCGGCACATCACCAATCCTGATGTTGACCGACTCAGGGTCAATCTTATTCAGATTAGCTCTGGAACCGGTCACCATGAATTTGGACTTACTTGGATTAAGAACTAGGCAATTATTTAGAGACCACTGAAAAACCTGCTCTAAATCAGAATTAATTTCATTTACAGCCCTGATACTATCCCCGGGCAAAAAAGAGTGATAAAGCTGCAGGTCATCGGCATAAAGATGGAATTGACAGTTGGTGATATCCTTGATGATGTCCGCACTGTAAAGGATGAAGAGGATTGGACCCAGAATTGAGCCCTGAGGAACCCCACGATCAACTGGCTGAAAGGCAGAACGAACAGTAGACCCGTTTGGCAACTTTAACTCCACACATTGCTTTCGGAAACTGAGGTAACTATTAAACCAATTAATTGTAACAGGGGTAAATATGAAAAACCATAGTTGTAAAATATAGGACCATACCTAATCGTATGTCTCGACGTTTGAGCGTGACTCGAGACATTCAAACATAGTCACTATTGGTTTTATTAGTTGGAATTTATGGAAAGTAAAAAAAAAAGGCTGGCCGCAAGTCTTGGAAAATAGTGGGGGAAATCTTTGCCCAGTGGGAATGTAGGAAAAAATGTGGAAGTTCTGCTATCATTCTGTGTTCATACTACAATTTGAGACGCTCTGTACAAAATACTATTCCTTGGTTACAGCAACAACATTCACATAGATACTGCCTGGCCGGGCATAACGGCCATATTTGCAAACTGCAGTTCTTTATTTAGCTTGGCTTTTTCTTCAAAATAAAATAAATAATGCTGAACTTTTTCACACAGCATCATCTAGCCCCAAAGTAAGCAGAGCTTGTGTTATGGGTACTAGATGACTGATATACTACATAATATCCTTTTGTTTGTAAATACATAGAAAACACCCAGCCCCGAGACAAATATAAGTAGATCATGCAAACATTGGTCCCGCCGCGGGGATAGAAGCCACAACCTTCTGCGTCGCAGGCGGGCCCTACGCCTACTGCGCTACAAAGGTCGTGCTTTTATCCTACTTTTTAGGGCATTTATTCTTCTTCCACTATCTATTTCATCATTCATTTTACTTTGACCAGTAGATAGATCCAAACACAGTTAGCATTTTTGTGCGTAACAAGTATCAAAATTGATCCATGTACACATACATGACTACGAATATTTGCGTCAAAGCCCCCTAGAAAGTCTGTAGTCTGCGAGGGGGCTAAAGCTTTGTACGCAACCAGGAAGGTATTTAACTTTCTTATCTACAAAACTTACCTAGAAACGTTAATTATTTATTATTGAACTTTAGTCAATCCAACCAACTTTCACCTCTCTATCATTATCACAAACAATTAATATCACAAACTTAGAAAAATATTCTTTTAAACCGAACGCGGGTCGTTTTGAGTACAGAAAGAACAACACTGAAGTCTGATGGGTTAAGTTGAGGAAGTGGTCGGTTGCTCACACGGTAAATAACAGTACAACACACAGCAAGATAGCTTATAACAGCTGTTGACCACTCATACGACAAACTCACTTTAATTGCCTCTTAAACTTTGTTCTATCTATACTAATATTATAAAGAGGAAAGATTTGTTTGTTTGTTTGAATTGAATAGGCTCCGAAACTAATGAACTGATTTGAAAAATGAATATAGGCTATTTTTTATCCCGGGAACGTTCATTTTTCCCGAGGGACCGCGGGGAACACCGCGACGGACACCTAGTTAAACATTAAATAGTTAAAATTATGGACTGCTTTATTGCTTAAGGCCACCTAAAGCTGTACAAAAAACTATGATTTTATAACTACTCAACTTTTACGTAAGCTGGGAAAATTACGTTTTTTTTTTATTTGAAAAAATATTAATTTCTCACTCAACCTTTTGCGTTTTAAGTGCTGATAATTTTCTACAAGATAATAGTAGGTTACATTACAGTGTTGTTGACGTCCAAAATATTATCTAGTCATAGTAATTATGACTTACAAATTGTTCTATTTATTATAATTATGTTGCAAAAACAGACAAGACAATATTTCAATGATGTCGTACCTGTACTATGCGCGTGCGCATCTCATTTAGCACCATGTTTCCCACGCGCTATGAGTCCGGCTCACTACTTGTTACCGTTTTTGTACAAATGTGGGTAATCAACGACTTCAATTGAAAAACAATTTGAATTTTATAAACATTTACTTAAATTCTCACCAGAATCGAAACGAAATGTAATAAGATCATGAACGTCTTATTCTTAATGTGATTTTGAATTAATAAAATACTTTCAACAGAAAAACTTTCATGAGTACATTTGAGTGTACATTTTGCATACGCACCGCCAAATTGTGGAACTCATTGCCGGGCTCTGTATTTCCCGAAAAGTACATTATAGGGGTCTTCAAATCAGAGTAAATAGGTTCCATCTAGGTTATCATGCTGCATCTTAACAGTAAGGTCAAAATGGTGATCTATTTAATAAAAATAATAAAAAGTACAATGAGCTATTAGACACAATTAATACCTAGGTACAGCATCTAGATACATACATACATACATAAAGTCACGCCTCTTTCCCAAAGGGGTAGGCAGAGACCACGGATCTCCAGTCGCTACGATCCTGACACACAACTTTCGCCTCATTCACTCTCATTACATTCTTCATACATGCTCAGTATCTAGATCAATCAATAAATAACACTCAATGTTCACATTGATTGCCTGTGTCGTCAGAAACTACGAGAACCTACCATTGGTACTTACCAGTACCCAGACCCAAAAAAATATCTCACAACATTTGTCTCACACAAGAATCAAACTCACACAACTTGCGTCTCAACCGAGCACTACGAGATACTTGAATAAAATAAAAGCTTAACTAAGTCTAACTAAACTAGTTCTGCTATACCTACCCCGCGTAAGACCTAGGCACACTAGTAGGACTGCATTTTTGTCTGGTTTTAAACCTAGATCTTTTTAAAACAGTCACCGCTATAAAACGACCGTAGTTAAGGGGGCGTCCATAAAATCATCATCGTCATCATCAAAGTTAAAGTCAAAAATCATTTATTCAGTAGAACCGCAGGGATCACTTAGAATAGTCTTAAAACTAATTTTACTCCTGTTCTTTCGCGACCAATACCGTGAAGAATCAGTGCAACAAACACGGTCTGTGGTCACGGTCATCAGCCTAAAGCAGTCCACTGCTGGACATAGGCCTCCCCTAATGAACGTCATTGCGCCATGTCCTCAGCTCGATGCATCCAGTTTCTGCCTTTCGCAGATTGTCACTCCAGCTCGCCGGAGGGCGTCCTATACTACGTTTGCCGAGTCCATAAAAACGTGAGGTGTTTTTCGTCGGACGGAAATATCACCGGACGGATTTCATTAAATTTGTCTCATTTTGATAAATCTCATTTCTCAAAACCTATGTTAGCGTATAATATTTTTTTGTAAATATTGAAGTCCTCTGTGGAGCAGTGGGAAAAGCCCGTGTGTGGTTCGAGTTAGATTCTCGGGAAAAAAACTTCTTTTATGAATAACGTCTGTCTATACAGCGCTGAAACATTCCGTAAAAAAATATTAAGGAGCTGCGCTCCCGCGGTGTCACCCGCAGTCCCTTGGGATTTTCGGGATAAAAATTAGCCTATGTCCTGCCCTGGGATACAACCTTTATCCATGCCAATTTTCTGCCTAATCTGTTCATTGGTTTGGGTGTGAAAAGTAACAAACAGACAGACAGTAACTTTCACATTTATAATAATAGTATGGAAGCATACTAATCACTCCATAGTGAACAATTGAACATTTTATTGAAGGTAACTGTACTCGTACATAGATTTGCAATTTTGATCGAGGTATTATGTGATACTACGTGCGACCCCGACTTCGTGCGTGCTAACAAAAATATATGCAAACAGATCGAGGTCATGCATTGTAACGTTTTCTTATAACATTGAAGTTATTCATTTTGAATTTGTGATTACTTTAAGTACCTAACTATTCTGTATCTGTATTCTGTATTTTATGTATGGATTTGAATAAGTTTTAAAACCGTATAGAGTACAGTCAGAGACAAAAGTTTATGAACAATTGAAGACTTTAAAGCTTTAATTGTTGTTATGTTATTTAGGTATATGTATGTTTGTGTATGTTTATGTATGTTATTTAATATTAATTGTTTGTATGTATATGTATGTAGTACTTTTTATTTCAGTGTTAGTATTATTATTTACTTAATATTTCGCTTTTATTTCATTACATTAAGTAGGTTAAGGACTAAAATCTTTTTTCATTACACCTAGATGCACATGCACCCACTGATATATGTTATTTATTTGTGCAATAAAGAATAAATAAATAAAAAAAATTCATCATGCTATGGATGACTTTTTTTGAAGTGAAAACTGCTTTAGGCGCGTTGGGCATTTTTGAGATGGGAAAAAAACATGAATATCGTTACCGACACCATCTCTGACAGTTCTCTTCGGCAAAGATCGACAAACTTGTTTTTAAGTTCGTCACTCATTGTATCAGCATGGATGGAGTGAGTGTATAGAGCGCTACTTCTGAGCGAGACAACCGCGAGTTCCAATCCCGTGACAGTAACTTTTTGCACTTTTTGTAATACTTTTTTTTTTGTTAAGAACCGTTACCGAAACTTAGTTCAAGTTTTTACTTCAGTCGGCACTTCCGGAGAGCCGCTGTTTTTTTTATTAATAATAGTAATTAATAATGCAAGGAAAAGCATCCAATGTCAGAAATCTTGATTTTGTTGGTTTTTATCACGTATTTACAATCATACGAGCTCAGAAGAAATATTGACAATTTAAAAACACCGAATCTTTATGAACTTTTCTTGCTGACAGTACCTAAACTACCTATGTATTATGTATCTCGTTATAGACATTTATCATGGTATAACTTACAAAGTATTGTTTATTCTGTGCTTAAGGTCAATGACCGTGGGCGGGTCAATGTCTCATCAATGTGTGAACGCACCTTTGATTTTAATTGATTGAACGGTGGATATAAAATTGAAGAAATATCTGTCTAAGCCTGTTTATTTAGCAAAGTTCGTTCTTTCTTTTTTACTCTGATGTTAATGAAAGGGGACGGTAACATTATTATGCAGTCATCATTAATATACAGATAAATAAAATAATAAAGAAATAATGCTGGACTTTTCACACAGCATCAAAGCCCCAAAGTAAGCAGAGCTTGTGTTATGGGTACTACTACATGACGTTATACTACTTATCAACGTACTTTTTGTTCGTAAATTAATAACACAAACTTTGAAACTTTGAAAATACATACAAATTATACATAGAAAACACCTAGACCATCAGAGAAAAAAAAATTAAAAATACTTGTAAATCATACAAACATTGGTCCCACGCCGGGGATCGAACCCGCAATCTTCTGCTTCGTGGCCTTCGCCGACTGCGCTACAGGGGGTCAACTTAAAAAGTATACTCAGGTAAATCAATCGAATAGCATAATGTAAAAAATGGTCCTTCGCGAGATGACGCGAGCGAAGCCGTGGATAAGGATCTAGATAGATAGAAAATACTTTATTGCACACTACATAAAAATTTAAACAAAAAAATAAAACCCAACAATAAATCTTTAACTATGATATACAATCGGCGGTTTAATCGCTAATCGCGACTACCTTTTTTTAGATTAATAACTTCTAAAGCATTTTTAATAGAGCTAATAAAAGAAGTCAGACGGATGTACCTACAACGCCAGTGTTGCTTTTTTAGATGAATAAAAAACTAGGAGTTCATACCTACCTACCATATTTTTATCTGGGTAGGTATTAATTAATATAAATAAATAGTATTTAAAATAACATAAATAAATCTAAGCTACTGACCTCTGTATTGGAAACCTTACAACTATGTTTACTGCAATTCTAAACAGATGGCGATGTGTGGTGAATTTCCAAGTAATTTTAATGAATATAGGTAATAAAATAATATGAGCTTGTGATCCAAAAATAATTTAAAAATATTTTATTTAATGGTGATTTTAATCCTGGGATAAAAACACTTAAATCATGTTTTATTCATTCGTTTCGCTACTCGACGCTAGATGGCGCTAACGGATAAAATGTAGAGTCAACTGAAAATCATTATACGAGTACGAGTAAAGTTACCATAAAATTATAATATGATTAAAATTTATTATCATATTTATTATTATATACATAGTTACTATATGTATTTTATTATTATTTACATTAAACGTTAGTACTTATTACCTATTAATTAAATATTATGTATTATTTATGAATGTTTGTATATCCTTCATTAAGTAGGTATACCAGACCAGTGACCTAGCTTTAAATCTCCCCTATCCCTATCGTACAAAAGCTTCCTCGATACAGGCTGTGCCTAGTGAGAAAGCAGACAGATAATTTACAAATAAGTGTTCTATATCTGTAAAATAAGTCTTTCCTTTGTTAATCTTTGTCTATGTAACCTTTATAACTTGTTTTACTGCAATAAATATTTTTTCATTTTCATTTTCATTTTTTCAAAAATAAGATACAAAATAAATAATTAATTAAAAAATATTTGAATGTACGAGTGCCATGCTCTTAATTTATTTCATTTTGGTCCCGAAACCGAATAATAAACGCAAAATGTACCTTCGAGTCACGATTGTTTTTGTTTCGCATAGATGTACCTAAGTTAGGTCGGAAAATGTATTATCGTGATCATTTCAAAATTACCAATCCAAGTACATAATTTTGACTATATGAGTCAACATTTTTAATTTTACCTACATCATAAATTGCACCTTTGTGCTTGACTTCGAAAATGTTCTTGCAGGTACCTACTCTATCACATCACTTTTTATGACTAGTGTTATTTATTTTGTAGGTAAATAATACACCCTATGTAATATATCAAATTTTATATAATTTTGATATGAATTGCACATTTATCCGTAGGTTCTTTCCCAGACCTAGGTACTTATTTATATTATAGCCTACAACATAATTATGAGATGCCTACCTTTATATACTATGCATTTATCTAAGTATTGTTGGCTATGTAATCGGCGTATTGTAGTCCCTAATAGTACGGCTGTTATGGTACATGCAAAGGGCACTGTTCACTAATTCCCCGTTCAAACTGTATAAACTGTATAAATACCTACCTACACTTTTTCCTTTCTTTAGGTAAAGGAAGTGCCTAGCACTTACTTAGTAATTTTTTTTATAGGCTTTACTTTTATTAATCTTGCTTGTACCTAAAATAAAGAAAACACCCAGACCCAAGAAAAACATTTGCAGATCATACAAACTTATCCCACGGAGGGAATGGACCGCAATTCTGCGTTGCAACTTACAAGTTGTATTGTGCTTGTGCATAATTTTGCCCTCTGCGCCACAGAGGTCGTCAAAGTAGACAGTAGCCTTTATAGTGTCTGTTACACGTGCAGTTTGATGCATTGTGTGTTGACAGCAGTTTCATCCAATACTTAACTGTAAATACAAATATAACTACCTCGACTCTACATACTTATATAGCATTTAAAGGGTGGTCGTGCTTGCTTAGTCGTTCTTGATAGATCGTCGAAGTTAAGCAACGTTCTAAACGTTCATTCAGTGGATGGGTGACTGCCAGTGGCATTTTCTTCTGAGCGCTTCCGTGCTTCGGAGGGCACGCTTAATTGTCGGTCTCGGCTATTTAAGTCGTTAAGCCATGACGGAGCTGAGGTCTGAGTGGCGTTTGATAGAGGAGGCTTATGTTCAGCAATGGGCTATCTGAGATGCCAATAATGAATCATATTTCACACTGGCACGGTAAGGAACAGGTATTGGATCAAAACTAGTGGATCCTAGTCTTTAGAGGTGTGGTGATGACGTCAGAATGAAAAGCTGAATGAAGTCATTTCAATCAGCTCATTGAGCAACTCGCGCTTTTGTAACACTATACACGCGCTTACATCGGATGGGAGTAATGTTATTTTGTTGTATGAAATAAGGAAGGCTCGAAGGACCACCGCATACATGTATGAAAAAAAATATGCGTGAGAGACAAATAAACTTATTTTTACTAATTTTACAGACAGAGACGCAATTTATGAATTTACAAACAGGAAATGCGGAAAAGACACAAAAAAACAAACTACTTTTTTGTAGAGTCGGTTGCTGAAAAGTCTATCGAAAATAAAAGAATGCAATGTAATACCATCGATAGAGCTCGCACTAGGCCCCAGACGTAGTCATCACGTTATTCAATAAAACTCAATCAGTTTTATAAGCGGAGCGTGAATCGATCTGGCTTCCTCAATAAACTATAATTTATACTTTCAAGAAAGTAATTGCGTGAAGGAAGGCCGTTTGTATGCTATTGTTGCTTTATACAGGGTGTAAAAAGACGTCTACCGAAGCCGAAAGGGGTAGGTACAGCATCCCAACACACAACCAAATCCATAAGGATTTTCCTAAAAAATCATTATATCCGGAGAAAACAGCGTTTGAAGATGACTGTTTGCGTAAGTTTTGGGCTCGTTGTTACACATAGATTGCTGGATTTTGAGTTTAACAGTTTTTTCTTTTTTATATGAAATTATTAGGTAGATATGGTCTTATTATGTTGTTCTAGTAGTAAATAACCGAAAATAACATAGCATGACGAAGCTAAGTCCAATTTTATTTTTCGTTTTTTTTTTCGCGAAATATGTTTAGAATCATGGTCTGATTGCAACCCCTCAGTTTTCGGTTGTGGTCTTTTTACACCCTGTATAGGAATATAATCTATGTATAAGTTCTAATGGTCTTCTTCTTAGCGTGTTACTAATTCACTATAGAACGTCTATTGACTGATTTAGTTCAAAGTTGCACTTCCTTCTTCTTGGCCTTATGCTTACGGTAAAAAGAACATTGTGAGGAAACTGAAATGAAAACTGACGTAGAAACTAGTTCAAAAGCATGTGTCAAGTGCACGAAAGGACTTTCTGGTCACATCCTTTCACCTGCGATGCATTTTCGCGTATGCTAAAGACTGCCAAAGTTTTACGCTCTACGCGCCGCCGCAGAAAATTGAGAAATACTGCTAAACTCTTCAGTAAATTTCATTAAATTTTCCAATAAGACTCAATCATTGTTTTTATAATATTATGCAATGAATTGAAAGTCGAAAATCATAAAATGCCGCACTTACAGGAAAAGCGCCTTCTATCTATCTATCTAATCAGCCTACATCTACCTACTGCTGAGTATAGGCCTCCTCATTTTCACGCCACTCTTTCCGATCCTGCACCAGTCGAATCCATTGCCTTCCTGCTACCGCCACAATATCATCAGACCATCTGGCTGGTGGCCTGTCTGGTGTTCTATGACCCTCGCGTGGCCACTCGTTAACCACCTTTGTCCATCTACCATCTTCCCGCCTTGCCAAGTGTCCTGCCTATCTCCACTTTAAAAGCGCCTTACCAAAACATATCATTATCCCCAGTCATATCGAGATTTGGTCCTAAAACGAACTAGTTAAATTGCGATGTGGTCCAAACGCTCCTAACCCTTTGGGGTCACTTCACCACCCTAGTTTGAAAGAACTATGACACGACTTGGAGAAATATCATCTAGAGTGGAGGAGGAGTCGAGATCTAGAAAACTACTAAAGATAACGGTGTAAGTCAACCAAGAAATCTTTGTTAACCTGATGTAGAATAAACAGAATAAACACATTTATTGGTACTTAAGAAATACACGTCATAGAAATTTGGTACCTACTCATAATTATTAGGTACATTCTGTAGTCTTAGTAAGGTTGACAAAATTAATGCTATTTTTACATATATTATAAAGGTTGATTAGGTAAAAATAGTTATGATTAAAAATTAATATAATAAGTAGGTAATTGTATTGTGTCAAGTATTTAATAATAATAAGTAATAGTAGGTAATTTAAATTCTTATGTCACTTTTATAAGGAGATCTTCTATTTTATAGAAAGCCTTCTCCACGAGCCAGCGCTTCAATCTGATTTTGAAAATGTTCATGTTTTCAGCCAAGGTAACAGTAGTAGGTAGGCGATTGTATACTTCCGGTCCCATGATGTGGGTGAGCCTTTCTGCCTTAGTAAGCCTATGAGGGATGTAGAGATAAAAGATGATGAAGACACCGAGAAGCGAAAAGGAATGCTATAAGTATTGCAAATTACAATTTATATGACAGATCAAAATGAAATAAAACAACGCGATTAACTGTGTCATCATAACAAAACCATCTGTAATGTAAACTCCAGAATTGCAAGTCTAACGAAACCTTTACAACAATGTAATCATGTAAGATAAAATGTAATGAGATATTTTCTGATATTGTGTACTCAACTTCTTTGCGACATTTCAATCTGATTTCTCCTGTTTATGACGCCTTTGTGTGATTGATTGTACAATTTTGTACGTGAATCGTTAATGTTTCGTCACTCCAACCTCGTGGTCACAATCAGTGACGTCGACTGCAACACGTGTCTCAGAACACCCTGTGTAAGCGCGCTCTCGGCTTGCTTAGAGTGTGTTATGTGTTCCAAGTGTCTTGTGCATGCAGGGCAAGATCTTTCGTCAGCTCTACCCAGTGGCGTAGCTATCGGAGAACTAGGTGGTGCTGTGTACCAAGGCCCCCAAGCTCAAAGGGCCCTCAGACTCTGAGTTTCATGTTTTTTTTTATCAATAAATAATGCTGGACATTTCACACAGCCCCAAACTAAGCAAAGCTTGTTCTATGGGAACCAGATAACTGATAAACTACTTATATATATTTTTTTGTAAATACATACATATTATACATAGAAACACCCAGACCCGAGATAAATATTAGCAGATCATACAATCATTTATCCCGCGGCGGGGATCGAACCCGCAACGTTCTGCGTCTCAAGTAGGCTTTCGGCCACTGCGCCACAGTGGACGTCAATACTTAAACCTATAGTTTTCTAGGAACATCATCATTGACAACACAACAAAATCTTAAATAGGTAAAGAAAAGTAGCTGCCCTCAATGTTGTAAAATTTTGCCACACGCTGTATAATGACTTGATAAAACCTAAACCGTTCAGTTAGGGCCCCAGTTTACACCAGGGCCTTGGCCCTTGGCTACCTAGCTACGGCACTGGCTCTACCATGACCTCCACCCAAGATAGAAAAGAGTTAAATAATATAAAATAGAGTAGACAATTTTGACTTTTATCGTGATTGAAGAAAGGTGCCAGGTCAAAGACCAGCACCAAGTTCGATTCTCGAGGCATGATTGCATGATTTGTAGAGGTTTGAGTCTGGGTGTTTTGCTGACATGGTACTCGTTATTTCTGATATCTACCCACGCGATACATGGAATCCTAGTGGTTAGAGCTATATTGCAAGTACCTACTTATGTGATTAAAAAAAGATACCTACCATGGTAATTATATGTAGTGTGGTAGTAGGTAGGTACACTTTGATTTTTCCGCCGTTAAAAGAACGGGGTTCTTTTATCGGACCAACAGGTTCCCGGAAAGACGCCACTTGTACATGGTCGGCATTCCCAGAGTTCGTACAAAGTGTTTTGAGTCTACATTTTTCATACGCACCGCCAAATTGTGGAACTCATTGCCGGGCTCTGTATTTCTCGAAAAGTACTAATAGGGGTCTTCAAATCAAGAGTAAATAGGTTCATTCTAGGTTAGCATGCTCCATCTTAGACATCACTACTGCTTAACATCAAGCCGAGTGAGGTCAAATGCTGACCTATTTAATTAAAAAAAATATATATGTAGCAAACTGTTTATCCCGCGAGAAATCAAACTTGCAATTTTTGCGTCTCATCCTTAATTTATGCAATAAAACATGCATACCTTGGTAAAATCTAGGCAAAGACATAAAAATCAATGAAAACCTGCTCTGTTTACATGTAGAAGGTCACTTACTCATCCTCGCCGAGACATCCACCTGTTAAGGCTATATCTATGTATGCATCTGCATTAACAAATAAGACGTCCAAAGTTCACCAATACCTCTCTTGCATTAATTCATTCATTAATTAAACACAATTATTTATTTACAGAAACTAAGCTGTAAGCAATATGTACATAAAATTACAAAATACAATAGAATCAGTCAAGTTATCTAAGGATCGTCGTAAAAACGATCTATTGATAGCTCAACTGATCCAGGTCACTGCCAGTCGGAAGCGTTCCCAAAACACTGGCGGCGTTGCCACGCTGAATGGCAATGCTGATTCTTTGGGCCAAAAATTCGCCAGCTCTTGAATCACGCGACGCTTCGACCAGACGCCCTGAAAGATTTTTGAAGACGCGATGGGCCCCGGAACCCCACGGACCCAGGGTCTCGACCCCAAATGGTTCAAATATATAAACCCGATCAAGATTTATATATTTGCGCCTTTAATTTTTTTAATTAAACTACAAATACACCAATATTGTTTTAAGTGAAACCATTGTACCGCTATACCTGTTTCTGTCACAATAAACCTTATCTTAAACTTTATTCATTGGTCAAACAAAACAGACTCGAGCGTATCGACAAAGTGCGATGAAGAGTTATATGCATTCAAAATCCTTTGAATATGTCGAAGGACTTGCTTTTGACTACCGCCTAGATGAGAAGAGCATGCACTGAATATGTTCCAACTCCATGGCTCCATGGATCACCTAAAATAATGATAGGCCTCAAACCGTGTTTGTTCCCTTAATTCTTCACGTTATTGGTTGTGTAACAGGAGTAAAATTAGTTTTAAGACTATGCTATGTTTTGTTCTATGCGGTCCTAATAAATAAATTCTTTTTGATTTTTGACTTTCGACTTTGCACAACAGTAGACCAAGACCTAGACCAGATTAATGAGTAAAATTAAGCACTGAGCAAAGATAGACATAGACAATTATTTATTAGAAAAAGCACTTCTAATCCATACCAGCACTCAACCAGTTTTCAACTTAGTTCTCATATTAAGTTTATTTTATCCACCGATCCTTAATCATTGGTTATAATATAAGTGAAGTTTAGCCTTCAAATGTTTGCGAATGTGCTAGTTCCCACGGGTGTGACAATAGCTAAAACGCTGCCATAACTCTATTTCCTTTGCAAATGATATCAAAACAAGTTTTAATCCAAACTTGATTGAATTTGATGACTTATTTTAGTAGTTTGGTGGAAGCATGTTGGCCTACTCTCGACGTTCAATCCAAAGGTTGCGAGTTTGAATCCTGGCTGTGCATTATCCTGAGTTTTCTTACCCACAATTTATACTGATTTTGATCCACGCATAAGAGGGCAACGTAAAATTATCAACCCTTACACAGTCCTCGATCTTTGTAATGAGCGGTCAACAAGTGACAGATTGCAAGCCCATCGCGGACTATTCGGTCGCTAATCACCACACAATATAAATAATAAGCTCCATCATCATCTTTGTTAATACCTACTCTCTGAGTGGTCCCTCATAAATTGTATTCGGGTTAATCGATACTTTCGACCGATACTTAAAGGTTGCCTGGAAGAAATCGCTTTCAGCGATAAGGCCGCCCATTGTACTAATGAACTTGTAAATGTTTCTAATGTATTGTTTCGTTGTTGTTTTGGTGTACAATAAAATGTTCATTCATGAATTTATTTTTTTCCAGTAAATCATAAAACATCTCATTCTCTTGTCATTTTCAACCAGCAGCCATAATGTCTAACTTGAAATCCATTCCCAGTTGTCATCCCAATAGAGCTCAACCAATCACACAATACGGAAATGACAATTGAAGTCCAGGCTAGTTTTCAAATGTCAAAATGAAGCCGATGTCCATTGCCAGTTGAGTTACACAATACGAGCCCCTGAGTCCAATATTAAGGTTTGGTTTTTGTAAACAGGGTCACGACTGTATCCCCAAGGCGCGGTAGACATTCTCTCAGATCTTTATATTCCAGATCCTTTGAAGATGTCTAAGGGGGTAGTCAGAGGCATGTACAAATACAGATTTGATACATGCCCACATCTTGCAGAAGTTAGTATTCCATACGTGACAGGTTGCAAGCCCATCGCCGCCTATAAGAATACTAACTGGTTTCCTCACGATGTTTTCCTTCACCGTTCAGAGCTCGTGTTAAAGCGCATATACATTTTACGAAACGCAAAATCCATTGATGCACGGCCGGGATTCGATCCCACGACCTTCGGACCTTGGTTTTTGTTTAATTTTTAAACGGTAAAAAATAAATTATGAACCCACGACCGGTCCTTTTTAAGTCAAACTACATCCCACATCTAATCCAGCTCTCAAAAAGTCTGTTTGAGATTACTTCCAGCCCAGCTGCTCGCGTGCTGATCGTAATTGAAGCTAATTCAATCCGGCGTGACATTTGCGCCCAATGCATTCGACTTGCATCCTGCGTCATGATTTATATAACCGATTGATTTGTGCTCTGATCCTGGTAAACCACATGAAAGGACAATCTTAGTTTATTGATTATTTTAGGGTCCCTCCTCCTCCTCCTCAATCGTTGAGGAACGTGTCTCCGTGCAAGAATTAGTTTGTCTATGGTTTTCCTCCATCTGCCACGGTCTTCGGCTTGATGGAGAGCAGAACTAACTGCCATATTCAGCTGTTCTGAGCTGAATATGGCATAAGCTGTTCTGTACTTTAGGGTAGTTCGCGTAAAATACCCTTATGTGTTGGGCACTGTGGACAAGGCTGATTAAGCTGAGAGGATGGCTTGGGTGCTAAGCAAGCATGGGTTGCCTCCTAACGCTCTATAAATCTATCCTCATGGGCGAACTCTGTTTGAGTTGTTGGGCCGCAAAAAAGTTTTGAGCAAAAATAACTGACTGATACTCGTATCTCACGGTTATAGGTAATTATCCATCAATGGGTGATGCTGGTATGAAAACTGTATTTATGATTCAGTCCACACCACATGTAGGTATAGTACAGAAATCTTTATAATAACCGTCAATTGTTTGCCGGAAACGTAGGGACTACAGGAAGCTCCCAGAGCACTGATCCCTTCACCAACACTGTGACAAATGAGGTGGATGACCCCAAAACATTAGTATATAACACCATACGTATGGATGAGCCTGGATTGAGACAACTAAGTGAAGAGAAAGATGTGATAGGATCGCAAATAGAAGTCTGAGGGTTCTGTCTAGTGTCTAAGGGAGAAATGCGTGAGTTTATTATGATACCACATCATCAGAATCGGAACAGATATTTAGCACAGTCATAGATGGACCTTTCAGAGGTGATATATATTGACGGAAATCACATTAATATACGATATAAATTAAATCTAAAGCTTATTCCAAGGTTAAGAAATATTTCAGCATATCCAACGGACGGTCGCAAGTCGCTAATAATAAATAAATTAGTTACATCCCGACTGTTTTATTAAGGAGATCAGTATCATTGTTTCGTCTAGGTCCACACTCCAAAACGTCTGGACCAGTAAAACATACACATGCTCACGTCTGGCTAATCAAGAAGATAACCCACTCAGATCCTTTCGAAAATATCTAGGGGTACAACGCAACTTTGAATTAACCACACTGTCCCACTGTTGGGCAGTTTTTCATATCGCATCTAACACGTTAAGAGCTGACAACAAGTCACGAGTTTTCTCATGGTTTGCTTCATTATTATGGTGTTGGTGCACATGTTCCTTTTCTGAAACGATCTAAGCTACTACAGACTGCATGTTAAACTGGTCCGAGATAGTCGACTGCATGTTATAGGAACAGTAGAACATAGAACCTCCTTATGCCATAGAACTATGTAATTTTAACTGACTTTAAGAAAATATAATGGGAAAGCTGATGGGAGATGGACGATGGTAGCTCACAGAGTGGAGAGATGCACAGCGACCAGAAGCATAGATAGAATACAGCACAAAAATGCACCCTGTTGGCACAATATTGTCAGTGTAGAGAGACCACTGGATGAGACCCACAGGGACATATATACAAAGCAATAAACAATCGATAGACGATAGATAGAATAAAACTTTCCGATAGTAAGCTGATACCTCAACGGCTCAATCATTTCATTACAAACCACAGATTAATTAACAATTTCATACCACAGCTTAGCACATAGTTGTTATGGCCAGCTAAACCGAAAAAGAGAAAAATGCTGAGCTAAATTAATGTTTTAATTGATCAATCAACGTAGTGATGTGGAACAATGCTAGCTCTGTCAACATTTTGGTGTGAAAATGTTGTGTGTTTAGCGATTTGTCGGTTTCAGTGATGTTTATTAACGCGAAGAAAGAGATTATTTTAATTCTTAAGACTATCCCATGGTTCTTCGGGCGCATTGAATAAGACATTAATAAGTGCCAGACTTTTGGAGTCCGGGTATCGGACGATTAGGTGTCGAGTCCTTTTGTATAAAAAGTCATTATACCCGGACTGCCGCAGTCCTGAACCAATCTTCTAATTTGAATGCGCCTTAGACATCATCTTGAAAAGCCTTCCAAGTAGGCAAGAGCTATCTACAGGGTTATTTGTAAAACACTGGTAACCTCTCAGGACTGTACTACTATCATCATAAACAACAACTTTTGTTCTATGACTTTTTACAAATCATAATGATGAATTTTGAAAAGTCTTTTTTTTTTTTTTTTTTTTTGTGTGTTTTACAAATAACCCTGTATAAATTGCAATCCTTGAAAAGCCGGGGGTACCTACAGGAGGTATTTTATTAATAAGTACTTTGTTTACGTCTGTATGGAACTGGTTACATAGCGATTTAGCGGAACGCAACAGCGACAAAACCATTCTGCTGTTCAACCAACCGCAGTTTATCGTGCAGGAAACGTTACTTTTGGGCGAACTCCACGGAATGGTTTGGTCCGGATATGTTCCGTTGAAGTATGAGTCGCTGTTCAGGATTGTACTCCTGGTTTCCGATAGGAAGGAGAACGAGGGAGGCAAGGATTGATTGTTGATAGCGGTTAGAGCGGGTTTGAGGAACATGAGTAAAACCACCTAGTTTTAAGACGATTCAAAGTGATCCCAGCGGTCCTACTGAATATTATTTTTTACTTTGACGAGAAAAACTATTTTGCTGTCGATCCCACATAATATTAAAAGACAGAAAGATGGAGATGATGATTGTTTCTGATACCTTAGAGTTGTTGTGTCAGTTGTAGGGTCCAGACTATTTTTATCAATAAAAAGTAAGAACTACGAGTATATCAAGGTCAAAATATAATATATCACTTCCTTATAAATGATCTCACTATAGGAAAACAAGACCGTGTTTAATTACAAACTTTTAGTTTCCTTTGTGTGCTCTAAAAAATCAAACTTAGACCTTTACATCTTACATTATCTAAACAGCGTAATCAAAAAGCACAGCATGGAGTGAAAAGGCGTTTGAGCTGGAAGGCTTATGCCCAGCAGTGGGTAACAACAAGCTGTAAATGATAAATGTTAATGATAATATTTTTCTCGGTTCTGGGTGTTTCTATGTATAATATGTATGTATTTACAAACAAAAAGTATATAAGCAGTATATCAGTCATGTAGTACCCATAACACAAGCTCTGCTTACTTTGGGGCTAGATGATGCTGTGTGAAAAAGTCCAGCATTATTTATTTAAATGATAATGATGATGAACGTATGCCTATAACCGCGAGAGAAAAGGTAGTGAGACGATCTAGATGCATTCGAGCCAGACTGACAAACGCCTTGGACCTTGGAGACTAGTGAAAGATAAAAGAGGAGACCTTTGCCCAGCATTACATGATAGGAAAAAAAGCCTTTGCCTCTACGGGGTTTAGTGTTTGGGTATTGCTTGAAAGAAAGGCTTGCCGACCTGAAGCATAATCTCATTCAGCTTAATCGACCTTATCCACAGAGAATGGCCAATACTAAGCTGACTAAGAAGGAGCTGACTAAGAAGCTAAGGGTCCAGATGTTTTCCTTCACTGGAGATGAAAACTTTGAGTAAAATGTACTCTAGGTACTTCTTGGACAAGATTTTCCCAAGGGCTAATAACGATGGAACAGATATATTCAAAATATATATATCTTTATATATCTTTTCCTATTCTTCTGTTAATATGCAAGCAAGAACATAGGAAGTTAATAGGTTTATTTATTTACAGACTTGAGGAAAATGCTTGATTCTCATCAAGTAGGTACTTTTTGTACACAAGATGTCCTAAAGCTAATTATCCCGGAAGTTGTAATATTTTTAATTATTATTAAGCTGAAAAATATTTTTCCTGTAACTTAATGTCAAGTCGAATAATAACTCGTTTCAAGATGTTGTCAAGTTGGACATGCCTTTGATATCAGTTAAGAAGAAAAAATAACACCTATGAGGGTGAACATAAAGGGAGGAACATTTTGTGGTCTCGAATTTTGTCCATATGAAGGGGCTTCTAATGAGCTTATGATTTAAAGTTAGTTTTTGTTTCCAAAGCATCCGGACATACCAATGCTATTTTATTTTACTAATTGTTTAAAAAAAATATGTTTGTTTATAAGTATGTGGAGGATAATCTCTAGATTCTCATCTTATTTAAAACTTGTTTGATACCATTGAAAATGTGCTATATTCTAGATTTATTTAAGGACTAGCTGCGCCCCGCGGTTTCACCCGCGTAAGTCCCGTTCCCGCGGGAATATCGGGATAAAAAGTAGCCTATGTGTTAATCCAGGGTATCACCTATCTACATACCAAATTTCAACCAAATCGGTCCAGCCGTTTTTGCGTGAAAGAGTAACAAACATCCATACATCCATACATCCATACTTACAAACTTTCGCCTTTATAATATTTATAGGATAGGATATTATTTTACGCAGGCGAAGTCGGGAAAGCCAAAAGTATTCGTTTTCAAGTGATGTTTCTTAACGTAACTTAAATTGTCTTTTGCCTACGCCTAGTTTTTTGTGTTACGCCGATCATTGTGAGGTGAAGATGTTATTATCCTCAAAATTAAGGCGCTATGGTAGCGGCATCAAGCATCATCTATCCCGAATTGACCCCACAAATCTGTCTCAATTTCCTAGCAACAGATTCACAGAACACCTAATCAACCTTAATAATAGGTATGTATTACCTAAGATAATAAAAAGTATATAAAAGTACCTTGCATTTAGACATCGTTGACACATGAACACTTCACAATATAAAATCACAATAATGTTTTGAAATGCTCTTGATGATCACTGTGACATGCTCACCCGATGCCTGACAAGCGAACACTGACTCTAGATAGACAACGATCATTGTAATTTGTAAAGGCAAATAAATGTTTATTACGTGTGGCAATACGAAATCACGATGTAAATATTATTTTGTGTATAATGGCTTTTGTTTGTAGACAGAAGCGAAGAGATAGGATGTGGAATTTCTATCTATTCCGCCGGTAGCACCCACTGTTGGTTAGAGTTCATTCGCGACCAGTAGCGCAAAGAACCAGAGCATCAAACACGGTTTGGGGCATAGCATTCATTTACGGTTCTGGTCTGTGCATTCATCTATACCTACTATTTTATCCCACTTATATAATAAAGTTGAAAGTTTGTGAATCTTTGGATGTTTGTGTTTCAATCACGTCTAAACCAGTGAACCAATTTGGATGAAACTTGGAATAGGCGTAAATGACCTGGAATAGCATTTTGAATAGCTATAAGTAGCTATTCAAAATGTTGGTACCACGCGATCGAAGCCTCTCGCAGTAGCTAGTATGTATTATACCATTCTAATGATTGGCTAAACCAATCCAGACACTCCTTTAAAACAAAATCTTTATAAAGATGCGAAAGATTTCCTAATCTAAAATGTACATAAATTAGGTAAATGTAAATCAATTACCTACAGATTTTGACATGCATCCTCAAAATTAGGTACACCTATGTGGTACTTGAAGATATGTATTCTGTGCTTGAAGTGACCTTCAATTCAACGATCCGTGGCGGTAGAGGTAGGTACCTAAGTACCTACATAATGATCACGAATAATTGAAATCTAGATAGGTAATATGCTGGTTTTGAAGGAACTTCTAGGTTAGGTTTCTACTGTTTAAATAAAATGCGGGGAAAATTCATCGTCATCCTGTACACAATGAGGCTCAGTTTTTCTTAGTTTTCTTAAAATATTTTCAAGAAAAGCTAGTGTGCCCGCGACTGCGTTTGTGTGAGTGAAAGGTAGCAGTTATTATACTATAGGTTGTCCTAAAAAACATAAGTAGGTAAGGTAAGTACTGGATTACAATTCCTGAAAACAGGGTTTTAAAGTTTTGGGTCTGAATCCAAGCCACTCATTTACTAGGGCATCCTTTTTGAATACGCAATGCAGATCTAATGACCGTGAGATGAAAATATGTAATTGTTTGTTCTGTCAGATAACTGCGAATTCATTGCAGGTAGAGTCTAATGTAGCCACCCACCTTATCAAACTGAACTCGTGGGATTTAATAATTTTTACGAAAACTACTTTTGCAATATACAAAATGCCTTTATCAAAATAATTGCATCCTTATAAAGCCAAAAATAAAGTAAAATTTAGCATCTCTACATTTTTCTAAAATTCAGTATCTCTGCCACCTGTTGTTGAATGTCAGAACTACTTTCTCTTACGCCAGCTAACCAACTAAGAACTACTCGCTATTCTCCGATAGATAGCGCTATTTACAATTCTCTTAATTTCCCTGCGAACACAACGATACGGGACGGGAACGCTACCGCTATTCTACGCTACTTTACTTACTTTAGCCAGTTCGGTAATGGCCGCCGCCGGGGTGGTTGACTCGCGTCGCGTGTACCGCTAAATCTTGTTTACTTTATTTACATCACAATCATAACCAATACAATCAGTGTTTTATTGCGTTTGTTTATCAACACGCAGTGTTTGGTGAGAATGCAGTGTTGTGTTGTGTTTTGATTACAATGTTGGGCTACAGGGGAACCATGTGTACACGGCAGCATTCTCAAGCTTGCCTCAACACCTCTCTGTCGATACGGCAGGAGATCCAAAGATTCGAGAGCGTCCATCCGTCTATCTACGCGCTCTACGACCTGGTAGAGATGGTTCCGGATCCATTGCTGGCGCAGCAGATAAGGGACCACGTCGTTGCGATTGAAGGTCAGTGAAGTGCACGCTGTTTGGAGCGTGTTTACATCGGACGTGCCCGTTTCTAGGGAGACTGGCTGTTTATCGGCGGATAAATCACGTTGGGTAACCTTAGTTAGCGTTGTTTATTTCATGAGAGTAAGTAGGTACCTACTTATAGGTAGGTTACCATAACTGGTAGGTTTTAGGTAGGTATACTCACTTACGTAGGTTTATTGTTAGTACCTATCTAGGTCTCTACTACATCCTGTAACCTATTAATACTTAGGTTATTACTTATACGCAACTTAGGAAAACTGGCAGGTAAATTTGAAAGTTTAGATGTTTGTGTTTCATTCACGCATTCCTCTTCCTAGTAGGTACCTACGTAACTAATGGACATATTAATTAGGCCCTTACTAATAAACTTGACATAAAGTTATGTCAAAACTAATTTGTATGGTTATTCATAAGTTATGCATGACATAACTTTATGTCAAGTTTATTAGTAAGGGCCTTAGAATGAAACTTAAAGTAGGTTAGGTACCTACCTACTTAATTACCTAGATTGTAGACTGGAATAGCACAGGTAATTCCTACTTACTTACTGAATCTGAAAAAAGTCAGACAACTTACGCTTACAAATTTCAAAATAATCAAAACCCTTGCCCTGTGTCAAATAGCAGGACAAAACAAATAAATATAGACAAATGGTCCAAAAACATGTTAGGTACTGAGGAACCTTAGGTACCTACCACGTTAGGTACTGTACCTACTGTCTACATATAGGTACTTAGGCTCATTTATACTATGCATACCTACCTATAGTTTCGTAGGTACAGGCAGTACAGGTACCTAGTCAAATAGAGTACCATATAGAGAGCACTCACTACACTGCACAACGTAACGAACAACGTAAAGGAATGACTATCCAATATCCATATTGTCAAAAGCAGGACATGCTTTCAGATCTTCAAGCATTTGAAATCCTTTGAAGGGTTACTTATAGAATATTCAGAAGCACTACACCAATATATTACCAGAATCAGAGCATCTGACTGGTGGTGCCATGTGCCAGGTTTTACAAAATCCTTTAGTTTTAAAACACCATTTGTTACGATTTCTATGAAAAAAAAAGTTTTATTGGGAAATTAACATGGGCTGACACTTCAAAAATTTGTCAAAATACATACATACATACAATACATAAAGTCACGCCTCTTTCCCAAAGGGGTAGGCAGAGACCACGGATCTCCAGTCGCTACGATCCTGACACACAACTTTCGCCTCATTCACTCTCATTACATTCTTCATACATGCTCGTCGGTTTAGGGTACTTTTGACCGGGCCCTTCTCCAAAATGTCGCCAATTTGATCCAAGAAGGTTCGCCTAGGCCTTCCCCTTCCAGCTGTCCCATACACACTCGCCTCATACACTTGCTTTGTCAAACGACTGTCATCCATCCTCTCTACCTGCCCAAACCATCTTAACATACCTTTCTCGATCCTCAACACTACAATATTTGTCAAAATATTGGTCATCATGATACACATTTTGGAAATATTGAGATTTTTGAAACACTGACTGTAGGTACCTATAGTAAATCATCTAGAAAAGAGGTAAGTAAGTAGCATAGAGTTTTTTTTTTATAATTATCCACTTGGACAGTGATTTCTTTATTATTTCCATCTCACGACATTCTGATGTAACAACAGCAACGATTACCAGCATGGAAGAATATCAATCAAATTATCTGTCACGCAGCAAAAAACTGTTGTTAGCTGCCGACTTCAATGCAGTAACATTTTACATTGCCATTTAGCGTAACCTACCTACACCGGCAACTTCAAATGGCCGAAGGAGACCATGGTGCTTCTTGTATCAGAAATTCAGAACCGGTGTGGTGATAGAAATTAACTGCACCTCAAAGGGGTTTTGCATTCGTTCGCTAGCATATTTTTATAGGTGTGACTGGCAAGCAACTTTTTATGTTGCGTTTAGACGCTTAGCAAACGCATTACAAAGACAGAGACGCACAAAGAGAGACGAACTATAAAAGTTTGATGTGTGCGACAAGGAGAGCAGGCACTGTTTGGCAAGTGTTTAATCGCGGTGTTATAGCCATGCAACACTTTTACGTCAGTCGTCGGAGTTGCAGTATTTTCCTCTCTCTACGACACGTTTAGGAAGACAGAAAACCCAGCATTTAATTGTGTATCGTGTCTTCATTGCGATTGAAGGAAATGAATTGTTGCAGAATAATGTAGGCTATGGTGATCGTGGTAAAGTCGCTGTAATGCTAGGAAATCAACAAAAGTTGCTTAATTATCGCCCGTTTGACCAATACGATTGTTTTTAACGACAAACAATGTCATTACTATTTGATGGGCGAGGAATGTTTAGTAGAGTCACGCGATGATTTTGTTTTAGTGCCCTTAAAAATGTTTAAGTGTTTCTGTAGTAAAGAAGAAAATACCAAATCTGAAATAATGAATATTTAAATGGTAAAATAATGTTTTTAAATAGGTAAGACGGTACCAAAAATAACCCTTCATAAACGGTTATTCGGAAAATGTGATTTGCCCAAAATATTTTTACCTTCAAAGTATGCATTGTAATAAATGCTTTGAGGCATAAGTGGCTTTATGTTCCGAAGGCAGGTTAATTTAATCAAAGCAGTCAACCTTGTAATAAGGTAACTCTACCTGATAAAATAAAACAGGGCAATGTACGAAACCATAGTTTGTTTTAACGCACTTGATCGGTTTATTTTACACAAAAACGTCGACACAAGTACCCCATAAAAACGACTATTTTTACCTTTCTAAGAATCTGTCACCGTCATTTAGAGAATGCTTCGATTAATTCTTATTCTAGCTCAGATACTACAGCGCCATGACACTCTGGTTGAGTCTCCGCTTCAAAGCCTTGAGCATCGCCGTAGAGTCGCGTGTTTGTCGGTCTTTTATCGACTTCATTTCGGAGAGTGTGCACAAGAACTCCACAATTTAGTTCCACCATCCCCATTCTTTTATCGGGCCAACAGGTTCCCGGAAAGACGCCACTTGTACATGGTCGACATTCCCAGAGTTCGTACAAAGCGTTTTGAGTCCACATTTTTCATACGCACCGCCAAATTGTGGAACTCATTGCCGGGCTCTGTATTTCCCGAAAAGTACAATTTAGGGGTCTTCAAATCAAGAGTAAATAGGTTCCTTCTAGGTAAGCATGCTCCATCTTAGACCTCACTACTGCTTAACATCAGGCAGAGTGAGGTCAAATGCTGACCTATTTAATTTAAAAAAAAAAAAAAAAAAAAAAGCGCCACCTACTTGGTAACCCTTAGAACTGAAGTGCCTTCTCCAGGGGGGTTACAAGTTTGTGAAGCTTCAGGCTCTGGATGAAGATTCTTTAAGACCTGCCGCTGCATTTTGGTGTCTCGAACTGGAATAACATAATTTAAACAAATTATGAATACTCAGTTACAATGGTATTGGCGATATCTTTTTTATAGATAAGGCTGATTTGATTAAGCTAAAAGAACTAAGCCATGACGAAGGTCTAAAGTCGGCGGCTTAAAGACTAATCATTAAACGCCACTAACTCATTTGAACTAGCTTGCTAAGCTGAGCCCAGCTGAGGGGATATTATGATGCTGGCTTAAGCCTACTTCCACCTCAAAACAATGTCTCAGGCACTACAACGTCCCGTTGAGTTGAGAGAAGGCATATTATCTCCTGACTCCACTCGAGAGATCTTTAACATAATACGGCCGTTAAAAAACGGTAAACTTTTTTACAAGCGCTACTATCCAGGCACCGTACGCCTTTGTAATCTCTCCAAACAATTGTTGCAGAAACATCCAGTTTTTGTTACTTCCTGATAGTAGCTACTCGATCGTAAAGTTATTTGTTACTGCGGAACAAAGTGTGATTGAGATACTCGTAGTTCTGTTGGCTTCTTAGTCCAGTTTCCAAATCAGTCAACGGATCTAGCATTTGTGAAGCCGTTTCGATCATAGACACTTCTGTATTGAAAAGCTACAACTAACTACTGCGCATCGATACATCTCACATCTAACTTAAATGCTAGATCATTTTTATTGGAACAAAGAAGAATTTTATTAATTGGATTGTGTGAAAGATGATATGAGTAAGAAATGAGTGAGTGCTGAGCGGCGACATAAAAGAGGAATACATGTTGTGCCGACCCCACATAGAGTGGGACAAGGGCAAGAAGATGATCATGAAAGAATTTAATTGCGCGTCGTTTGAATCAATCTTTTTGTTCTTGAAGACATAGTTCAACAGAATCTTATCATCTAACCCTACTCCAAGGTGTTCGAAGATAGTTCCGGTTTGGCTGCAGTCCAGACAGAATGGATGCAACATAAACTACAAACATTGAATATGCTGCAAGTTCGGATTATGCTTTCATCTTTATGGCTCATTCGGGTAACTTTGTCTTGCGCTTTGAAAGGAAAACCGCATCTGGTTGCAAACTACGTCAGAGTAAGATGGTATGTGATGTTTTACGTAGATACTAGATATTGTATTACTAAAGGAAATCACTAGATGGAAAGACGATCTTGTAAAGGTTGCCGGGAGCCGTTGGGTGCAGGCTGCACAAGATCGATGGGGGAGGCCTATGTTCAGCAGTAGACGCCATATGGCTGCGATGATGATGATGAAAGGAAATCAGTGATATTGCCAGTTTGTAGCTTCGTATCAAAAAACACCCCGGCATGGCGCACTTGAGATACGAATACAAATTCGATTCTCTCAGCCTAGTGTAATGGGAAGGGCTCTGTAATGGTAAAGCTGGAAGGTGAAGTCCTAGGCGAAACAATTTGGTTAAATTTCGAGAAGGGCCATAAAATACTTGAACCAAATTGGTAAAATTTTCAAAGGATATCCTGGTCAAAATTAGAACTAGCTTGTATGAAGAATGTAATAGGATAGGACTACATGAACCGGTAGTACCACGGGTAAGTACTGGGCGAAAGATGTGTGTCAGGATCGTAGAGCGGTGTCCAAACAGTTAGATAATCGAACTACTAGTAGGACTGGGTGAAATAAACGCAGCGGTATCTGCCTCTCGGTATGGGAAAGAGACTTGAATTTAACTACCATGGTACACTTACCATGGTAGTTAAATTCAAGTCTCTTTCCCACTTAACACTTTATAACGCCAAGTTAATAAAGTCTTCATTACACGATGAAGCCCTGCGAAAGCTTTAAAGAACAGCTTGGTTTAAACCAGCTTTCGTTTTTAGAATCCTCTTATGTAGACAGTACCATGCACATTGCACTCGCAACAAAAAGTGATTAGCGAGCAAAAACGTTGCTAAATAATTCATTGTGTTCGTTGCTGTTCACCAGCTCCATAAATAATTGTTGGATGAGTTATGTTATGCCTGAACATTGTTAACTGGCTTTAGAAAGGATATGTTATTGTTTAGGCCGGCCGCACTTTGGTTGGATGCGTTTTTGTACGAATTCTACTCGTACGAACATGCACGAATGATCCCGACGAGTACTCGGTGTCTCGCACACTCATTTATACCACCACTAGTTCATATTCGTACGAGTCGAATTATTACAAAAATGCATCTCAAAATGCGGCTTGCATTAGTGTGCAAGAGACACACAGACCCCTAGCTCACTATTGGAAAGTTTTGGTTTATAATAGTGGCCATCGACTAATCTTTTTTTTTTTTTGCTGGACATTTCACACAGCATCATCTAGCCCCAAACTAAGCAAAGCTTGTACTATGGGAACAAGATAACTGATATAGGTACTACTTATATACTTTTTGTTTGTAACATACATATTATACATAGAAACACCCAGGCCCGAGACAAATATTTGTAGATCATACAAACATTGGTCTCGCCGCGGGGATCGAACCCGCAACCTTTCGCATCGCAGGCGGGCCTTCGCCCACTGCGCTACAGAGGTCGTCATTTGGCAAAAATGTTTGTGTATAACCCTCGGTTCAATGACAATGACGTCTTGCTCAATGCCCAGAAACAAGAATGGACTTCCTGTTACAATTCAACGTGCGCTTGTGCCAATTCTCACTTTGACACAATCGTGTCGATCACACCACCGAACTGGTTCGAAGCGGTTTCACACAAAGAGTTGATACACCATGGCCAAGGCCACACCACGGTCAAGTTTATGGCGTGTAAGCGTTAGTTTTATCGTAAGTTTAATCTGACTCAACTGATTGTAGTATATTTTTTATAATGTAAATATGTACTTAGTTGCTTTAGTTTCTGTAAATAAAATACTAATCCTAAGAAAGTGTAAGTAAAATAAAGGCCTTTGAAGTACAGCGTCAAGCAAGATCTATACTACACCCAAATTCATTGCTCTATTTTAGGATACAATCTAAAATTCAATCTCCCTGGGTTGTCAATACAAATAGAGGCTCATCAAAGGTAATCCAACTTCTACGTATTCGGAAATAACGTCCTACGAAAATCTAATACTTTAAAATAAACAAAAGCTACTCGTTCCGGCATAGTAATAAAAAACTCTGCATTGTTCCGTCTGGAAAGTTCGACGAAAAAACCTGTTAAAAATTCATCCAAAGCATTCAAATCGTGCACAACATTGTCCCAGCGACTGTTATGGGGTTAAACGTCAAAACAGAAAGGGATAGCGCTAACCGCAAGAACTGAATGATAGAAAGTGACAGGTAGCTCGCGTTCGAAATTGATTGACGGTCATGAAAATGCATATATAAAACTTATCAAATACCATTCAAATACAGAATTACCTGATACTTATAATGCTTCTGCTGTGTTGGTAGAGTTTGATAGCAGAGGCTAACAGATTCATATGCGCATACAAAAAAATAAAAACGTACCTAGGCGCATTAAAATACAAAGTCAGTGTCGAAAGGAAGTATTTTGAGGAAACCAGTTATATCGACACCTGTAAAAATTTAGCATGTTTCTAAATCAAAAACCTCTAGACCATCTTTGATAGATTTGAATTCGTCAGTAGTTGAAGTTGTATAGTGGATTTTATTTGGACGTGCGTTTTAAATGGCTAACCAGGTCTGCTCAGATAACTACCATTCCAGAGGATACAGTCTACCTGTGTCGTCGGAACTCTCGATCGACCGTGCATTATTTATTGAGTCGTACACCTGTGTCGACTTCACTGGTACGTACAAGTTGATGAGTTTTTACGGCAGACCGGGGTTTTTAATCACCTGCGACCGCCATTCGACTGTGCGATAATCGTCTTTTTGTCCAACTCACTGGTCCAACTACACTTAGCTGTTTGCGGGTGTGTGTTGTGTTCCTGTGGTTTTCTTTATCTCCAGTGACTTAGTCATCTTGCATCATTCCATTCAGCTCTTTTGCAAAAGTGAAAATGATCGATTTATTGTAAGTCTATGTCTTCGCGTTCTCACTTGCGTGATGTGATTGCGACTTCTACGGTTCTACCCTTTCACAGCCACGTTCGTATGGTGTGGTGCCCCCAGAATTTTACAACCGTCATATAACTGTGACCGTTTCACAAATAGTGAGCCACGAAGTACACACAGTAGATGAGTTTTTATTGCAACCCGATAACAGAAGTTATGATTCGCGCTGCAGTTTACGCGTTGACGCTTTTTGCAAACATTGAATGAGAATGAAACACTGTTTTTACCGATTTGGAACAGTGTTTTTTACAGATTATGGAACAGTGTTTTTACAGATTATGGAACAGTTTTTAAAGGTTCTTCTGTGATGTATGATAATGATACTTTTCCTGTTTCCTTTATGTGGGCAGCGGTTTTTCCATCATATAGATATGATCGAAACGACAGTACTTATCATTAATTTGTAAACATTTTTACAAATTTTGTTTTTGTTGTTTTTGGTGAAAATTTGGACACCGGCAAGTAGGATTCTGTGGCCGAACGGTAAGGCACTCCGGCTTTAGGAGGATCGTCTGATCGATGCGGGTTCGAATCCCGTTGGAATCCAAAATTTTGATAAGATTTTTCGTTTCTTAATGACAGTAGGTATCATTTTTTGTAACAAATGCACATTGTAGGAGGGAATGTCTGGTACCTAATACCAAGAGACACTAGGTTGATTGATTCTAGTATCTTTTTGTGTCTGCAAGCATTGGACCTAAAGTATGTTTCAATGAAGATATTTGGACCTTCTCTATTAGGAAGAGCTACGATCGACGTAATCTAGGAGAATGGAATGGAAAGAGAACAAGGCGATTTTTTTCTATAGGAGTGTCCAATTTATACGTAGGATTTAACCCCCTCGCAGACTGCAGACTTTCTATCGCCCGATAGTTGAAACGGGCTATATTTCTCCATACTCATTACGAGCCGAAGTCGGGCGATAGAAAGTCTGCAGTCTGCGAGGGGTCTTAATATTCGCTTTTGCTTTGTATTGTGAAGTAGGTTCCTCAGTGAGCAACCAGACAGTGAATTATAAAGCATGCTCAAACCCAGCTTCAATAGAAGGGTCTTACGAGCTCCACGTTGAAAGACGTCAAGTTTGATTTAATATTGGACATACCTTTGCATCATTAATCTGAAGACAGCCATGGAGTAATTAATGTGGAAGCTCAAACAGAATTCTGAACTTACGCAAACATTTGGAACGTCTCGGAATTACAATGTGGTTGTTATGGTGAATATTAATATTAGCTGCGTTCCCGGACCCTTGGGATTTTTTCATTTTTTTCGGGAGCAAAAGAAACCTCTATGTTCTTCCCTGGGATACAACCTTTATCCACGCCAATTTTCAGCGGTTCCGGCGTGAAAAGGTAACATACAGACAGACAGATAGATAGACAGAGTTTCTTTCACATTTATAACAATAGAGTATGGATATGGAAGTATGGATCATCACTTTAGTCCTCTGACCATAGACAGTAGGATTTTTACACTTGATGTCTATTGCCTCTGACTATCTCAAAAATGTATTCCTTCTAACTACACCTAATAAGGTTTTTTTTCGCTCTTTTTTGGTTCTTCGTGAAGGAAAACTTAAGCGGATCGTGGTCGAAAGAAAGTCCTTAAAAAAGTAATTTTTGATATTACCAGCAAATAAACTTTCACCATCATCATCCGCAGCCAAAAATATCTCACTGCTGGGTATTAGGCCTCCCTCTGTTTACGCCATTCATTCCGATCCTGTGCCTCACGCATCCAAAATCTATGGTGCTTCTTCTGATGTCTACCCATCTACAAACTTTACCTCTTTATAAATTAGTTTAGATTATAAGCCTTTCCCATCTAGACACCATTTGTCCGACATCGTATCATAAGAAAATGCTAATCTGGTCTTGCTAATAGCTATAAAACTTTCTTTGCCCAAAAACAAGGAAACCGTGTGCTTTCATAAACCGGTTCGAAGCAGAAATACCAGTTCAACAAAAGGATGTCCATTCCAAAAAACGGCTGAATACAGCAGAGGAATTTGTGACTCGGTTCATTTTTGGTTAACTGCATTGAATTTTGATGCGATTATTATGGTAATAAATAATTTTGCAAGAAATATTTAGTCGTGTCGTATTAAAGCTGTCACGATCATCATTTCGTAGACTCCATCGAATGCCATTATGACCCTCTCTAGTTCCTTAGTAAAAATTTTCACTAATAACGTCTTATTAAAATTACTCTGTGCACTCAGTCATTTAATATAAGGACTTGTTCTATTGACATAACCATTTCCAAACAGTAGAATCATTTTGAATACTACACACTTGAGACGCAGATCAAAGTAAAGGCTAGCATTCATCGCTGGACCGATCCACCGGATTTATCGCTGTGAACAGATTCGCGGCAATTGACGGATCGATTCATGGATTTGTCGAGCTCGGGGTTCGTGTAATCAATTGCGCACTTAACGTCTCGAACTCATATAGTGGGTTAAAGGTAAAGATACATTTGTCATCATAAGCGTCACATATTACGTCATCACCATTCATACCTGCTGTACTTGATGGAAAACATCGTACGGTGCGGGTGTAATGTGTGAGGTTTCATTATGAATGCGGTATTTCACATGAATGAGGTTTCAATATACACGTGCGGTGCGTATGATTCTAACAAATGTGCCTTCACCTTTACAGAATGCTTACAGACGAGACGCGTCAATGTTTATTTCTGTAAACATCTACCGCAAATAGGCTTGAGTGTTGACATTGCCTTGCAGTAACCAAATATCACAGGACCACACTTATTAAAGTTGCCAGTCTGCAATTTCAACTTGCAGTCAAATATTTGCTCAGTTGAAGTTGATACTTAATAAACATTGAAGTTTGTGTTCCTGAGCTTTTCTGATGCTTTGTTTTTGTTTGGAAATGTTGATGTTACAACGTAAAGAACAAAGATACAACTTTGGCAGCTATATTTGGCATTAGGTACTCCAGGCTCTGCCTACCTTTCTGTGATCCGTCGTTGACGTTTCTATATCCGGTTCTTGGATACACTAAGCTTGCGCTGTCTCCACCTGTTTTGACTTCGCCTGACCACTATTGTAAGCTCCTAGTTTCAGGGATTTTAAGCCTACAATGCTTTCACGTATACTTAAAAGCAAAAAACATTTGGGATGTTTTAAAAACTAGTTGATCTTCACCTGGTCTTCGTGAATACACTGAAGAATCAGGGCAACACACACGGCGAGCCTAGCGTTCTTTTACGTGATCCATTTTAAAAAGAAATAGTCAAGCTTCATTAAGGACTTGTTAATAAAGTCCAAGCGACTACATCACAGCTCATTAGAGCTGAAGAAACATTTAGCTAGTTCTCATAGAGATCCTAATCAGTTTAAGACTTGTTAACGTGTCACTGAACCACTTGCTGCGCTCTCTAAACATCACTCGGAGTTAAGTCAGTTCCATACGTGAACATGTCTTTTCTGAACACTCCGGCCGAGGATGATTTAGTGCTGTGCTGGGCAAGCACAGCACTAAATCATTATCATCCTATCATCCTAGACAATATTTCTTAAACAATGTCTAGGATGATAGCATGTCTTTATTGGAGACTCCTGAACTCCAAACGCTGTATGAACCATCTATCAAAGATTTAAAGACCAAGCGTCTTACCATAGAACATAACATAAAGTTATTCCACCGAATAAATCAAGAATAACCATACATTTTGACAGTTTACACTCCGGAATAACTTTATGTCACGTTCTATGGTAAGACGCCAAGTATTCAGTAGGACATGCACCTTCATTAAATACATAAATAATGCTGGACTTTCCACTCAGCATCATCTAGCCCCAAATTAAGCAATGCTTGTGTTATGGGTACTAGATGACTTATAATACTTTTTGTTTGTTAATAATATAGATACACCCAGACTCGAGACAAATATTTGTAGATCATACAAACATTGGTCCCGTCGCGGGGATCGAACCCGCAACTTTTTGCGTCGCAGGCGGGCCTTCGCCCACTGCGCTACAGACGTCGTCATTCATTTAACTCTCTTCGTCTTTAAAAGATTATTTCTTATCTAAGGACGGTTTGGAAGGAGTCCCATCATTATTATCTCTCACTGCCCTTACTACTTTTATGTGGGGTCGGCATCACAGGTTTTTCTCTACCTCTCTGCTCTATCAGCCGTCATCTTAACACCTTTCTTACTCATATCATCTTTCACAAAGTCCATCATCTTGTCTTTGGTGTGCCTCTTCCGCTACATCCCTCCACATTCAAATTTAACAGTCCCGTCACATGAGACTTCCCTTTTCATGACATGAAGAAGTCCCATGTCGGAAACAAACTGCGACGCTTACGCAACTTAACCTAATATAGTAATAACTTGTTATCTTACTTGAAACTCTCCCTAAGGGCTGGTTTTGACAAGATCGGAGATGCAAACGACCAAAGAATATCGTCATTTCTTAATGCCATAAAATTACGATATCAGAAATCGTATACCGTGCCTGGGGATCGTGATCTTGCTTTTCAGGGTTTTGTCGTACTCAAAGGTTTACACGCATGACTACGTTAAATTACGTGCAGAATGTTGTAATAATATTTGCATGTCTCTTTCACTGCAGAAATCTAATTGACCACCTCCGATAGCCGTGGTCGTACCTACCTGTAAAGGCCCATGTGATCCTATTTCGTTTAAAAATAAATTAGGAACAATCTCAGTAGATCAACGTGGATATTTTTCTCAGTACATTCAAGTTTTGACAGTGTGGATCTACTGAAGTATTTTCCTCGCTAGATCTGTTACCAGATCCAGATTTGAAAGCAAGGGTCTACTGGGGAATTTCTTTCTAGCTAGATCCATTGTCAAGATCCACCATGGATCTCGAGCTATTTACACCAATAGTTCTATTTTAAAACTGTCACGAAAATATACGTAGAATATTAACATTTTCAATAGTAGTAAGCCCCCTCGCAGACTGCAGACTTTCTATCGGCCGATAGTTGTGACGGAATATACTTCGGCTCGTATGGAGAAGAGAGAGAGCCCATCTCAACTATCGGCCGATAGAAAGTCTGCAGTCTGCGCGGGGGCTTAGTAAACTTTTTGACGCATGGATTACTTCATATATTATATGTCTCACTTTGCAGATGATGATAGGCTGGCAAAGTTTAATAAACAACTCATGCCTCCTCCGTTCGCTGAATATCTAATTAAGACAAACTCGCACCTACCTCATTCTCATCATGGCCGCAATTAGGTATTCAATTAGCTACATTGTATTTTTATTTGTTTTTTGAAACAAGTGTAGGGTATTGTAATTTAATATCCATCTATCTATCTATCTTATCAGCCTACATCTACACACTGCTGAGTATAGGCCTACTCATTTTCACGCCACTCTTTTCGATCCTACGCCAGTCGAATCCATTGCCTTCCTGCTACCGCCACAATATCATCAGACCATCTGGCTGGTGGTCTGCCTAACGGCGGCCTAAAATCTCCGACAACAGAGTTAGCCACTCATACGAACTTACTTAAGGATAAGGTTTAAGTTTTACGGGAAAAGTATCAATCAATATCCCCATCAAATTCATACTGGAGGTAATGTCGGTGAACATAAAAAAACTACGTGCTACAGTTGAACATAAAAACTCCTCCATATAAAATTGGTCAAAATATATGAGGTAAATGCCCTACGCCCATATAAAATGTTGAACAAGAGAAGCCACAAACCATCTCAATCATTTTATTGACTCAACAAGCCAAGGATAAAAATAATACACGTACAAATCATAAAAAAACCAACTCACTATATTTCATCGAAATCACCCTGCCACGTGGGTGGACCATTTTTAACCCAGACGATGACAAACCCATTGCAGAAATGCTCAGACGATTCTGAACTCTATTCCTTAACAATATCGACTATTTAGAAATACGCAAAGGCGGACTAATTTACGCAGTTGTAACTAAGGACACAAATTCCGGTCCTTCCCACGTGTTGTAAGGTAAAGACCACACAAATCGTCGCTGTGCAAACAATCTTGAGCCCTATATCTATCTGTACAAGGATTAATCTCACGCCCACGTTTCTGTTCAAACATGTTTTGGTTTGATGCAAAGGAAATTGCGATGTTGTAATTGCAGGTCGAGAACCCCTTAACATTTTGGTGGCGTCACGACCTCTGTTATTTTCTGTCTATTCTTGAACACCTTGTTACCTTAAATCATCAATATTTTTATCACCCTCTGCTGAGTAAATTAGTCATGATAAAGGGCTACTAACTTCTTTTTATTCCTGACCTTATCCCACTTAGTAGGATCTTTTTATTTTAATTTGTATGGAGCCTGGCCTCTGTCCGCCATTTTAGAAAAACCTTGTTTTGGAAAACGAGGAAATATATAATTTTTTTATCCCAAAATGGAATATGTATCATTTGTTTATAAATTCATCATCATTATTGGACAATAAGGTTCGTGTAACCAAGTCCAAGTGAAACATAAGAAAACGCAATTGACTTCACGGAAAGTGCCTTGGTAGCTTAAGATACCATAGAAATGCTGAGCTGATTCTAAAAGTTGAACTGACCTAGAAGCCAAGGTTCAAAGAATCAATAAGATATTAATAAACGAACAATAGTTATAATAAAAAGAAAAATGTATGTTTCAGATATGGTTTCAGACAATGGCTTTTAACGGTTCGAAAAGCATGAGGTATGAATTCGTGATAATGCCATTATATCTACTAGAACGAATCAATACCTGGTTTAATTGTCGGCAGTCGCTATAGAACTCTGTTCTAAAATAGTAAATTATTAGCCAAGGGGATAAAGCAGTGCATTAGGTTGTCACTGGCGCCATTCTAAATCCCAAGCACATCGAAGGATTCTTGAGTTAACTCCCGAGCGACAGCGAGGGCCAACAACAAGTCACAACAAAGGCCGGGAACTGTAAAATGGAATGGTTAGATGGTTATTTTATAGACGCTTCACTGATTGGGGTTGATGCTTATTTTTACGATGCTCGTATCGAATTCCTATTTTGTTTGATTATGATTGAATTTTTATGAGGACTCTCTCCATAATATTTTTACCTTTGAATTATTTATTGGGTGCTGCGACTACCGCATTGTGCGAGGTATCTTGAACCTTTTATCACGAGCTTGTCTTTCACTTTCCACTTTGGAGAGTCTACCTCTCACACCAATCAATTTAACATGGCGTTTGATATTTTTTGTCTTGTCATTTTCATGTCAATGAAAAGAGATAGCATTAGATTTCGCATCCTTGATCTAAGGATCTCTAAAGTTTCAGGTCCATTTCGCAGGGCTAGTTAAACGAAAATTTACGCTGTTTATAGTCTTGAGGTGCGGTGTTTTGTTTTGCTTGTTTCTTTTTGTCGACCGAATGAATACCTTGCTTATTTCTAACAGTTTTAGAACTGTGGGTTGTAATTGGCACATAAATTCACACTCTACGAGTATAAATATTGAAACAAAAGATCTCTGAATGCGATCTTAAGTGCTGTCAATTATACTTAATCAAAAGATGATCTCAAAAGATGCAAAGAGCCCTCTCCCATGCATTTCTTCATAGATCCACAAGATATTATCGCCCTGAAGTCATCCAATCCATTATCTGAATTGCCTCATGAGGAAAAACGATACAATTCACTCTCACATCCATAATAGTGTAATAAATGGATTAGTGTCAAGACTTCTCTGATTTATTTATGAAGATACAATCGTCTCTATTATTTAATGTCGGTTTTTCATGACAGATAGCGTTTCTGTGAGCGAACATTGTGAAAATAAACTTTATTCTGTTTGCTTAAGGCATATTATGGCAGGTTTTCATACTAAATTGTCTACTGCGCAAAACAGCTGATTTTACCAATGCCTAAATCTTATCAGCCGCACAACAAAAGTACCAGGACAACAGAAACGCCAAAGATATACCAGTCTACCGATGTCATGCCACCGTTACGGAGATGCAACGGTACGCCCATTTCACACTTGGGAGCTTCTCGATAGCGCAATTGTGTGCCCATCATTCAAGAGTCAGGCAGACAATACCGTTACTTGTTATGGTTGTCGAACTTAGCTTTGGTTGGGCCTGTTGTGCTGCAGACCTAAAACAAAATAGCACAGCTGAAATGCATTCATGCTTCAGACGCGTTGTCAACCTGATTGCTCTAAAAAGGTGAATTAATGCTGTATGGTGCTGAAAACTGAATTTTTTTCTCTGAAAGCAAGCAGATTTTCAACTACCTCTAACTCTATATAAAAGAGGTATTTTTATTCTCATTTTGAATGGCGAATCGTACTATTTGCTCTCCTTTCATCGGTCTTTGTGCTCGTCTTTCAACGACTAATTACAGAGCGCCCAAGGCTTGTCCTGAGTAATTTGATAAAAACTGGAAATATAAACACGAGCTAATGTTTCAGTCGCTTTTGAACTGTTCAATTCCAACAGTTGTTTTACTCACCTGTGTTTTACTTGTCCCTTTATACTGGTTCCTTAATTATGTAATTCTGGCTCATCCTTCGATATTTACTTACCACCTGTATAGGGTTCTGAATCTCCGATGACTTGTTTCTATGCCTTGGCTAAAAAAGAAGATATTTCCTTGCATCATTAATGGCTGATGATCACCACCACAAGGTTGTCAGCTTCCATGATTTGGAAGCCCCCTAAGCCATTAGGTCTTCAGGTACAAGGACTTCCCAACGAACGAACAACTAACTTCCTTCACGACCGAACGAAATGAACTTTCTTCATTCAGTCATCCACAAATAATAATATCCCACTGGTGGGAGTGAGCGGTAATAGAAGGTCCATTACCACTATTCATTCCGGTCCTGTGCTACACGCATCCAACTTTCTTAGTTAACTCCAAAAAACGATATAAAAAGTGCCACTTCCACTTAAAATTTTAGGAACTACATCATTCCTAACCTTTGCTATAAATCATCTGGATAAAATGAAAATGCCTTAAGGTAATCGCCTCATTACGCAATTAGTATAACTTTCCCTGATTTAGTGGAGAGCGAATGCTGTAATTTTCCCAAACTCTTCCTTTCATACACTTTTACTGGCTTAGCGACGTTTTCTTTAGCCCTACCGGCTGCTAAAGCATCACTACGATACTATTTTTGTCTCCTCGCAGACTGCAGACTTTCTATCGGCCGATAGTTGAGACGGAACATACTTCGGCTCATAATGAGTATGGCGAAGAAAGCCGAAGTATGTTCTGTCTCAACTATCGGCCGATAGAAAGTCTGCAGTCTGCGAGGGATCTTAAAGTCAAAGTCATTATGATGCATTACTAGCTAGCCCCATGAACCGACATTTTATTAGCTCATATTCCTATTCCATGCTACGATCTATCTACATCGATTTCAAGTTTTGTTCATATTTTTTCACTGCTAGGTGCGTGATTGAAACACAAACATACGAACTGCTCATAACTACTGTATTTCAACATGCTTCTTTCCTTCGGCGTCTTCACATTTGAAGGTCATCTCATCATCTCAAGCGCGTGGCTTGGGTTTTCAGTCAGACGTTCTGAACCTAACCAAATGGTGGATTTGTCAGACATTTATGAAATGTTTCATAAGGCCGTGATCCTGTTTCATTTTGCTTGGTTCAAAGATACAATGCTACGTTGTACGCTTTCCCTAACTTTTCGTCACGTCTTAACCTTGTTTTTGAGTCGCTCAGGGATTTCTTTTCGTGGGAATCCTGATGCTATCACTTATTTTTTCATTATAATTAGTGTAATCTGCATGCGTTCACAATGTTTATGTGCACAAATTATGATAGATGGGAGATCATTTTGCTCTTCAGTGTTTGGATGAGAAAGTAATGGATACCATTATAATTTAAAGATATATCAACATACGTTTATCATCATTTGCATAACACTGTAAGCCTTCAAAGTCAAATACGTTATTCGAGAATACCACTGGGATCACTTAAAGTAGAAACGCTCGTGGTTGCTTGCTTAGTTGTTCTTGATAGATCGTCGAAGTTAAGCAACGTTCTAAACGGTCCGTAAGTGGATGGGTGACCGCCAGATGCATTTAAATTCGCGCTTCTGTGCTTCCGAGGTAACGTAAAATTTTCGGTCCTGGCTATGTAAGTCGTTAAGCCATGACGGAGGCTTTAAGGCGGCATAAAATCTCCGCGAAGGCTACGAAGCTAGGCTCAAAACCGTGTTTGGGGCCTAGCTTTCTTTAAGATGATCTATATTAAAACTAAATAGTCAAGCTCCATTCAGCCATTTTATTTCTTCCCCCTCAAACGTCATTTTTACTTGATCTTTGTGATGTTTTTCTTCACTTAACAGCAGTAGAAATTAAGAAAATATTCCTTACTCTACAAGTACTTAAGTAGTACTTTATCATAATCCAATAATTGCGCTTTATCAACAGATAAATTGATTTGCAACGAGCTTAACAGCAGTTCAATGACCTATCTTATCTCTTGATAGCTATAACAAGATAGCTTGTAGTGTTTGATCAATTAATACATTTCAAAACATAGTGATTAGAGTTATACTGATGTAAAGAGATACGGTGTGATTCGTAATAAGATTGAGTCGAGATAGTCTTGATTTTATACTGATTTTAACATTATATTGTCCTCTGTAACTTTTTATGAAACACGCGGTTATAGACGGTGGTCATGGTCATAGTAAACAAGCAAATTCATCATGTAAAAATTTGATCCGCGTAGCGTGAATGAACTCGCATTTCTTGCACCTCATCTGAGCACTCACCATCTGACCAAGATCGGCAATCAGAATTTCAGAAACGAAGCCAAAGTATCAACCAAATAAGTTTATTGGTTTTTACCAGACATCATACCAACTGAGCTGTAAGGTCAGTCAAAATGAAGTCAGCTGAAGCTAAATGTTCAAGACCTTGAATGGATTCGCCTTATTGTCTTAAACAGATCCATGACTATATCTCCCGAAATAGCGTCCCATTTCTAGCATGTTCCATGACATCATTAATTTACCAAATTGTCAGGATAAGACAAAGCATTGTTGGACGTTGAGTCAGCTAGAAATCGGGACTGTATTCTGTGGAAGACGTTTATTTAAGCAAGTATTTAGACACTTCCAGTCTGTGAACTGAATAAGTTATCAGCTATCTTTATATCGTTTTCAACGATCCTTAGATAGCTTAATTGCTTCTGTGTTCAGTCTGTCTGTTCTTCAGCTTGTTTATCTCTGGTAGTAGATTCGTTTCTATAAGGCGCTTGTGCAATGAATTTGTAGAAGAATTGACAGGATACCAGACTTGTGTGTGAAATTGTGACGATCACAGCGCTTTAAGCGATCACAGTGACGATATATCAATTGACAGATTCTAATGACTAGAATACACGAACCGAGCAGCTGGGATTGATACAGAAAGTAAGCTTGACCGCGTGCTCGTTACATGTTTAGACATCACCGAACTCTCTATGAACGTCCTTTCTCAGCCTAGTATCATTCTTATGTCTCGCCAATTCAGTACTGAGCGCTCAACGAACGCCCAAACCTCTAGCCTCGTATCATTTTTCTGTCTCCCCACTCGGTATGTGTAATCCGGCTTTAAACATATTTTCAATAAAACAAAGCAGCAAGAATGATGGCCTGATGTGTCACCCGGTAATGGATGGAGTGTTCCGGGGATTATTCGGGAGAATAGATGGATGACTCCGGAACATTTATTCCCTTCGGTAAATTCGAATGTGTAATTCTTTGCGAGTGCGAATTCTAAAGAAATTAATGTGTATCGGGGTATTCCGCATCTCCGTTGATATCATAGATAGGCCATAAAAACTCTATCATCCCGGAGTTGGCCACTCATACAAACTTACTTTATAGTGAAGATCCATCGACAAATTGTCAAAGCGTTTCGAATTCGCTTACTTATTACATAAAACTATGAAACCGAAATGACGTCAGCGCTCAATCTCTTACCAAATGCACAGCACAACCATCCTTGTAGCTTATTAGGCCTTATCTACAGGAAAGACATGGGCATTACATGTGGAGCTGACTAAGCTTCGGGTTTCCACACGATTTTTAGCTTAGCTCGTGTTTAAAGGCAACTATATTTTCCGAACAGAATGTTTGAAAATAAGAAATACTTTAGTGTAAGAAATTGCACTGAAAACATTAAAAGACTAATGGAAATCTCGAACGGTTCAAACTGATAAAAGTACACGGAACAAGGAACGAATTAACAGCTCAACCAAGCTATTTTAAACTCGGATTTAAAGTTTAACCGACCCGCGAAGTTGGACACGTTGTTAAATCCGAGCCTTATAGATCGAACCGAAAGCCGAATGTTTCACTTCTGGACAGGGTTATGTTCCATCCACCTGCTTAAGTCTACTTCTATGGATAAGGCCCCAAATCCTGGTTAAGACTACGTTTACACGATGCCATTCCTCTTGCTTTCTCAAACTCAACGGAGAAAGAGCTAATATTGCAAGAATGGTATAATGGCATCCTATAAACGGCGTCTGAGTCTATGGGTTTCTACTGATGCGAAGCTGAGCGGAGCTTACTGGTGCATAAATTGACCAATCACATTCCTCGAGCAGGGATTTATAGCATTGCGATTGGTCATTTCAAACGCTCGTGATATGAGAAAAGCCACGTAGGTCAAATCACAACATGGATAAATTAAAAGTGAATGCTAGAAAAACCGGCGGAGACTCACATCTCTCCGCCGTTGATGGCCTAAAAAACTTCGGTTCATCATAAATCCAACTGACATATTACTAGTTTATTCAAGTACAACTCATTATAACCAATTGCCTACCGTCTCATCAGTGGTAATGTGTCGGAAATAAGCGTATGGAGTATTTACTTCCGTTTCTCGTAAATGTGCCATTCATAGCGTAAGGTGCAAAACACGTGTATCATCGACATGAAATCAAAAAATTCGCAGCAGACGATTGAAGTTGTTTGACCTCGCCTTTCTCTTTCATTCACGTTGATTTGTTATTTTCTTACTCCTTCATAACTATGACTGCTTTAGAAGTGAAATAGGACTTGAAACATCTGTGGAATATAAATCCGATGAGAGCTTTTATGGGATTTTCATTTAGGGACATTAGTATTGATGAATTTACGAGTCTCTCACCCTTCGTTGATAGCCACTTAAGCTTTGTAATCACTTGCGTTGTTTGATCTTTGCGTTAGTTTTATGTCGCAGATAAAACAGTAATTGACAGCGATATAATTATTCCTTTACATACCGTGACGTCACTTTAAATTGTACGAGAGTAACAAAGGATCTACTAAAAGCATAACCTCAAAGATACCTGTCCAAAACAGAAAAGCCATTTCATTTCAAACAGTTTCATCGAAAACAACAGAACTGACGCTTCATTAGATACACCTTTATTATCTCTTCCATTCTGGTAACCCATTATTTTAAAAAGCCATCCGATTATACACCTTAAGCTGAGGTGTAAAGGCTGCAATTGCATCTGTCGTACACAGCTCACCTAAGCAAATAGAGCACAAAAGACACCATACCTTGAGGGTGCAACCACAGCTCAGGGGATGACAACTGGGCTACTCTTTGTGTAATTGTGTAGACACGTTGTGGTTTGCATGTAAATGTGGGTCGGTGGATTTGGCTAGCTTACGATTTGCAGGACCAATACTGTTGGAAAGCTGGACAGACATATTAAACCTTATTAGCAGCTCAGCTATTGAAGTATGACTTGAATATGAAATAGTCCAACTAATATAGCCTAACAAATATCACAAAAACATATTAGGTTAATTTGCTCATCATTGACAAAAAACAACCATATTACACCGAAGCATATACCATTGTCCCTAAAAGATGCAGCGTCAAGCGATACTAACGTTAGACTGTTGCTGCTGTTTATAAAGTATTTTCGATGATAGAGTCGACACTTTAACCTGCCATCGAAGTACAGAAGCGCTAACGATCACCTCATTGATTCTGCTAAACGTTGCTTAACTCGGCGATCTATCAAGAACGACAAATTACACCACGCTGTGTTTTGCTTCGAATTTGATCGGCTGTTCCAAGTGGGTCGCATTTGGTTTGAACACCGTTTTAATACAATGAAGTTGACTAGGTGCCATTCGTCCCATCTGTGACCCAGCCCCCAAATTTACAGGCAGCTTAATTAAATACCTCAGTTTGCTCCAAAGGTTTAAAGTTTTGAACACGGGCTTAGGTGTGAGGCTTGATGTGGACATGTTATTAATAACAAATAGTTTCCGAAGGGTCGATTGAAATACGTTTTCGCGGTTGAGGATTGACGAAGGTCTGCGGTCAGTTGAAATACAATAGCTCCGAGTGGACTAAGAATATATGGGGAAACAAGTAACTTTACTGATCTACAAAGAGGAAATATATTGACAGAAGCAAAGTAAAAGGACTTTATAGAAACTTGAACTCAAAAACTGGTAACCCAGTTTTTGTAATCTCCAAAAGTGTCACAGAAATTGATCAGATGACTTCCAACAGCTTAAAGCGGTGGATTTGATGGTTCAGTGCCAACAAGACGACAAACGATTGGCAGACTTCCAAAAGCTGCCCAAAGCAAATCGGATGTCATAATGATCGTAGATAGATATACTAACAAAAAACGATCACCAATAAACCAAAAACAATGACCCTTTTAATGTTTTCTTCACCAAGTTCGAATACTGCCCTTTGATCTTTCGAAAAATGATGTTGCAAGGCGCTATTTTGCGTAAATGAATGCCGATTCTATAAACGCTTAAGTTGGATCGCAAACGAAGTGTTTTGATATAAGCTATATTTTTACGCTAAGCTCAGGCTTTACCAATATTTATTCAGGCAACCTATGCATACACTCACTCAACAGTATTCAGTGCCTATATAAAATTGTAAAAAGTAAACATTACGTTGATCATCAGTTATGTGGTGGTGTCCTAACACAAGTTCGGTTTACTTTGGGAACAGATGATGATGAGGGTGATGTGTGAAATAAAGCTATTCACACGAAGCGACACAATACAGGATAGACATGATAATAAGAAACTAACAGCCAGTTTCGATACATTTCGTAAACGCACGGTTTTGTTGAGTTTCAATTGCGATCCAACTGATGCTTTTGTAGAATTAGGGCTCTGTCCAGGAATTGGCAAAGCTCCAGAACGTAACAGCCAATTCTGATGAGTGGCCGCGAAGACTATTTATAGCAGGTTCAATAACACCGATAAATGTTATGATGTTACATGATTACTGAATTGGACGTTATTGTGATGATGTGTAGTGTGGTTGCTGTTAAATTTTGCATGGCACTTTACACTTCATTCGAATGCATCTGGTCTTTTATCCTGCAGAATTAATTGGTAACTATTTTTTGATTCTCTATCTTTCGTGTTGATTGACTCATCCATATACTTCCTGTGAAAGTAACTGTGTCTGTCTGTTTGTTACCTTTTCACGCCCAAACCACTGAACAGATTAGGCGGAAAATTGGTATGTATAAAGGTTGTATCCCGAGGAAGGACAGGCTTTATCCCGAAAGAACTAAAATCCCGAGGGACCGCGGGTCCCACCGCGTATCTCTTTAGGTATTAACTTCCCTTAATTTACCTATATGGTTTTCATGAGGAAATGTAAAAAACTCAATGCAAGTTCAAAAACTGCAAAAATACAAGGCTTTGAGTACCTACGTTTAAAATAGCTTCAAAATGAAATCATTCAGTTGGAATGAGATTGCCTTTTAGGTTAAAAGGTGATTTAAATCATGATAGCCCATAAAATTGGCACATCACCTCAACCCAGCAGGACCGCTAAATGGGGTTAATTGGTGCAAAAGGTGAGCCTTTGGCATTTCGTCTCGGCACAGAATAGATTCACCGACAGTAAAAACAATTGGTGACCAAATAAAGCTATGTCAATTGCCGATACGCTATAAAAACTTGGTAGAGAGATTACGCTTGAAGTCTCTGAAGACACGGAAAGACCTTTTTAGGCGCTCTTGAGATCATTTAACACATCAAAAAACGACCTACTCCCACAAACTAACACTTCGCGTTGACTGCCCAATGGCTCGGTTAGAGCGTCACCATCACCACGGATCACGGACCATGGATTGGCGTACTCTCTACTCATAATAGTGTAGTGATCCTACTCTTTGATACACCCTATCCGTAGTCTGATTGTCTATTTGTAAGACTGTGCTACAATGTATTGCCAGCCGTGATAACCCGGTAACCTTTAACTTAGCATTTCGCGATTGTGAAATAGGTGTACGAATTAGCAATGCCACGGGGCTACAAAAACAAAAGGGATGGAGTGAACTAGAAACACTGAAGGCAGAAAGTGATATATATAGTTTCTCGTTGGAAATGTGTTCATGATAAAATTGACCAAAATCTGGGGACGAGATTCCTCATCAAAGCTGGAGTCCCAGTGTGCAGAGTCTTGGCAACCAATTTTACATGAATGTTTTTGGTAGGATATCATTCTAAATATTCAAACCACTCCATCGAACAATTTCTCAATACGATTAGATTTATGAGGTTTATGATAATACGTTCAACAAACAAAATGTATCACAATAGATACCTGAGTGGAGTGGCCTTGCCTTTTTAGAGGTCATAGTGAGAGTGAAACATTTATTTCCACTTTAGCAACAAACTTACTCTCTATTTGTACCTAAACAAACTCCCTGACGAAATTTATCCGTACAATATAAAATTCATCGAAACCCGAACACTTGATTGACCGTCGAAACTTTGACGACCCTCGTTCCCTTTGAAGCGTTGTGTAAATTATTTACACTTCAAGTTTGTTTTTGACGCGATAAAAGTTTCCTGACACGTTACGCCTATCATCTTGCTCTCAGAAGTTCAGGTATGATTGAATTTGGGCGTGATATAATAACAAAAACAGTTTGAAAACAAAAATGACGAAGGTCTTGTTTATGAGTAGTCCTTACTTCACGCTCGGTTTGTTTTTAAAATGAATGTAAGAATTCTGTCTAACACTATCAGGAATTAGGAAGAAACTTCTGAGAACAGATTAAAAAAATATTTGAACACAATAGAGATGATAATAGGGTTAATTAGTCGCAGACACGATAAGCATTAGCAGACGTTGTCCTGCCTGACTTTTGGTCATACGAAAAAAAACCTTCTATTTTTGACAACATTGGCAACAACCGGATTTTACTAAAACTAAAAACCACTGGTGTAGGAATTAAAGAGGCACACTAGATTTGAATTGCATTGTATTGATGGTGACATTTAAAAGAAATAGGAAGAAAAGTGGCGCTGACTCAACATATTTTACGAAAATGTAAAAATTTTGTTAGTACGTAGACGTACCAATAATACGTTCTGTGTTTAGCAGACCTGAAATGGCCTTACACATCAACAACCATAATTGTGTTAAAACTGCCTCTCGACTATCAAAAACCACATTCTTACCCTTTTACTGCTCATTTCTGTTTAATTGACGATGAAATATACCCCCAAAATTAGGGTAACCAGTATTTAAACAGAATTCAGGACATAGTTCTAGCCCCCTCGCAGACTGCAGACTTTCTATCGGCCGATAGTTAAGACGGAATATACTTCGGCTCGTAATGAGTATGGAGAAGCATATTCCGTCTCAACTATTGGCCGATAGAAAGTCTGTAGTCTGCGAGGGGTCTTAGGGAAATTAATAAAATTAAGTGTATTTGATAACGTAAATTGCATAATTTTGTACACAAAAAAATATTTCCTATCTGCTTCACCTTTTGATTGCCACTGCAGCAACCAGTAAAGTTGGCTAATTATTACTTTAAGCCAACTATAAAGGAGAATGGGCATCCCCGCCCAAATCAAAAAACTATCGCCCGCAGAGTGGGCGTATGGTGGAATGGGTAGACCTTCAAAAACACGACATTTCATTGTATGACAGCTAAAAAATCCATCCTACAGAAATCGAGATATTTGCAGTTAAATGTGGTGACTCTTACCATCATGTTTTTTGACTTACAGGCTTCCCGCAGATAAGCCATTATGGGCATTCGATAGAACTTTAGAAGCACTATATTTCATTGTATGACAGCTAAAAAATCCATCCTGCAGAAATCAAGTTATTTGCAGTTAAAGGTGGTGACCATCATGTTTTTTGACTTACAGGCTTCCCGCAGATAAGCCACTATAGGCATTCGATAGAACTTTAGAAGCACGACATTTCATTGTATGACAGCTAAAAAATCCATCCTGCAGAAATCGAGATATTTGCAGTTAAAGGTGGTGACCATCATCTTTTTTATCTTACAAGCTTCCCGCAGATAAGCCACTATGGGCATTCGATAGAACTTTAGAAGCACGACATTTCATTGTATGACAGCTAAAAAATCCATCCTGCAGAAATCGAGATATTTGCAGTTAAATGTGGTGACTTTTACCATCATGTTTTTTGACTTACAGCCTTCCCGCAGATAAGCCACTATGGGCATTCGATAGAACTTTAGAAGCACGACATTTCATTGTATGACAGCTAAAAAATCCATCCTGCAGAAATCGAGATATTTGCAGTTAAATGTGGTGACTTTTACCATCATGTTTTTTGACTTACAGCCTTCCCGCAGATATGCCACTATGGGCATTCGATAGAACTTTAGAAGCACGACATTTCATTGTATGACAGCTAAAAAATCCATCCTGCAGAAATCGAGATATTTGCAGTTAAATGTGGTGACTTTTACCATCATGTTTTTTGACTTACAGCCTTCCCGCAGATAAGCCACTATGGGCATTCGATAGAACTTTAGAAGCACGACATTTCATTGTATGACAGCTAAAAAATCCATCCTGCAGAAATCGAGATATTTGCAGTTAAATGTGGTGACTTTTACCATCATGTTTTTTGACATACAGCCTTCCCGCAGATAAGCCACTATGGGCATTCGATAGAACTTTAGAAGCACTATATTTCATTGTATGACAGCTAAAAAATCCATCCTGCAGAAATCGAGTTATTTGCAGTTAAAGGTGGTGACCATCATGTTTTTTGACTTACAGGCTTCCCGCAGATAAGCCACTATAGGCATTCGATAGAACTTTAAAAGCACGACATTTCATTGTATGACAGCTAAAAAATCCATCCTGCAGAAATCGAGATATTTGCAGTTAAATGTGGTGACTTTTACCATCATGTTTTTTGACTTACAGCCTTCCCGCAGATAAGCCACTATGGGCATTCGATAGAACTTTAAAAGCACGACATTTCATTGTGTTACAGAAAAAAAATCCATAATAGAATAGAATAGAATATTACTTTATTGTACCAAAAAGAAAGAAACACAATAGTAACAAAAACAGTTCTTAAGTAATATGCATAATGCAGAAATCTAATCAGAAATAAAGTCAAAAAAGATGATGGTCAACACCTTTAACTGCAAATATCTCGATTTCTGCAGGATGGATTTTTTAGCTGTCACACAATGAAATGAAGTGCTTCTAAAGTTCTATCGAATGCTCATAAAGGCTTGTCTGCGGGAAGCCTGTTAGTCAAAAAACATGATGGTCACCACCTTTAACTGCAAATAACTCGATTTCTGCAGGATGGATTTTTTAGCTGTCATACAATGAAACGTCGTGGTTCTAAAGTTCTATCGAATGCCTATAGTGGCTTATCTGCGGGAAGCTTGTAAGTTAAAAAAGATGATGGTAAAAGTCACCACATTTAACTGCAAATATCTCGATTTCTGCAGGATGGATTTTTTAGCTGTCATGCAATGAAATGACGTGCTTTTAAAGTTCTATCGAATGCCCATAGTGGCTTATCTGCGGGAAGGCTGTAAGTCAAAAAACATGATGGTAAAAGTCACCACCTTTAACTGCAAATAACTCGATTTCTGCAGGATGGATTTTTTAGCTGTCATACAATGAAATGTCGTGCTTCTAAAGTTCTATCGAATGCCCATAGTGGCTTATCTGCGGGAAGCCTGTAAGTTAAAAAAGATGATGGTAAAAGTCACCACCTTTAACTGCAAATATCTCGACTTCTGAAGGATGGATTTTTTAGCTGTCATACCATGAAATGTAGTGCTTTTAAAGTTCTATCGAATGCCCATAGTGGCTTATCTGCGGGAAGCTTGTAAGTTAAAAAAGATGATGGTAAAAGTCACCACCTTTAACTGGAAATATCTCGACTTCTGCAGGATGGATTTTTTAGCTGTCATACAATGAAATGTAGTGCTTTTAAAGTTCTATCGAATGCCCATAGTGGCTTTTCTACGGGAAGCCTGTAAGTCAATAAATATGATTGTAAAAGTCACCACCTTTAACTGCAAATATCTCGATTTCTGTAGGATGGATTTTTTTGCTGTCATACAATCAAATGTAGTGTTTTAGAAGGTCTACCCATTTCACTATACGTCCACTCTGCGGACGATCGTTTTTTGACTTGGGCGGCGCTTCATACATGCCTGCCCGTTCTCCTTTAACTAAAAGATAAAAGATTTAATAAACACCTAGAAAGTTATTATCAAAGCAAGACTGCAGGTGCGGAACTTAATTAAAAGAGTCAAACAATATTGGAACGGGGACTTACCACTTTATTTTTATTTTTGGGTAATGTTTTTTAATTCTATGATTGATTCCTTGGTTAGTTTTCCAAATTAGGTTTTGTCAGGACTTTTGGTGTTCGATCTGGTAACCCTACTCAAATGTGTCGTTTTATGGCGCTGTTACGAGCGAAGCTGTGATATTTCTTCCCGTAATGGCAGCGATGGCTGTAATTGTATTGTTGATGGTTTTCCACTCGTGATGTTATTAGTAAGAGCTATATAAATAAATGTTCAGGCAACTGGAAGACGGAGAAGAAACAAGCGTTTTCTCAGAACTGTTTACCTAGTACCTACTGGGAATACTGGGAAGAATCCGTTCGTTATAAAATAAGGGCATCTTTCCTTTGGTCGCCCTAAGTACCAATGGAGTGACCGGACGGAGGCCGATCTGCGGGGCCTACAAGCGGACAATGGGCAAGAAACTGCTATGGGCGGAAAAAAAGCGGCGATTTCTCGTATCGGAGGCCATGACTTTGGGTCTCTGCGCCAAAGGAGTAGGTAAGTAAGTACCTAATTAATATCTTTCGTCTTCAATAATATTCGGTTTTTTATCTCAGTTGGTACTACGTGACTAAAGCCGCAGGCAAGCCGCTAGCTTTTACAGACAGCTCTACCTGTTATAAATACCGAATTTTTTAATCAAAAACTTTATCCATTAGCTCTATTAAACTCGTAAAAAACTTTAGTGCCATTCATTAGGCAAATGCATTGTGCAAAGTTATATGAATAGCCAGTGCTGAAATTACGGCGGTTGATGACGACAAAAAAAGCCGTCAATACCATTGGGATCTGAACTTATTATTTGCTTCATGATGTTCTTTGTGCATGATGTAGGCTTATAAGTAAAGAGCTGGGTCCAGCTTGGGTTTCCTTTTTTTTTTTGTCATTTTACATATTTTTCACTTCTTCTTATCGTGTCGATGCCCAACTGCGTTATCTGTGGCTGCGTTTAGGTCTTCCTGTGTACAGGTGTTAGGGCACAAGTGGCACAGTAGGTGCGGCATAGATTGTGCTGGAGCTTCGCATGCTGGAGTCTCTAAACCCCCATGCACACATTTTTACCCTGCAGCGGCCAACTTGGGTGCGAAGTCGATCACGACACTGGCCACGACAGGGCATGTCCTGGAGGTAATTTTTCCTGAGGGATGATGAAACCGGGAGGTGGTTTTTGCTTTATTTTTCACTCAAAGTGGCATTTCCAAACAAACAACGAATAAAATGTGCCCTAATTCTTATTAGTGCACATTTTATTCGTTTAGAGCTTTTGCTCTCATTCAAGTGAACCTGATAGCGTGATGGACAAGACTACTTTAAATTCTCAAATTGTCCATGGACAATATCGCTTCACACTTATGAGAAACTAGTAAAACCAATTTGTAAGTTAGAACGTTGCTTAACTTAGTCAATGCATCATAAAGTTTGCTTAGTAGTAGTTTAAGAGTTTGCTTCATATTTCCACTCCGTCTACAGCGACAGTCCTGCAAGGCTTTGTGTCAGGGATGCGTGCCAGTCGGATGAAGTGTGTGGCACACCGCAAGTTTTTATAGATAGGTTTGCTTTGTCTGATGTTGTGCTAGCCCTAAAGCATCTTAAACCTAAGTACTCATACGGTCCAGATGGGATCCCCCCTTTTCTGCTAAGAGATTGTGGAAAACTATTAGCTGGACCGCTCTTGCATTTATTTAATCTATCCTTGCAATCTCACACGTACCCAGAAGAGTGGAAATTGACTCGAGTTATCCCTGTACCGAAAGGAGGAGTGAGTTCCGACGTGAGGGGTTATAGACCTATAGCCGTCTTATCATCATGCGCAAAAGTATTGGAATCAATATTGCACCGGTACATCTATAGGCAAGTGAGTAGTCAACTGTCGGATGCTCAGCATGGTTTCAGGCCTGGTCGGAGTACGGACAGCAACATGCTGTGTTTTATGACATATGCTGTCCCTGCTCTAGATTCAGGTATACAGGTAGACACGGCCTACTTTGACTTTCGCAAGGCATTCGACACGGTAGACAATGATGTTCTTTTAGGGAAGATGGCGGCAATAGGGTTCTCAGTGGATCTTTTAGAATTTTTTGCCAGTTATCTGAGGGGTCGGATGCAGTACGTGGACTATAGTGGATATCTTTCAGAGCCGTTTTATACGAATTCTGGGGTAAGCCAAGGAAGTAATTTGGGACCCCTTGAGTTTTTAATAATGATTAATGACCTTCCTAGTGTCATTAAACATGCAGTTTGCCTACTTTTTGCGGATGACTTAAAGCTGCTATTACAGATAAATGATAGCTCAGATTGTGCCCGATTACAGGAAGACATAGACCGTGTTGCTCAATGGAGTCATGATAACAAACTGTATTTCAATAATTCAAAGTGTTGTGTTATCACATATGGCCGTGCACGGAAACCTCACACTTATAACTACTCCCTTGAAGCAACCAATATTGATCGTGTGCAATCGGTTCGTGATCTAGGGATCCGCATGGACTCTGAATTAAACTTCCGAAATCACGTGGTGGATATCTGTAAGAAAGCGTTCCGGAATTTGGGCTTTATATTACGCCAGAGCAGGGACTTCAGTAATATCCACACCATCAAGGTGCTCTACAATGCTCTTGTGAGGAGCAGGCTAGAGTCCGGGGCTATGATTTGGAGTCCTCATGAGGAAAAGTACATTAGTATGGTGGAAAAAATGCAAAATAAATTTACAAGGTTTTTATATTTAAAATTATATGGAGTGTACCCCTTCTATCCATTAATGTACCCTACGCTATTTGTCTTAGGCATGGTAGGTTACAATAAATTGGAAGTGAGGCGGGAATTATTGTTAATAATGTATATTGTTCGTTTGCTGAGAGGTATGGTGCACAACCCGCGGGTGTTGATGTGTGTCGGTCTGTACGTGCCGGACAAGCATGTGGGCGCGCGGCGGCGGCCTCGGCTGCTGATGCTCCCGAGCGCAAGGACTAACCTCCTGAGCAAAGCACCACTCACGCGTGCCCTATGTGCTATCAATAGCTTATGTGCCTCGGATGATATGGATCTTTTTAATACCACATTGGCGAAATTCACAGTCACCGCTACAAGGTATTTGTGTTGTTTGTAATTTATGTTGTTTATTATCTATGTTCTATGTAATTTCATTGTCGCCTTGGTGTCCGCACTGTAAAGACAATGTAATTGTTCTCTCTATATAAATAAAAATAAATAAATAAATAAAATAAAATAAACGTGCTTAACCACGAGCTACTAACCAAAAAGTTTCTCTACCAAAAAGTTTGGAGTTTGTGTTAATTAGGTTGGTACTCGTAATTGTTTTAACTTTTAACTGTTTAGTTTTCCGTTTCCGAACTATCTGCCACCACTGTCCCAATGGGCTGCTGGTGTTTCAACAATTTGATAGCAATTCCTTTGTATTATAAAAGTAGTCTAGCTTAGGCGACTCTGCGTGAAAGCTCTATTCTTTAGCAAGTCGATTCGGAGGAGTCAAAATGTACTGTCAGCGTCACCAACTGGTAACCCCCTAATAAGCAATTTGTTCCTGCGAGCCTTACCAGTTGGTGATGCGTGACGGTTTCTATCCTTACCACCCTGATAGGGCTAGGTACTGGTAGGGCATTTTGACTCCTATGGGCCCTCCTTAAAGGTTTTGATTTTTATGTACTAATTTGTAAAGGGCATTTTGGGCATAAAACTCGTAATAGGAATTGCCATTATGCAAATACTTTTACTTTAATTTGATACATAGAAGGAATTGCATTATAACCCCCTCTGGGCTCGAATAATAACAAAAATACAATTGCATTTTTACACCGCTTACCTCTAGTTCCGCTCGAGTGAGCTGCAGCAGTCACGTCCCAGGTATCAATACAGACAGGATCGTGCGATATTTACACGGAGAATGTATTGTTTATCAAACTATTTTATCTTCTTTCCTGCATTGGATTTAGTTACATCTCGGCTTTATATTGACACTGACTTCACATGTAGCTCATTCTTCTTCTTGTGTCACTAGTTCTTTCGAACTGGTGTGGTGAAAGGCTTTGAGTGCGGACAGCAGCATCCAAGGGCGCGACTGAAAAGCCGTAATTGCTTCTTGCGCAAAACAACAGCTACCGACGAACATCCGGCGACACTTAAGCACTCTCTGGGAGAAAAAACATTCAGTACCACCTGATTTTATTACACAGGAAAAACTGTCCCCAGGAAGTGATCTGCCCTGGCCGATTTGGAAGTCTATCAACCGACTTCGGACCCAAGTCGGTCGATGCAGGGAGAGCATGTGCAAGTGGGGCTATCGCGACCCCACCCAGACCTGTTGTGACTGCGGGGTCCCTATCCAAACGATGTCCCACTTGATCGTTTGCCTTTTGTGCCCTGCCACCTGCACAAGGAAGGACCTTAAGGACGCCACGGACGCTGGAGTGATGGTGGCGGGGTTATACTCAAATTTTATTTAACTAGCTTGTACCATTGACACGCAAGAAGAAGAAGAAGTGCGATATGTCAATTCCGTGGATATGGCAGATTAAGCCATGACGGAGGCCTTCAGGTGGCCCAAAAACAGAGTTCAGCAGAGTTGGCTTCTAACTTTTTTAGTTGAGATTACGAGTTCACAGTTGACGAGTAATAGTGAGTGGAAGGAACATGTGCCGAGTCGTTGGGACTTATTCCCAACTCCCCCACTAGTGGGGAGGTTAGTGGGGTCTTTGGGAATATATCGAAAAAAGATAAAACCATGAAATGAAACTTCAAAGAAAAAAACATGACTATTCTCCAATAGGTACCAAAATTAATCTCGAGGTCCAGACATTTTTAGGTCTTCATACTTTTTAAAATGTTCTCGGAATAGGGTTGCCAACGTGACCAAGCGGCGTGCGGTGTGGCGTCAACTTTAATTTCTGGTATGACGTCACGTGTCGAGTTCCTGATGGCAAAGTTTGACAACCTTATATTTTTATTTTCCAACGCTCGAACTTGTCAAAGTGAAAATTGTAGGGGTAATGGACAAACATGTTAATTGACAAGTGAATTGACATCGAGATATTTCTGTAGCTGAGTGTAGTACCTATACTTTATAGGGCAATATTTCAATAAAACATTGTAAATGGGACGGCGCTTCAAAACGGTAGTTAACAAAGAAAACCAAAGCTTCTGACAATTCAAAGGAAGAAAGAACAATGAAATAGCTTAGTAAGGACATCTGTCGGTGCCTCAAAGAGCGGTGACTTTAGAAAGTCAGCTTTTTAGATTATTTTCGTCTTTGTTTTAATGCTGTCTGTTTTGAAGATGGTTTTACAAGGTTATTTAAATCTCTTCTGTTTAATTTTAGCTGGATTCCTATAATGTGAAATGAAAAAGTTTTTGAATTGAAAACTTCTGAGAAAAAAATCTTGGAATCGCCCCGAAAAGGTTACGTGACTGCTCACCGACACCGGGTTATATTGTTGAGTTTAGAACCGTTCAAGTTTTCACTTCTCCCGGCACTGGAGTGCCACTGTTTTTTTTTAAACGTTTCAGTTTTTCAATCAACCAAATGCTCTACTTGGTATTATTTCAAATATGAAAAAAGTAATTTGTCAATTGTATAAATTCACAAACAGCCACGGAATGCGACCCATCAAAAGCTTGAAATGAATTAAATTTTTCAAAGGTGAGGACGGAACTGAAATGAGGAATGTAATAAAATACGCCACAAAATGATACGAAATGAGACTGACATTTCAGACGCAATTCCGTAAAACCGAGCTACGATTAAGGATATACTGCATGATTGTAAAAAAAACATTTAATCCAAATATAAAGCTATAAGTATCATACTAGACGACCAACAAATATTTGTCTCGTGGTTGGGTGTTTCTATGTATAATATGTATGTAATTACAAACAAAAAGTATACATATAAGTAGTATATCAGTCATCTTTGTACCCATAACACAAGCTCTGCTTACTTTGGGGCTAGATGATGATGTGTGAAAAGTCCAGCATTATTTATTTATTTATACACTAAAATCCAAGGGGCATGCCTTATTGGCCGAGTAGTGGCTCTACTTTCAATCACGATTGTATGATTTTTAGTTTTTTTTTGAAAAATATAAGCGCATTTGAAAACAAACTCTGAGCGTTGAAAACATCGCATAAAACTAGTTATTATTTTAAGCGGGTTGTGTTTGCAACTTATAATAATGTACTTAGTGCAAACTTCTAAAGAAATTTAACGAATCCCAAAAATCGTAACTTAAAAAAAAAGCAAAAATGAATGTTTCAAACATTCTAGTTACAAACCTCAATTCAGACCATGTCTAGAAAATAAATAAAATAGCCGTTTGCGATGCAAAGTCGCGGTGCAGTCCAATCCAATTTACGTCGGATTGGGCCAGATATTACCGGCTTGCGGCGAAGTGCTTGAAAAATTCATTTTTAGACTTGCCTCTTTTTTGCATTCGACGTTCGATTGCAAATCTGAAAAAACTGGTAATATCAATTGAACTATTTGCCTGCCGATAGTATACAAACAAGCTAGATTATATTTTTATTGTGTTCATTCACAAAGGGATCTTTTAACATTAACTAAAGTAAAATTCATAGTCTCGCTTACGCACTACGTCAACTATCAAAAGTCGCAAGCACTGAGACATCATTAACTGCGTACCACGGATCGGTTGCCTCAATATTGAGATATGGATTGATATTCTGGGGTAACAGTACTAACAAACAAGACGTTTTTATTGCGCAAAAAAATGTATAAGGGCCATTTTTAATTTAAAGAATACTGACAGTTGTGTAACATACTTTAGATCTCATAAAATTCTGACCTTACCTAGTCTATACATCTTGGAAATTGCAATATTTGCAAAAGTGAACATTGACTATTTTAAAAAATTCTCGGACATTAATAATTTTAATTTAAGAAATAGAAATAAACTTTGCCTAGTACAATCAAAAACAACGCTAATGCAAGACAGTGTTTTCTGCATGGTTCCTAAAATTTACAATAAGTTACCAGAGAACATAAAAGAATTAAAATTAACAAGTTTTAAGGCACAACTTAAGGCATTGCTGGTAGAAAAATGTTACTACAGTTTATCTGAGTTTTTTATTGACGACCTATGTTAAGTATTTTGTGTGACATGATTTAATTTATATGTGTGAATAAACAGTTATTAATATTAATGTAGTTATAGACAATAATATAAATTTGCATGCCTATTTTATGGTAAGAATGTATTGGAACTCAGCTTATTATACACCAACATTGTACATACTTTCTAGCAAATAAATGATTTGAATTTGAATTTGACTTAATTATTTTATGTTGTTTGTTTTTCTTTATAATTTTTGTAATTAGCACTAGCTAATCCACACTTTTTTCTTTATGTTGGCCGAATGGGGTTGTATCTCGACTTTCAATCCGAAGGTCGTGGGTTCGAATCCCGGACGTGCATCAATGGATTTTGCGTTTCGTAAAATTTATATGCGCTTTAACACGTGCTCTAAACGGTGAAGGAAACCAGTTAGTATTCTTACAGGCGGCGATGGGCTTGCAACCTGTAACGTATGGAATACTAATTTCTGCAAGATGTGGGCATGTATCAAATATGTATTTGAACATGCCTCTGACTACCCCCATAGGCATCTTCAAAGGATCTGGAATACATAAAAGATCTGAGAGAATGTCTACCGCGCCTTGGGGATACAGTCGCGACCCTGTTTTTCTTCATAGTTTATGTTTTCTTTTTGCTTTAGTGCTTTCTTGTGTGTGTTTGTGCCAAATAAATGTTTATTTTATTCTGTTCTGTTCTATTCTATTCTATTAAAAGTACCTTGCACTATTTGAGGCGAACATTCCCACAGGTACTGAAAATATTTTTTAAAGCTGCCTGGATTCTGGATGTATTGACCGGACGCAACTCACAATACAATATGTCATGGTAGGATGGTCTAAAGTAAAATAATATTTTACAAATTTTTTATTCGTGTGAAACCCTTGAAAATTATAATTATTTTTGTCAATGCTCACGAAATATCCCCTTTTCTTCAGGAAAATTCTTATGACACTCGTTATTGATTTCCGTTTCCGCCGGAAGTCATTGTCCGTGCTTCAGAAATCTGTACAGCTTACTGGCACATCTGCTCCGTACAAGCAAGACATAGTAAAACTTTTATAGTGTTTGAACTCCGTGTTTTATAGGTGCTTGAGTTTTATTGGCGTGCTGTAGCGTCTTGCTTGTATACTGATGATTACATAAATGCCTAAATAAAAAAAGTAAGTATTGGATGTCATTTCACACATCATCACCACTCTAATGAGCTTCACACAACGCTATCTAAGCTGTGTCTAAGCCTCGCGATGTTACTACTACACCTATTTAAAGTATTATCAATTTTGGTCCGCTGGTAAGGAGTTTTTAAATACAAAGAGCCACCAAACACCTACAAACTTTCATTTAGATTATAATATTTATAATATTAAAAGAATCATCTCCGCCCGGCGTAGAAGACCTTACTAATTAGATCTGATTTATAACTCGTTGGTAAACAAATGTGCGCTTGTGGATAACTTATTACAACGTCAGTTTTACGAGGCCAGAGTGTGATGCGATGGGCGGAACTACAGGCTTACGGTCCCCGCCCGCCCAGCTTCAGCTTCCTCTACAAGTTGCAGTTATTGGGGCTAATATAGCTTTGACGCTCCTTTATGAATCACACTCGTCTTCTTGTGTTACTAGTTCCATTGAATTTGTTGATGAAAGGATTTGAAGAGCACCTCAATGATGCTCCCTTTCGTGTGAAACATAATATTCTCGAACTCGAATCAAATAGTTTATTTTCCAAAAGTAGGATACAGGTTACAATTTAAGATTCAGTGGACCCTGCACTAGGTCTCGCCTGTATTGCGGGCGTCCGACGAGCCAGGTTAATATTACATACATTTTTACTTATTCTTATTCTATGACATAGTTTCTTGATGTCCTTCCTGTTTGAGAGTAGTGAGTACCTGCGCCATGACGGAGGCCTTAATGCAGCCTAAAAACTTCGTCATCAGAATTGGAAAATAAGATGCGAACTTACTTTTTTTTAGTACTGGCCCAGATAATATAATACTAGTACTGGCAACTTCGTTCAATAATACTATCGAGGCAGCGTGACGTACAAAATGAAAGCTAATTTCTTTCCGCGTGACAAAAAAATTTCAGTTCAACCGAATTTCACATTTTGTACTACGGTACTACCTACCTACTTACCTAGTAATTAAGTCACAAATCTTCAAAACTCGATCTTATACTTATGATCATTCATCACGAAAAACGTCAAATGCTAAACAAAATAACGGCGTGAGCTGTTATTTACCGAGACGGTTTTGCTGCTAGTAGATAGATAGATAGATAATTCTTTATTGCATTACCACACAGCGAACAAGATATACAAGAAAAATACACTTAACTATAGGTAGACAACTGGCGGCCTTATCGCTAGTATTCTTGATCTAAGACTGGCATAGATATTATTTAGAAATAAGTAAGTATGCATTTTTTCACCATTTTACCGAATACATTTTATTTATAACTTTTTTCTTTGATTTCAGGTAAACATCTTCTAAATTAACTCCCATCAAGTAAATAATCGTAATGTAACAGCACAGCAACAGAAATCAGCACGGCTGGCCAGGTATGTATTAGGCCAAAATGGCAGGTCCTTAAAACTAGGTATTTGATCGAGCTAGCTAGACTCATTAATTGAAGGTTAAACAAACTTACCAAGTGAAGTTTGACCGTAATTATGCATCCTTGCATCCGAAGTGATTTATAATTTAGAATAATTCACCATGTAGTACACTTTTCAATGTACGGGGCAACGAGCACAATCTTCAGAGAATAAAAATGAAAAACAATTGACTTCATAGTGACACTTCCTGCCAGTGTCACTGGTGGCGCACTTCCTGTCGCTAGGTGGCGCGCTGCCTGCAACGAACTCTCATTCTTTTCAGAGAAATAATTTTGCAATGTTAGCCATAATGGGCAAAAAATTGCTATAAATAGCAATTGGGTAGGGTAGGGTAATTATTATAAATCACTTCGGATGCAAGGATGCATAATTACGGTCAAACTTCACTTGGTAAGTTTGTTTAACCTTCAATTATACATCCTTGCATCCTCGTGATTTATAATTTAGAATAATTCACCATGTAGGATGTTTAGAGTATATTGCAAAATTATAAATGTAACTAAGAAATAAGCTATGTTTAAATTATAAAAAAATGATAATTTAATGCTTATTTTAAAAGTAGGCAATGTTACATTAATAGTATTGATAACCAACAATCATATTAGGTAAGAGCCTGTGTCGCTTCTGCAAAGGCGGTCTCTTCACCTTGGATGACAGTGACTGATTATAAGATTTCGCAAAATGTTAACTATTAGATACTTACTAGTACCTACATTTATTGTTAGGCCAACTGGTACATATTTAGGTAAATAATGACAAACCGTTTAGTGTTGAGCTGCAAAGATAGGTGTGTGTGTGTAGAGTTAGGTATCTCTGTTCCCTTTACTCTTACTTACGGTGTATTTGGTCTATCGACTAGTGCAAATTCCAAAATAACACAGAGATAGATGTTTTAATGACGTCCCTAAGAACTTACCATTCCAAATTTAAAATGACCAACTTTTATATTTTGATGAATGTCGTCTTGTTGACAATATGATTTCTAAAAGACTTGAAAGATAATTATTATGATTAATTTTAACCATATAATTTTATACAGTGTGGTATTTAACCCCGTTAGAAAACAACCTCAATATTGAAGTAGGTATCAAATACGATATCAGATCATAGCTACGTGGTCTGATAGAGAAAATAGGCACTAGTTTTAAAAAAGCGCAATGCTAAAATAAAACTGTGTATACTTCCTAAAATCGATTTATAGTATCTACTAATATTTTTACTAAAACTGAGATAAAATTAAGATGACATCTATCGTTTCTGGTTCTAGTTCTTGTCTTGTTGAACTTGTTCGTGATAATTATGTCACCCCTTGGGGTGACTTGCGATACATATGCGATACTGATATCGCCCTCACAGGGGGTAGCTCCTTCATCGTGGATGAAATACAATCTTGTTAAGGATTTAGATAATTCGGATTGACATTCAAGAAACTGAAGTAATGGACAACGAGTTGGTTCGTCCAGGATGGTTACACCATAATAAAATTCCAGTTGCATAATCCTTAGTTGACTATTTTTAATATGTACTTAAGGCAAACGATACGAATAGATTCATGTTAATCTCCAGTGGTTAACCTATCCTGGGTGAGTGGAATGTCACGATTCTATTGACGTCTTGTTCATTTCAGTAGGTACCTTATACCTTACAAACAGGATATTTCAGATATATGGTATAAATATGCAGTATATTATTATAAAGTCTACCTTTCAAAATTCAAACCCATCGATGTGACATCTCTGTATAGGTAGGTAGTCTATCTCGATGACGGACCATCGGAAAATATTTCCGCTACTTATTATTATATTATGTTCAATCTTCGTTATTATTGTCAATATTTTTGACAATTATTATAAGTCAATATCATTTACTGTCCAGGATTGGGTTCTCAACACCACTAATAGATCATCAGTAATAATTTTCTCCAAAATATTTACAAATTCCTAACTATTGTATTGCTTTCAAGGTCCATAATATAAATGATAAAGATAAGGCTATTAGTAAAACGCATTCCTTTAAACTTTTAGTAAAAACTTAGATATTATGTTTTTTTTAGATGTCAAGAAATTCTTGGAAGACCTGGTAACATTTAAATTGAATTTTATTTAAACCAAAACAATAAAATTTGATACTGACTTAGCACACGTTTATTTTATTTACTTTGGAGTATCAACCAAGATATATAAAAAATATTCTTAAAGTATTGCTCTTCTTAGTTTTTTCATGTAACACATGACAGTGCAATGGACACAAGCTCATTGGCGGTCTTGAAACCATCTTTTTTTTTTTTTTTTTTAAATGGTGTAAGTATCTAAACAACATTTTCTTTTATTGACAATTTAAGACTATGTATATATTGAAATATACATTGTCCATAGGTAAGTACCTAACCTACCATGACCTGAACGGTATTACTGTTCCATCCAATACCACATAGTTAAATGTAAACACAACCACGAAAATAGTATCAATTAAAAATGAATTTTCCTCTGAAGAGGAAATAATCACCTATACGATTCAAGAAGATGTAAGGGCTATCACGCCTGTGTCTGGATAATTCTGGGTAGGTACAGGTACCTAGTTTCTTCAACTAGAACCGACGCTTTGTCGGGATTCAGTTTAGGTGTTTACACCAACTATGTATAAAAAATTCAGGATGAATGCTGATCTCTTCTGATTGTTATGGTTATTATTTAACCCTTTACATAGATACGCCCCCAAACGTTCAGAGATCTTTAGGACTAATATGCCCAAAACTTTCCGTTTTTCTTTGAGTCCTTCCATACAAGGAAAAAATATGAATGGGTAGGTTGTGAGCTCCTCATTCAGTATTTGATACAACCGGCTGCCTGTATAAAGGTCTGTCGAGTTGAAAGTTGTTTCGGAAGTCGAGTGTTGGTATCAGTAATAGAAGCCAATGTCAGTGGTCAATCATGACCCAACATGGGAAAGCAACGATACCCGTAATCATGTCACAGTATAACGACTACGACAGCATCGTAGTTCCTCAATGCACGACTATGATTGCATCATAGTTCCAAGGCGATAAATAGGCAATAGAAGCCAATAGTGGTGGTCAATTATGACACAATTTTGGAAAGAAACGATAACCGTAATCACGTCACAGTATAACGACTACAACTGCATCGTAGTTCCTCAATGCACGACTATGATTGCATCATAGTTCCACGGCGCTATATAGGCAATAGAAGTCAAAAGTGGTGGTCAATTATGACACAATTCGGAAAAAAAAAACAATAACCGCAATCACATCGTGACAGAATGACGTAGTCAACTGCATTGTAGTTCCTCAATGCACGACTATGATCGCATCATAGTTCCAAGGCGCTATATAGACAATAGAAGCCAATAGTGGTGGTAAATCATGACACAATTTGAAAACGAAACGATAACCGCAATCACGTGACAGTAAAACGTAGTCAACTTCATTGGTAGTTCCTCAATGCACGACTATGATCGCATCATAATTCTAAAGGCAATTATGTAGACAGCTATTTATGTAGGTAATGATGAATGATCATTATAATAATGAGGTATTTATTAAGGTTTAAATTGGTAAAAAGGATTTCTCTCCCTGTACTACAAGTATAATAATTTGTAGGCAATAAAAGCCAGCAGCAGTGTTGTAAAGAAAGAGGGGCCAATACCCAGCAGTGCGTGAAGACATTTCAGCAAGGCACATCAAATTATGATAAAAATAGAATCGTTATTACTTCACGGTAAAAGAGAAGTATTACCACTAAAATTGCAATGATAAAATGAAATAAGATTTTACTTTACTTGATAATACGCCAAGTGCACGACTATAATCACATTATAGTTCTAAGGCATTAATTTGCTAATGAAAACTAAACGGTCCTTATCATTTGTAACTCATTTCCTTAAACAGTATATACCCGAATTAGTAAGGTACTCATATGAGTTCACAGTAATTCATGAAAAATGTCCGTAATTATAAGCATTATTACTTACATCATAAGGATCTAATAAATAAAAAGGAGGATCAGTTGGCAGAGCTCAATAAGTCACCCTATAGGTACTAGGATTCAGGGATCGTGATCGCATCATGATACAACATACACATTATGAGAAAAAACATTGACAGTAATAGCGTCACAGTTCTACAAATCTATTGCGTATAAAATCGCACTATTAGTAGGCATCTAGGTAAAGTACCTAATCGAAGCAGACTATGATCACGTCATAGTTCCAAGGTCCTCAGACTACATTACAGTAAACTGTAGTTAAGATAAAAAATTCACACGTAACTCATTACGAAAACAGGTAAATCGGATGCGGTTCAAAATAAATATTACTACCAACAGCATTATAGTATCTTCTTAGAACAAGATTATGATTGCATCATCATGCATAGATCCATAGCACGTATGCCAATAAACAGTAGTTTATGATAAAAAATGGCACATTATTATGACTGGTATTCCTTTAAGAATAAAGTAAATCGCTAACCTTCACCAACAAAAGCGTAATTCGATAGAAATAAATCTTTGTGTTATTATTATAAAATTGAGGGTAGAATTTACATGTTTAATCATTTAGGTATCAGGTACGATTTAATCTTGAACATTGCCAAGGATCAGTTCACGCTATAAAAATAGTCTGAGGGTAGCTGTAAAAACAGTTGACCGAACAATTTAATAAAATTGTTTTGTTATCTCTAGTTATAGAAGACAAAATATTTGTCATGCATGTGTGGATTAATCCAATTAAAAGAAATACAGAGTATTTAAACACTTACCAGTGTCACTCCTATCCGAACTTTCACAATGTCGGTAAAACTTTTACGATTTTTTAAAAATACTTGCTTTTACACGTAATTAGCACTTACGCACTTATAATAAAGCCTTTAACAACGTGGAACAATATCAGATTTAAAAACTTATTATTTGAATTACTTATTTAAATAAATAGGTGCTGCGATGCCCGCACACAAAAAGTGAATGAGAGTTCGTTGCAGGCAGCGCGCCACCTAGCGACAGGAAGTGCTCCACCAGTGACACTGGCAGGAAGTGTCACTATGAAGTCAATTGTTTTTCATTTTTATTCTCTGAAGATTGTGCTCGTTGCCCCGTACATTGAAAAGTGTACTACATGGTGAATTATTCTAAATTATAAATCACGAGGATGCAAGGATGTATAATGGAAGGTTAACTGCCCTCCGCGGTGTACCAGCAGTCTCTTGGAAATATTGAATAGCCTTCTATCAACCGTCATCTCACCACTCAAACATGTCATCTTTCACACAATCGATCCATGTCTCCTTTGGAGTAAGCTGAATTTACCACAGAATTCCATAGTTCCTAGAATTTACTCGACAAATGACTCTTATAGTCTTTTTCACGCCGGAACGTATGCAAGACACATTGAACTTGTTTCGTTTCACGTTGTGTGGCTCACAACAATTTTGAAACAAAAAAGTCAAGAAAAAAAATTAAACGATAAAACATACAAAAAAAAATGTTTTTGTCTATTTCCTGTTTAATTATTTCATAAATTATCATAAACGAGCCATAAAATATAAATAAATAAACAATAAACATTTTCTAAAAAACTCCGCCAATTAACAGTACTGAGTAAAATGGAACGTAATCTTTTAGAGAGTGCAAAAATGAAAATCGAAACCATCGATGAATCGATAAGTAAAAAAATAATCGTTGGTTTAGTAATTTTGTCTATGAATTAACCTTGTAATCGATTGAGATGAATTGATAGTAGTGAAACAAAAATCGATTTTGATAATCTCGATCAAACTTTAGGACATTACTATTAGACTGATTTTGACATTATCTCGAAGTGTCTTGCATACGTTCCGGCGTGAAAAAGACTATAGTTCTTTAAAAGCATAAGCAAACTAAATATGAGTATTACAATTGTATGCAAACAATAATAGAACTTGTAAGTCAAGTGTGACAGTTTAATTTCAGTTGGCAAAATTACTAAAGACACCAAACACTCAAGCCCAACATCCAAAGCTATTTTAGATCTAAATTCACTGTGATAAAGTTAACTTTACCGTAACATAATTTGAGTGACGGCTTCTGAACTCTGCCGGAACTAGTGACGTGAATTCCAGGCGAATACCAACCTTGCTTTACTGAAGTAAATTAATTAACTTTACGAAATTACTGAAAGGGTTAGCATTAGTTACAAACGTTTCAAACTCAACTACTAAGACAAGCCATGTCAAATGTCAGATTGTGTTGAACGTTACGTCATTAGGAACCCAATTAAAAAGCTTCATCTCTTCTCTTCGAATACTTCTGCTGACTTCTGTCTCACAACTGTCAAAAACATTGTTTAAAGCATAACTGACAGTTGAAATCAGAATTGTATCGGAACAATTAACGTGAAAGATTCATATAATATGTATTGAATTCCTCTTCCTTCACCCCACTAATCTGACAGAATAGTCAGTATGTTTCAGTCAAAAATAATAATATTCAGGACCACTGGCATCACTAACAATAGTCTCAAAAGCAAAGTGATTACACTCATATCGCTTCCTATGGCGATCAATACCGTGAAGTCACCATAAAGCATTGGTAGCGCACGTGGTCGTGCTTGCTTAGTCGTTCTTGATAGATCGTCGAAGTTAAGCAACGTTCGAAACGGTCTGTAAGTGGATGGGTGACCGCCAGTGGCATTTTCATCTGAGCGCTTCCGTGCTTCGGAGAGCACGTTAAATTGTCGGTCCCGGCTATTTAAGTCGTTAAGCCATGACGGAGGCCTTAAGGCGGCCTAAAAACTCCGTCACCAAAGTTGGCCACTGACTCATACGAACTTACTTTTACCATAAAGCATTTATTCTGTATGACACTTACGATCATTTAGAACAGTCTTCTAATTAGATGATTCTGCTCCTGTTAACTCGTGACCACCGTGAAGAACCGGAGCAAAAAACACATTTGTAGCCTAGCTTTCTAAAGTGGCCCTTACCTTTCCTTGTAAGCAGTTTACATTAGCAAAACTAGAAACTCAGGAGCAAGTACCAGTGCTAGCTCTCAGGTGTATACTTTAAGATGTGGCCGGACAGAAATAGAACGTTTGCAGCGGAATTGGGTCAGCTTTACAATGGTCAGCGCATTCTGCAGTGCCTCTGATTGCCTCAAAAGAGCAGGGGTTTCAATTTGCTGAGGCGAATCAAGGAAGTCAATGTAAGTTTCTATAGAATTTGATTTAAGGAGTTAAATAGGATTTCGGAAAATAGGTAATGTGTCTGTAGTATGTGTTGATATAATAATAAACCATTTAGTAGGTACTCCTCACATAGAAGGATAATATTTTTTAGGTTCTTGATAAATCTGGTTTCGGACGTTACGTTGAAGTGCTGGCTCGATCAATCATTCTAAAAATCCAGTCACCAGAACTATTCTAGGCACTAACTCATATGAACTTACCCCTCTAACCTACGCCTCATCTGTTTCTATAGAGATTCATATTTCAAACCTATTAAGATCCTATTAGGGCGACACAACCGCTATATTATTATCATGGTCTAAGAAAACAGTAGATACTTACGGTAAAGTGGTAGGAATAAGAGCATGCAGTGAAATAAAGTGCAGCAAATGCCCTTGTTAGTGTAATGGCGCATAGTGCCTTATATGTGGGTTATTTTTCAATCGTTCTCATTAGTTCCAGATGATATTTCTATTTCACGTGTATTAAGTCAAAAAATATCTAATTAGTAGACCAGTTTGATCACTTAAATTGTCTTTAAAACTAGGTGGTTCTACTTCTGTTGCTTCTCGGTCGTTACCGTGAAGAACCGGATAACAAACACGGTGTTTTTTTATATGTATTTTGTCTCATAAACATTTTTATTTCTTGCAGAGATGAACAAAGTAACAAAACTATACTCCTACTTTCTCATACACCGTAATTTGTGAACAACAATTGTAATTCCAGATTCCGGTTTCCTTCATAAGTTAGTACACCGTTACTAAGTAATCTAATATTCTCTAGTCTACAAACTATGGAAACAGGTATTGTACATTACACTATTTTTATGTCCTACCCTTGCCATCGGTGTATTCTCTGGACAGATACAAAAGGCGGTGCTCAGTCTGCGATAAATCTTCGTTTTACTCACAATTATTCAGCTCTCCAGTGTCCAGCTTATTGTCTTTGCGAAGCTCCCTCGTTATTCCAGTTTCACTGTTTTGTGATATACATTTAAATTTTATGATTTTGTTTTAATTTCTATCATGTTTTTTTGGCAAAACACCTTAGGTAAGACCTACACTTATTTAAAAGTCATATATTTGAAAGGTTTAATTGTCTTTGCGAAGCTCCCTCGTTATTCCTGTTTCACTGTTTTGTGATATACATTTAAATTTTATGATTTTGTTATAATTTCTATCATGTTTTTTTGGCAAAACACCTTAGGTAAGACCTACACTTATTTAAAAGTCATATATTTGAAAGGTTTAATGTGAATTCACGCTGCACCAAAAATGGAAATGTTAGATAGGTACTTACTTAGCAATGAAAATGTCTAAAAGGAAATAGCCATTTCTCATTCATTACAAATTGAATATTCTTTATCATTCCCTTTTGAGTCCAGTACAAAGCGAGGAGCGTCTAATGGGGCCGAGCTATTGCTGCGAGGCATACTGACTGTATTGTGTTATGTCTGTCTATACCGGCAATGTATGCATTATCGTGTGTAAAATTCGCCCCGGGTGAACATGTGCTGCTCATTTTGTACGGCATTGTGCTAACGCTTAAAGGAACAGTTACTTCCCATTGTTGTATTTTGTTCAAGTTTTCTCTACAAAGATTTAAAGTACAGATTCTACATAAAACCCGTTCTGCTTTGTTTATTGATTGCATGTTTTTTTTTTTTTTTTTTTACCATCCGTGTTCATATCAAAAGCATACCAATACATTATTCTGGTTTAATTTACAAAGTGCCTCATCGATTCCACTCACACTGAACATTGCTGAACAAATTAATTAACAGAGGACCGACGCGCGGTCCCTGCGACAGTCCCAACCATAAAACCACCACAAACTATTCATATAATTGATTCGTCCAATAAAACCATCTAGGATTCAACCGCAGTCTGTTAATTTCCATTCGCAAATAGAACTAAAAGCTGGCATTAGTATTTGTAAGCGATTCGGGTGGAGTTCTCATTCAAAAGCTATTTAGGAATCCGTTTGATTGCTACATTTGGTATTAACTCTGATTTCAACGTTCAATTGAACGGAATGGGGTAAATATTTTGACTGTGTTTCAATCATGCCTTTAGTTCGATTTGAATGCGACTATTGAATTCAAAAAATATGTATGAATTGTAAATTTATTTCCAAAAAAGAAATGCAAATTCTTTGATCTGACATGGTCCAAGTATCCTAGAAAGCTCTTTTATATCAAAGGCTGTAACTACACTTGTGACCACGCTCAACCATGCAAAGCCACAGGATCCACATCCCTTTGACATCGGTATAACGAAAATGTAGTGAAAACTCTTTTATATATTTTATCATTCGACACAAAGGTGTGCCGGGTCTAAATTAAACAAGTTTTGTCAGCTCAACACAAAGCTCTCTGCTAAATGAATATAAACTTTAGCTAAACGTGTTAAAATTCAATTTTATACGCGCCAGGCATGCCGAACGCCGTTTTATTGGCGACCAAGTTTGTCAATATCAATATTTTGTCTGAATACTCCATGCACGGTCAGTTTCAATAATGCTTCTGTATATTTTTAATGACAACGCTTTATAACATTGCAATTTGCAATATTGTAAATGAAATTGTTTACAAAGCAAAGAGCAACCGTGTTTTTATTGATATGAAAATAACCCAAATATTTGCGGCTCTGAACATTGTAAGTAGCATATTTTGGCTTTTGTGTATTCAGTACGAAAAGCTCGGTGCTTTGGTACAAATGACCTCTTCTTCCAGAGACTATCTTACAATTAAGAAGAAAAACGCTAAGTACGAATCCTCATCACATTACCTATTCATCACTACAGGTCGTAACTAGGTAACTAATAATTGCTACAAACTTAGTTCGTTCGACTTGTGAATATTTTATAAGGGAAAAAGTAATTTAGTTGAAGTTATAGCTTGTGGCTTCAGGAATTACGGTAAAAAACTCGCTTATTTATGTATGCTTTGAACTGCTGGGTCAGGGAAATGCGATAGTATGGGCCTAGTTTTATATGCTCCACAAAAAGAAAAGTCTATTGTGGACATGCACTCGTTTCTTTTGTTCAACATGTTTATTCAGTTATAGCTCGATCTAGCAGAAATAAAATGACGGCATATCCTGTATGAACAGCTTAAACAGGTGTAGTTTTATCTTCAAGATTATGATCTTTATTGAAAGGAATAACGAAGGAAAGCTCAACAAATATGTGTTTTAATAGCATTGATATTAAAAAATAATTCTGAGTTCCACGTCTTTCAGAGTTTTTGGTATTCCCTTTCTTGAAAACATTAAGCTGTCTTTAAATCAAAGTTGAAAAACTATAAAAGAGAGCAAAATAAAAATAACTTGCAAACGTTCTCGTCTATTTCATCGACAAACTTGATTTCACGGGCAATTTGCAAGCATTTTTCAAGTTCCATTACACAACTTTCTAGACGTTGCTAAATTCAATCATTCATTCATTTCGAGTCAACAAATTCAATCGATACGAGGTGAATTTTGCGAGTTGAATGTTTGTATGATGTATGTATAACACCTAAAATAATGCAAGGCGAAAACGTTTTTGTGCCCTAGTTCTTCACGGTATTGGTGGCGAAGGAATTAGTAGTAAGCTCGTATGAGTTAGAGGCCAACTCTAGTGGTGGAGTTTTTAGGCCGCCTTAATTCATCTGTCGTGGCTTAACCGAAGTAGAATCACCTTGCTCTTAAGACTATTTAGAGTGCTAGCTGCAGTGCTACTGAATACATGCTTCAGACTGAGCTCTCATTGAGGTAACTCGTCTTCTAAGCAGTATTAATGAAGGTAATGAAATAATCAATTAAGTAAGTTCGTATGAGTCAGTTGCCAACTCTGGTGAGTCCGGAGTTTTTAGGCCGCCTTAATTCATCTGTCGTGGCTTAACCGAAGTAGAAACACCTTGCTCTTAAGACTATTTAGAGTGCTAGCTGCAGTGCTACTGAATAAATGCCTCAGACTTAGTTTTCATTGAGGTAACTCCTCTTCTAAGCAGTATTAATGAAGGTAATGAAATAATCAATTAAGTAAGTTCGTATGAGTCAGTTGCAACTCTGGTGAGTCCGGAGTTTTTAGGCCGCCTTAATTCATCTGTCGTGGCTTAACCGAAGTAGAATCACCTTGCTCTTAAGACTATTTAGAGTGCTAGCTGCAGTGCTACTGAATGCCTCAGACTTAGTTTTCATTGAGGTAACTCCTCTTCTAAGCAGTATTAATGAAGGTAATGAAATAATCAATTAAGTTCGTATGAGTCAGTTGCCAACTCTGGTGAGTCCGGAGTTTTTAGGCCGCCTTAATCAAGTGTAATACTTACGGCAGTCGTCTAGCGTAGATCGACTCTCACATTCTTCAAAACCCTTACCATCTCCTGTATTTACTCAAAGCTTTATGTTAGGTAAAGTAAAATTTTGTCTTTGTGGTACGTTTTCATGAATTCACTAAATGCCAACCTTTTTCTAGAGGAATGTCGAAGGAATGACTAGAAAGTGGAATAACATTTTGCGGTTCCACTCGAGTTCATTCATAGAATTGTTTGTTTGTTTTGAAGAAATTGTAGTTTTCTTCTCAACAATGTCACAATCACAACATCAGAACATACAAAGTCAAAAAGCATTTATTCAGTAGGACCGCTGGGATCACTTAAGGTGCATTTACACGGTGCGATACGATTTAGCATCGCACGTCAATTTTCCCGTGTGAACGCTCATCGTATGCGATTTTACTAAGACAAATCGCATACGATGAGCGTTCACACGGGAAAAATGGGCGTGCGATGCTAAATCGTATCGCACCGTGTAAATGCACCTTTAGAATAGTCTTAAAACGATTTTTTTTCCTGTTCTTTCGCAACCAATACCGTGAAGAAACAGGGCAGCAAACACGGTTTGGGGCATTTTTTAAGGTGATCCATCTTAAAACTAAATAGTCAAGCGCCAGTGGGAAGCCAGTCAAACAAAATTGAGGCTACTATTACTTTGGTTTAAAATATTCTGAGAACTCCTTTAAAGGAGGGAAACAATACATTTCGCAACCAGCCAGCATTCCGTACGTGACATGTAACAAGCAATTTAAATGAACCTGTTTTAAAGTTTTTCAACTCTGTCCACGGTATCGAGTCAATGCATCGTGAGATCACGTGACCACGCATAATAATTCACGAGCGTTTCATTCCTCAGCGGTTTTTCATATATGCTTTATGGGCCTAAAGTTCCGCGGCAAGGTAAATCCTTTTTATGGACTATAGCAGTTTTTTGTTGAAACACGCATAAAACTGTAGTAAAACTAATAAACACACATGTAAATAAAAATGAATGACGGAAACTGATTATGGGCTTAAATTATTGCCTTTTACTTTGTAAACGTACTGACGGCCGTTGGGGCAGAAAAGTTCTCGAGTGGTGGCCACGCACCGGAAATCGCAGCAGAGGACGGCCCCCCACTAGATGGAAAGACGATCTGGTAAAGGTTGCTGGGAGCCGTCTGCACAGGGTGCAGGCTGCACAAGATCTATCACTGTGGAAATCGATGGGGGAGGCCTATGTTCAGCCGTGGACGCTAGATGACTGAGATGATGATGATGACTTTGTTAAATTGTTTGTGATCAAGACACTCTGATTCTACTGAACCGATTCTTTTTCTACAAATGTTCAGTATCCTAAGTTCGTATAAGTCAGTGTCCAACTCTGGTGACGGAGTTTGTAGGCCGTCTTATGGCCTCCGTCATGACTTAACGACTTAAATAACCAGGACCAACAATTAAATGTGCCCCCCGAAGCACGGAAGCACTTCAGTATCCTGAAGAGGACGTACATTCTGATACCACGTATGCAAAGTCGCCGGTACCAATCAAAGCTTTAGACTCAAACCCGGTAAAAGATATTCTCTATATGGCTTATTCCCAGAGGTCCACGACTAGAGAACGTCTTTTCTAGACAACTTAGAGAATGTCTTTTCTTGTCACTCTCAGTGCCTTATGTCAAAATCGGGATGGTAGTTTAGATAGCTGCCGTTTAGTGTCAGGTCAGACCTAGCGTATTTTGATATAGAAACGCTTGATAGAATGCACTACGCGCGTCAGCTCGCGACCGCCCGAGACTGCTGGAGCCGGCGCGACACCTCGTTAGTAATCTATATCTTGTAACATTGTTCATAAGGTCTATAATGTCTTGTTACGTCTCATCGCGACGTGTCGCTGCCAATTCATTCTGCATTGAGCCATTGGCGATATGAAGCCTAAAAATTCCACTAATTATTCACCACAGTCATTATTTTATCAACGGTCAATACATAATCCCGAGTTGATCCCGAGTCAAAGTACTTCTCAACAAATCAGTACTTCCACATCTTCCCTAATAGATTCGCTACTAAAACATTAACAGATGGGTAAACAAGGATAATTCAGTGAAAGTGGAAAGTATCAGGTATTTTCCCCAAAGACCGCGCAAACTCAAATTACTTGGAAGCCACGCAACGAAACAAAGTAAAACAATTTTTGAACAAGAACACCTGTAATTGTATATTCTGCTCTGTAACCCCAAGTTCACACTAACGAACAAAACCTGTGAACTTCAAAACACAGTTATACATACGTCATATCTGCCGGATACATTTATGTCAAGTTTTCACAAACAAATTGCCACATCATTTTACTAAAACTAGGTAAAAGTTAGGGTCAGCAGTGATCGTTCTATGAGCAGTGTACACAAGTTGTAAGAACATCATGGTACATCAGCCGTTTACTAACAAAAATATTTTGGAAATTAGGTACGTACTGATTTGTCGGAAATTCATGATTCTCGAATGCGGGTTTTAGTAGAGTGCTTTCCTTCAAAATTCTCAATGGTGAACAGGCGTTTATGTGATTGTAAAGGGTGTTACATAATGAAGGAGAGTAACGCCAGTAAACTTTACTTACGAAGCTTGGTTTACGTAATGCAGATTGAGAGCTTTTGATGTGGGATAGGCAAGAATGGAATCCCACTCATAGAAAATACTTTTTGGTACACCACATGGACATAAACTACTTATAAGCTTAGTGACAATTAAAGCTCATCGCACTATCCATCGGCGTGAACGCGCCGAACTGTCAATTCAATAGAGGAAATAATAGATTTAGCATGCTACCTCTTATATTTATGGAGGAAATGCTGCGTAGGGAGCCGCATTTTCTGACGCCATCGGTATTTTTCCTATAGAAAAATGTGATGTGTGTGCGCGTACGGCCCGGACATATGTGCGATAAGCTGAAATCATTCTGCTGAACGATGCTTAATAAGTTCGCCTAAGCCTTAGTAACGGTTTTCGTTCGCCTGAAGGTCTGTAGCAGGAAACTCGCTAGTGTATAGCATGCCGAATGCCCTCCTAACTCTAATGGCAGTTCGTTGTTTACATCATGACAGAGGGTCCCAGTTAAATATTTTATAATATTAGCTTAATGTTGCCCAACAGCTATTTAAGTGGAGCTCTGCGTTTCTCATTTTCATATAAAATTGATGGTCGGCTTAGGTAAGATTTGGGGTCTTTGTTTCTTTGAATACTGAGAAAATGTTTCCAACGTCTGCCTTTCACAGCTTTCCCCGTATTTCTTTTGATAAAAAGTAACCTAGACACATGTTCAAATGTATTTATTTTTGAATAGATTACCTGAGATTCCCGGATTATCAAAAAAACGCGGCTATACATTTTGTGGTCAGCATTTATTCATTACGTTGTGTGACAAAGGAACATTTCATTCTGTATCTAAAGTGGGTATAGTTCGTAGTTCCTTCATTCACATGGTCCAACACATGGACTAGCTTAAATGCCAGACCACGATGAACACCGTTGATAAAGGTGATCAAAGATCAACACCTATTTAAATTTTCATACAAATCGATCGAGAGTCAAACAAAATCACACGTTCACAGTTCTATTGAGGGTAGGGTTGTCGTGTAAAAAATAAAGTCATATTTTAAGGGTGTCGGCATTAGGGGAGCATGGGGAAATCACGTTCAAGGGATTACTGTCCCTTACAGATTTGTATTTTGTCAGGTAAAGGTACCGTATGCTAAGGGTTTAAGGAAGTTTCATATTGGAATATTTTGAGGGAAAATACCCAAACTGTGCTTAGTAATGCTTTTTTCTGTGTACTGTATATTTTGTAAAGATGCCATTTCTATCGACGCCATCTTGTATAAATAATTAGATACATGCATAGCTTTGTTTTGATTTGACACATTGCGAGGCGATGTGAGGACCGTTGGAGTAGGGCCTTAACCGAGTGGTGGCCAAGAGAAGGCTATCGTAACGTGGCGGCGGCGAGATGGGCAGATGACATAACCAAGGCCATGGATGGATGGGATTGGCGCGAGATCGTGTTGGATGTCACAAGCAAAGGGATGCCTATGCCCAGCAGTGGGCTGATGATGATGATGATTGGTTTTGTTCGTCCAGTGAAGTCTCATTCTCTGATTATCGAAATTTACTTGGATGGTTTTTATTCGGATTGTTCGATACACGAACACCTTAGCAAGCAGATATGACTAAGTAGGTCGCACGAGGTGCATCGCGTGGTTTACCTAGTCAGTGCAGTTTCGCACAGCTATCGGTTCGCACTCATTAGCAGCATAAATCATCATTATCATTAGCGTAACGTAGAGTTCTTAAATATAGCAAGTTTATCTAGTCTAGAAGTTCGTATCAATTCAGCATCCATCCCACTTTAACCGCGTACGGTTCCGTACACGGATGTTCAGTGTGTTACTAAATTAGATTCGTACTTTCTTTTAAATTTTTGGGAATTGGGATTCAGTATCTGTAGGTATAGGGGACCTTTACAATTTCATCGGTTCGTTGCTTCTGGTGGCCGTCCAACATGTATTTTCCAATTTATTTGCAGTAACAAACTACTGGGATACTTAGGTGTTCACCGAAACAAATTGCAGTGTTCGACGAGGTGTTGAAAGTTAAAAATGTGTTGTGCAAACTCGAAATTCAATTTACAAGTTTAAAACACTGTTGTCTAGGGTTTGGGGGTTTGGCTATGTTAGAAAACTATAGTCAGCTCAGTCAGAACACCGTTTGCCACCTTTCATATCATCATCATTTCCCTTCCCTTATCCCACTTTCATGTGGGGTCGGCACAACAGGTTTTCCTCTTCCACTCCGCTCTATTAGCCGTCATCTCAACACTCACTCCTTTCTTACCCATATCATCCTTCACACAGTCCATCCATATGAAAGGTTTGCCACCTTTCATATATCTGCGAAAATATAATGATCACGAAAATATAGACCGGCCCCTTGATTACGGATCTCGCGACAGGCGTAATCTCGCAATTACTGCTGTCAAACTTGTGTTAAACAGACGTAGTTATGCGTAAAGTACCTATGAATCAAATATTTGCTAACGAACTACTATACGTAGTATTAAGTCAGTAAAAAGGTTATGCTTATGCATAAATGCATAATAGCTGAATCCAAAAATGATCCAAATATAGCTCTAGATTATCCTTCTGATACGGACCGCTATATTGTTTGACCGCTGCATTTAAAATAACAAAAATTGCACACAAATATCCCAGAATTCTGCAGCCCTAATATTCATGCTGCATTATACCAGGCTCTCATAAACTTAACAAAATAACTGAGCCCAGTTTAAACCCTGCGCTCTTTTGTTAACAAATTGCAATAGTTTTTGTATACAGCTGCAAAATATTTTCTTAATCCGGTACGGCGTTGATTTTAATGAAAGAAAGGCTTAGCATTTTACCAGAAATTACACGAAAACTATATCTAACCTCAGCATCACGGGAAGCTATTGTGCCTGGGCCAATGTATGATCAAAGTAGTTTCTACCATGTAGTATACGTATTTCAATCGAAGATATACGCGCTAGAAAGTTCCAGAGTATTTCAAATAGAAATTGAAATAAACATCGGAATAGGTCGCAAACATTATGAAACTACGAAGGATGCGCCGACGGAAATAGCGGAGCGTCCTCCTGCTGAAGTTGTATCGAATGTGCCACAGTTTGATAACAGTAGTACTCTCAGCAGCTCACAGGATATGAAGAAGCCTATTTAGGCTACTCCAGTACTTGAAGCCATAAAGGCCGCTGAAGACAGGCAGAATTGGAAAAGCATGATGCTTCGAAAAATCTAGACACGACCTTTAGTAATGAAGTCGACTAAGAAGAGAAGAGACTCTTATGTAGAGGACCTACGAGTATCACTGTGGTGCAATAGATTAAGACCAACCAGTGAAAATTTGATTTATACATCAAACACCATCATGATCTGTAGCCTACCACTACTGCTGCAGCTGCTGTCATACATACAGAAAGTCACACATCTACAGATTTCTATTTAATACGATCATGGCACACGTCTTTCGACTCCTTCAATCATAAAATACTTAAAAGCTTATAGATTTATAATATGAACGGCTTATAAGAATCTTGTGAATTTTGTAAAATGTTACAAATAGAATGCTTCGGAAGAGATTTTTGAAGTCTAAATAAGCGAATTATGAGCTGACAAATTCGGGTTCTCAAGAGGTAGGCTCTACGCTCTACCACAAGACTCTTATAGCACCTTAAAGTGGCCGAGTGGGACTTGACCCAATGACCTTCCCCTATACGGGAACTTTCTGCTATCAGTCTTAAAGTTAGAAGTAGCCGCATGATTATTACTTGCCTCTATCTCTTAGGCTGACGGCCGTTGGGGCAGAAAAGTTCTCGAGTGGAGGCCACGCACCGGAAATCGCAGCAGAGAACGGCCCCCCACGAGATGGAGAGACGATTTTGTAAGGGTTGCTGGGAGCCGTTGGGTGCAGGCTGCACAAGATCGATCGCTGTGGAAATCGATGGGGGAGGCCTATGTTCAGCAGTGGGCGCTAGATGGCTGAGATGATGATAATGATGATCTCTTAGATGATGATAATGATGATCTTTCTTGAAGATCATTTCAAATGTCCAAAATAGCTAACAAAGTCTTGAGATTTACAGTCGCTAACTAAAATTAATGTTCTGAGAGTGAAACGCTATTAACCTAACTTAATCCTAATCCATGGATAGTTAAATGTTGTCCAACAAACTGCTAAATAATCTATGGCCAGTTGGAGTTAAAATTGAGTGCGATCCAGTAAAGTTGCTCAGTAATTGGACGTTGCTATAACAATTGATTGCAATTGTTGCAAGATTCACCTCATTGGAGGGTAGACGAGTTCAATCACCTTCATACTATCTCAATGGAAAATACAACTCTAGTTACTGCAGAATAGAAATCATATTTTATTTACTTATTAAGACTAAGAGTTTATGATATCGCGAATCATATCAATTGTTTGTATAACAATGAAAAATAACGGTTCCTCTCAGCATTTTTTATTAAAAACATTCAACAACATTAAAAAAACATTGTGTCTTTCCTGTGAAGTGGAGGATGGTGTAGATGCAGCAAGCATATTCCATCTCAATAATGTCTCAGGCACTATAGCGTCTCGTCTATAGTCCTTTTCACGTAGGAACGGTTCCGTGACAAGGCGCTTTTTTGTTAATATCTGGAATAATTAAAAAGGAAATAGACAAAATCCTTTTTTATTTAAGTTGTATCTTTTAGTATTATCACTAGATTTCATTTATTTCAAAATTTTTCATTGTTGTACAGCGTAAAACGTAAAAGTTATATGTGTCAGGGATACGTTCCTACGTGAAAAATACTGTAGTATTGACATTGTCAAATAACGTATGTAGAAGACTAGAAATAAGATAGAAAGGCCTAATTTTTTTGGATCATGGCATTCTATATGCTTGATGAAGAATGTACGGATGATACCAAATTCTCAATAACTGAATGTAGTCTGTGTGGTATGTCCTCGATCCAAAGCCTAGGTCTACTATATGTTAATGGAGTAGACGCAGTCCCATACGTTACTCGGTTCCAATCATACCAAATGGACCATTCCGGGGATTGCGGTGCTCTAAAATGATTGTTCATCGATAAAATACTATGAAATATTGTTCAGCTTACGAGTGACGTTCGTTTAATGGTATTGCTGTTGGAATGACAACCACTAGTACACAAATGAATACACATGCGCATATTATTATGTACTTGGATGGATAAGTGTTTCATCATTCATGCCATTCATTTTCTTAAATAAATAATGCTGGACTTTTCACACAGCATCATCTAGCCCTAAAGTAAGCAGAGCTTGTGTTATGGGTACTAAGATGACTGATATACTACTTATATACTTTTTGTTTGTAAATACATACTTATTATACATAGAAACACCTAGACCCGAGACAAATATTTGTAGATCATACAAACATTGGTCCCGCCGCGGGGATTGAACCCGCAACCTTTTGCGTCGCAGGCGGGCCTTCGCCCACTGCGCTACAGAGGTCGTCTTGCCCCATCTGCGTCTATTTTTCACCTCTCTCATTCTGATTTTCTAAATAAGACCTCGATCGCATAACAGGGGGTTGCTTGGCTACAATTACCGTAATTTTCACCAATCTCTTGATTTTTTTTAATTCAATTATCTATCTATTCAGCCCGGTTGCACCCACTGTACAGGCCTCCTCTCTATAACGTCACTCTTTTCGGGCCTGTGCAGTCCTTTCCCATTTAATTATATAAATAAACATTTCTATATGTAGTACCTCAACTAGTGCTAATATGTTTTCTGTAGTTCGTCTGTATTGCGGGACCGTTGTCTAATGCAATAGCCGTGTACTAATTGCAAGTCTCGAAGTCAAATGTGCTAATTGAACGCGAAGGTAGGAAGGTACAAGCTATAAGTGTATTCTCTGCATTCAGTCTCTATTTTTACTCGAAAGAGGTTAATATTTTTCATGTTTGAATAAAATGTTTACAGTAAAAACGCTCAAACTACTCACCATAACCACCCTACATCTTTGTAGAGTAAAATGTCAATTGAATTATAGGCAGCGTCCCGTTGAGTGTAGGCACAGGCCTGACGCTGTATCCATACTAATATTATAAATGTGAAAGTAACGCGGTCTGTCTGTCTATCTGTATGTCTGTTACCTTTTCGCGCCCAAACCACTGAACAGATTAGCCTGAAAATTGTCACGGATAAAGGTTCCCAGGGAACCACATACTTAGGCCTGTGCTTAAGCTACATTTTATCCCGAAAAAAAAATCCCGAGGGATCGCGGGTTACACCGTGGGAGAGCTGCAGCTAGTAAATCATATGGTTTGATGTAAGGACCTATATTTTGTGAGCCTATACCCGCGGTAGCTTACAACTAGCACCAGGCAATGCAAATACTTTGACGAGCAGCATTAATATGGTACGGGGAGCTTTATCGTCTGGGTTCTGAAACCTTAAAACGATGAATGAAATAAATAGTAGATGCGCATAATGCATTCAACTTACTGGAGTTTATGGTGTATAAAATTGTAAATAAACGAATGAATGCATGTATTCAACGTGTAACGTTTAATGATAATTATATCAAAATACAAAACATTCACCCGTCTGGATTTCTCGTTACTTATTTTGCGAATTATGTTTGTGTGTGATGTTTGACGCCCTCTGTGACGTGGTTGGTGAAACCTTGCTTAAGACGCAAGATCACAGCAAGAGGTGCGAGTTTGAATATATCGAATTGTACACTTTTTATACAAAAAATTCAGTACTATTTACCTGTGGTATTACTTACATTTCCATCCGATAGTGTGCTCTCCCCACTCTCTACATTCTTTTCAGTACATAAGAATGGAAAAGACCTACACAACGAGCCATTCGTGAGGCAGTTCTATAATTTTAAGTTACGTCTGTGATATGACCGTCATCGTCCTTAAGGGAGCGAAGCGAACATCTAAGTTGGTAACAAACTTACCAAGAGAAACGTATGAGGAAACTTTCCAATGAAAATATGACGGGATTACGTACGTGCTCAACCGGGGTAATTGAATGAACACTTTTGTTTTGAAAACAATAGTAGGTAATTGTTTTGAAACAATAATTTGAGGAATTTGAATTGAGCGAAGCGAGCATCTCAATCAATGGAATTTTGTTAATATTGATGATTGTTTTTGATGATTTCATCTTATATTTTTCGGTTTAAAAAAAAAATATGTCCGTACTCAGAGACGCTAAAGGCTTATTTTATAAGATAAGATAAGATAATTTATTTGCCAGAACATATGTGTAACAACAGTAAGATCTTAACATAGGGTATTCTTCCAATTATGTTCTACCTCACTAGTCAGGCATGCAAATATTAGGTACTAAAATGGATACATTATTAAGAAAATCTATTATAATCACAAAATTGATGTCACAGTCATTAATACAATTTATAAATACTTGAATAATAAAAGCTTTCTATATAATTAGTTCTATTATTAAAATTGCCTGTCTCTGTAAGAAAAGTATTGATCAAGGGAATAGTAGCACCTATCCATCAGCCATTTCTTTAATTTAATATTAAATAAACCTCCAGTCAAATTTTTGAGGTCAACTGGCAGGTTATTAAATATTTTAATTGACATAAAAAAAGGCCTGGTTTTGTGTCATCGTCAAATTATATTTGGGGATGTGCAGTCTGCTATCAGAAACATTTCTCAATCTTCTTGATCGAAGTTCTCCCTTCTTCCTAAATAGCTCTGGGTGTTGTTTTACGAATTCAGCTGCTTACGGACATAAGATTCGACTCACGACCTTCGAAAGTCGATATATCGCACTCGGTCATTAGCTCCCATCAACTTATGTGCGTCAACTCGATATAATATCGATTATAATCAAGTGGGCGATCATTGACCGAGTAACCCTATCTCGTTCACATGCATCACTGGTTTGACGTAAACCACGAGAATAGACCCTCGGGATGTTCTCTCTGTGTCACTGGTTCTTTGTAAGTCATCTTGCTTCGAACCACTCGTTAGGTTTTTTTAATCATATCCGTGGACCGTGACAGACAATAATCCGAGCTTTTTCATGATGCTCATGATTCGAAGTCTGGTTGATCTCAGGATCAACCAGACTTCGAATCATGAGTCAAAAGGTTCCTTCAAGGTAAATGGTAAGGGTCGGTTCACATCTGACGGAAGATGCGTCGCGTATTATCGGTCGCGTAACGCCAGAACAGACAATTATGAGAAAACATTCAACCTTTCACACTTAACCGATGATACCGATGATAAACGAAAACCGTTGAGTACGCTCGACGCATCTTCCGTCAGACGTGAACCAACCCTAAGGCAGAGTGTTTTAATCAAAATTCTGATTTTGTATTATTCCTCCTCGTATTTAATCACGCTGTCTTTTTCTCTCATGAGAAAACATGAACTCACTATCCCGCTCAGATTTTGCGCCTAATGCCCTTTCATCTATCTCCCTCACGAGTTCGGTTCATGAAACCTCCTTAAGTTTTCCTAAGATTAAATTTTCCAAGAAATTCTTCAAAAGAACGTTCCCTGAACCGTATAAGCCGCAAATTCTCAGATTCCAAGTTACGCGAAACATGATAGATAAGGACCTTTATTAATATTTCTAATAAGCTTTATAAAATTAATTAATTTTATGAATCCATCCATACTTTACAAAACATTATACTTGAAGCGCTCGTGGTCGTGCTTGCTTAGTCGTTCTTGATAGATCGTCGAAGTTAAGCAACGTTCGAAACGGTCTGTAAGTGGATGGGTGACCGCCAATGGCATTTTCATCTGAGCGCTTCCGTGCTTCGGAGGGCACGTTAAATTGTCGGTCCCGGCTATTTAAGTCGTTAAGCCATGACGGAGGCCTTAAGGCGGCCTAAAAACTCCATCACCAGAGTTGGCCACTGACACATACGAACTTACTTTTTTAAAACTTTATACTATATCCATACTAATATTATAAATGTGAAAGTAAGTCTGTCTATCTATCTGTCTGTTTATATTGATCAAGGTTGTATCCCAGGGAAGGACATAGGCTACTTTTTATCCCGAAAAAATCCCGAGGGACCGAGGGTCACACCGCGGGAGCACAGCTAGTTTTATATAATTGAGCCGTGTTGGCTGAATGGAGTAACTTTCAATACGAAGGTCGTGGGTTCGAATCCCGGCCGTGCATCAATGGATTTTGCGTTTCATATACTCACGTAAGGAATACTAACTTCTGCAAGATGTGGGCATGTATCAAATATGTATTTGGACATGCCTCTGACTACCCCACTTCGACATCTTCAAATGATCTGGAATACGTCAAAAATATCTGAGAGAATGTCTACCGCGCCTTGGGGATAGAGTCGTGACCCTGTTTTTTTATAATCTTGTGTATGCTTGATGTTTTTAATACATCTACGTTTACGTTTTTAGTACAAGCTACCTGAAACATGGCTACAGACTTGAGTGGCCAATTATATGAAAGTGCGCCAGCTATCGGATCATACGACCGTAGCGTAGCGCAGTAGCGCAGTGGGCGAAGGCCCGCCTGCGACGCACAAGGTTGCGGGTTCGATCCCCGTGGCGGCACCAATGTTTGTATGATCTACATATATTTCTCTCGGGTCTGGGTGTTTTATGGATAATATGTATGTATTTACAAACAAAAAGTATATATGTATAGTAGTACTAGCTACCACTACTAGCCACGGTGTAACCCGCGGTTCCTCGGGATTTTTTCAGGATAAAAAGTAGCCTATGTCCTTCCCTGGGATACAACCTTTATCCATGCCAATCTGTTCAGTGGTTTGGGCGTTAAAAGATAACAAACAGACAGACAGAGTTACTTTCACATTTATAATATTAGTATGGATATCAGTCATCTTAGTACCCATAACACAAGCTCTGCTTACTTTGGGGCTAGATGATGCTGTTTGAAATGTCCAGCATTATTTATTTATTTATACGTCACTTTGACCAGACGTCCTAAAAACATGTACATTCAGGCGCATCGAATTCACACATTCGAATACATCGATTCGAAGAACTTCTGGTGGTTGGTTCTGCATTGTCTAAACGTCACTCTTAGAAGTTCTACCCTTCAAATCAATGCTTTCAAATAAAGGTCTATCTAATAAAGTGTAAACCGCCATGTTGAACTCTTAAACAGTAGACCTCTATCGGTTCCTATCTTGCGTCTCCACCCACTCCAGTAGGAGAATCAGTGTCTTAAGGTAAGCGTCCACAGGCCCGCATCGCACGTATCGGACGCATCGCATCAAACGGGTTAATTATAATTAGACTGCGTCCACTGTATCGGCAGCGATCGGATTGCCGACGTGAGTATCAGCAATCGGATTGCCGATGCCACCTTCATTCGGATTTTTGTAGTGATTGTACGTGTGGAAAGTGTTTTTGAGAATGGAGGAAAGCGATGAAGAAGTCGTTATTGCTTGTTTATTAGCAGAAGACGAAGAACAAGAAAAAAAATCTAGAAAAAGGAAGCATAACTTCTGGATACACAATGTATTCAAGAAGAGATCGGAACATGGAGAATATCGCGTCCACTGATCGGCATTCCGTATGACGTCATCGGTACGCACTGCATGTAGGCATTGCCGATGGTGCGAATAAGTGGACGCTGTTGTATGAGTTTTTATACAAGGCAAACTAAAATCCGTTACGTGCGATGCGTCCGATACGTGCGATGCGGGCATGTGGACGCTTACCTTTAATCGTCGATATTTTGACGTAAGTAACCGTGATAATAACTCATATCACATTCAGTTAGTACACCCCACTACACAAGCGGTGGTCCATTCGAGATATAAGTCCAAAGCTTTGCACTTCGTAACTTCACCGTGCGAGTTTCAAGTGAATTACGTACTATGTACTAAGTACTTGGTCAGTTACTTTCGTACACGTTTGTTTTAGAACAGTTTGAAATACGTTTTAACGGTTTCTTTCTTGAAAGACGTAAGTTTACTTTACTAGCTTTGCCCCGCGGCGTTACTCGTGTTCCCTTAGGAATACGTAGCTTCGGAGATTACCTTTTACAAACAAACTTTACCTAATTTCCTTTACAAAAATGGCCTGTAACTCAGACAGTTTATGCCGTAGCAATATTGTTCGTTGCATCTAAGAAATATTGTCGAATTTAGCTGTTCAGCTACTTGGCGTCTACATGGCGTTTTTGAATAAATACAGGAAATTATGAGTTATTGTCATTAGTTGGAATAGCCCCGCAGTTGAAATAGCCGCTCTACTAATATTACCAGTTATACATACAATAGACAGGGTGTAAAAAGACAACTACCGAAAACTGAGGGGTTGCAATCGGACCATTCTTAACATATTTAGCGAAAAAAACCGCACAAAACATTTTTGACTTACCTTAGACATACATACATAAAGTCACGCCTCTTTCCCAAAGGGGTAGGCAGAGACCACGGTACGTTAGTTAGTTACCTTAGTCATTTTATGTTATTTTCGGTTATTTACTACTAGTACAACATAATAAGACCATCGTCAATCACCGTGTCTAGTTTTTTCCGTACTAGGTACTTATTATGAAAACAAGTACTAGAATAAAATTATGATAACTTTTTAATTGTGTAAGAAACTTTGACTCGTTCATTTTAGAGATAAAAATCCAAGTAAAGTTACGGAGAACAAATCTAGGTACGTAATAAGCTGTGCTTTGCAAACACAATCTATGTGTAAGATTGTACTGCTTCAGGGTACATAAAGTTGGTGACACACCGCAATACCTACGTCTAGTTGCGATATGTATCATAACAAGAAATAGATCTCTTTAATTAATACTAGCTGTCCATCGCGGTGTTACGCGCGTTCCCTCGGGAAAACTTCACTTTCCCGGGATAAAATGTAGCCTATGTTTATCAGGGATAATGTAGGATTCTGTTGGTGAAAGAATTTTTCAAATCGGTCCAGTAGTTTCGGAGCCTATTCAATTCAAACAAACAAACATACAAACTAACAAACAAATCTTTCCTCATTATTATATTAGTGTAGATAAGATACTAAAGTATTTAATTTTGTTTTAGCTGTCTGCTAAGATTTTTTGGCATGCTGTGGTGTCCTATAATGAAAGAAACACATAGATATAATATACTTATCCTTAGTTATATCTAGATTTGTGATTTCTTTGTTGAAATGAATCCCACAAAATAAAAAAATATTTTCAAAATGACGTAATCGACAGGGTCCCATTGTTTCGCCGAAAAACGTTGTTCATAATTTTACTACTATCGATCTTAAAAAACTACGTAATTTTTCATTGTATAAGTATCCGAACATTGTGATCAAAACACGAGTTTCTACCCGGCATTTTCAAATTTTTGTAATGATGCATCTATCAACTATCCGTAACAATACGTAGATCTATCTCATCGAGTAAGGCCTTCTCATTTTCACGTCACTTTCTTAGATTCATACGTCTCACCAATAAAAACTAGTTATTCCGAAGTTCTATCAAATTTACACATCGCATAGCTGTACCTTGCGTAAATTCAGAATAAGTCAGAAAAAAATTCTTACCAATAATACAAGGTGTAGCTATCCTTCTGATACGTGAAGATGCACAAATCGGCAACGTCGCATCCAAGTAGAAACCTCAAAATAAGTATCATTTTGTCTATGAAAGCTGACTGAATTGGTCATTTTGTTTGTCATTCTTGTTTTTTTTCTCATAATGGCTTCGCACTTTTTGTGCATTCGCCAATAATTCACATGTAATTTTTTTATTACAAAATCATTTTTAGTTTCCGCGCTCGTTTTTATTATCAAATTACGATTTTTATTTTATAAAACCTTCTCGCCATGCTACCTCTTCTATTGGAATGTAAGATTTGTTCCAGATAAAGTTATTTTTTTCTCCTGTAAATTTATCTGGAAGTACTTAAACAAAAACTCCTTGGTATGTACGAGTAAAATATATACGAACTCTTTGGTGGTACATATGAAAATATTTTTACAGTTATATGTATTCTGTGGTTACACTAGATTTAAACAAGGGTGCTAGCTGGTGGAACTTCGGAATAGCGTTTGTATGAAAGAAATGTCAAAGTTATGCAAGGTGGAACTTTCTAATTGGTTTATTGGTAGCCATTTTGCTTATTCTTAAGTTGAACTAAAGAAAAACTTTACATAGTGTTTATTGGTGACACTGATAGGCTTCAGAGATATTCATAGGCTCAGTGTGCTTCAAGCATTATGAAACTCTCGGATCCCAGATGTACATTCGTACAGAGAGTAATTGAAAACAGATTCAGTTACAAAATTATCCTATTAATAACTTACTGTTCTGCCTTTGTTGTAAGAGAGTTTGTAATTGCCTTCATAAGAATGTACTCGTACCTATAAGAAGTTTTCCGTATATTTCAACTCAATATTAAACTCGGTTTAACTCTTGACTTGACACAGCAGATAGTCTCGTAAGTATTATAATTTTTCAGTTATTTCGGGGATGGTTTTTTGAAGTGAAAACTTCTATGCGCGTTGGGCATTTTTGAGATAGGAAAAAACTATCAAACTCTGTCACGTGACTGTTGTGTGGGGCTGTGGAGCTCCCGTTCAGGATATGGAACACCTGCTCGCATGTCCTCTCTGCCCTACAACCTGCACCCAAGAGGACCTGCTCAACGCTGGAGAGAGAGCAGTTGGGGTGGCCTCATACATACATACATACATAAAGTCACGCCTCTTTCCCAAAGGGGTAGGCAGAGACCACGGATCTCCAGTCGCTACGATCCTGACACACAACTTTCGCCTCATTCACTCTCATTACATTCTTCATACATGCTCGTCAGTTTAGGGTACTTTTGACCTGGCCCTTCTCCAAAATGTCGCCAATTTGATCCAAGAAGGTTCGCCTAGGTCTTCCCCTTCCAGCTGTCCCATGCACACTCGCCTCATACACTTGCTTTGTCAAACGACTGTCATCCATCCTCTCTACATGCCCAAACCATCTTAACATACCTTTCTCGATCCTCAACACTACATCTTCTTTCACTCCACGCTGTTCCCTTATCACACTATTTCTCACTCTATCATTCAACGTTACCCCACACATACTACGCAACGCTCTCATTTCAACAGCATTCACTCTACTCTGATGTTTTTTCTGCCACACCCAACTTTCACTGGCCTCATACTGGTAAAAAATGGTTTAAACGAAACGAAAGAAGAAAAAGCGGAAATTCGAACGGTTCGTAACATGACAAATAACCCGGTGTCGGTGAGCAGTCACGTGACTTGCACGTGAATGCTCACCGACCTTTTCGAGGCGAATCCAAGAAGTTTTTCTCATCTCAAAACTACCCAACGCGTCTAAAGTAGTATTCACTTCAAAAATATTATATTCTATACTTTAGAGTAGATGTCCCTGTAACTAAATACGTGCACCTAGTTCGATAGACTATGGAACTGAGACGTGGTCCCTCACTATGGGCCTCATAAGAAGGCTCAAGGTTGCTCAGCGAGCTATGGAAAGGGCTATGCTTGGTGTCTCTCTACGAGATCGAATCAGGAATGAAGAGATCCGTAGACGCACTAAAGTCACCGACATAGCCCACAGGATTAGCAAGCTGAAGTGGCAGTGGGCAGGGCACATAGCTCGTAGAGCTGACGGCCGTTGGGGCAGAAAAGTTCTCGAGTGGAGGCCACGCACCGGAAATCGCAGCAGAGGACGGCCTCCCACGAGATGGAAAGACGATCTTGTAAAGGGAGCCGTTGGGTGCAGGCTGCACAAGATCGATCGCTGTGGAAATCTATGGGGGAGGCCTATGTTCAGCAGTGGACACTAGGTGGCTGAGATGATGATGATGAGTTCGATAGACTAACAAGATTGTACACTAGATAATGTTACTAGCATATTACGTGGTCCGTTTAACCTAACCACGTGTGCTAATGGACAGCATAGATTAGGACCAGTCGGCAAATACGATATGTCTTGAATATTGGATTGGAAATTGATCAATTCATGATGTATTTAATAGTTTCATCAGGACATGTTCTTGCAGTGTTTCTTGATTAATATATTTAGAATGATGGATGACCTAAAGGAAATGTCTCCTAAAGGATCGAATTCTTCATGGTATTGGTCGCGAAGTAAGAGGGACGGTATTCACGTATCTTTTTTCGTTCGTTTGATGAATATTCGTATGCTTCCCCACCACGATTTCTGACTTCAAGGGCCAGTTTTTCGATTTGGAATATTTGGTCCTAGATTAGGACCGTGTTTGAAAAATTGGCCCTTGAAGTTAGAAATCGCGATGGGAAGCATCCAAATATTCATCAAATGAACGGAAAAAGGAACGCGAATATGGACCGAGAAGTAGGATCATCTACTGCTAAATTAGGTACCGGTCCTACTGAATTTTTTTTAATGAAACTACTTCAGGGACAAATGTCTGCAAGCCACGCAAAAAAAACTGAGGTTCACTGAGGTCAATGACCCAAAATCTAAAATCTTACATACTTTTTACCCCTTATCAACTCAAAACACATAAATTGTAAGAACTAATACGACATCAGGCTGACAATTAGAACTTCGTAATAACTTTATCAAAAGCCTCTCAACCAGAAAACAGTAGTTCCTCCAAACAAAGATGGCTGGGGTTATTCCCGTTAGTTTTTACGAAATTTCGATGAATATTCGGGTGTTTCTAACTAAGATTTCTGACTTCAAAGGCCAATTTTTCGGTTTGGAATATTTGGTCCAAGGTTAGGACCGTGTTTAAACGTTGATCTTATCGAATACAATGTACCTAGGTCGTAGTACCCAACCAATATTGGGTACCTAGGTATAGAAATCCCCTGCGACAATCCTGCGTCGGCAGCAGGGGATTTTTAGACAAAAAGTCTAAAAATCCCCTGCCGCCGCCACTCGGATTCATCGAAATTTCGGAAAAACGAACGGGAATAACCTCCTGAAGTAGAAGGAATTAAAGTTTTGTAAGGGGAAATTCAGAAACAAGCCTTCGAGTCAGCTCGCATTGTTTTAAAATGCAAACTTTGGGTAGATGTAAGTTTTGTTATTTCCTTGGAGATTGGATAGTAGTGTGCGAATTTGTGTTATTACTGGCTGGGGTAAGTTTTGTGGATAGCGAAGTATATTAATACAATATGGAAACAGAAAGACAAGGATCACGAATCCAACGAGGTAATGCCGCCAGCCTTTTGGGCACGTTACCTGCGGTCGGTGATTTGAACACTGTTTTTTATCTTTAGTTTAATTAAATTACGTACGTATTTTCATGTTTATTGTTTCGTGTAAATATTTTTATGTTTTATGAATAAATCCTTTAATATAATATAATATAGGATCACGAATGTAAGTTCGTATAAGCAGCATACACTGGTGATGGAGTTTTGAGGCGGGCTTAAGGCCTTCGCAGGTCGCTAACAGCAAAGTCGGGCGGCGTCGAAGCGGGGTCGGGGTGCGGGCGAAATTGACGTGTGATAAGCGTCGAAGTATGTCTTGTTTCATTCAATCATCATGTCATATTCGAAAGATGAGTAGAGACAGGTGATTAGGAGTCGCGGAACGCCGCGACCCCACCTCACCTGCGCCTCGACTCTTGACTTTTGTATATTTTTTACTTTTCCAACGAGATTCGCGCCCGCGCCGCGCCCTCGCCTCGACTTTCGTTTCTGTTAGCGACACGCCTAAGACAAGACTCTCGAGAAGACTTTTATTTGTTATTAGCTGTCCGTCGCGGTTTTACCCGCGGTCCCTCGGGAAAACTTCACTTTCCCGGGATAAAATATAGCCTTTGTTCATCAGGGTCAATGTAGGATTCTAATGGTGAAAGAATTTTTCAAATCGGATCGTGTAATTTCGGAGCCTATTCAATTTAAATAAACAAATCTTTTCTCTTTATAATATTATATTAGTATAGATTTTTAAACCTAAATGCAAGCTTCTCCGAAGAATAGTTAAAAGCTAAACACAGTTTATTGGAATAATGGTGATAGTTTCGTCCCCTTTTCCCCTTGAAAACAGAACTTTAGTTCAAAGCTTAGGCGATTTCTAGGCAGTGATAAACTGGCCGTTCATCCACGAGGCCTAAATACGTTATCAAGTTTGTAATTTACTACCATCTGTCTTACAAGTACAGGCTATTATTCTAGCACCTACATCATTAATGAAGTTTGAGGTTAAACAGTCTAGTGCATCGTTTGGAACAAGAGCTAATATTCTGTGGCAAGGCAAGAATCGTATGCCATAATGGTATCGTTTAAACGGCGTCTAATTCTCGTATTGATTAAAAAACCAATATCATCAAAGACGGAATATTTTCCTCAAACACCCCATAGAAGAAATTCAAATTATAGAAACTGAACCACAACAATACAATCGTAAAATAATCATACCAAAAAAGCTTTCGCTTATATGGCGTTGCGAATATGCTATTGTGTGCAGGAAGCCACCTTATTGGGAGATCCTTTGGCACAGCCGATTGCAATACAAATAAAGGTCAATGACCTCGTAGGTGAGGCAGAAGGAATTGTAAGGGCGTTGGGACAAAATAACTTTTGCTTTTGTAGATCGATATACAGGTTGAACGCTAATTCAGAAGACTGGTTTGTTCAGGGTTACATTGATAGAAAGAAAGGGGATGAAAATCTACCACGTATGACATTTAATAAAACTGACTGCATACGATTTTCAAGGGTAAGATTTTTTTATCACGTAATCCAAGTTTTCTTGATACACGTCAATTTACTCATAGAGCAAACCGACACGATAGCGTGATCTAATTTGTTGTATGTATGTCACCATTTAGCAGTGAATATAATGCAAATGTAATGATGATGGAAGAAAGTAGTAAGTACTTCAAAAGTAAAACGTAAACAGGGTCACGACTGGATCCCCAAGGCGCGGTAGACATTCTCTTAGATCTTTATATTCCAGATCCTTTGAAGATGTCTAAGGGGGTAGTCAGAGGCCAAATACATATTTGATACATGCCCACATCTTGCAAAGTTAGTATTCCATACGTGACATGTTGCAAGCCCATTGCCGCCTATAAGAATACTAACTGGTTTCCTCACGATGTTTTCCTTCACCGTTCAGAGCTCGTGTTAAAGCGCATATAAATTTTACGAAACGCAAACGAAAAAAACTACGAAAAGTTCCCAAAGTAAATAAATAACATTACTTCGAGAATAATCAATTTATAAGTAACCAGAAACCACTCAATCGACTATAACAGCTTATTCGTAAAGGACCGGTCGATGCAAAACATGATTTACGGCAGAACTTTCCACGCGACTCGCTGATTTATCGATGCATATTAATCCAAAATATAGGATTTTTGGACGACAATGTGGATATTTCGATATTTCATAACCCTAAGACGGATTGGCGAGCACAGGAAAATCTATTTTGGATCTTTAAGGTCAAGGAAGAATGTAAATGTCGATGATAGGAAAATGAAATAAAAATAAAAACATAATATAAATAAATAAATAAATAAATAATGCTGGACAATTTCACACAGCATCATCTAGCCCCAAACTAAGCATAGCTTGTACTATGGGAACCAGATAACTGATACACTACTTATATACTTTTTTGTTTGTAAATACATACATATTATACATAGAAACACCCAGACCCGAGATAAATATTTGCAGATCATACAAACATTTATCCCGCGGCGGGGATCGAACCCGCAACCTGCTGCGTCTCAAGCGGGCTTTCACCCACTGCGCCACAGAGGTCGTCTATATGATAAGAGACATCTTCAAAGGATCTGGAATATAAAAGATCTGAGAGAATGTCTACCGCGCCTTGGGGATCCAGTCGTGACCCTGTTTACCTTTATGATAATAGTCTAAAAGTAGCTAGGTTAGGCACACAAATTATTTTAGAAAATAAATATTATTTACAAGTTTTACAACAGAGCTATTTCTTCCTCTCAGAAACTTTATTTTGTGTCCGTGCACCACGATGACCGTATAAATATTAGCAAATCTGTGATTTCTGGTGTGTTTGTACGATTTTGTATAGTTTAAATTCCTACGCTTTTGATGCCTTGGAAGAACTGCTTCCATGTTTTATTTTTTATTGCCATCCACGTGTATAATGTACTCTGCAAGAAAGTCGAATCTGTTGTTCTTCGATCGGACGGAAAGAAAAGGAATATTAAAAATTTCAAACCACCTTCGAAAATGTTCAATATAATCCGACTTTACTTTTGATCTCAGCAATATGCGGGGATTCACCTTCCAAGTCCTACATTATTAGTCTAGCCTGTATTCTCTGCGGAGACTCAATTTCAGCTTAAACCCCTGTATGCTGCTCTAATACCTATTCTACGTGTACCTTTCTATTGGTTTTGTTTTTATTTTGCGTCTCGATAGCTTTAATTTTGCGCGACACAAATAAGTTTTGTACTGTGCTTCGATGTAAGTATAAGGTTTTCTTTTCGTTTAACTTTTATAATAAACTTTGGAACCTCGTCTGTTGTGACTTCTAGCTTTAATGTGATTCCTAAGTGAATCCAATAAACTTTATAAACTCTTTCAAATATTTTGTCGAACATTGAAACATTTTATTTAATCCGTTCCACACAACCTCAGAAGGGCGTACCGTGCAGTTTAATTATAAAATGTAATTAAACGTCCACCCGGACGTCTGCTCGCGACGACTGCCGTCCGCAGAATGCAATGCAACATAACATTTAATTTGGTGTGCGGTCACTTGACGGTACGTTTTGACGGCCATTTTGATTGTAGACTTCGGGGTTGCGAAATGTTTCTGGATTATTCGTTTATTTTCGAAACAATTCAGAAATTACTTGCCATTGCTTCAATCTTTGAACTTATGTTCCATTGTTGTTAATGTAAAACTCCTATTTATAATTTTTTTCTTTTGTTTTCAGGTACGTTTGTCAGTGGCCACAGGGTTCTGATTTTAACGTTATTTTGCACAGTATTACTGTTAATTTCGTCTCAAGAATTCAAGCACCAAGCTAATAAAGTAAGTAAAGCAATCTGTCATAGTAGAGTACCTACCTACAGTGAGTCATAAAAGAAAACGAAAGTTATTAGAACTCGTATAATTTTGACTATACGTGGCTTTGAAAAATGAAAAGTCTTATCATAATTTTCGATTCCGACGGGATTTGAACCCTCAACTCCGGCTTTAGAAAGATCGTCTGATTGTTGCGGGTTCGAATCCCGTCGGAATGGAAAATTTTGATAAGGCTTTTCATTTCTCAATGAAATACCTGAGTGTGGTTTTAAGTTTTATCACTTTAAATTACAAAAATTATAAGTGGCTTAGCTTTAAAAGTTGCCATATGTACCTAATCCATTAATTTAAAGTAAAAGTAATTAAGTTCGTATGAGTCAGTGGCCAACTCTGGTGACGGAGTTTTTAGGCCGCCTAAAGGCCTCCGTCATGGCTTAACGACTTAAATAGCCGAGACCGACAATTTAACGTGCCCTCCGAAGCACGGAAGCGCTCAGATGAAAATGCCACTGGCGGTCACCCATCCACTTACAGACCGTTTCAAACGTTGCTTAACTTCGACGATCTATCAAGAACGACTAAGCAAGCACGACCACGAGCGCTTCAATTTAAAGTGAAATCTCAAAACACATGTGGTTATGAACACATGTAATTTATCTAAGTACTTTTTTATGTATGGCTGACTGTACTGTCTTAGATAAATTAAATAATTAATTATGTGAAATTATTGCATCTTTATATCCAGTAAGTTTAATAGCAGCAATCTTTATAAAGGCAATGACAGAATGGCAGTTATGAATTAGCAGCATTACGCCCCACGTTGGGCGCCATTATACTTCTCATTAAGAAGATGAGCTTTTTGATGGTCACATAATAAAGGTAGCTAAGTTACTTTGTTTATATCATTTGTTACCTGAGTAGCTGTGATGGATCTTACTTTAATTTGACTTTGAGCGATGTATATGAACTAAAAGCTGTGAGTGAGATTAAACCTTTTTTAATTTAAAATTTTTGATTTCCCGATGTTTCCACATTTATGAACCAACTAAAGGTCAAGTGATGTCACTATAGTCTCAGATACATTTGGAATCAGCTTCCAGCGTCTGTATTTCCGCTGAGCTACGACCCTGTTGTTCGATAGAACCATGCGGTCGAACCACGTGGCCAGAAGCGTTGTTTTAAAAAAAGAGATAATAGGCACCAGCTCAAGAACCAAGAACTCAGGTGGAGTGACGATCTGCGAAAGGTTGCTGGCAGAAGCTGGATGCGTCGAGCTGAGGACAGGGCGCAATGGCGCTTATTAGGGGAGGACTATGTCCAGCAGTGGACTGCTATAGGCTGATGATGATGATGATGATGAGCTCAAGAACCGACCCATTCATCATAAAAAAACATTGAAAAAATAAAAATAGCTGTAAAATAATTTAATCCAAAAGCTTAAAACTCTGAAACTGATAGACCATCTTTTATCTACAGACAGAATCATATAGTGTATACACAACAAAGGATTTGAATGATATCTTTTACAACTTTCCGTCCCTTGACCCGAGACCCATTGGCCGCCAAAACTAATGGCATTTGAAGGTTCAGCATTCCAGCAAAACAATTCCAGACCCTTCCATCTAGAGCCAAGAGCTTCTCAGATTTCGGAACCGCAATATAACAAAGATCCTCCTTCTTGAGTCTTATCCTCAGTGCTGAGGGTCGTGACCTCCTAGGAGTCACATTCTCCCTAATTATGTGTCTCCATCTTCCTCTGTCCCCGGCAGTATGAACAGCATTGTGAATCGTGGTGTCGAGAGTGGTGCGAATTTGGTCAGACCAGCGCATCGGACTTCGCCCACGAGGTCTTTTTCTTCTATTTTTCGGTCACTAACAGCTTCTCTAGGTAGTCTCCATCTTTCCTTGCAATGTGACCGAAATACTCGAGGACTTTACGCAGACACTCGGATGATAGTCTTTTGGTAATCTTGAGCTCCCGCAGTATGGATAAAGTTAAATTTTCCATAGTGCTTATTTGCAACCTGTCTCGTATGAAATGTTGGTTTCTACAAAACATAGGCAGTCAATTTCAACATGACTGTAACTATCTTCTCACATTTAAAGAATCTTGAATTGCCTAAACATTCTGGAGAATGTGTACTGTGTCTTGGAGACCCCGTCGGCGTCGTAGTCCTCTTTTTGTTTCTTCTGTATAATCTACTGTTTAGCAAAGACTCCCCAGCTCCACGTTCTTTGCTCGCATTGCCAGTTTTTTCATACTGAAGTGAAACCTTCTTTGGGTGCGTTTGGTAGTTTTGAGATGAGAAAAAATTCTTCGTTTCGCCTCGAAAAGTTCATGTGCGAGTCACGTGACTGCTCACCGACACGGGTTAGCCGTTCAAGTTTTCACTTCTGCCGGCATTCTTGGTTTTTTTTCGAACTACAATTTCCTATGACTTCAACTTGACATCATTATGCATCAGCATGTGTAAAGACAGACTATACTAGGCTCAAATAAACAAGACAAATCTAGAATAGATTATGTTTGTTAAAAGTCGGTGGTAGTTTTATTTAGATGATAAAGTGGAACTGTAAGAGGGGAACTTCGGAGAAGTTTTTATTCGGAAAGTGTTTCGACTATTTGTTTATATTGACTCTGAGATAAATGTTTTTGTTGAGGGGCGTATCAAGGTCAATGTTCTCCATTTATTTTGAATATTTTTCAAGAAAATCTATGGAGTCCCGGACTATAAGAAGTGGGTGAGTATCACCCATTAGATAGGTTAGGTATAATTTTTTAGTGTTCGTTTTATTATTTTATTGAATTTTGTGTAACTTGTATGGACCTCGTCTGAAATAAAGATTTTTATTTATTTATTATTTGAAAGGCATGCATGGGACCGAAGCCCGACTTCGAAAAGGGATCAATGCTTTTTGTAAACTTGACTTAATTAAATATGATAAAAAAATATTCAATATGTACTGACCACTGGGATCACACAGAATAGTCTTTAGAGAAATGATTATACTTGTTCCTTAATTCCATAAAGAGCTTATTTTGCTGACTAAGCAGTTTTCGCATATTTTTTAAATGTAACAGGAAACTCTGGAAACTCTACTAGGAGTATTATCTAACTAACTGAAACTGGGAAACCTTCGCCCTCCGATGTAGGAAGTAAGATATTACTGCGAATATTTTTTGCAGCGGACGTGTAAGGAATATCGAACACGTGTTAAGATAAAGTTCTGGTATTCCACTCGACCGTCACATGGCGGGCAACTTCATATCTTAGCTACCAATATGCTCAAACAATGAAATAGGAGGCATCTTAGAATCAATATAAGTAGTTGAAATATACGTTGGTCCTAAATGAGATCTTGCTCGTTTCAATGTTAAACCATTTTTTGCCAGTATGAGGTCACCCCAACTGCTCTCTCTCCAGCGTTAAGCAGGTCCTCTTGGGTGCAGGTTGTAGGGCAGAGAGGACATGAGAGCAGGTGTTCCATATCCTGAACGGGAGCCACACACGATACGAGGGTATGGTCTACCCATGTAACCCGGTACATGGGTATACCATATGGCATTTTTATAACGCTAAAATGACAGTCTCGTACCCATATTTTTAGTCGTAATCTCGACTTTGACTCAACTTCCACTCAACCTCCAAATGTATTTTAGTATTCTAGGTCGTAAAAAATCGTCCACTCATCATCATTGGCCTGCCCTTATCCCGCCTTATACACATTCTTGTCTTATGATATTTTCATAGACAAATGATCTGTCAACTCAAGGTAGGTCGTGTTGAGATGTCAGTTGAGTAAAGGATGAGTCGAGATCTAGAAAACGACTAAAGATATTGGTGTTAGTCAAGTAGCATTTATTCAGAAGGACAGCCTAGGATCACATTCGAATAGTTTTAAAACTAGATGAGACTCCTGTTCATATGCGACTTCAACTCCTGTTTCTACACGACCAACAGACTATGTGTACCGACGCTATCGCGGGAACTAAAACCCTTGCTTATTTGAAGATCAATTTTTCACACGAAGTGTTTTCGTAGAGCTTTAGGGAAGGTACGAGTACAGTTTACGCAGTGTTAGAGCTCTGAGTTTGAATAGACTTTACACTTTGGATGACATCATTTTAAAAGACCTGCGTATCACTATCACTACATAGTATAAAACAAAGTCGCTTTTTTTTTTTTTTTTTTTTTTATGATTAATGGGTCGGCTCTTGACCTCGAAACTAACATAAGCAAGAATGAGGTCTACGATGGAGCGAGCCTACCCAGAAGGTGCCTATTAACTCTCTTCTTGAAAACAACAGGGTCATAGCTCAGCGGAAATACAGACGTGGGAAGCTGATTCCAAATTTTTGCAGTGCGCATAATAAAAGAACTTTGAAAGCGCTTAGTTCTAATAAGTGGAATATCAACCAGGTGAGGATGATAGTCAGCTGTGCGTCTGAAGTCCCTGTAAAAGAACGGTGAAGGTGGAATAAGGTCGTGTAGCTCCTGGGCACACTCACCGTAGTACAGTTTGTAGAAGACCGACAAACTCGCTACCTCACGACGATGGCTCAGACTGTCGAGTTTTGCTTCGGCAAGATAGTCTTCGCCTATCAGCCTCTTGGCTCTGCGCTCCACCGAGTCAAGTGCAGCAAGTTGATACTTAGCAGATCCATCCCAAAGGTGGCTGCAATATTCCATACAAGATCGAACTTGAGCCTTATATAAAGTCAAAAGTTGACCAGGTGTGAAATATCGCTTGACCTTATTTAGGATGCCCAGCTTTTTGGCCGCAGTTTGTGCTTTAGACTCGATGGAGGTGCCAAAGTTGAGGCTAGCCGTCAACTCTATGCCAAGAAGGGTGAGGTGGTCGGTTACTTCAACCGATAAACCTTGGAAGGTGGGAGCCAGGTCGAATAGACGCTTTTTTGCTGAGAAAAGACATGCCTGAGTTTTGTTGGCATTAAAACAGACTCTATTAGCGTCACCCCACCGGGAAACGCAACTAAGAGTCTGATTCGTCCGCTCAACCATGGCCTCTCTCAGGGAACATACCTCCAGATTGGTGGATCGTGCACTAGATATGTATCTCTCGGTGACAGTACTGTCATCTGCATACCCAAAAATGCCTAGCTGAAGCAGGTCATTAATGTGTAGCAGGAATAGAGTCGCCGAGAGAACAGACCCTTGAGGAACACCAGCGTTGATAGTCATATAGTCCGAGGAGCAGCCATCAACTACAACTCTGATGGATCGATCACTCAAGAAGTCGGATATCCAGGCACAAAGTTCAGGAGATAAACCGTACGCTGGAAGCTTGTTCAGCAGGCTAGCGTGCCAAACCCTGTCAAATGCCTTTGAGACGTCAAGAGAGACAGCGATTGCCTCTCCATGTTTTTCAATGGCTTCTCCCCACAGATGCGTGACGTACACAAGAAGATCTCCAGTGGACCGCCCTCGGCGGAAGCCGTATTGGTGGTCACTGAGCAGGTCATTAGCTTCAAGGTACGTCAGCAGCTTATGATTAAGTACTCTCTCCATAACCTTGCTGATTATGGAGGTGATGGAGATGGGTCGGTAGTTTGCCGGGTCGGCTCGATTTCCCTTTTTTGGAACTGGCTGTACGTTGGCAATCTTCCAGGACTTTGGTACGGTCTTTTTTTCCAAGGAAAGGCGAAACAGGCATGTCAGCACAGAAGACAACTCAGGAGCACAGCATTTAAGTACTCGCGCCGAAATACCGTCCGGACCACTGGCTTTATTCACGTCTAGACTAAAAAGTGCTCTGCGTACTTCTTTGGCATGTATGTTCAGCGTCTGCATTGTTGTGCCACAATGAGGGATGGTTGGAGGTTGAGTAGAGCAGGGGTCTAGACGGGAATTGCTCGCAAATAGATCGGCAAATAAATTTGCTTTCTCTATAGCGGTGTGGGCCAGAGATCCATCTGGCTTCAGAAGCTGAGGTAGTGTGGGACGACAGAAGTTGCCTTCGACCGATTTAGCCAGAGACCAGAACTGCTTACTTCCTGGAGGGTATGTTGCTAGTTTAGCTCCGATGCGTCCAATATGAACGAAGCGAGCCCTACGCAAAACCCTCTTGCAAGCCTTGGCAGCAGCATTAAATAAACGCTTCTTCTCACGGACCTTCCGAGGTCCTGCTTTGCAGGCGCGGGCTTTCACCCAAGCTTGGTAGGCGGCTTGTTTACGCGACTCGGCACGAGCACAATCAGTGCTGAACCAAGGTCTAGCTTTGCCACCAAGTGGGATGTCAGAGAATGGAATAAAATATTCCATCCCCTGGCGGATCACGTCCGCAACCGCGTCTGCGCAACAGCTCGGATCTTCGGAGGAGAAGCATACCTGCCGCCAAGGGTAAGATGCAAAGAAGTGCCGCATCTCGTCCCAATTCGCTGACTCGTATCGCCAAACTCTCCTTGTGCCCCTTGGGCTATCATCCGGAGGAGAGCAGATCGATACGGATTTCACCATGCAATGATCTGACGTACCCAATGGAGCGGAAACCGCAACCGAGTGCCTTGCAGGATCAGTAGTCAGGAAAAGGTCCAGGCAGTTTGCTCTATGGCCATCTTGGTCTGGTATCCGAGTAGCTTGTCTGATCAATTGGGTGAGATCTAGCGATAAAGCAAATTTACGCATCTCTCTTCCCGCATGGTCAGTCACCTGGTATGGGAACAGCCACTCAGCATGGTGGGCATTAAAGTCCCCCAGGAATACAAGCTCCGCAGTCGGATACCGTTGTTGAGCGGAGTCTGCCATCTCAGTGAGATGTGTGTAGAGCCTGGTTGTTTCCTGGTCACCGTCATGGGACCGGTAGACACAGGCATAGAGAGTCTTCTCAGTGCCAGTATCCACCAGAAGACAGACTGTTGGACCACCCGATGTTTCGAAGCATCTGAGACGGCGACAGCAAATATCGTCGCGGACATACACACACAGACACCTGCCTTCTTCTTGAATTTATGTTCAAGACAGTAGCCCGGGTAGTTGAGGTAACTTACGTCCGACGGGGTTGCTATCTGCGTCTCTGTTAGGAAGAGAAGGTGCGGCTTTTCAGTCTCAAGGTGGTGGTGGACTTCTACGAGATTGGAGTGGAGACCTCTGATATTTGTGAGGTGCACTTTGAGTGGGAGGAAGTGCAGCCGTTGATTCAGTTTCTTCCTTTTATTGTTTGCTTTCATGTTTGTTGTTGGGTAGAGTTATGGGGATGTCGAATAGATGCCGAGGCATCACGTGACCAAATGGCATTCTTAAGCTCGGCCCACCAAAGGGAGACCTGTAATGGAGACTGCGGGGACGCCCGAACCCCCCCGAGGATGGCCACCGGGTCCTCCCATCCAGTCGCCAACTGGCACGGTGGAGCATCTCGGGATTTTTCGCGAGGTGGCGGGGCAGCCTTTGGCACGTGGCTGGCGCGCTACTTGGGCCCCCTACTACTTGCGGTCGGCCAACGGCAAGGACCGTGCTTCGGATCCCGCTAGTCTCCAATACAAATCGTCCGGTTGGGCTTTGCTCAGAAGTCATCTCCGGTCTCTCGTGGCGCATCTGACACCCATCTAGTCCCCAAAGACGCTGGTACTCCCGCACTTCAACGGAACACAGCGAACTGTTTGGCGTTGGACTTCGGCAGGAGGGTGGTTGCAAGCCAGGCGGACCTTTGCAGGTCCTACCACCGCGTGTTAGGATCATTCAGCCGTAATCGCTATCAAGGATATGCGATTCCGTTGCCCGGGGTAGACCACTGGGAGGTAGATCCTACCTACCCCTAAAAGCTTTCTCTGTCCCTATATCCCTATGTCCCTATGTATGCTTAAATCTTTAAAACTACGCAACGGATTTTGATGCGGTTTTTTTTCCATGGATAGAGTGATTCAAGAGGAAGGTTTATATGTATAATACATGCATAATATAGTAGAGGAACACTGATAATTTTAGAGGTATCTAATGTGATGTCGTGAACTACTAATACATTTTTTGCGCTTACATTGCAAACACTGGCTAAACCCTAATATTTAGCATCAGCATTACACCCGTGCGAAGCCGGGGCGGGTAGCTAGTTATCTATAATTTTAGAAGTTTATATTTTTGGTGATCGCACACTTGGGGATATCTTAAGATTTTAATTGCATCCCAGGTATCGGATCCGTGGAAATAGATAGATAGATAGAAATGCTCTAGCTAGACCAACTAATGGTTGTTTCCTGGGAGTACATACTATGCAGCATTGCACGAATCGGTAAGGACAAGGTCTCGAGGTGCTCAAGGTGCTTTTTGGGATGCATTTAAAATATTTAATTTGAGAAGTGTTTTTTATATCTGCATTTATGTATACAGGGTTATTTGTAAAACACCAAAGCTCAAAAGTTGTTCCTTATGATGATAGTAATACAGTCCTGAGAGGTTACCGGTGTTTTACAAATAACCCTGTATAAGTATGCCTGAACATTTGATAGAATGTCAACCGGGTTCTACATAATCAGAAAGATTAAGATTGTGAAGACTGAAGACCAAGAATTTGACATAAGATTAAAACTAAAGTAGCGTCATTGTATGAAGAAGTGAATTAAATAATTTATTTTCTGCAAGACTTACTAGTAATTTATACTTTCAATATTTTATAGCTGTAGAGTGAAGCTTGCATTGTGATGTGACACGGGCATCATTAAAGCGCTTCAGTGCATGTGAACTCGCTTAAACGAACCGTGGCGGCAAGTATGGTGCTCTTTCCAAGCCTTTGTTTTCATAATTCCATTTTAACTGCAATTTCTATTTAGTTTTCTTTTATAAACTTGGAAATCTATTTGTACTCGCATTGACTAGAACGGAGTAACTGAGCACCTTTCTAATAAACGTGCCATAAATAAAAATAAATAATGCTGGACATTTCACACAGCATCATCTAACCCCAAACTAAGCAAAGCTTGTACTATGGGAACTAGTTAACTGATCATCATCATTGGCCTGCCCTTATCCCGCTCATGCAGGGTCGGCACAACATGTTCTCCTCTTCCACTCTCCCCTATCACTCGTCATCTCTGTATCAACTCCTTTCTTTTCCATATCTTCTTTCACCAGGAACCAGTTAACTGACATACTACATAAAAACTTTTTATTTGTAAATCCATACATATTTATACATAGAAACACCCAGACCCAAGATAAATACTTGCAGACCATACAAACATTTATCCCGCGGCGGGGATGAACCGGCAACCTTCTGCGTTCCAAGCGGGCTTTCACCCACGTTATATCATGCATAACCTATGGCTTTATGTCAAGTTTATTAGTAAAGGCCTACGTATTTTAAGTCAAAGAGTAAAGTAAGTAAAGGCCTACGTATTTTAAGTAAGAGTAAGAGTAAAAAAAAGTTAAAGTCTCTAACGATTTTGAGTTTTATTCCGATGGTAGATAAGATGATTTTGCCTAAACTCAAATGAAATTTGACTCTATTCTGCTGAAGAGATAGCTCAAGCAGACTGGTAGGAGTATGACCACCTGCCGTTGCTTAAAATAGAAAGCTGTAAAAAAACGTTTAGGGGTTAATGAATGCCCTTGACAATAACAATTACACAAAAATAAAACGAGAAATAAAAATGTCTACAGCAATTAGTACTTCCATCTGTATACAAGTTTTATTGCTTAAGTCTTTGTGTTTTATTAGAGCTCTGTTGGCCAAGTGGGATTGTACCTCGACTTTCAAAGGTGGCGAGTTCACATCCCGGCCATGCATCAATAGATTTTGGATTTTGTTTCGCGCTCACACGAGCTCGAAACTGTGAATAAAATCATCAGGGAACTATCTAGGGTATAAGCAATGGGTTAGCATTTGCAACCATGGAATTTTATTTTCTAAATGTATGGAATTTTAACTTCTGCCAATTCTGGGCATGTTTCATCCGAGTATAAACTTGGATATGTCATTGATTGATAGAGAGATCAAACTGATCCCAGCGCGGTCCTACTGAATAAGTTAATGCATTTATTCAGTAGGACCGCTGGGATCACTTAGAATAGTCTACTAATTTTACTCCTGTTTTTCGCGACCAATTCCATCATAAAACTAAAAAGTCAAGCTCCAGTGGGGAGCCAGTCAAATAAAATTGAGGCTAGTCAAAGTAAGTTTAGATGCTCATAAAGTACAAAGAATTAGAATAGAAGAATATGTTTTATTTGCAACAATAAGTAGGTACATAACACAACAGACACGAGAAAAACTTAGTTAAAGGTTGCTGCAAACTAGAGCCTATCTCAGCAATAAGCGGATTGTAGAGTAAACAAACAAAGAAAACCGCGCTGATCTTCCTTTAGGACCAGTTCTGATTAGCGGACATGAAAACTACTACTTTGTAAAGAAATTAACCCCTCAAATGCCAAAACATCTGCATGGACTTGCAACATTTTCTACATTTCATCAAATTTAGGAATTCGTTCGGGTTACAAAGCTTCCATATGATTTCATGCACACCCAGTTAACTGTAACAGGTAGTTCGCTACATGGCATGCATAATTATCATTATCACCAGCGTGAACTCTATTCCGGATGAGTAAGGTTCACTTCGGTTTGATCATTTTAACTATTGTTTAGAATCATTCTGTATGCGATGTATTGACGGGTGTACAAATGAATTCTGATTTATAAATAGCAGTGCCCGTGCGTTGTACATACTTTTTGCTTGGTTATGTTATAGAACAGTATACAACACAACGTAATACTATTTGATTATCTTTTGACGAGTATCCAAACTTACTTTGACGAGCCTTAAATTGTTCAAACAGGTCCACTGGAGCTTTATTTAGATTTAAGAAGAAGGATCACCTAAAAGAGCAGCGCAGTGGGCGAAGGCCCGCCTACGACGCAAGAGGTTGCAGGTTCGACCCCGCGGCGGGACCAATGTTTGAATGATCTACAAATATTTGTCTCGGGTCTAGGTGTTTCTATGTATAATATGTATGTATTTACAAACAAAAAGTATATAAGTAGTATATCAGTCATCTTAGTACCCATAACACAAGCTGCTTACTTTGGGGCTAGATGATGCTGTGTGAAAAGTCCAGCATTATTTATTTATTTAGATTTAATAAAAAGGATCACCTAAAAGAAAGCATTCATTCATTGTGTCATTGTGCTCAGATTATGCTCTCTATTAAATTTGCTTGCTCCAAATGCCACCGCTATGGCCCTATCTGAAGCCGCAACAAGGTCTTCCTGGGTGCAGCTAGTTGGGCCCAAAGAGCAGGAAAGCTATGCATGCTTTGGCATGTTGTTTGTCTGGTTCTTTGTTGTGTTGATCAGGGAGGAATAGGAATGGAATCATCAAGCTCCAATCACCATCTTAAAAGCTTTTACATTTGACGACCTCTGTAGCGCAGTGGGCGAAGGTCCGCTTGCCACGCAGTAGGTTGCGGGTTCGATCCCCGCCGTGGGACAAGTGTTTGTATGATCTACAGATATTTGTCTTGGGTCTGGGTGTTTCTATGTATAATATGTATGTATCAAACAAAAAAGTATATAAGTAGTATATCAGTTATCTGGTTCCCATAGTACAAGCTTTGCTTAGTTTGGGGCTAGATGATGCTGTGTGAAATTGTCCAGCATTATATTTATTTATTTATCAAAGCTTACAAAATACATAAATAAATAATGCTGGACATTTCATATAGTAAGTATAGAATGAATTAAGACATGCTTCCTTAGACGTCTTCAAAGGATCTTGAGTGACTTAATCTGTGAGAATATCTACCTTGCCTTGGGCATTCAGGCTTGACCCTGTTTCGATATTTATGTCAATGAGGGTATTTTTGACGTCATCGATCTCTCGCTTTAGAAATATACACAAAACCTTCAATGCACCTGCACCTTTTCAACCAAATTCAATGACGAGAAAATCATACCTCCTTTGATGCGAAATACCATTCACGACTATTTCAAATATGACCCAAATACGGGACGGACGTTCAATGGGACACAAACGAGCGAAAATCCCATAAAGGGGCTCCAATGGCACCTTCGGGACTCCACAACACAAACAACTCCAGCCCTTAGCTTCATGAAAATAAGGATGAAAATCAAGTCGTAGATGCTGTGTCCACTTTGTACCGTAATCCTAGTGGTTGGAAATTTAAAATATCATAAGCTGGTATCTTGCCGCTCTCCTAAGGGTAATGCTGACGTGGACGTTACGCGGTTCGGGTTTAAATATTGGGTAGTTGAAAAATTGGCTTTGGGTAGATAAGGTGTAGAGGCAAGGGTTTGGCTTTCAATGGGTGTTCGGGTCGTTTTATTAACATGCTTCAGATATGTACCTTTGAGTTTGTTGGTCTAGGATGGTTTAGATGTTTTGTGACCTTCTGAATAAGTCTTTCAGGCGGCGATGGGCTTGCAACCTGTCACGTATGGAATACTAACTTCTGCAAGATGTGGGCATGTATCAAATATGTATTTGTACATGCCTCTGACTCTATTAGACATCTTCAAAGGATCTGGAATATAAAGATCTGAGAGAATGTCTACCGCGCCTTGGGGATACAGTCGTGACCCTGTTTTTGAACAAGTGGCGTGTTTAGCCATGTTTAGTGGTTATCAATATTGAAATAGAATTATAGTAACGTGTGCTTTTGCCTCTAGCTAGACTTTCTTCATCACTTAGCTAAAAACGGTACGGTAGACATTTTATTATATGAGGTCACTCAAGATCCTGAGAGTATCTATGCCATAGTCAAAAGCATGTCCAAATACCTACTCAGCACATGCTCTCTCTCTCTCTCTCTTCCCAACTATTTATCCCAAATGGTGGTGGGGTCATCCTTCCTAACACTCTTCCTCCACTTCGCCCTATCTATGACGTCATCATGGGAAACATTGCATGCCTTCATATCTAGTTCCAACACATGCACATACTCAACACCATGTTCAAATCTTTTAAATTATTTTGTTCAGTTAAGTAAATTTTGGTCTGTTGGTGTGTTGCCTACCAAGTTAGAATCGTGATAGTCTTGATTTTGTATATATTAAGACATTTTCCTACTCCAACTTTTTTTTACTAAGAGCATCTAAACTTACTTTGACGAGCCTCAATTTTGTTTGACTGGCTCCCCACTGGAGCTTGACATTTAGTTTTAAGATGGAACACCTAAAATAATGCTAGGCCCCAAACCGTGTTTGTTGCCCTGATTCTCCACAGTATTGGTCGCGAAAGAACAGACGTAAAATGCTTTTTGACTTTGACTTTTTAAATATAAAAATAAATGTAACTTATTCTATTAATCAATGTTTTGTCTTTTAAATAGTAAAACGCTACTTCTGTTTAAAATAAACATTTAGTGCATGCATTTATCTCCCGCTAACTAATGAGTGGAACTTGTTCGAGCATTCATCATGCAGAAGCGGAAGTAAAAGCTTGTGCAATAAATGAACTGCAACAAATTAAGGTCATTCGTCATGTCACTGTTGTTTTACCCGACAAAAAGGAAGGGTTATGGTTTTAGCAGCCTATGTTTGTCTTTTTATATGACGTAACGTATGTACAAAAAAACAATGGCACTCCAAGAGTGCCGGCAGAGGGAGGATACTAAGATTTTTTTCTAGTGTTTTCTGTAAAAAAAAAACGTAAACAGGGTCACGACTGTATCCCCAAGGCGCGGTAGACATTCTCTCAGATCTTTATATTCCAGATCCTTTGAAGATGTCTAAGGGGGTAGTCAGAGGCATGTACAAATACATATTTATGCAGAAGTTAGTATTCCATACGTGACAGGTTGCAAGCCCATCGCCGCCTATAAGAATACTAACTGGTTTCCTCACGATGTTTTCCTTCACCGTTCAGAGCTCGTGTTAAAGCGCATATACATTTTACGAAACGCAAAATCCATTGATGCACGGCCGGGATTCGATCCCACGACCTTCGGATTGAAAGTCGAGGTACAACCCCATTCAGCCAACACGGCTCTCAGTGTTTTCTGTATTACACTAAAACACTAGAATCAGCGTGTTATATTGTTCATAATACTGAGGTACTTATATCTAATTAAGTGTTTCGTTATGAATATACTTATAAACGTGAAACACAAAAGTAAACTACAATTAGTAGGCTAACGCCAGCACTAATGTTCAGTCGACTAAGCCAGTGGATATCCGATCAAACAGTTGATTGATAATGAATTTGATGAAGTCACTCCAATCAAGCCGCTTGATCGAGTCCCGTTAGTCGAGAGAGGACGAGAGCCACTATGTTTTATTTTACCCCTAGCTTTATGCAGTTTCCCAATAATTGATTTTATTGAATTAAAATGTGATGGCAACATTCGGATGCCGAATTGATAAAATCTCTTAACATCTGAATATACGAAAAAAAATATTTTGGGGCAGAAAAGTCGGGTGACCTCGCAACGGAAATCGCAGCAAAAGACGGCGCGGCCCCCCACCAGATGAAAAGACGATATATTAACGTTGCTGGGAGCCGTGGAATGCAGGCTGCCCTAGATCTATCGCTCTGGAAATGGATGAGGGATATTATCAACAGTGGAAATCATGTGACTGATATGATAAGGGTAGGTTGCAAGGCCCAACAAAAATGGATTTTGGATCGGCCAACAATTGACTGAGATATCGGTGATGCATACAGTTCCCTAACAGTTCAAATTTTTGCAGAAATTTTTTCTTTATTTTATAAGTTATGCTTTCCTATAATTAGAATCAAAAGAAATAATAATTCACATAAGAACTCTAGGTGGTTAACAAAAGGACTAAAAAAATGCTGCATCACATTTATATCTAAGGTATAGGAACAACAGACATAGTGATAATGTCAAAAATACCTATTTAAACTACGCTAGGGTCCTAAAAAAGTGTTTCATTATGTCGCAAAAAAATAATAACATGACTTACATACAAAATGCACCCAATAAGAGCAAGGCAGTCTGGAATATTATAAAAAAATACTCTACCAACAATTTTAAATGCGATGAAATTAATCAAATTATTGTGAATGATTCTAAAGTGACTGAACCAAGGTGTATTGCCAATTGTTTTAATAATTTTTTCATTGAAATAGTACATAGTAAAACTGATTACAATTCTAATAATTATGACTTTCGTTATGTTAAATCAAATCAAAATAGCATGTATGTTACACCCCTAAGTAGTGATGAACTTGAAAAAATTGTGCTATCTCTTAAAAACTCAAAATCAGTAGGATATGATGACATTTGTACAGATATTATTAAATTATCGATTCGTTATATTACAGCACCACTTACGCATGCAATTAATCTTTCTTTAGAACAAGGCATATTCCCAGAAAGCCTTAAAATATCAATAGTTAAGCCATTATTCAAAAAGGGAAATGCAGATCAAATGAACAATTACAGACCAGTATCTTTGTTACCAATTTTTTCTAAGATTTATGAAAAGGTAATGTATAGGAGATTATACAGCTTCATAGAGAGTGATAGTATCATAACTAATGAGCAAAATGGATTTCGTAAGAATAAAAGTACATCGTTAGCAGCATTTAATCTGGTAAAGAATGTCACTGATGCGCTAGACCGAAAAAATCCAGTGTCCGTTATATTTATGGACATGAGCAAAGCGTTTGATTTTGTGTGTCATAAAAGGCTCTTGCAGAAGCTGTACATGTATGGTATACGCGGACCAGCTTATAATTGGATACAGACCTACCTAGCTGATAGAACTCAATGTGTAGAAATCTCAAAATATGATCCTGATACGAAAACAAAAATCCCATTTAGGTCAAATATTCTTAAAAACATGTTTGGTGTTCCACAGGGGAGCATTCTTGGACCATTGTTATTTCTTTTGTACATAAACGACTTACCAAATGCTCTAAAACATAGGTGTATATTGTTTGCTGACGATACAACAGTTATAGTTGAGGGTTCAGATATTAGTATATATGAACAACAAATTAATGACGCATTAAATTCTACCATCACATGGCTAGAACATAATAATTTAAAAGTAAATATTGACAAAACCAAACTTATATCATTCCGGACAAAAAACAATAATAACAATGAACATAGACTTAATGTAGTTTATGATGGGCATAATATTGATAATATTCCTTGCATGAAGTTTTTGGGCATTTATATCGATAGTCTTTGTTCTTGGAAGCAGCAGGTAGACAATGTTTGCAAGAGACTAAACAGCTTTGTGTACCCACTTTGGAGAATTTCGCAAGTAGTTTCTAAAGAGGCCGCTATTACGGCATACTATGGGCATATTTATTCTCTTTTGCGATACGGAATTATAATCTGGGGCAGATGTGTTAACATAGAAAGAGTATTTATAATCCAGAAAAGATGCTTAAGAGCTATCTTTAGTTTAAAACTGACTGACTCATGTAGGCCATATTTTCGACAATATAAAATTTTGACATTAACTTCGATTTATATATTAGATGTAAGTGTATTTGTATTTCAAAATAAAAGCCTATTTCAAGAAGCTAGTACCATGAGTAAATACAGTGTTAGACCAAAATATAAAAACAAATTATTTACGCCGCTTACAAGATTGACATTATCATCTAATAATAGTTTTATAATGGCAATAAAAATTTATAATAAAATTCCTGACGATTTAAAAGATATGACATTTAGTAGATTTAAAACAAATTTGACGCGATGGCTCATTGAAAAATGCTTTTATAGTTTGAATGAATTCTTTGACTACAAAATTTAGTAACTACTTTGACATTTTTATTTTAATGTAATTGGAGAAGAGTTAACTGTAATCGCATGTGTTTTGTTCTGTTTTATTTGATTAATACTTGAATGTTTTATTCATACGCCTGTAAGGGCAGGTTCCGGCTGGAAAAATTGTTTTAAAATCATTGTTTAAAGGTACCTGGAATTATGAATTAATAAATGATTTGATTTGATTTGATAACACGATTAGTATTTAATACGCTCCATATTTACACATATGTGGGTAAGTTATCTTATCTTGGCAACACCATATTTATTCCCCATTCGCTCGAAGCAATCTGCGTGGATTTGCGCTCCATTCCATAGTTTACAGTTGTCTGGATGTGAATGAGTGTTGAGGGAGATAGCGTATTCGCGGGAATTGAAGAATGTTGCCAGATGCATCGGATTATTTGTAATATTTGCTAGAACTTACTTCGATTAGATTAGATTTATAGTTTCCAAGCTGTAACGATCAATATTGCCATTATTACGAGTATCAATGACATCTATGTATCTATATAGTATTCTAGTAGTGTAGTATTCTATTATAAAGAGTATTCTATAGTATTTTTCTATTAGAAAGAGGAAAGATTTGTTTGTTTGTTTGAAATGAATAGGCTCCGAAACTACTGGACCGATTTAAAAAATCTTTCATCAATAGAATCCTACATTATCCCCGATGAACATAGGCTATATTTTATCCCGGGAAAGTGAAGTTTTCCCGGATCGCGGGTAACACCGCGGTGGACAGCTAGTGATTGATAATTTGTTCAGATCATACATTTTTATCTTGCCGCGAGAATCGAACTCATCTTGCGTCATACGCGGACCATCGCCCACTGCACTACAGAGATCAACGATTCCATACTATCCTTCTTAGACTTTCGCGATTCATATATGGATAAACGGTAATTCATAGCAATACCAGCGATATCTTATTTTGTTTCCCGACGTCCCATGTTACTAGCGTCGCGTATTCTACAAGTTGCACCTAAGTATAATTCGCTTTAGTTCAAAACTATCTTCGCCGAACACTAAAGCATAGTGATTCTAACGAGACTAATCAGACATGAAACACAAAGTTCTCAGCTCGGTCCAAATTAGCTGCATTCTACAGTCTCAGTTTGCGCAGATCACCAATACCGAGTGCACCAAGTATCTCAAACATGCTCAACAGATTTATGACACAGTCTGAAGGAACCGGCTGGTTCAGTGTGAGTGAAACATCTGTTTATTCCGCGGTAGATTCTAATTGGGATACGCTGCTCCGCGTTCCGGAGTGATAGAGCAACATCTGGACACTAATCTACCTGCTTGCTATGATATACTCTAGAATAACGGCCATTCTACACATTCGCCGAACTATTATTAGGATAGAAGATGACAGGCGATGAGGCCCTCTACACGTTCGTCACCGTGGGCATTCGTATATCTTCGTAGAATAACGGCCTTTCTACACATTCGCCGTACTATTATTAGGATAGAAGATGACAGGCGATGAGGCCCTCTACACGTTCTTCACCGTCGGCATACGTATATCTTCGCCAAATATGTAGAGGGCCCATCATACCACAGTAGAGTTAAATGACATAATTTGATTTTAGACAATTTTGAATGTTATCGCAGTTGCAGAAAAGATGCTTTCGCATAAACTCAAATGTAATTTTAGCATATTCTTTTGTAGAAGATGATGAATATCTTGACTAAGATTTGGTATTGAGGTGAGTTAAGGAACATCGCTGGGTTCATTTAGCGGTATTCTATTATTATTATTTAGCCCGTGTTGTCCCACTGCAGGGCAAAGGCCTCCCTTCCCTTCTTCCACTCTTCTATTATTATTATTATTAGCCATTGCTGTCCCACTGCTGGGCAATGGCCTCCCCCCACTCCTTCCAGACGTCTCGATCCTGCGCAAGGCTCTCCCAATCGTTCGCAAATTTGTCGAGTTCATCCCGCCATCTCCGTCTCGGTCTGCCGCGTCGCCAATTAGTTGATGGAAATCCTGACATACCAGCTTTCGGAGAAGGCAAGCGTAAAACACTTTAAAAATACTTAACGCGCAGTTCATAAAACCTCATTTACATGAGAATATTCTCTCTGATATATTCAAGTATTCAAGATGCTTTCAAACTTTCAGCAAACTAAACCAGCGACTATCATATTAAACTGTGTGTATCCTCGCTACAAGTATAATGCATCAAAGTTTATCTTTTGGAACCGTGAGCCGTGGTTGAAGTTAAATATTTTAAGAGTTTCATGTACGGATATTACATTTCTTGGAAGTGAATTAGTTTTAGTTTTGTAAGGGGTCGATTATGAGTTTATGAAAGTTGGGGTACTTAGTGTTGGTTGACGACCTCTGTGGCGCAGTGGGTGAAAGCCCGCTTGGGACGCAGAAGGTTGCGGGTTCGATCCCCGCGGCGGGATAAATGTTTGTATGATCTGCAAATATTTATCTCGGGTCTGGGTGTTTCTATGTATAATATGTATGTATTTACAAACAAAAAGTATCTATATAAGTAGTATATCAGTTATCTGGTTCCCATAGTACACAAGCTTTGCTTAGTTTGGGGCTAGATGATGCTTTGTGAAATGTCCAGCATTATTTATTTATTATTATTTATATTACCCTCGACCTAAAATCTCACATGATACAACATGGGAATTACAATTTTTTTTTTACGCAAGTATCGACAAATGTCGAATAGTCAATACCGTGGTCAATACGTTTGTCAGATTTGTTTCTATTTGTTTAGCCGTGTTGGCCGAATGGGGGTGTGCCTCGATTTTCACGATTCACGATTTTCCGAAAGTCGTGGGTTCGAATACCGGCCGTGCATCAATTGATTTTTCGTTTCGTAAAATTTATATGCGTAGGCATAGGTTGCTTCCTGATGCGGTAATACATACATATAAACAAAGATCTTAAGGTTTAGTTTTGCAGCAAAAGTTGGCTTACACATTGGCAGCGATTCCGATGATAAAATATAACCCTATCGAAACTATCGAATAGAAATCGGTATCAATACAGTAAACAACTCTGAAATACCGACCGATCATGCCATGTGCCCTGACAAATGTTAATAACAACTTTCGAAGTTTAGTCAAATATTTCCGAAGATATTTATGTTGACAACTGTACCTAATGACTTTTTAGTTATGTTAAACGCTTTTTCACTTAACTTTTGAAATTCCAAACCGATTGTAAATTTTATCTCGTTCATCATTGGCCTGCCCTTATCCCGATGCTTATATTATAAAAAGGAAAGATTTGTTTGTTTGTTTGAAATGAATAGCCTCCGAAACTACTGGACCGATTTGAAAAATTCTTTCATTAATAGAATCCTACATTATCCCCGATGAATATAGGCTATATTTAAGAATCAAACGAACGTACCTGGTGATGTTTGATTCCAATTATGCGAGGGTCTCGTCCGAAGACCATTATTAACTTGCAGCATTAGGAGTTATGGTGCTGTCTCTGTCACACTTCAGATCCAAATCACATAAATATAAAACAACATCTCCCTTCTCACTCTCATGCGCCATCGCCTGCCTATGCCCCGTCGACCGGGAACATGTCTGCAACTCGCCATTACTTGTGGAGAAGGCTAGTCCCGGCAGTGTCTCCAGGTGTAGTAAGTATGTATTTTACTTTAACATAACATTATGAGGGGTAGGTACATAGCTGGGACGGGTGGGATTGTAATGGTCTTCGGACGAGACCCTCGCATAATTGGAATCAAACATCACCAGGTACGTTCGTTTGATTCTTAATTATACTTCGGGTCTCGTCCGAAGACCATTATTAACTTGCAGATGTTTAGAGCATCATAGTTTTATGAAAAAGCATTAATAGGAAAAGTAAAATACTAAAATTTCTACTGTACGATCAAAATAGCTTTATATTTTTCAATAATATACATAGATATAATATTTATTGTACATCTTATCATAATACATTTATTATCCGCTTAACAAATTGTTAATTCAATAAGTGTACCTGATTAAGATTTAAGTACTAAAATATTTTATATATTTTTTAAGACTGCTTCAGCAAAATCATTATTTGTTGGATTCATAATCTCTCTGTTATAATATTTTAAAAAAATGTTAGAAGAATCACTCCAACCAGCGGCCCTCCGAACCACCTCCAGGTTCACGCCCAGCCTATGAGCAGCTGACGTGGATGCGTGGCGTGTGCTGTGCGCTCCAAATACCGATATATCAATACCACTTTTTGCTAATACTTTTTTAACCCAATGGCTAAGTGTTTGTGAACAAACTTTTTTATGAGGTTTCCTAAAACTAATGAATAGGTGATCGTCTATATTACCTCGACGTAGGGTTGAAGTTTTTTCGATATAAGCTTGCAACACAGTAGCAGGACATATCGGTGGATTTTCGGGTATAAATGGCAACCGGATAAGTGGTTGGAAGGCCCCAGGTCTTGATGTTTTAATTAAGTCGGGTATTTTTATTGTTATTAAATCATGTTCTATGCTAATGTTACTTAATTTAATCGAACTTAAAGTTTGCATTCTCTGCGCTGAAGCTATGGCAAGTAAAGAAATTGTTTTATGCGATATATCATCGAGTGAAATGTCAGAGTAAGGGTATAAATTAGATACATAATTTAACACTTTTGTGGTATCCCACGTAACGGCGTATTTAGGTTTAGGCGGTTTTAACCTATAAACGCCTTTCAAGAATCTGTGAATATTATCATCTAACGTTATTTTTGAGCCTAGGATGGTGGACAGCGCGGAACGATGTGTGTTTAATGAACTGAAACTAGCTCCTTCATCATATTTGGTGGTCAAAAATGAAATAACTTGAGTGCTTGTTGCTTTAAAAGTGTCATAACCGTTATTTTCGCAATATGTCCACCATGCTTTAAGACTAGAACTATATTGACTTAGCGTGTTTTCAGCAAATGAAGCCATCATAACGTTCAAAGATGATTCGGGAATCCCTCGAGATATCATCGCTTGCCTGATAATTTCGCCGCCACCAGGACAAGATCTGCGTGAAGCGGATGGTACATTCTGAAAGGCGAATGCAATAAATACTGATCAGGCCCAAAAAATATTTTATCCGAAACTATCAATTTTGACCACAATGGGTACCAGGGCTGAGATTGCCACAACGGAACAACTAAAATGCCTTCAGCTTTGTCGGTAACAATTTTTTGTAAGACTCTTGTTATCATGCTAAATGGGGGGAAGGCATAAAAATTAAGATTTCTCCAATTAAAAGTAAATGCATCTATTACTTCTGAAAAAGGGTCAAGTTTCCACGATGCATATCTTGAGCATTTAAAATTTTGAGAACTAGCAAATAGATCAAAGGCCGGTTTGCCAAATTTTATGGTTATTTGTTTAAAAGCATGTTTTGCAAGTTCCCATTCAGTATCAATGATAATTTTACGAGATTCACGGTCAGCAATTATGTTATCAGAAGATTTTATATATGAAGCAAAGATGTTTATATTTCTAAGCTCACACCACTGCCAAATTGTACGAGCTAAGTCATTTAAATGTAGGTGTTGTATGCCACCCATGCGATTGATATAGCATATTGCTGTTGTATTATCAATTCTTAGTAATATATCACAATCGCGAAGATCTGAGGCAAAAATCTTTAAACCATAAAATGCAGCTTTTAGCTCTAAGATATTTATATGTAATTCAAGTTCTGATTCAGCCCAATTTCCATGTGCACTATTATTGTTACAAGCAACGCCCCAACCTGTCGTGGACGCATCACTATATATTTCTAGACAATAGTTATTACTACGAATTAGATTTTTTGAACGTAAAATATTGGATTTCCACCAATTTAAATCTTGCTGTAAAGAACTTGGTACAAACATTTTACTGTTATAGTTATCAGAATTTCCTAAGGCCAGAAACTTTTGCCTCTCAAACAATTTTGTATACATCCATCCGTACCTAACGGCAGGACATGCAGATGTCAACAGACCTATGAATTCAGCAAAGTACCGAATAGTACATTTTTTCAGGTTTAAAAATTCAGTTGTCTTATGAAAAATTCGCTGTTTTTTCTCTTCAGGAAGGTAAAAGGACATTTCTTTAGTGTTGAAAATAAATCCTAAAAACTTGCATTCCATTTTCGGAGTTATTTGACTTTTATTAAAATTTATAACAAATCCTAAAGATTGTAAAACCTTTATTGTTGTTTGGACGTTGTGAATGCATTCGCTGTACGTTTGTCCTATTAATAAAAAATCATCCAGGTAATTTACTGAAATAAAGCCTCTTGTGCGCAAGTACTGTAAAACTGGTTTAAGCATTTTTGTGAAGACAAAAGGAGCAGTACATAAACCGAAACATAGAACATTAAATTCGTAAATTTGTGATTTCCAAGTGAAACGTAGTTTCTTTCGTTGATTTTTAACGACGGATATCAAAAAATATGCATCTTGTAAATCTATTGTTGCCATAAAATTATTTCGACTTAATAGCTTAAGCGCAGTTCGAAAGTCTTCCATTTTAAAATGTTCTAGATGAACAAACTTATTTAATTCTTTGAGATTCAGAATAAAACGATGTTTGCCATTTGGTTTTGGTACAGTGAAAATGGGCGATAAAAATTGACCATCACATGGATCGCAAGCTGATATAAAACCTGACTGCAATAGATTGTCAATACATTGGTCAATGACTAGAGTTTCAGATTTTGATTTACCTGAGTTTTGACAAGCAGTCATTTGTATGGGCTCGCTTTTAAAAGGTATTCTGTAACCTTGAACCCAGGACAATACAATAGGATCATCAGTTAAATTGCTCCAATTATCGTAAAAATATTGCAATCTGCCTGCGATAGGTACCTGTGCTATGGAAGTCAACGTCTCGTGGTCCTCTGACGCGTGGAGTGGCTCCGACGGTACGTGTCCCGTCGATCCCTCGGTGCTGCTGCCGGTCTGCGGGAGCTGGGGTTCTGACGCGGCTCGCCGGCTGCTGAGCGCGGCATCCCCCTTAAGTTTAAAGCCCCACGTTGAGCTTTTCTAGTAGCGGGTAAAGGTTTGAATGGTGCTCGCTGTACTGAGCTGAATTTCATCTCCGCTCCCGATTGAGAAATAGCTTTGGTTGACTTCAAATGTTCCGCCAGATTTTTACCGAATAAAGATTCATCAAGTTTCGTATTTTTAACAGCATCTTGGGTCTTTTTATTCAAATTGTTTATGAGTGCATATCGTCTAGACTGTGACTCTCTGTAATGACTGTCACAAAGTAGTCGCCCAGCATCACTTAGAGTTTTTATGATCTTTTGAGGCACTGAGTCCTTAGATGACGATAAAGCCCAATGCAGCGCTACTCCAATCGCAGATAAACAGCTCGACAATTGGTTTTGCTTACTTTGACTATAAGCGTCTTTTTTAACATTTAACGGCGTCAGTGCCGCCTCGATCTCCAAATTAAGCTTCGGAGCCTTCATGTTGATGCAGTTTTCCGCTGGCAAATATTGTTTTATAAGATCTGATTTTATTTCTTTCGACAATCCGTTAGTTAGGATATGCGACCAGCGGGGGGCAATATCTTTATGTAAATTGTGCCCATATTCATTCTGTTCTGAAGGATCTTCGCCTAATATTGTCAAAATTTCAGGATCGAGAACTTCATCTTTTTCTTGAACAGTTACTGATTCTTCGACTGTTTTGTTCGGTTTCAATTCCATCGTATCAGTTTGGATTAAATCAATTACTTCCTGAGGTTCATCGACATCTGTAAAAGCAAAGCAGTATAGCTAAGGGTAGTAGGTACACGTACCCACGATAACCTCTAGAAATTTCTCTACGCGATTCACACGGAGACTGATGATACTTATATTGTGTATCATTTTCCTCGACACGATATACGTGGAGTACGTTTATGTACGATTATTTTGTATCACAAGATACGCTCAACACGATTTACGTGTTGAAAATAATACGCACTCTCGACATGATATACATGCGAGGATTTTAATTTTTTACACTCGACGCGATAAACGCGGAATGGTTTAAAACAGATCAGTAGGTAGGTTTTATATCAACCAACAGACACTCTCAATTCACGATATACGTGGAGAGAATAATATGTACTTACATTCGACATGATATACATGCGAGGATGATTCTGTTTTTGTAGACTTTTATACTCTACGCGATAAACGCGGAGTTTGTTTTAAATGACCGGTAAGTCAATGGAATTTGTTAGGTTTGCCTCATCACGATGTAGGAACCCATGTACTTGTAGAAAGTAACTTTTTCGCAACATGATATAAATGCAAGAATTGGCAAGTCAAACCAAGGTTAAATTATAAAAATCATTGGAAAATATAATTATCAACGTTGATATAACTTTAAAAGTACGAACCGTATTTAAATCTGTCTAAGACTCAAAATCGTACAACAGGCGAATATCACATAGACCTTTTTTCCCCAATGTGGGTAGTTAGGTTTTTTCGCGAACTGAAGATTCACAGGATAAATTTAATTAATCATGATAAATAACAAAGGTTTACCTTGTACAGCTGTTGGATATTCAACATTATATTCATCATCATCATATATTTGATGGTTTGATGTACTTCCACGACAAGAATGGTCCGAGTCCGAAGAGGATGAGTTACTCGGTATTTTATACTGCTCGAGTTTACGCTCAAGTTTCTTCAATTTTTTCCGGATACTCCTGTAATCACTTTCGTCGTGCGAAGAATGTTTACGTTTTCCCATGGTTAAATACCTAAATTAACTTTTGGAGGAAAAATATAAATTTTATTGTGCGACTTCGACAACACAAAAACAAGTAATGGCGAGTTGCAGACATGTTCCCGGTCGACGGGGCATAGGCAGGCGATGGCGCATGAGAGTGAGAAGGGAGATGTTGTTTTATATTTATGTGATTTGGATCTGAAGTGTGACAGAGACAGCACCATAACTCCTAATGCTGCAAGTTAATAATGGTCTTCGGACGAGACCCGAAGTATAATTTATCCCGGGGAAGTGAAGTTTTCCCGATGGATCACGGGTTCCCGACAATCATCATCCACAACCTGACTGCTGATCCACTGCTGGATATAGGCCTCTCTTTCTTTGTGCCACTACGGTCGGTGCTTACTTTATTATTTTAGGTTTTTTGTTTATGAGACTTCTTTACTTCCACTTACCTATTTTATTATTAGGTATCGTATTTATTATTCACAGAATTAGGATTATCGATGATCAATCTTGCATAGATTCTAATGACAGTTCTGTGTTGGACCATGAAACAGTAGGTACAATTGGATGGCTATTGGCCATCCATCTTCGCTTCACCACCGAGATGCCCGCATCAGATCTCTGTTACTAAACGATTATCGCACTATACTTATCCAAGATATAAGCTGATTCAACGAAAAACTGTGGCACTCCCGGGAATGCCGAGAGAAGTGAAAACTGCAACAAAAATTAGGTGCTTGGTGTTATTTGTATCGTCAAGCAATCGAAACATGAGAAATGTAAAAATATTACTTTTTAAACTATCATGGTTAACACTATAAACACAATTAACGGGATATTTACCATGATTACATATTGTTTGAGTATATATCCCGTTAATTGTGTTTATTGTAAAAATATTGCCATAAAAGTTTACAGAGTACATAACTAGATGGCGCTACTGGTAGGTGTCAGTCGGTGAGCAGTCATTTGACTCGCATGTGATCTTTTCGAGGCGAATTCAAGTTATTTTCATCTCAAAAATGCCCAACGTGCCTAAAAAAGTTTTCACTTCAAAAATTTAATCGCGTGAAAGAGTACATATTTTTTTAAAACTATCATGTTTATAAACAGTACACATACGTTCGTCTGAGTTAGAGGCCAATTCTGGTAACGAAGTTTTTAGGCCGCCTTAAGGCCTCCGTCATGGCTTACCAGGACCGACAATTCAACGTGCCTCCGAAGCACGGAAGCGCTCAGTTATGCCACTAGCAGTTACTCATCCACTTGGTGACCGTTGAGAACGTTGCCTTCGGACAAGCTAGCTTTACCACGAGCACTTCAACAAACGCTTGAATTCGAACTAGTTGGGTCAAAGCAATGCTTTGAGTGACGAATTGTTAAACGTCATTTACATGATACCAATATGGTATACCATTCTTACCTCTTGCTACAGAATATTAGCTCTTACTCCGTTGAGTTTGAGAAAGCAGGAGGCAAGAATGGTATGCCAGAATGGTATCGTGTAAATGGCGTTTTACCCTGTCACCATTACCAATACACTTCCAGATAATCTATGGCATTACTGTAATAGTCACCCCTAATGGGGCAATATAATTGCTTAACCACCAGGTATCTATTCCATAGATTTGTGGTTCGACAGGATCCATTTCTGGGGCATAGTAATTTCGATTTTATGATTATCAGTCTAATGGACATCAATATTTGTTTCTGATAGATTGTATGTAACTGTTGAATAATTAAAAACGAAATGGCACCCGAATATATTCCTCATAAATGTAGTATGGCTCTTGAATTATATTCATGTCAGTTCATTCGTATGAATACATTTTTGTGTACTTATTCTTTAAAATATAAATACCTATCTAAGTATTTATTTTTTTCCGTGATGAAGGCCGAGGGATACGTGGAGACTTGCCCAGCTGTGGGCCGAAATAGGTTAATAAAAAAGGCTTTAAACTTGACAAATAACTTGGTGTCGGTAAGCAGTCACGTAACTCGCACGTGATCTAAGGTGAATCCAAGATTTTTTTCTCATCTCAAAACTGCCAAACGCGCCTAAAGAAGCTTTCACTAAGTCCTTTAAAAGCTGCTATGGCTTGTACAAGTATTTAACAACGATACTCATTACTGAGGTCTGAGTATTCAAAAGCACAATACCCTTTCATTATAATTAACTCGTTCCACCAATATTTGTCTTGAGGTTTCCTTTGTAGGAAGAGATTCGCGGTAAAGTACGCCCCATCTTGAATTTAGATATTAAATTTAATTTGTGTTTTGTTTATATATAAACGTAACACTCACATTATGTATACATCAAGAATTGTATACAACTATAATTACGAGGATGTGTCGTGGATAAATTAAATTATTCGAGTTATTTTGTATGACGTAAAAATTCCCACTGATGTCTTTACTCATGCTAAATATTAACATGTGTATGTTTTTTACATGCGTAGTTTAGATACAGAAGTGTTACAACTTATGTGACGGGTGGGACTTATATAAAAAAATACTAGTTGCCTAAGCCACCTAACTCGTCCTGCCATCTCATTAGGGATCGCAAGAAATCTTCCGCGAAGAAGAAAGTGTCCGACAGTTTCATAACAGCACTTGCTACAGAATTCACACTTGCTGTCGGATAGACTGTCGGACATTTTCGCGGAAGTTTTTTGACGTGACAACGTCTTATAATTCGATAGAGCAGGCTGCACGCACGAAAAAATGCGGCGTTACCTCGCTCTGAGGCGTTCCTTGTAAGGCTTGAAGTGCAAGCGAGAGCGCGGAACGAGCGACAAAGAAGCACAAACGTTGTCACGTTCAACTAACGTCAGTAAACCGACTTTACAGACAACCAATTTTTTTTGCAGGTGAAAACGCGACCTTAGGAGATACCGCTTTTTAAGGTGACGCATTGATAAACAATTATTTGAAACCAGGCGCCACGCCCCCATGAGCTTCCCGCAAGCAGCTCATACCCCCTGCTCATTTTAGGCGGTTTGCATCCAGCCGAGCCGCGCTGTGCGCTGCGCGCCGGCCGCCCGGCTGAGTCGAACTCGCTCGCTTTTCGGCGTTGACATAAGACTACATGGAGTCGCCTTACATTTATTTATTTTTGGAAATAAGTTCCTTTTTGGACGATACGCATGGTGGCTAGACGAAAAAAAGTGTTAGATTTTGTGTCACGACACCATGTTTAGGTCAAATGGTGTCGGTCACAGTGCAAAGTCGCAAAACAGTCCATAGATTGTTATATTGTTAGTACGCAGTACCCAAGAGCATTTCTAGGATTTCTAGGCTTAGTAAAAAAAAAATTAAAATACAAATCAAGTAGGTACATCGGGACCCCATTGTTTCGCCGAAAAACTTTCTTCATAATTTTACATCCCATAACATGTTTCTCATAATATCAAAACCAATAATATTAGGATCTCATAATCCCACTCATAATAATAAAGCTGAAAGTTTGTGAGTTTGTTAAGATGTTTGCGTTTCAATCACGCCTAAACCAGGGAACCGATTTGGATGAAACTTGGAATAGGTGTAGATAATGACTTTAGAATAGCTTAAAGGCTATTAAAAATGTAGGTACCACGCGGGCGAAGCCACGCGCAGAAGCTAGTGTTTAGTAAATATAACATATTTTTTAGCATAATGATTTTAATTCATAATGTTGTAATACATAATCAATCTTTAACCTAATTTTAGAGGATATAAATAAACATAAATGTCATAATGATAACAATTAATAATAATAACAGTTCCGAATAAAAGGCTGGCACAAAAAAATCAGAGCGTCGTGGAACACTCGGTTGGAACGAAGTTTAATCTTGACATTTGACCTTGACTTTGACGTGGACTGCTATAGGGGGTCCTGTCGATTGACATAATGTTTATAGTCCTAATATAAATACACATAACATACTAGTCCTAACCTACCGTAGTCATAATGTTAAATTCCCATAGTCTTAAACTGACATACATAATGTTGTCCTAATATATTAAAGACATACCATTAAAGTGACACAATAGTCTCAACTTCTTATATATGTCGTCATAATAGTTATTATTACTATAATTAAGTTACATAAACTATTTTGTCCTATTTTGTACCAATTTGTTTGTTGTTTCTGATCGTCCTTATGTTTATTTATTTAATAATTAATAAATACTATTTAAGATTTACAAAACTGATATGCTGGCCGCCGAAGCGCCAGAAAAGTTCACTAGAGTCACCTATTCACCCAAATCCAATTCAGTGGTTAGGTTAGGTTTGAGTAGTGATCAGAATAAGTTTAGTGGATTCACTCATTCACCCTAATCGAAGTTATGTTAGTTAATTTTATAAACCTTACAAAGTTGATATAGTTAGGAATCTATTTGGGTATATTCGTTCATAATAAAATTGTGTATAGTTTTATATAATATATTTTTTATTATTTATTTAATACTATTATTATAATACTCGATAATATTTTTATTATTTGTTTATTAAATTCATGCATAATCGTTATAAAAAAGTAAGTTCACATGAGTGAGTGGCCAACTCTGGCGACGGAGTTTTGAGGCCGCCTTAAGGCCTCCGTCATGGCTTAACGACTTAAATAGCCGGGACCGACAATTTAACGTGCCCTCCGAAGCACGGAAGCGCTCAGATGAAAATGCCACTGGCGGTCACCCATCCACTTACAGACCGTCTCGAACGTTGCTTAACTTTGACGATCTATCAAGAACGACTAAGCAAGCACGACCAATAACCAATAGTTCTGTTATTAGGTAAACTTAACATTACATAGTCATAAATACACATCTCCTAACATACGGTACTCCTAAAGTTATAAGCCATAACAATAATTATTCACCAAGGGGATAAAGCAGTGTATTATGTCACGGGCGCCATATTGAATCCCAAGCGCATCGAAGGATTCTTTAGTTAACTCCCGAGTGCAACGAGGGAGTTAATGACTAGAATCCTGAGACAGCGAGGGATTCAAGAGCGCCCAAGACCAAGACAGCTTTAACCCCGAGATGAATACTCTGCTTTTCACACATGCGAGAAAAATAGTGAATACTTACACCCAGAAAATAGCAAGCAAGTCTAATGAACAGGTTTTATAGGTAGAACAATAATAATCTATTCGTTTTTTTTATTCAACCTATACTGTCCCACTGCTGGGCAAAGGTCTCCCCCAATTCTTTCCAACCATCTCTCTCCTTCGATAGCTCCCACTACTCACTATAGAAGGAGTCGAGGTAGGTGGTGAGAGTGGTATTCTCAAAAAATATTTTATTGAGGTCGTCCGTTTGTTCTCTAAAAATATTTTAGCATTAATATGCAAAAACATTAGATCGCTCTATAGTTTGGAGGCATTAGTCACACTTTTTCCTTATATTTGAATAAATTCTACTTGGTGCAGTTCTCTATGGTAAACATTTTCATAGAAACATCAAAAATCAATTATCAATTCGGAAGAAAAAGATAAGTTGCCACATTTTTTCTTTTTTTCATATACGTTCTATTTGGTGTGGACTCAATAGTAAAAATTTTAATGGAAATGATGAAGTTTCAAATTCAAATCTCATTACTTATCTGTTCACATGAGGTTCAGAGGGGGAAATGAAATCCCATACAACTTTACCTCCCGCCGGCCATTTTGTTTTTTAGGAGGGAGAAATGATTTACTTTCTTTTAAGACTGTGAGACGAAAAAATGTATGGTTTTCGAGCACCGGGTGTGAAAAATAGTTTTTGCAACAATAGAAATAATAAATATTATGACGACATATTATATTAGAAGTTAAGACTATTATGTAAAATGTCTTTATGCCTACTTAAATAAGACTCAATAAAAATATTTTGATTTTAATTTTTCTTTTTTTTTCTTTAATAATATTAGGACAACATAAATGTATGTCAGTTTAAGACTATGGGAATTTAACATTATGACTACAGTATTTTAGAACTAGTATGTTATGTGTAGTTATTTCAGGACTATTAACATTATGTCAATCAACAGGACCCCGTTTTGTATTTTAAAATCATGATTTTAAATGTAAGTGAGTTTTAAATGTTATGACAAATAACTTTATGTTTTTTAGTCATTATGGGTATCAATATTAATAAACAATATTCGAGATTCCAAATTATTCGGCCAAAGGATGATTATGGTACTTATACATTTTTATACCAAGCAAAATTATATGAAAAATATTTTCGAAGATATAATAGAGACCCCGAAAGGTCTTGTAACAAAACTCGACCGATTTTTATGAAATTTTTTGTGTATACTGTATACCTACATAATATTCAGCGGGTCTGAGAATCGTACACATAATATAAGCTATTGTAATTTTTTATGCATACGTGTGTGTAAAATGCGTTCGTGTTCTACCTCGTCCCTCACAAAAATCGGCAGAATTTGTAAAATAAATTTCGTCAAAACCGCGTCCAGGTCTAGTTAGTCTGAGGTGCTCACTGTCACTGTGCCCGTCACAATGACACCTAAAGTTGGCAAGTCTCATATCCCTGTAGTTTTACTAGAACCCGGAAAAATATTTAACGTTTACTTTATGTTTTCTTGATCATTTCCTTACATTTTCAATATACAGAGCTCTCATCTTCATGTAGAAACCATCAACTTTTTTTCCCCATTTTTAATAATAAGTATTTGAGATTTTACTTAGAAAATACAACTATCGATGTTTACTAGAGCTCGGGAGCTCGATTGACACAGGTCCGACGTTGACAATGGTCAGACGCGGACTGAAGGGGGCCGCCTTGCATACAAAAAGACGCGAGAGGTAGCTAAATAGTAAAAGTCGTAAGCGCCAAAACAGTAATTCTCGTTTAAAATAAAAACTATTGGTAATTATGTAAAATCAAGCTTGCACTTTGAAAAGGGTGTATAGACTTATCTGTAAATAAAATTAAGAAACTTAGATCGGTTCCGTTCACCTGTAAAATTAAAATCTATGTTTTTATGGAGCAGTTTTTGGGATTTTTTTTCTGCTGTTATATTTAACAAATCTTGAAAAACCAGCTATCAGTTTGAAGTAAAAAACATGAAATATTCAAAACTTAAAATATCAATTCCGAAGGTTTTTCAATTGCTGAAAAATATTCCAATCCTTGACGCCAATATCCTCAATGCGTCGTCTTAAATAGATCACACGCTCGTTCACATCAATTTACACGCCCGCCATTACAAACCGTGTAAGAATTTCTGAATTTTTCAGTGGTCTTTTGGACCCCACGTCGCTGTCAACACGTACGTTGTGTGATTACAAGATGTTCCGTTACTTTTCATCGCCTCTTGAACGTTTTAAAAATGTGGACTTCGAGTAAAGTCATGATAGTTTTTAGGTTCGAGGATATTAAAATGGTAGTAGATTAATTAATACAAATCAAGTAAAGCTCGATGATTTTCTATGGAATTTAGACCATAAAAATCATACGAGGCTAATTGAAAAACTCCTTTTTTGATGTCTTTTGAAGATGGCATAGTATTATTTCATTATGATTATCCTATTCTACTAAGAATCAGAATATTTTGTGAGTATTCGTAAGTATTTTAGAATAACTTACATCGCGCAAAACGCAGTCTAGTTATCATTGAAGACTTTTCCTTACTAAAATATTATGTGCAATATTCCTCCGTTTAGAGTGTAAATTATGGGGTGGCTGGTGCAGCGTTGATGACGTCACGGGTCCTAATGATGTCATTTAGAAGTTTGTCTGTGAACCGTGTAACGAGAGTAGTTTTTACAGAATGCAAGCTGATAAAGGTCACGTAGACGAGTATAATAATATCTTTGATAAAAAAAAATGGTTGTCTGTAAAGTCGGTTTACTGACGATAGTTGAACGTGACAACGTTTGTGCTTCTTTGTCGCTCGTTCCGCGCTCTCGCTTGCACTTCAAGCCTTACATGGAACGCCTCAGAGCGAGGTAACGCCGTGGTAACGCCGCATTTTTTCGGGCGTGCAGCCGGCTCCATCGAATTATAAGACGTTGTCACGTCAAAAAACAGTGGCACTCCGGAAGTGCCTGATGTTAAGCAGTAGTGAGGTCTAAGATGGAGCATGCTTACCTAGAAGGAACCTATTTACTCTTGATTTGACATAGCCCTATATTGTACTTTTCGGGAAATACAGAGCCCGGCAATGAGTTCCACAATTTGGCGGTGCGTATGAAAAATGTAGACTCAAAACACGTCCATGTACAAGTGGCGTCTTTCCGGGAACCTGTTGGCCCGAGAGAAGAATGGGGATGGCGGAACTAAATTGTGGAGTTCTTGTGCACACTCTTCGAAATGGAGTCGATAAAAGACCGATAAACATGCGACTCTACGGCGATGCTCAAGGCTTTGAAGCCGAGTCTCAACCAGAGCGTCATCACCTATTAGCCTCTTGGCTCGCCTCTCAATCGACTCGGCTCTAATTTGACGCTAAGACTATACTTATGTGACTCACACACAGACCAAGAAAATAACTTTAACAAACTTGTTAGTAGGCGACAAAATATATAATACTTAAAGCACCAACAGCTACTATATACAAACTATTTACAGGAACAAAAATATTAAGTTTAGTTGTAAACATTTTCAAACGAAGTACCTCTTCAGCTTCTGAGAATTTCTCATTATTTCAACGAGCATGCTTCAACGATGAGCAATTGTAACAGTTATTTTTATCATAGTTCAGGAATAACAGTAACACCATAACACCCTTGTTGAACCGCTCAGGGTTTTTGCTTAGCTGTTCTTGGAACAGTACCTACGGCTGTTTAAAGTCGCTCAGCGAGCTATGCTCGGAATTTCTCTGAAAAGTAAATATATGCGCATAGAACCAAAGTTGTTGACATAGCTCAGAGAATTAGCAAGCTGAAGTGGCAGTGGGCTGGCCATATCTGCCGAAGAACCGATAACCGCTGGGGTAAACGAGTGCTTGAGTAGAGACCGCGACTCGGCAAACGTAGTGTAGCACTCCCTCCGGCCAGGTGGAGTGACGATCCGCTCTGGCTGCTGGCAGAAGTTGGATGCGTCGAGCTGAGGACAGGGCGAGGGTAGGTAAATAAATAAATAAATTAATTTCCGTAGCACAAATTTTTCCCTTGTTTTGCTTGTACAAAAACCTCGCTCCGCTGAGCCGTTTTCACTAGAGCTGAGCGAGGCTAAGTAAATTAAGTTATTCTATTGATTCTTAAGAAACACATCCCTCGCAACACATCCTCGCACATCGCAGGTGGAATCGCAACCTCCGTCATAGCCTAACGACTTCAATTCATTTTTTATTTAAATTACAAAGATCCATAAGTAAGTCAAAACTTATTGTAACTTATTTAAAAACATTAGAAAAGCCGTGTTGGCCGAATGGGGTTGTACTTCGACTTTCAATCCGAAGGTCCTGGGATCGAATCCCGGCTTTGCGTTTCGTAAAATGTATATATGCGCGCCTCGGGGATACAGTCGTGACCCTGTTGACGTTTACGTTTTTAAATATAAAACAGCCGGGACCGGCAATTTAACGTGCCCTCCGAAGAATGGAAGCGTTCGTGGTCGTGCTTGGTAGTCGTTCTTGATAGATCGTCGAAGTTAAGCAACGTTCTAAATGCTCCGTAATAAAGTGGATGGGTGACCGCCAGTCGCATTTTCATCTGAAAGAGGTAAAAGAGTAACAATTTAGTCCTCATAAACTTTTGCAATAGGATTACAAAGATCAGTTTAAGCTATGATGAGCCAGAACAGGAACTATACAATATGGTAAACTCGCCGCTAAGCTGGGCTCATTAATTATTTCAGCCCCAGTATAACTTACTAACTGTTTCATATGCTGCAGTGTGACTTACTGCTAGTGATTTTACTGTATACGGAAACTTTCCGTATCGAATATTATGCAAGCGATAAATAATAATAGTTGCTGACCGCTTCCAGTAAACTCGTCCTACAGTGTTGTTTAGTGCTGGTTAATAAAAATGTATGTATGTAATATCTTATGCGACAGCGAAACGCTATAAAATGTCAGTGTAAAACACATACAAAAAATTCTAACCATTTCAAAGTCAAAGTCAAAAAGCATTTACTCAGTAGGACCGCTGGGGTCACTTAGAATAGTCTTAAAGCTAATTTTACTCCTTTCACGACCAATACCGTGAAGAATCAGGGCAACAAACACGGTTTGTTGCAAACATTCTTAATCATGTCCATTGCCCATTGGCTCCGTTGGCTAGACTGTCACCATACCAGGAATCGTTGAATGCCGTGGTTGAAACTCAACATGGGTACAATTTTCAGATAGCATTCAATCGATCTACATTACCACCAGTCGGAAGAATGGAAACGGCCGATTTACTTCTACCATTTTTAATACTGCCCTAGGCACTACAGCGTCCCGTTGAGTGTAGGCATAGCCTCCTGACGCCGTAAAAAATAAAAATCATCTTAATTATATAGATGTATCGAAACCTACATAGAAGTAGGTATTTTTAGTTCCGTATCCGCCATATGTCAGATGAGTTGTGGGCACGGACCACCACAGAGTTGACCCCACGGAACAGGAAACGACCACGCGGCAGACCGCGGCGGCGTTGGAGAGACGAACTCGACTCCCACTCTCCTGATTGGACCACATTAGCTCACGATAGAGAGGAGTGGAAGAAACGAAGGGAGGCCTTTGCCCTGCAGTGGGACACCACAGGCTATTAATAATTGTCCCGTGTTCGGCTCCGAGATTTAAATATTTCACGTGTAGTAGCCTCCGCTACGCTTCAACTCACTCGCACATAGTTTAGCTCCATAAGAAAGAAAGAGATAACATATTCCATGCTACCCCGGTATCCGCGCCTGCGGGTAACCTCATTCGTTTTCGTGCGCGCACGACTACCGCACGTAGTTAAAAATATATTAGGTGTTATTTACGTAAATATTCATCATCATGCCGAAAAGAAAGTATAGTGATGATCGAGAAGAAAAGTGGCGTTAAAACATAAGGAAATATAAAGATGTTGACTAGGAGACGACATCGGTATGAATTTTGTAATGAAGGTTTGTACTGAATTTTAAAATATTATACCCGCTTTAGCGGAGTTTTGTTTTTCTCTGATCTAATACGTGATATTAGACCGTAGAATTTTAAATGCTTCGAGTCAATACGAGATATTGACCAATAGCAAATTAGAAAATGAGTTAATACGAGATATTAACCAATAGCAAATTGGAAAATGAGTTAATACGAGATATTAACCTTCCCTGTTTTGCTTTTTATGGAGATGATCAGGAGTTTCGTTATGATTCACCTACTCCTCTATCTTAGCCCATCTTCCCATCATTGCCGACGGTCACTAGCAGTCTATCAGTCGTGACAACACCTTGCATTCCACTGCGGCTGGGCACAAGCCGAGACACAAATACCTACCTACGTATGATGTGCGTCCCGCAGACCCAGAAGTAGTCGGAAGAGTGGGGTCCAAGTATATCATAGGACTTAGCGAAAAGATGGGAACCAATTTTAATGGATGGACTAAAATAAATAAAAAAAAAACCTCCTGATCGCGATGCGAGAATCTTGTTAGAGCAAGAGCATCTAGCACGCGCGCTAACTGTACTGGGTAGATATTACCTATTAATAGGTACCTACTTACAAGATCTTTAGAAATGCTGGCAATACTCGGAAGCCTTTCCGATGCTTAAAAAGTTTTTGCAAGTTCTCATTCTCACTATTTTGAGACCGAAACTAGAAGATCTCTTGTATCGCCTATGGTTGATAAAACTTTCATCAAACCATTCGGATCGGAAAAGAGACCTATTTGGTGAAAAATTAAGCGATTTTATGAAATCCTCACGTGGCATTCAGAAGACAGGAAAACTATTACAGTCGACAGTTTCTTCTGCAAGTAATTTAAACTCCAAGCCCGGCCTGCCCCGTGGCCTACCGCCGTGGTACACGGCGCCAGAGTCGCGCCGGCGGCGCCGCCCGCCGTATCGCCGCCGCCAGACTGCATACCTGTACCTACCACCTGTAACAGCAGCCGTCCGCCAACGGTCGTGTCACTAACAGTTGGGAACGTCGAAGCAGAAGCAGTAACTTCCAAGGTACATGCAGGTCGCATAATTTTTTTTTTGTAGAAGCTTGGAATCATTATTACTAATGATAACTTCATACTGGATATAAAATCCCTATTAGGGATCCCTTTTAAATCTGTATTTTACCAAGATGACAGCTTTGTTTCTTTGACGATAGTTATGAAGATTGCTTTGAAAATCTTAATACTTACCTACAGCAAACATCAATTAAAGTTCTTACTGATCTTGTTCTGTAAAAGAATCTTGACTAAATCTTGTAATTTTTTGGGATTTATCCTAAACTCTGCAAATATGACTACAATTACCAGACAAAAGAAAAGTGATATTTTTTACGAAACACTGAAATGCTGAAAACGGTAAACCTATTGTTTTGTTGTAGGTTTGTAGCTTCACCCGTTTTTTTTGGGAACTCTTACTGCCTGCCCCGCTGTTGCATATGACTGGGTTAACAAAAAATCTTTCGAGCGTTCTAGATATTTGGCTATATTAGGTAATGATGATAATGATCATACCGACTGATATACGCGCTTATTTAACGATACTTATAATGTATCGTTGTTGGTTAACTGCATGCAGAGAATCATAATATCCGATCATAATATATATTTTTTTCTCATTATTTAATTAATTTTACGGCTTTAAACCTGACAAGTTTTTTAATTAGCTTGTGCTAAGGCCCCAGACCTAAAAAGACGACCTCAGTGGCGCGGTGGGCGAAAGCCCGCCTGCGACGCATAAGGTTGCGGGTTCGATCCCCGCGGCGGGACCAATGTTTGTATGATCCGCAAGTATTTGTCTCGAGTCTGGGTGTTTATTTTTTTTCAATGTTTTATTATGTATGTGATTACGGACAAGAAGTGAATAAGTAGTATATCAGTTATGTAGTAAGTACATACCTAACCTACCCCTTACACAGGCTCTGCTTGCTTTGGGGCTAGTGGATGATGCTGTGTGAAAAATCCAGCATTATTTATAATTTATTTATTTAATTTTAATTAAGAATTGGATACTGATGCTTCTTGAAATGATTGGTGCGCCCTAAAAAAAAAAAAAAAAAAAAGGTATTTCTTGGTGTAATGAGGAACGTTATTACCATATAATTTATGTCATATACTTTTACGTATCGACATTTATACGACGGTTATTGCATAATAAACGGAGTGGCTGAAGTGCAATACTCTCACACAATAATACAATAGGTATTATTTGCTTTGCTCGAAATATGTTTTGTAGCGCGAAAAACGCAGTATTTATTTATTCACTTATTATTATAAGATTTTATAAGATCTTCTGAGAATATTGATAGGTACTCAATATATCTCAATACTATCTACGAATATAGATACTGAGTGGGAATTAAATTCTAATGCATTTAGACATATTGTTACATAATTTGAAAACCAGATATAACCTAGATCTCTTAGCTTACAGGTTGAACGCGAAGTGTCGGAAAAATATCTCTTGTAAAAGAGATCTCGTTGCTTACAACGTTAACAGTGAAATTGGACATGTTCTTTTAGGTATACCTATCGCCCGTTTTCGGTAATACTTAAGATGTTACAAAAATCATTACTGATCAGGCTATAGGCATAGTTGTGGTCACAAACTGGCCGCCGCAGTAAATCTCTTGTATACGTACCTATAATTTCAGGGAAATCCACCCCTTCACCGACGCCTTTCCCTGGTGGCGATTGTATTATCCGGCAAGCCTTCACCAAACAGGACGTCCCTCAGTCAGCAATGACTGCGATTCTTGCGTCTTTGTCCAGTAGTATACTCAATATACTTCTAGCTTTAAACTATGGGATTACTGTTGTACTACTTAAACATATTGATCCATACAATATCAGCGTACCTACCTATATAATGTAGGTACTAGACTTCCTAGGTGATTGTTTACGGAAAGGATCATCATATTATGGCACACAGCTGTTTTTTCTGTTATTTTCCCAGTCCATTCAAAGGTATGTCTGGAAGAGATCGCTTTTAGCTGTCCATTTTACCTACTTAGGTACTTGTTTTTGTGTGTTTCCTGTTATGTGTTTCTTTTGGGTACAGTTGTTTTTTCTATTCTATTCTATAATGGGACGTTAAATACCTACTCATTGTTCAGCTTTATCTCTTATTTCTATAAATAAGGTGGGCCAAGTTGAACGAGTCAAAAGGTTTCTTAGAAGGGTGCCTTTATGATAAAACCTAGCTTCCCTTAATATGTCAGTACTTGGAACCCAAATTTTGTGCTTGATTTTCTTGCAAACCTGCATCAAGATCCTAGATCTCAAATCCTTGAGCTTAAAACAGCTCATATTTAAAAAAAAAAAAAAATCTTGTCGTTTTGTTAGCATTGTCTAATGGTGCTAAATATTGCCTCGATTCCAGCGCGCTAACGAGTAAATAGCTAAAATTCTTAAATCATTGATAAGAATCTCAAACATTAAAATCTATAGTGTGAGAATTGTACCTAATTACTCAAACAGATGTAATTAAAACGTCGGGTATAGATCGACCTCAACCGACGGTAAACCTAACTGGGACCTACACTAGTTTCGTAATAGCTATGACCTCAACTTATACATCAATTCATGATGACAGGCGTATGTTGTCCATCAAAAAGCCTCCCCCAATGATCTTTTAAACATTAAGGCGATGGATTAAATAAATGTTAACGTGAATCAGCATCAAAAATACGGTGTCTAGTGCGCATAGCACTCGTCACTCTACCACTTTTGCCGCCCAACGAGCAGGCGTCAGTGTTAACGTTATTAAGAAACCCGCTGGCTAGTCGGACCAGTCAGCAACCTTTGCGAATTTCTATAACAAATCCTTGAATAATGATGATTCAAACTTGGTTACCTCACTGTTTGATCATACGAAGATATTTTTTGAGATTAATGATTTATTTTTATAATTGTCATGGAATATTTAGTTATTGTTTACTTAGTAAGTACAAATAATTTGGTAACTTAAAAAAAAAAAGGAATTATGTCTATTTGGATAAAATTCTATTTTTATTTATTTACTCTCCAACATTTAATTTCTCTGAACATCCTACACGTGAAATATTTAAATCTCGGAGCCGAACACGGGACAATTATATGATCAAACGAACTTACCAAGTGACGTTCGATCTTGATTGTCCCGTGTTCGGCGAAGAGATTTAAGGTCCCTCCCATACCCGTGGAAACCCAAAAGTCAATGTTGGAGCTCTTAAGTGTGCTTATCTCTAAACTAAATGAGGTTACCCGCAGGCGCGGATACCGGGGTAGCATGGAATATGTTATCTCTTTCTTTCTTATGGAGCTAAACTATGTGCGAGTGAGTTGAAGCGTAGCGGAGGCTACTACACGTGAAATATTTAAATCTCTTCGCCGAACACGGGACAATCAAGATCGAACGTCACTTGGTAAGTTCGTTTGATCATATAATAATCCGCCATAGCACATCCCTAGCCAAGTGAATCCGCCACACTTAGGTCGGTAATGATAGCGTACAGTGGTTTTGTAATTAAGCCGAAGTGCTCATCTGTGAATGTCCTACGGCAGTTTGGGACTTATTCATTTTGGTTGTTTGGGGAGAGTGGAAATTTTTGGAACTTTAAATATGTAGTAGATACACGGTATAAACTAGTACTTATCTCTTGGTACTAAGGTGGTAGAAACCAATAGTACAATTGACACCAGGCGTTATTTTTGTTAGAGCGATTTCACCCGATTGCATAAAACCAAATAAAAGGACTTTTGGACAGACCCCTCAAAAGCAACCAGATAACTGTTATACTGAGACAATAAGGTTGCTGATCTAACATTTGCTCACAACCTATCTAATCTGCGAATAAGCTCAAAGCAAAACACGGTATTGTAAACAAAGACTATACATTAGTTTACCATTAAACTCCAATCTGTCTCACCCAAATCACTAGTCAACCCAAAACCACAGCTTAAATAACTGCGAAGGGTTAAGGGACTCTCAAACGCGTATCACTTTCGATTAACACGTTGAATGCGTTTGGGTTTGCTCAAGAACGGGGACACTGCAACGTGTGCTATTATGACCTACACTTTGACAGTGGGGCGATGCAATTGCGAATAAGACAAAGTCAAAAAGCATTTATTTAGTAGGACCGCTGGGATCATTTTGAATCGTCTTAAAATAATACTGATTTTACTCCGTCCTCCGCGACCAATACCGTGAAGAACCGTGAAAATAGTTGGATGGGGAATTTAACAGGGATACTAAAACGCGTGCTATTTTAACATCTTAACTGCGGTCGCGCAACTTGCTCGAACCGAGCGAGGGGGCAAAAGGATCTATGACCCACCAAGTAACTTTTTTCATGTAAATATCAGCGTTTTGAGTGCCGGCGTGTGTCCGTCCTGAGGTCAACCAAAGTACGGTGGAGTTAATATCCTGTTAGTGGGTCACATTAATCTTGTTTTGACGCGATCGAAAAGGGACGATACATTCTTCTAAAGCCCTTAGCTTAAAGCGCAGTCTACCGCGAAATTGGTATTCTGCGATAAACCATTACGGGCAGAAAATTTTGACTAAAATTTACGAAAAGGGTAAAAAAGACTGTAAAATTGATGTAAAAAGCGAGTCCTATTTACAATTTAGCCTATTTGCCCTATAGTACGTGTTTTTGTACGTTGATGAAACGGGATTCGAACGACCTTCGAATTGAATGTCGAGGCAAAACTCCGACACCAACACAGCTCTCATCAAACTCGACCTACAGCGAAGGTAGAGCTAGCAAGCGTTAGGCCAGTCCAAGTTAGATAGACACTCTTTTCAGTACGTACCGAGTTTTAAAACATATATTGAAACAAACACCGAGGTTCAGGGTTTATCTGTCACCTTTTATGAGAAAAAGCCCTAAAAATTGTCGGTGAAAAGTAGTAAAAGCTGTTTCCCCTCTCATGCGCGGTCACGTCTCGACACTCCGGCCGTGTTTAATGCACGTATCTTTTCAAAAGTAAAAACACCTTTTTGCATGAATTTGCGAGTTTTTCACGCTTTTGTACGCGAGCTTTTTCAGCTTTTATTGGTTTTCGCGCTATTTGTGAATGGAGCTTTCAGAACCTCTTTGAAATTATGTACCGACCTCATTAGTTTGCGAAAATAAGCACCATCTGTTACGTCTCATAGAATAGCATTTTTGAATATCGAACTAGAATTTTGTTTTTATTTTAATTTTAACTTTCTTTTCATCATCGATTTTTGTTAATTCTATTTTTAAAATTCGAACGCGTAATTCCTGATTCAAAATTCCGAATCTTACAAGAGTCGTATTGTTTATTGGTTTGGAATACGGTTCAAAATAGCAGAACACTTCAACAGACGATCTGTTTGCAAGTTGGAACAATCTATAGGTGTAATCCCAATCAGAGTATCTCTGGGTTTAACTGCAGTTTTATATCTTCCCCCAGCTATTAAGTGGGTAAGTGGGGTGTGTGGGGGGGGGGGGGGGGGGTAAATTGGACTTTTTCGGGGTGATTCAGAGGAATTAACCTTTTAGTGCGAATGTAATCTTAATTAGGGGAGTGCAGGTTTACGAGAATTGGTTATGATTGTGGAGGCATGTTTGTAGAGTAATAGAAAGTAAGATCTTGTGGTTTCTTTGGAATTATATTGACGAGATAAGTTTATGGATAATGTAATCTTATCTTACTACTATTATACTAGTAAACGTGAAAGTTTGAATGAACGGAGTTTTCACTTAATCGTCTTGAAACGGCTGAACTGATTTCTATGAACGGACACAGTCTAATCCTTAAGTCCAAAGAAAATTCAGTTGGTCTGATTTGTTTTATAACTATGACAATACGCTACTTTTTATTTTTGGCTTTAGCTTAAGGATTACTGTAACAAATCAATCGAAAGATCCTTCAAACGATCCATCACTGCGACCTCCAGGTCACAGAACTGGAGTGATGCAGCAATCAATAGCAATATCCGCACTTGAGATGCCAATAAAAGGACCCTCATTCGCCCCTAAAGCCTTTGATCTATGTAAAGCGGACACCGTTATATAGTGCTGTTATGGTTGATGCGCGGGATATCAATATACGGACTGGAAGACCATCACAAAACTCGAGCAGACCCTGAAGAAATCTCCTAAATCTTGCTTCGAGCATTTAGTGCTTGGTTGAAGTTACGCATGCATATCATTATTAACCCATATTTAATCATCTGTAATTAAGTTTTTGCTCGATGTTGAAGAAGGAAAATGAAACATCGTCTTCGACTTCATCGTCATCGACTTCCCCAGGCGATCATCACACTAAGACAATGCGTATAATAAAAAAAAATGCTGGACATTTCACACAGCATCATCTAGCCCCAAACTAAGCAAAGCTTGTACTATCGGAACCAGATTAAATTATAAAAAAATATATACTTACTTAAATTACATCCGTATTTAAACGGTATCAGCTTCTCGGAAAGCAAGAGGTTAAGGCTATTACTTGAAACATCGTCCGCCAGTTGAGACAAATCGGGATCTTTGAGATCCGAATGATTGCTCGTGACTTATTGTCGTGGAGACGGAACATTTGTTTTGGCACACAAGTTGGCAAAGGCTTTTTGTAACGTGCCTTAGATAAGATTGATAATCCTTACTTAGCAAGAAGATAATTTCAAAAAAAGCATAAAATATTGCGCTAAAAATCCGCCATTTTGTTTTTTTTACACCCAGTTGTATGTAAGTATTATATGTAGAAAATATTAAAGGTAATTTATGATTTAATTAAAATAAATGATTCAGGGGATTTTTAGACCTTTTTTGTCCAAAAATCCCCTGAGCGTCTCATCCGAGTGGAGGCGGGGGATTGTCGAAGGGGATATCTATACATACCCAATTCGAGGAAACGGTGACTCACTCAGTGGCTGAGTCGCAGCAAACGGTGGATATCTATACATACCCAATTCGAGGACACGGTGACTTAGTCTGCTGCTGAGCCGCAGCGAACAATGCTCGCGATCAACGGCTCAGTTCGCTCACTACGCTCGCGCCGCGCGGCGTTACACGTTCAGTCAGTTTGAGCGAACAGTCAGCCGTTCACAGTTCACCTAATGGGTCCACGGTCTTCTCTAAAATATTCATCCGTGTGTCTCAACCCTTGATGCAGCGTTTTCACTGATCCATTTGTTTTCCGAAACACCTGGGTTTTATTAATCGTCTGTCAAACTCCCCCTGTCGCCATTAATTAACCTGACAGGTTATTACCTAAGTGTCGCTTAGTCATTGACGATTAAATGGCTGGACAGGCTGAAGTGAAATTGTAATATAATTTTGGAAAGCTATATTCTCCGTTGTCCCAAAATAGATTGATCTGAAACAGATAACTTCTTTGCTGCGTAGGCGTAGGGTACAGTCTAGTCGTGACGTGGACATATCTATCTACCAACGGCTGGGTAGGTCTCTTCATTTCCATTTCTCTGTCCTGTACCAGTCGACCCCAATGTTTTCCCGCCGGCTTTACTATGTCATCAGATAATTTGGCTGGTAGGTCTACCTGGTGTTCTGTGACATTTAAGTGGCCAGCACTAGGTCACTGCCTTTGTCCATCTAAGGTTTTCTTCTTCTTCTTGCGTGTCAATGATACAAGATAGTTAAATAAAGAGTAAAACCCCGCCACCATCACTCCAGCGTCCGTGGCGTCCATAAGGTTCCTTGTGCAGCTGACAGGGCACAAAGGGCAAACGATCAAGTGGGACATCGGTTGGATAGGGACCCCGCATTTCATTCCATCTAAGGTAAAAAACCGAGAAAGTAATTGCTTTACATACTCCCTCCACAAATCGAGAATTTATGTCCACTACTAGCTGTCCATCGCGGTGTTACCCGCGTTCCCTCGAGAAAAGGATAAAATATAGCCTATGTTCATCAGGGATAATGCAGGATTCTAATGGTGCAAGAATTTTTCAAATTGGTCCAGTAGTTTCGGAGGCTATTCATTTCAAACAAACAAATCTTTCCTCTTTATAATATTAGTATAGAAGTATAGAAGACAAAAATAATACCTACTTACATTTTTGTGTTGGCAACGTCCCTCGTGAGGCAATTAACGTGTCGCAACTCACTTATCACGTTACTGTGGTGTCTAAGCGTTTCGTAGATCACATTTCAACATTAATTGGATAAGTGATGCTAAGCTTGTGTGACATAATTGTTTATATTACACAATGGAAATAATATGATACGGAGATCGAACCATAAAACTTACTTCCTGTGAGAGCCGTGGTGTCTGCCTCTGCCTACCTCAACGCGAAGGAGGCCTGATTTTACACGCCTATACAGGGTTATTTGTAAAACTCCGGTAACCTCTCGGGACTGTATTACTATCATCATTGACTGTCAACCTTCGCTAGTCGGAGAGGCAGTAAAAGAAGAAGATACTTCGGCTCGTAATGAGTATGGAGAAGTATAGCCCGTCTCAACTATCGGCCGATAGAAAGTCTGCAGTCTGCGAGGGGGTTACGTGAACTCGAATAAAAAATCAGTGGCATTCCGGGAGTGCCGAAAGAAGTGAAGACTTGAACGAGGTTTCGGTAATGGTTCTAAACTTAAAAAAAGTACATTTTTTATTTCACTTTCTAAACTCAACTCACACGATTTAAACTCATTTTTGTTTTAATAACGGGACGAGATCGCGTAAAGGTTTTGGATAATATTCGAACTATTTCTTGCCTCGACGATTTACGGGATTTTTTTTTGAGTTGCAAAAAGTTACTACTGGGACTTGAACTCACGGTTGTCTCACTCAGAAGTAGAGCTATAGACACTTCGACCATCCAGACGATGAAATTAAGAACAAGTTTGTCGATGACGGTCATGCGAGTTTGATGATTTTTTCCCACCTCAAAAAAGCCCAACGCGCCTAAAAAAGTTTTCACTTCAAAAACCTTCGGGTCGAAAGTCGAATCATTAACCACTGGACCAACACCGTTTCCTGCCTCGCACATCAGACTTGTGGAATCAGCTGTCGCCAGAGGTGTTTCCAGACCGATACGACTAGGGCGCCTTCAAGAAAAGAGCCTATTCCTACCTCAAAGGCCGGCAACGCATCTGCAGTGCCTCTTGATGCTGCGGTTGTCTGTGGGCGGTGGCAATCACTTACCATCAGGCCTGCTCGTTTGCCCCCTCTTCCATAAAAAACCCGTTAATTTCTGACAGCTATTTTCAGAATTACATAAATATTCAAACAAGCAATTTTGATATCTCTGAAAAATTGTTTAATGGAAAAAAACTGATTCTATCAACGATAGCGGAGATATTCAATATTATTTATCATGGATCTCGCGAACAAAAATAAACTTTGTATTTTTATCTTTAAATGGAAATCAGGCGGAACGAAAGCGCGCTGTAAAAACAAGGACATTTTTATGAAAATAATGTCCTATTTTGTTGGCCTAGTGGTTTACTCCGATCCAAAAGTAGGGACTAGGGAGTTTGAAACGTGCAATATTATTTTATTTAGATTTTTTTAACCCTAGCTTTTGTATATTATAATTTTTAGAATGTCATTCTAAAAATTTAGAGGCATGATTTTATGTATGTAAAAAAACAGGGTCACGACTGTATCCCCGAGGCGCGGTAGACATTCTCTCAGATCTTTTTTTTTTTATATTCCAGATCCTTTGAAGATGTCTAAGGGGGTAGTCAGAGGCATGTACAAATACATATTTGATACATGCCCACATCTTGCAGAAGTTAGTATTCCATACGTGACAGGTTGCAAGCCCATCGCCGCCTATAAGAATACTAACTGGTTTCCTTACGATGTTTTCCTTCACCGTTCAGAGCTCGTGTATGTATATACATAAAATCACGCCTCTTTCCCAAAGGGGTAGGCAGAGACCACGGATCTCCACTCGCTACGATCCTGACACACAACTTTCGCCTCACGCATTACTTAAATGAAAAAAAAATACTGGCTCAGTGCTATTTTTTACATTCGAATTTATTTAAAAGTCTCAATGTGAGCACAAAATTACAATTCAAAAAATCATTACAAAAAAACAGAATCTTAACTTAATCTAAACTTATTTTTTAAGCTCATTTTAAGTGAACCCTGTTCTTTTATGAGTCAATAAACTCTAACCATTTGTGTTTGATGTGTTAAAAATGTTCTTGCTTAAAGTTAATTTCCACCGTGCTTGGTAAACAGTCTTTAGTCTAAGTTACATGCGTTTAAAAGAAAATACTCTCAGAAACGAACAATGAGTGTTATTAAATTGACGATGGAAATAAAAATATTGCAGCCAGGACCGTCTCATTACTTATTCCGTTTGGGCGATTTGTTCTCGCGTATTGTTTTTAGGGTACCGTGGCCTGGGGGCGCTTAGCGGAAAATTACTTCGAGTTCGAGTTTAAAAGGCGAATGAATTTGAATTTGTTTCAATAGGTATTCAAAATCTGTTACTTAATAGTATTTGAAATGGTTTCTACAATACAGATAATTTATTAACAAAATCCACAGCTCTTATTATCTATGCTTAACTTTATACAAGCTTATTACAAGCTTTGCTTAGTTTGGGGCTAGATGATGCTGTGTAAAATGTCCAGCATTATTTATTTATATATTATTCCATACAACCAATTACGGATTTACATTTTATAGGTAACACATGCAAGGCTTAAAAGATTAAAAAAATAATAATTAGGTACTTACACTTATTTTAACACACAAAATCACACAAGTTTATAACCGTTAATACATCATGCCGTTCGTATCTCACAGCTTACCTATTTTGAATTTCACACATTTAGCGAAGCCGTTTTTCATATAGAGCCAGTCAGTCTAGACAATGTCGCCAAAATAATTGGAAGTTTAAAATCAAATGCCGAGGGATGTGATTTAATTAGTTTAAATATGCTCATTTTAACGTTACCTAATACATTGGAAACTTTGACTGCCTTGGTTAATACTTCGATAAGTGCGTCTTCATTCCCCGATGTCTGGAAGTTGGCAATAGTGCGCCCTTTACCTAAAGTAACGAACCCGGTAGAGTTCAAAGATCTCAGGCCAATAAGTATCCTGCCATGCGTATCGAAGATACTGGAAAAAGTTGTTTGTGCCCAATTAACAGAATTTCTTGAATATAATAGAATACTACCGGAAGTACAGTCAGGCTTTAGGAAGGGTCGAAGCACGGTAACCGCCCTACTTGATGTCACTGACAACATACTCAATGCACAAGACAAAGGCATGTGTACGCTACTGGTGCTCCTTGATTTTTCAAGGGCATTTGATTCTATAAATATTAATCTTCTAATTTCTAAGCTGAGATATTATGGTTTTGACCAAGAGGCAGTAAAGTGGTTTAACAGCTACCTAAGCAATCGTTTTCAATGTGTTAAAATCACACATAATAATGGTAGCTCACAGTTTTCCAGTGCAATGGCTGTAAATAGGGGAGTGCCTCAGGGGTCTATCTTGGGACCAATATTATTTATTCTGTATACTTCTGATTTAAGGTTTCATATAAATTTCTGCAAATTTCATATTTATGCTGACGACATACAAATATATATTTCTTGTAAGCCATCCGAAATCGATAATGCTATTAGTAAACTTAACGCTGATCTTGCGAACATTGCTTTATGGTCTAAACATAATAGTCTATTGCTTAATCCTACAAAAACCAAATATATGATCTTCGGCAATCGGCATCAGCTAGCAGCCTTAAGCCCAACAGTGAGTGTTGCAATCATGGATGAACCCATTGATCGTGTCTACAAGGCTCGCAACCTGGGCCTCCAAATAGATTGTGATCTGCGGTTCGAGGAGCATATTTCTGAATGTGTTAGGAATTGTTTTTATAGGTTAAAGTTGTTGTACCGAATGAGGCCATATATAACAGAAGAGCTACGTATTCAGCTGGCAGAGTCGCTCGTTTTGTCTAAGCTGAACTATACAGATGTGGTATTTGGTCCACGACTCCTAGCAAAAACACAAAGACTGATCCAAAGAGTCCAAAACGCTTGTGGCCGCTTCTGCTTCGACATACCGTTCCGTGGCCATGTAACACCATTTTTAAATGAGCACTCCATATTGAAAATGAGACATAGACGTAAGCTTCACCTCGCATGCCTTCTTTTTGGTATTTTCAAGCATGAAGCGCCTGCTTATCTTACTGAGAAGCTAAACAAGGCCTCAATTTTGAGGTCTAGAGAGCCCCGCCAGTGTTCGATGCAGCTTTTAACGCAGAAGCACAGGACAGCAGCCTTCAGAGGCAGCTTCCGCTATGCTGCATCGAAATGCTGGAATAATATACCACCGCCGATAAGGAACCTGCAAAGTATTTATGGTTTTAAATTGCATTTAAGGAAATACCTATTTGATTGGCAAAAGAAGCAGGAACTTCTTAAACACGATACTAGTGCTATATAAATATCAAAGCCAAGTATTTACTACTTAAATACCTACTTGCTATTTCTATTTATTTGTATTATCTACATAATCAGTATGTCCCATAATTATTTAATTTGTTTGCCTATAAGTATGCACATAATATAAATATGTATGTAATATTATAATATATATAGAGTCAATTTTCATTTTTATAACAAATATGTAATTACCTAAGGTTTACCATTTATTGCTTTGCTCATATTATATTACGTTTTGTGTTGTTTATTTTGCTGTGTATTAGTCCGCTACCTAATTGAGTATACATTTTTCGGTCCCAAAACGGCCTTAACGGAAGACCAGCGCTGGTTGTTTACAACCCAGCATATGCTGAGTTAAGGCCCGTTTTGCAACATTATATTTTTTTTGTTCCTTTTATCTATTATTTTGTTTGTACTTACTATTTGTTGCAAAATAAAAATATTTTTCTTTCTTTCTTTCTTCTTTCTTTCTATGCATAATATGCTTAATTTATGATACAATGACTCTAAATAGAGAGAATAATTGTATCATAAGATTAACTGATAAACTTTAGTTACAAGAGAGAAATAAAATTCTAATCCAAAACAGGATTTACACCTATTCAATATTTTCATTCAAAAAGCTATGATTTATGTATCATCATCATCTTCAGCCTATAGCAGTCCACTGCTGGACATAAGCTCCCCTAATGAGCGCCATTGCGCCCTGTCCTCAGCTCAATTTATGTTTATTTTATTTTTCAAATTTTTGGAAAGCTCACAGCTAAGCAAAAAAATAGAAAATAAAAGCAATAGAAAAGGTGTGTTTAAAGACAAAAGTTCTAATGAAGACGACAAAGAAAAAATAGACAATAAATAAAATAGACGACTTATGTACTAAAAATAGGAATAGTTTAATAGGAAATTCAATTCTGTGTTGATTAAAATAAACTGATAGCAATTCAAAATTGTTTAAACTAATCCACAGTCCCAAAACTGTCGGGATAGTCCGTCCCACTTGCAATATCTCATCTCTATCCGTTCATAAATATTGAATTTGTACGGAACCTTTTTATTCCAAGCACATATTTATAACCTCCATTCCGAAATTGATATTTTTTATTTAGTTGTTCGCTAAATTAGATTCTCTCGCTTTGTGAATTTATCTTTGGAACTGGCAATTTCCAGTGTTTATTAAACTTGCGAGGTAGGTTTTTTGTAGATTTTCACTTTGGTGTTTCGAACTTTTGAAACTTCACATATCTTTACCGTCTTTTAGACCTTTTTATGACCTTGAAGACCTCTTCAATTGAAAAATGCACAGCAAAATGATATTGTGTTGATGAATTTGTGTGCTTATAAAGTTTGTTGTAATTAAATAAAATACCGGGTAAAGAAAAATAACGGTCTACTGTATTCGTTGCAAAAGGCTCAAGTACAACATAACAGATAATCATAGACAACTAGAACAAATTCATAGACTATAAATAACGTTCCAATATCACTCAACGAGTTTTGTATGTTTATTTCAACATCCACACACAAAATAATTTTGTTGTGCATTTTTCAATTTTCATTCCATATCATATTAACGTTGCAACCCTGTAGAATACAGGTTACTGTTTTCCCCACGTCGTTTCTCTTCTTCGTTGTTACGTTAGAATTTTCAAAACGAAAAATCCTTTGATGGAAAACCTTTTATTCTGTTATCATTATAAGTCGGCCAAGTGTGATTGGGATTTGCACTCGAAGAGTTGTGATTGGGATTTGCACTCGAAGAGTTCTACACAACAACCTGCACTTTTTATGAACTCTTATTTCCCTGCAGTTTTTGAACTGCATTGCAATTTCGCAGGTTCATTAAAAGTCACAACTTATCATGCATGTAAATCAAATAAAAAAAACACATGTCCTTCCATTTCCATCTATGACTCGTCATATCTGAACTCACTCCTTTCACATATCCGCATTCACACAGTCCATCTTTCTTTACTTAGGCCTACTACTAGTACACAAGTGACTAGAATGTTATTATTACTCGTATAATTTTTGTGTTATTTCTCTGATTCATGTACGGAACTCTACTTCAGTTCCAACATTGCAATATGAATGGAACAATATTTAAGCCATAGTGCACAATGCGGCTCAGACATCGTTGCTGTTACATCGGTGTGCACCCGCTTAAGCCTTTAATGGACAGGCCAGACGTTATTGGTAAAGTTTGGGGGAAAATTGTGTCTATGTTATTGAATATGTGTTTTAGTTTAGAATTTTTAAAGCCGTGTTGGTTGTGGGTTGACTTTTATTCAATGTTTACGAGTTCAGATCACTGCTTTTTGAAGTGAAAACTTCTGTAGGCGTGTTAGGCATTTTGAGATAGGAGTAAAATATCAAACTCAGTCACGTTACTGTGACCTTTTCTTACTATACCTACATTAATTTCGTCGCACATTGTATCGTCATAATAATCGAGGTGAGGCCAAAGAGCACTTATCTCCTCTAAGGGTGAGGCAGACTGCGCCTCAGTGAGACAGCTCCGGGTTCAAATCCTAGAGTAGGGCAGTAACTTCGCACTTGTTTTTTTGTACTCCTAGTTTAGAACCGTTACCGAAATAAATTAATAATGCTGGACATTTCACACAGCATCATCTAGCCCCAAACTAAGCAAACTTGTACTTTGGGAACCAGATAACTGATATACTACATGTATGCTTTTTGTTCGTCACATACATATTATACATAGAAACAACGGCAATCCTGGAGTACAACTGTTCTTTTTATCTAAAGTTTATGGTATATTTCCATTCATCCATACCATCCTTTTTCATAACTTTTCTAAAAAAAAAACAATCACATTTTCTTCATTTCGTTAGTCTTCCTTACTTAAGACCAGTCAATAAAAAATCCATCAATCACAATCAATAAACGACAGGTGCCAGTTGTAAGAGGACTTTAAGCCACGGAATATGTCTCCGAAGGGCAATAAGGGGCAATGAGGGGCAATGGCAGGTGCGGCTCGCGAATTGGCCCTATAAATTACATACCTCATGATACTCCCCCGTTCAACAATTTCGCATACATTTAGCTATTTAGGGTACCCATGGAGAAGCGGAAAATCTAAAGCTATATCTTTAATGTACTTTTTTTTAATTAAGTAGGTCAGCATTTGAACTCACTCTGCCTGATGTTAAGCAGTAGTGAGGTCTAAGATGGAGCATGCTTACCTAGATAGAATGAACCAAATTAAGAGTAAATACTCTTGATTTAAATACTTATTTATAAAATGTGTATTTATCAGGAGAAATATGTAGTCCTACAGGTTCTTTTACATAAGCTTTGCTTATTATTACAACACTATTTATTAATCTTACTATGTCTACACTAATATTATAACGAGGAAAGGAAACAAAAGGAGGAAATATTTGTTTGTTTGTTTGAATTGAATAGGCTCCGAAACTACAGGACCGAATTGAAAATTGTTTTATTATTAGAATCCTACATTATCCCTGATGAACATAGGCTATATTTTATCCCGGGAAAGTGAAGTTTTCCCGAGGGACCGCGGGTAACACCGCGACGGACAGCTAGTGTGATCTGAATGTACTACAACTACGTAAAGCTTAAAGTTAGGCGTTGAACGATATGGCCGGTGTAAGATGGGCAGATTGTAAAATGGTGGGGTCGAACGATATCCCTATCATGATTTGCCCAATTCAACGATCTGCTGACGACATATAGGTACACAAATGTACGGAACCCATATCTTTCTGCCTCCTCACACTTGACCATTTTCCCCTAAGGATCGTGTAAAAATAACCACTGTATTTTTTTTGCCGACATTGTATATTTTCCGTAAATTAAGGTAATGCCCCCTCCGTGATCCAATTTGAATTACGACTTCTGGGAATTAGCTTTTTTGAAATATGGATAATTTAAATGGATCTTTTAATATGGGCAGGTGATCTTAATCGATGAAATCTTTAAGTACATTTCCAATAAAAGTATGCAAGTTCGTATGAGTCAGTGGCCAACTCTGGTCACGGAGTTTATAGGCCGCCTTAAGGCCTCCGTCATGGCTTAACGACTTAAATAGCCGGGACCGACAATTTAACGCGCCCTCCAAAGCACGGAAGCGCTCAGATGAAAATGCCGGTCACCCATCCACTTACAGACCGTTTAGAACGTTGCTTAAACTTCGACGATCTATCAAGAACGACTAAGCAAGCACGACCACGAGCGCTTTAACATTTCCAATAAAATAAGGATAGAGTGAAGATTTTGTAAAAAAAAAAAAAACGTTTTGTCACATTGCCACGACTTTCAATTCCGAAGGCGGAGGATTCGAATCTCGTCCGTGAGATCAATCAAATCAATGCATAGCTATAAAATTATACTTTTAAATAATATATAAGTAGTAAAGTAAGTGTAAAAGTATATAAGTAGTATATCAGTCATCTTAGTACCCATAACACAAGCTCTGCTTACTTTGGGGCTAGATGATGCTGTGTGAAAAGTCCAGCATTATTTATTATTTATTTATTTATATGAACTAAGCTAAATTCAGTTTTACCCAAGGACAGATGTTTTTACGTAAAATTGAAGGTTAAACAAACTTACCAAGTGAAGTTTGACCGTAATTATGCATCCTTGCATCCGAAGTGATTTATAATTTAGAATAATTCACCATGTAGTACACTTTTCAATGTACGGGGCAACGAGCACAATCTTCAGAGAATAAAAATGAAAAACAATTGACTTCATAGTGACACTTCCTGCCAGTGTCACTGGTGGCGCACTTCCTGTCGCTAGGTGGCGCGCTGCCTGCAACGAACTCTCATTCTTTTCAGAGAAATAATTTTGCAATGTTAGCTATAATGGGCAAAAAATTGCTATAAATAGCAATTGGGTAGGGTAGGGTAATTATTATAAATCACTTCGGATGCAAGGATGCATAATTACGGTCAAACTTCACTTGGTAAGTTTGTTTAACCTTCAATTATACATCCTTGCATCCTCGTGATTTATAATTTAGAATAATTCACCATGTAGGATGTTTAGAGTATATTGCAAAATTATCAATGTAACTAAGAAATAAGCTATGTTTAAATTATAAAAAAATGATAATTTAATGCTTATTTTAAAAGTAGGCAATGTTACATTAATAGTATTGATAACCAACAATCATAGTAGGTAAGAGCCTGTGTCGCTTCTGCAAAGGCGGTCTCTTCACCTTGGATGACAGTGACTGATTATAAGATTTCGCAAAATGTTACCCATTAGATACTTACTAGTACCTACATTTATTGTTAGGTCAACTGGTACATATTTAGGTAAATAATGACAAACCGTTTAGTGTTGAGCTGCAAAGATAGGTGTGTGTGTGTAGAGTTAGGTATCTCTGTTCCCTTTACTCTTACTTACGGTGTATTTGGTCTATCGACTAGTGCAAATTCCAAAATAACACAGAGATAGATGTTTTAATGACGTCCCTAAGAACTTACCATTCCAAATTTAAAATGACCAACTTTTATATTTTGATGAATGTCGTCTTGTTGATAATATGATTTCTAAAAGACTTGAAAGATAATAATTATGATTAATTTTAACCATATAATTTTATACAGTGTGGTATTTAACCCCGTTAGAAAACAACCTCAATATTGAAGTAGGTATCAAATACGATATCAGATCATAGCTACGTGGTCTGATAGAGAAAATAGGCACTAGTTTTAAAAAAGCGCAATGCTAAAATAAAACAGTGTATACTTCCTAAAATCGATTTATAGAATCTACTAATATTTTTACTAAAACTGAGATGAAATTAAGATGACATCTATCGTTTCTGGTTCTAGTTCTTGTCTTGTTGAACTTGTTCGTGATAATTATGTCACCACTTGGGGTGACTTGCGATACATATGCGATACTGATATCGCCCTGACAGGGGGTAGCTCCTTCATCGTGGATGAAATACAATCTTGTTAAGGATTTAGATAATTCGGATTGACATTCAAGAAACTGAAGTAATGGACAACGAGTTGGTTCGTCCAGGATGGTTACACCATAATAAAATTCCAGTTGCATAATCCTTAGTTGACTATTTTTAATATGTACTTAAGGCAAACGATACGAATAGATTCATGTTAATCTCCAGTGGTTAACCTATCCTGGGTGAGTGGAATGTCACGATTCTATTGACGTCTTGTTCATTTCAGTAGATACCTTATACCTTAGAAACAGGATATTTCAGATATATGGTATAAATATGCAGTATATTATTATAAAGTCTGCCTTTCAAAATTCAAACCCATCGATGTGACATCTCTGTATAGGTAGGTAGTCTATCTCGATGACGGACCACCGGAAAATATTTCCGCTACTTATTATTATATTATGTTCAATCTTCATTATTATTGTCAATATTTTTGACAATTATTATAAGTCAATATCATTTACTGTCCAGGATTGGGTTCTCAACACCACTAATAGATCATCAGTAATAATTTTCTCCAAAATATTTACAAATTCCTAACTATTGTATTGCTTTCAAGGTCCATAATATAAAAGATAAAGATAAGGCTATTAGTAAAACGCATTCCTTTGAACTTTTAGTAAAAACTTAGATATTATGTTTTTCTTAGATGTCAAGAAATTCTTGAAAGACCTAGTAACATTTAAATTGAATTTTGTTTAAACCAAAAGAATAAAATTTGATACTGACTTAGCACACGTTTATTTTATTTACTTTGGAGTATCAACCAAGATATATAAAAAATATTCTTAAAGTATTGCTATTCTTAGTTTTTTCATGTAACACATGGCAGTGCAATGGACACAAGCTCATTGGCGGTCTTGAAACCATCTTTTTTTTTTTTTTTTTTGAAATGGTGTAAGTATCTAAACAACATTTTCTTTTATTGACAATTTAAGACTATGTATATATTGAAATATACATTTTCCATAGGTAAGTACCTAACCTACCATGACCTGAACGGTATTACTGTTCCATCCAATACCACATAGTTAAATGTAAACACAACCACAAAAATAGTATCAATTAAAAATGAATTTTCCTCTGAAGAGGAAATATCATCTATACGATTCAAGAAGATGTAAGGGCTATCACGCCTGTGTCTGGATAATTCTGGGTAGGTACAGGTACCTAGTTTCTTCAACTAGAACCGACGCTTTGTCGGGATTCAGTTTAGGTGTTTACACCAACTATGTATAAAAAATTCAGGATGAATGCTGATCTCTTCTGATTGTTATGGTTATTATTTAACCCTTTACATAGATACGCCCCCAAACGTTCAGAGATCTTTAGGACTAATATGCCCAAAACTTTCCGTTTTTCTTTGAGTCCTTCCATACAAAGAAAAAATATGAATGGGTAGGTTGTGAGCTCCTCATTCAGTATTTGATACAACCGGCTGCCTGTATAAAGGTCTGTCGAGTTGAAAGTTGTTTCGGGAGTCGAGTGTTGGTATCAGTAATAGAAGCCAATGTCAGTGGTCAATCATGACCCAACATGGGAAAGCAACGATACCCGTAATCATGTCACAGTATAACGACTACGACAGCATCGTAGTTCCTCAATGCACGACTATGATTGCATCATAGTTCCAAGGCGATACATAGGCAATAGAAGCCAATAGTGGTGGTAAATTATGACACAATTTTGGAAAGAAACGATAACCGTAATCACGTCACAGTATAACGACTACAACTGCATCGTAGTTCCTCAATGCACGACTATGATTGCATCATAGTTCCACGGCGCTATATAGGCAATAGAAGTCAAAAGTGGTTGTCAATTATGACACAATTCGGAAAAAAAACAATAACCGCAATCACATCGTGACAGAATAACGTAGTCAACTGCATTGTAGTTCCTCAATGCACGACTATGATCGCATCATAGTTCCAAGGCGCTATATAGACAATAGAAGCCAATAGTGGTGGTCAATCAAGACACAATTTGGAAAAGAAACAATAACCGCAATTACGTCGGGACATTATAACGTAGTCCACTGCATTGTAGTTCCTCATTGCACGACTATGATCGCATCATAGTTCCAAGGCGCTATATATACAATAGAAGCCAATAGTGGTGGTAAATCATGACACAATTTGAAAACGAAACGATAACCGCAATCACGTGACAGTAAAACGTAGTCAACTGCATTGTAGTTCCTCATTGCACGACTATGATCGCATCATAGTTCCAAGGCGCTATATAGACAACAGAAGCCAATAGTGGTGGTAAATCATGACACAATTTGAAAACGAAACGATAACCGCAATCACGTAACAGTAAAACGTAGTCAACTTCATTGGTAGTTCCTCAATGCACGACTATGATCGCATCATAATTCTAAAGGCAATTATGTAGACAGCTATTTATGTAGGTAATGATGAATGATCATTATAATAATGAGGTATTTATTAAGGTTTAAATTGGTAAAAAGGATTTCTCGCCCTGTACTACAAGTATAATAATTTGTAGGCAATAAAAGCCAGCAGCAGTGTTGTAAAGAAAGAGGGGCCAATACCCAGCAGTGCGTGAAGACATTTCAGCAAGGCACATCAAATTATGATAAAAATAGAATCGTTATTACTTCACGGTAAAAGAGAAGTATTACCACTAAAATTGCAATGATAAAATTAAATAAGATTTTACTTTACTTGATAATACGCCAAGTGCACGACTATAATCACATTATAGTTCTAAGGCATTAAATTGCTAATGAAAACTAAACGGTCATTATCATTTGTAACTCATTTCCTTAAACAGTATAATATACTCGAATTAGTAAGGTACTCATATGAGTTCACAGTAATTCATGAAAAATGTCCGTAATTATAAGCACTATTACTTACATCATAAGGATCTAATAAATAAAAAGGAGGATCAGTTGGCAGAGCTCAATAAGTCACCCTATAGGTACTAGGATTCAGGGATCGTGATCGCATCATGATACAACATACACATTATGAGAAAAAACATTGACAGTAATAGCGTCACAGTTCTACAAAACTATTGCGTATAAAATCGCACTATTAGTAGGCATCTAGGTAAAGTACCTAATCGAAGCAGACTATGATCCCGTCATAGTTCCAAGGTCCTCAGACTACATTACAGTAAACTGTAGTTAAGATAAAAAATTCACACGTAACTCATTACAAAAACAGGTAAATCGGATGCGGTTCAAAATAAATATTACTACCAACAGCATTAAAGTATCTTCTTAGAACAAGATTATGATTGCATCATCATGCATAGATCCATAGCACGTATGCCAATAAACAGTAGTTTATGATAAAAAATGGCACATTATTATGACTGGTATTCCTTTAAGAATAAAGTAAATCGCTAACCTTCACCAACAAAAGCGTAATTCGATAGAAATAAATCTTTGTGTTATTATTATAAAATTGAGGGTAGAATTTACATGTTTAATCATTTAGTTATCAGGTACGATTTAATCTTGAACATTGCCAAGGATCAGTTCACGCTATAAAAATAGTCTGAGGGTAGCTGTAAAAACAGTTGACCGAACAATTTAATAAAATTGTTTTGTTATCTCTAGTTATAGAAGACAAAATATTTGTCATGCATGTGTGGATTAATCCAATTAAAAGAAATACAGAGTATTTAAACACTTACCAGTGTCACTCCTATCCGAACTTTCACAATGTCGGTAAAACTTTTACGATTTTTTAAAAATACTTGCTTTTACACGTAATTAGCACTTACGCACTTATATTATAGCCTTTAACAACGCGGAACAATATCAGATTTAAAAACTTATTATTTGAATTACTTATTTAAATAAATAGGTGCTGCGATGCCCGCACACGAAAAGTGAATGAGAGTTCGTTGCAGGCAGCGCGCCACCTAGCGACAGGAAGTGCGCCACCAGTGACACTGGCAGGAAGTGTCACTATGAAGTCAATTGTTTTTCATTTTTATTCTCTGAAGATTGTGCTCGTTGCCCCGTACATTGAAAAGTGTACTACATGGTGAATTATTCTAAATTATAAATCACGAGGATGCAAGGATGTATAATTAATTAATATTTCAAACAGAATAACATTAACAAGGGATTACCATCATTAACGCTATTAATCATTAATTTTCTTTTCCTTATAAATATTAAATAACTGGAATCCATTTCGTTAACGACTGAAATCAAAACTGTAAAAGTGGATGTAAAAGTTCGATAAATCATCGGGGAAAGGACCCTTCGGGTGTATTTTTCAATGTTACGTCACCGACATATGACGGCCTGCACTCTCTTTCCCAGGTCCAATTCTCCAAGGGCCTTGGAGAAATCTTCGTGGAAAGATATTATGTCAGATGTGGACAGTTGAATTATAAGTTTTTAACCGACTAAAAAAAGGAGGTTCTCAATTCGTCTGTATGTTTTTTTATATCTTGAGAGATTACTCCGCCAATTGTGGTCTGATTTAAAAAATTATTTTTTTGTTTGAAAGGGTATATTCCGGAGGTGGTCCCATATAAATTTTATTCCTGAGAGTTTGATAGTTTTCCTGTAAACTCTAAAAACCTTCCCTCCTAGACATTATAAATCGAATCGACAGATAAAGCTAAGACTCCATCTATGTCTAATGACATTATTTGACAAAACTTCATACATTTTACGTCAAGTATCGCGGCACGTGAGTTCCTGGCACTACAAATGTCAAACTGACGATTTACTATGCATTTTCTGTCGATTTGATTTCTATTCTATTCGTCGAACATTGAAGTCGGTTTTTCTTTAAATTTTAAGCTTACAACTAAGTAAAAGATCGGCCCTTGCTAGCCTAAAACAGAGAGGACTAGAGAGAGAAAGGAGACGTTATTAAATGAATAAAAAACCGTGGCACTGCCGAGAGAAGTGAAAACTTGAACAATTAGGTGCTTAGTGTATTTTGAATCGTCAGAAAATCGAAAAATATCGAAAGAGGATAACTTCACCCGTTTAGTTATAAAATGAGCTTTTAGACATATTGCCGTAAAAGTTTACAGATTACAGAACTAGATGGCGCTACTGGTAGGTGTCGCTGAGCGATCACATGACTCGCACGTGACCTTTTCGAGGCGAATCCAATAATTTATTCTCATCAAAACTGCCCAACGCGCGTAAAGAAGTTTTAACTTCAATAAACTTACTAATGGTGCATCAAAACGCGACTTTAAAGGTGCGCCCGGTAGCGAGCTGTGACCCCCTCGTTTGGACTTCAATATCTGTTTGCTCGTGCCTAATGTCTTTTGATCACTTCCGGACTCAATAAAGGAAATTACAAAACATACCAGCTATAGCCGAATGGGGTTGTACCTCGACTTTCAATCCGAAGGTCGTGGGATCGAATCCCGGCCGTGCATCAATGGATTTTGCGTTTCGTAAAATTTATATGCGCTTTAACACGAGCTCTGAACGGAAAACATCGTGAGGAAACCAGTTAGTATTCTAATAGGCGGCGATGGGCTTGCAACCTGTCACGTATGGAATACTAACTTCTGCAAGATGTGGGCATGTATCAAATATGTATTTGTACATGCCTCTGACTACCCCCTTAGACATCTTCAAAGGATCTGGAATATAAAGATCTGAGAGAATGTTTACCACGCCTTGGGGATACAGTCGTGACCCTGTTTACGTTTTACGTTTTTACGTTTACCAGCTATAGGGTTGTTATTTTTTATGCAATTGACCTTTCGTGTGGCGGTCGCACCCTACCAAATTAATCTTATCTATAACTACTTACTACTATGGAAAAAGTAAGTAAGTTCGTATGAGTCAGTGGCCAACTCTGGAGACGGAGTTTTTAGGCCGCCGGCCTTCGAAAGGGCTCAGATGAAAATCACTCATCCCCACTGGCGCTCACACATTATAAATGCGAAAGATTGAATAAATGATTCACTCCTTCACGTTGAAACTGTTGAACAGATTTTGATGAAACTCTGCTGTGTTCGCCTTTTTGAAAATGTATCATAGTCAAAGTCAAAAAGCATTTATTCAGTAGGACTGCTGGGATCACTTAGAATAGTCTTAAAACTAATTTTACTCCTGTTCTTGCGCGACCAATGCCGTGAAGAATCAGGGCAACAAACACGGTTTGGGGACTAGCATTCATTTAGGTGTTCCATCTTAAAACTCCAGCCAAGCTCCAGTGGGGAACCAGTTAAACAAAATTGAGGCTCGTTAAATTAGTTTAGATGCTGATGTATAAGGATTAAGTCAAAATTAAGTAACCTACTTACTTACTACCCAACAGTTTCATACATATTCCTCCACATGTTCTATGGCGTGACTATTAGACCGAATGTTTTCATCATCATCGGCCTATATCAGTTCACTGCTGGACATAGGCCTCCCCTAATGAGCGCCATTGCGCCCAGTCCTCAGCTCGACGCGTCCAGCTTCTGCCAGCAGCCAGAGCAGATCGTCACTCCACCTGGCCGGAGGGCGTCCTACACTACGTTTGCCGAGTCGCGGTCTCCACTCAAGAACTCGTTTACCCCAGCGGTTATCGGTTCTTCGGCAGATATGGCCAGCCCACTGCTACTTCAGCTTGCTAATTCTCTGAGCTATGTAGACCGAATGTTTTGGTAACGTCAAAACCTCTCCCTACCTATAACGAACTGCTTGTTATTCTTATGTCTATCCCATAGTTTATCCAATGGCCAGCCTCAATCCAAGTTTCAGGGTTCAGCAATCATATGTCAAAACCATAACACGCACGGCAGACGAGGGAATCCAATTAACGCGGCACAAGCCAACTTGCCTCGGGCTATACAGCATCGGGACAACGCTTCGTTTCCCGAATTAGTCAACTAGCTGTAGCTAATTTGGTACTGCCTGCAGCGTCGGAAACTCGGAACAAAAACGTGTACTCTTGATTAGGAAATGGGGAATTGTGCAAAAAGATTGTTTGTCTGAGTGGTTAACTTGTTATTTTGAGACTGAGTCTTTCATAAAGACACAAATAGAAATATAAATTACTAGCTGTCCGCCCTCGGGATTTTTTCGAGATAAATAAGCCTATGTCCTTCCCTGGGATACAACCTTTATCCATGCCAATTTTCAGCTTAATCTGTTCGGTGGTTTGGGCGTGAAAAGGTAACAAAGTGACAGACACAGTTACTTTCACATTAATAATATTAGTGGTATAGATGTACGAGTAGACCACGGGATCACCATATTAAACGCCATTTAAACGATACCATTCTGACATACCATTCTTGCATCTTGCCACAGAATATTAGCTCTTGCTCAGTTGAGTTTGAGAAAGCAAGAGGCAAGAATTGTATGCCAGAAGTATCGTGTAAATGGCGTTTTAAAGTCTACGTTTAGAAGCACGGCACCATGTTCTTGTTATACCGTGTAACTTACCGTGCACTTCAAGCACAAAAAGAACACTTTACTTTATGTATGACAAAATGTACTTTTAATTGTAGGCAATTTAAAGGCGATGGCAATTTTAAGAGAACACACACAACAGTATCCGTACTACTTGAACCATCGCCTTTTCCTCATCATCGTCTGCCTATATAGCAGTCCACTGGCCATGAACGCCATTCTAATCTTTAAAAACTTTTATATTGCAAGGTGTTAGTCATATTCCAATAATTTTGTTTTCAATAGATTCTATTAAACTACTTGACCGTCACTGGAAGCTTTATATTGAGAAGACGTCTTCCGTTTCCGTCGAAATACTACCAGTTTAAGTACTTTTTCCTTGTAACTTCCGCTCAAGTGGCGCCACCTGGCGGCAAGGCGTGTCACCATGTTTCGTAAAATGTGCCTCGCCTTCTTTTAATCATTTGGCGTTTCGATTCCGTCGAAGCAACTTGTCTTCAGCAGCTCTGGCTCTGAACAAATTTACCTACCTACTACTCAAAGTACTAGGGTTTTATATATTTTAAAAAATATTAAGTAGGTACTTAGTACTTAATTATTAATTTAATTTAAAGTGAAGTGATGAGTTTTTTCCAAGCTTAGCTTTTAGCAAGCGTTAAAGAAGAACAATTGTAAGTACCTACTATTAAATATTACACGTGATCAATCCTTTTAACGGTTTTTCCGTTCGGATCACGTACCTACTTTATTTAAATCTACCTACCAGTGTATTTTTACAGATTATTTCGAAAAATCCACGTGCTTATTTGCTAATACATAATTTCTAAGATGAAGGGTGGCCCAGCTGCAGGCTGTTATTTCTTTAAATAACTGTTTATTTCAGTGAACGTTTTCAATATTGTCCACCCACTTTAGCAAATACTTATTCCAAACATATTCGGCTGCTCAGCCATAGACTGAGGCAAATATTGATTTAAATAACAATTTATTTAAAAATATAATTTTATTTCAGTCTTATAATTATTGTAGATACACACGTGTTCATGCAAATATTAATATATTTCCTTTGTAGTAATGTATAACATGGAGGCGGATGCACGTAGGCGCCACCGAAGCACAAGAAGAAGCACGCGCAACATGGTTTATCAGACCACAAGATAAACAAGTTAGTCCAGGATATGGGTGAGCTGCAAAACATTATTTCCAATTTTTAACTAGTCATCTGGTGATGCATTTTGTCATGTCACGATGACACTATTTATTCAGATGTTAGCCTCAGATTTCACGATTGATATCGAGACAAAGCTAAAGGAACCATCCGTTCCTAAAACTCCCGTTAGCTAATTGAAAATGTTGCTTGAAGTGCAGTGCTTACCTAAACCTTATGGTCAGAAGTAAGAAACGCTGTTGCCCAAAATATATACAACCATACTCCAGATTTCATAAATTTGGAAACAAACTAGGAGAAGTCGAAACCCTTTTGCTGCTGTAGCACACTAATACATGACACTTTTTGCTATTATCGTATTCCCCTTATTTTTCTACCTTTTTTGTTACTGTATTTTTTAGGGGTGTGATATTTTGCTTTTTGGCAAATAAAAGTATGTCTAAAGTAAGTAAGTAAACCTTACGCCAACTGTCTTATGCTGATTACGCAGCTATATCATACTGCTTTCTAAAACAAAAATAAGCGTTACAGGAAACAATCCGTAACCTTCTTTCTTGGGCTGTAAATAAAGAGGTGAAATCCGATAATCTGAACAGTAAAGTCTTGCATAAAGTCTTGCATAGTGCCTTGCATAAAATATTCTCAGATTTTTTGCAACTAACTTGCGGTCTCGAGCCGAAGCCTTCGAGATGCGTAGAGAAACCATTACCAGCCAAATTAGAGATCCCTTTGGTAAAAGCCTCACCAAATAAAAAAGAAAATTTATAGAATACCCCCGTATTCTACTTATATTATTTGGACTGAGCGTTTTACAGCTACAATAGAAAAGATTGTGTGTTTTTTGCGCACCCCTCGGTGCGTAAGGCATTTTGTTTGGCCTCGAAAAACAGAAGACATGCCTCAAGGCTAATCAAAGTAACAGCCGCCCCTCGCGGGGGCAAGGCGAACATAGACCGACAGTTCCATCGCGTGGAACTTGGTATTCTTGTTAAGAGGCCGGTCACCCAGTGCAAACACACTATAACAACCCACCCTCGCGGGGTGGTCACCATGCTTTTCCATACAGAGGCCAACCCTCAAACTGGCAGTATGAGAGCAATAATTAAAGAGAAAGATATTTATTTTCAGATAAAAGTATACTTCTTGGTAACATATTGTGTAAAGTTTGTTTCTTGTAAACTCACATTTAAAATACAATTACATAATCTAATACATCGGCAGAGGTTCCTTTCACCACAGAGGCTCGCGGCCCAACCGTGGGAACAATAGAGGTCGCTCAAATGCGGCAAGATGGTATTATGAACAATAACTCGAAATTGTTCAAGCAGGTCAATTTACGCAATTACATTGGAATAAGTGAAAAGGGGGCACCAGAAATTGTCAATAAATTAATCCAGGGATATCGAATCCTTGTACTATGGGAACCAGATAACTGATACACTACTTATATACTTTTCCCAATGTAAGTCAAGACCCCCTTCACACTCTGGTATCAGTAGAAATGACTGCAATTGTAAACAAAATAACAGGGTATTCTAAAAATAGCTTGTCTGTCTTACAGCATTGTGTCACCCCTATTTTTGGTACCGAAATCCAAAGGCACAGCTAGCCGTATAATCAATCTAAAAGCGCTAAACCATTATGTACTTGATTGAACCTTTCCCTCCACCTGATAAGTAAGCATGTTTCGCGTTTGATTTTTTTGCGACCACAAGATTGGCTATGTAAAATATATCTAATATACCTATTCCAAGCTTACTTTCACTTCAAAGTAGCAAAAGCACACAGGAGCTATCTACCTACGCCTAATAGCTAATATACAACAAAGAATTACTTGAAATGACTTGACTTTCTTTCGGGTTGAGCACGGTTCCAGCAAACCTTACAAAACCTGGGCTAGAATGGAATATAAATTTCTCAGATAGACAACATCTGGTATTAGACCTCAAACAAGCATAGTTTACCTGGGTATAACATGGAGTCCTTGGGACTACCTAAAATCCCTACCACAAGAAAAGTCTGTACTCATTGTCGAAAAAGTGAGCCTTGCTTTTGAACAAAAATGTTTACTTTAAAAGATTACAGAGGATTGTAGGACTCTTGAACTTGTCATTCCTCGGGGAATTTAATCACCGTCAGTTAGTCATGTTCATGAATTCTTTACCAGATCAATCGATAAAAGCATACCTACCCGCTACCCGAAAATACGGTCAAACAAAAGAACTGATTTTGTGGACTTTGAATTGCCAAATACATTAACCCGACGGGCACTTAGTTACAAGAAATGCAAAATGTTCATTTGGTTACAACCAAAAATAGATGTTGGCTCTTCGAAGCCAAATTCACTTACTGCGTCACAGCACAGTTCTCATTCAATGCGACAGAAAAACCGCTGTCGCTCACCTGAAAAACCAAGGTACAAAGTCTACCGCTAATGAACATAACCTATAAAATTTTGAATCTGTTGAAGTAAGGCTTACTTGATGTTGGTCAGTACAATTCAACATACAGTAGGTATATCCCAGGCAAATATAACAATCACGCCGACCATATTATTATGTCACGTGACCGCCAGCTAACCTGCGGAGTGGCATCTACTACCAGCTTGTGTAGACATGGTTCGCCAAAATGGGTATACCTATGATAGACTTATTCGCTTCAAAGACTGCGCGTACAGTGTACAACTATGTGTCTCGAGACCTGGAAGATCGCCTGAAAGAGCTATATTTGACGGCGCGTTCAGTTTTCCATGGAACCCCTCTTGCGTGGGTTTCTACCACCATTTCTAATCTCCAGAGTATTAACTCGCCGAACATGGAACTCTGAACAATTAATAATAATCAGTAATAAGTAGCATGGAAACGATGGACTTCTTGGTTCAATGATAAAAATGGTAATTTTAAAAATCCTACGGGATTATTATTAGCTCATTTTTTTGACCGATTTGCACTTAGTGAACCGCATATCATACAATACTGTACCTTTGCCCAAATCGGTACTTTCTACATTGTGCAATCTAAAACCTCTAGTAACTTATAAGCTCTCACGTTCTAGTGAAGTGAAATGCAATTTTAAAATCAATTGCACTAAGAAATCCTAAAAATCACTAACCACCAATCTAGAGTGTTGTTAAATTCGCTTCATTTTTATCGAATTGTACGGTAGATGTGAATAACGAATTCAAGTATTGTGACATACAGCCTTACATTTATTACTTGGTTCAGGGAAACGTATATACGATCTGACTTTATTTACCATACGATTCTTATCATTGCATCTGATGGGCTACAAGCGCCATTGTAGCGCTTCTGAAAGGTACGCTGAGGCCCGTGTTGACTCTTTTAACGCATCCAAAGAAAGAGAATAGTTTCCTTCATGTCCAGAGTGGACAGGTGTAAGAACGCAATTATTAGAAGCCTAGCCGACAGATTGATACAGACGGCAACGTATAGACGTTGGGTGGCAATTGCCACCTAAAATGCTTTACTTAAGTATTTTATTTTGTTTTCTGTTTATTTTAGATAAATATAATTTGTGTGTTTTATATGGATCTCATGTGTCTGCAATAAACGATTTTATTAATTATTATTGCATAAGATCTGATGATAGTATTATTTTTCGGCCTCAGGTTGGATCGAAATCCGACAGTAGTAATTACCTACAGACCGTCTGGTTGGAAGCTACTTCCAAATTACAATATAGCTTAACCAATATTCTGGATAGAGAAATGATATTGAATCAAAAAATCAAAAAATCAAAAATCATTTATTCAGTAGGACCACAGGGATCACTTAGAATAGTCTTAAAACTAATTTTACTCCTGTTCTTTCGCGACCAATACCGTGAAGAATCAGGGCAACAAACACGGTCTGGGGCCTATCATTTTTTTAGGTGATCCATGGATCCATTGAGTTGGAGCAAGTCCCAAGCTTTTTTGTCATCCAAATAATCTGATATCTTATAATAGGCTTTTTTACAGAGATGACGTTTAATTGTATTTTTAAATTTAGTGATTGATAAATTTTGCAATTCGCTTGGGACTTTGTTATAGAAGCTTACACATTGCCCTTTAAATGATTTCATAATTTTATCTAATCTAGTAGTGGGAACAGCGAGTTTATCCTTATTTCTAGTGTTTACATCATGATTATCGCTTTTTTTCTTAAATGATTCAATATTTTTACGAACATACATCAGATTTTCATATATGTACTGACAGGGTACTGTCAGTATGAATATATCTTTAAATTTATTTCTAAGCGAATCTCTGGGACCCATATTGTAAATTGCTCGAACAGCCCTCTTCTGCAACACAAACACGGTGTTAATGTCTGCAGCAGTCCCCCACAATAAAATGCCGTAAGACATAATGCTGTGAAAGTAGCTGAAATAGACTAATCTGGTAGTATCTACGTCCGTGTAATGACGTATCTTTTTAACTGCGTATGCTGCAGAAGCAAGTCTCTTCGACAATCCATCTATGTGTGGGCCCCATTGTAGCTTACTATCTAAGGTTATGCCTAAAAATGTAGTGGTGTCCACAAGATCTATCTGTTCATTTTTTATTATTACATTGGTTTTTATTGGTTTTACATTTGGTAGTATGAAGCGAATACATTTAGTTTTCTTCTCGTTTAATAATAAATTATTAACATTGAACCAATTTACAACCTTAGAGATTGCATTGTTCACTTCGTCAAAGTTAACCTGTTTACGTTTCAACTTAAATATAAGTGAAGTGTCATCTGCAAACAGGACAATCTCGTGGTTGTCTTTTACAAGTTTTGGTAGGTCATTAATGTAAATTAAAAAAAGGAATGGACCTAATATTGATCCTTGTGGTACACCCATTGTCACCACTGACCCCGGAGAACGCTTCCCATTTACGTCAACTCTTTGTATTCTGTCACTTAAGTAGGAAGTGAAAAGGTTGAGAGCAACACCCCTAACACCATAGTGGTAGAGTTTCCTAATTAATGTTTCATGATGTACACAATCAAATGCTTTAGATAAATCACAAAAAATACCAAGCGCATCATGAGAGTCTTCCCAAGAATTAAAAATATGAGATATTAGATCAACACCGGCATCAGTTGTTGATCGTCCCCTTGTAAATCCAAATTGTTTGCTGTCAAGTAAGTTGTTAATATTAAAATGTCTTTGTAATTGAATAAGTATAAGTTTCTCAAAGATTTTACTAAAAGTTGGTAAAACTGATATTGGTCGAAAATTGCTAGGGTCAGAGTGAGTACCAGATTTAAAAAGAGGCGATATTTTACTATATTTCATCAGATCAGGAAACACACCACTATCAATACATTTGTTAAATATGAGAGCTAGTTCAGGTGCAATGATGTTAATCAATGGTTTTACGACGCTTACGGAAATTCCCCAGAGGTCTGTGGTTTTTTTTACATTAATGAGATTGAAAGCTTTGATGATGTCTTTATAATCCACATAATCGAAGGAGAATTTGATGTTACATTCAGGTATGTTATCTTTTAGAAATGACTCTGCGATTATGTGGGAAGAGTTAAAACATTTTGTAGTAGAGACTGGAATGTCAGTAAAAAAAGTTTCGAATGCCTTGGCTACGGCATCGTCTTGGTTTACGATGGAATCACCAATTTTAAGTTTGTAGGTATTATTATGAACCTTAACATTTCCAGTCTCACTATTAATAATATTCCAAGTAGCTTTTATTTTATTTTGACTATTTTTAATTTTATTGCCTATATGCAGTGATTTAGCTGTGCGACACACATTTTTGAAAACTTTTGAATATCTTCTAACTCTTTCCTTGAACTCTTCACTAAAATTATATTGTTTTTCGCTATAAAGTTCATACAATTTTTGTCTGCTTTTATGGATCCCCGCTGTTGCCCACTCACAAAAGTTTGAACCTTCAGTAACCATAATCGATTTAGATGTATATATTGAGTTAAATTGGTAGGTAAATTCATTAAAAAATTTATTGTACAAGTAATTTGGGTTATCATTGTCATAAAATAGGTTTTCTAGTCTGGTTGCTAATTTTGATTTAAACTTTTCCAATCGATTATTGGTCATTGGTACATAAGTAATTACATAAGTAATGAAACACGTAACGTAGCCAAGTATATATATATATATATATATATATATTATTTTTTTTGTTACAGTAAAAGGCGTAGCTAAATCAGCTACACGAACAGAAATTGTATTTGCAGGTTGAATAAAAGCCCTGTTCAATGAAATCTAAATTACAGCTCCTCCAAGTAGCACACGCTCTGTCGTGTCCTCCAAAAGCTGATTGAAAAATCATCCGCTTGACGAAATCCTTGCACGAGGCAACTGGCGCTCAGCAAATACGTACATTCCAGTAGTTCTACAGGCGTAAAGTAATGAGATGTAACAATCAATCTGAAAGTATAACACAATTGTTTATACCCGTAGATTAAACATTGATTCGTCTTGCAAGTGATTTCTATAGTTAAATTCAAATTAATAATAATAATTATGAAATTTAAAAGAGTACCTATCTCAGTATTAATATAATTTAAGCTGTGTGTAGTATGTCACTTACAAATAAAACATATTTAATTTCAAACTTACTGTGGTACATTTTAATGTCACATTGGCGCTAAATAGATATTCTACTTATATTCTACAAGTGGCGTCACCAGGCGATAACAAACAGGTCTCAATATAAAGCTTCCAGTGACGGTCAAGTAGTTTAATAGCAGCGTTTTACCTGAAATAAAACGCATATTAAAATACTTACCTCACTGGAAGCTTTCACTTTTATTTCTGCCTGGTGATTTCGAGCCAATGATTAAAAGAAGGCGAGGCACATTTTACGAAACATGGTGACACGCCTTGCCGCCAGGTGGCGCCACTTGAGCGGAAGTTACAAGGAAAAAGTACTTAAACTGGTAGTATTTCGACGGAAACGGAAGACGTCTTCTCAATATAAAGCTTCCAGTGAGGTAAGTATTTTAATATGCGTTTTATTTCAGGTAAAACGCTGCTATTAAACACAACCGAGAGCACACCTATACAGTGGTTTTCTTATCATAATTCCCTCAAGCTAAAATGAACCTTAGGCACCATAACACAAGGAAATACATGACTTGATACTCTAGTACGATCGTTTCCCAAACATGAACCACGATATAAGTAGTAATCCATTGTTTAATAGTCCTAGGACCGCCTAGTATATACGTGTGTAATTGACTTTAGTCGATAAACAATTAACATGGAGTATGTTTTTTTTCATTTTTAATTAAATTGCCGCAGTTTAAAATGGTGCGTTGGTTTTATCCCAACCATGTTTAACATTCGCTTCAACAAAAAGAACTTGATAACTTTCTCACAAACGTAATTGGTCTAATTAGAAATGTTACCAAAATACTTTGGACCTAGAACTAAATAGTTGAAATAAAGTTAGTCGTAATTGGAAACCTAGATTCCACGCAGGTTAGTTGCGAAAGTCTGGAAACTTTCTAACTAAATCCTTTTATAAAACAAAAGCAAATAATAATATTGTTTTTCATGTAGTATAAATTAATTTGTAGTTTATTTACAGAAACTAAGCTACTACAAAAAATCGCCAGCTCTCGAAACACGCGGCGGCCTTCGACCAGACGCCCTGAAAGATAATAATATTGTTATGTGAGAACTTGTCAAGTGCGGATGATCGTCAAGTTGAAGTTGGAAGACCTAGACGTCCTGCTTAGCTTGGACCTAATTTGTATTATTTTAGAGAATGTTTGACGACCTCTGTGGCGCAGTGGGTGAAAGCCCACTTGAGACGCAGAAGGTTGCGGGTTCGATCCCCGCCGCGGGATAAATGTTTGTATGATCTGCAAATATTTATTTCGGGTCTGGGTGTTTCTATGTATAATATGTATACGTATTTACTAACAAAAAGTATATAAGTAGTATATCAGTTATCTGGTTCCCATAGTACAAGCTATGCTTAGTTTGGGGCTAGATGATGCTGTGTGAAATGTCCAGCATTATTTATTTATTTATTTATGTCCAGGGGCCTTATTGTGTAAACTGGCAAACGACATCGACTTCATTTTGACATTTGAAACGTAGCATGGACTTCAAAAGACATTTTCGTATTGTGAGATTGGTGGGATGACAACTGGGAGTCGTTAAAGTATAATTACGTTTTTAAAAAAAAAGAAAAACCGACTTCAATGTTCGACTCTACCACGGCGTGACTCAGGGAATCAATAAGCCATACATACAAATCTAAATAAGAATAAGTTTTTTTTAAATATCATCAAGTACAAGCTTTTAATGGATTACCGTGATCTGATTGAACTCACCGATGTAAGTACAACATTTCATTTCAATCAACCTATTTTCTGAGGAGTTCCGTTCTCCATCATCGGATCAGCTCGCAGTCATCATATTTCAAATTAGTAAATGAAACTTGACCGATGTAGTGAGTTTCAACTCAATCAACCTATTAACTGAGGAGTTCCATTCTCCATCATCAGATCAGCTCGCTGTCACTATATTTTAAAATTTTAGATGATACTTGATCTACAAACCGAGTTTCAACTAAATCGGTCGATTATCTGAGGAGTTCCCTCCATCATCGGTCTGGAGTGAGTCAAGGTTCCTCACTTGGTCCACTCCTGTTCACAATAATGATTGATGACTTAGCAAAGTGTATTTCGAAATCTGAATGTCTAATTTATGCCGATGATGTCAAAGTATTCAGGAAAATAGTAACACCAAAAGACTGTGAAGATCTCCAGCGTGACATCAACGCGATCCAGGCATGGAGCGAAACAAACAGACTACACTTTAATGTATCAAAATGCCAAACTATAAGCTTCACGCATTCATCACAACCTGTTACCGCGCACTATTCTCTCCATGACGAGGTCATTGCTAGATGCTATTCTATCAGAGATCTCGGAGTGGAATTTGACACAGAACTCAACTTTCACAATCATATTCGTGCTTTAGCTGTGAGATGTTATAAAACACTAGGTTTCGTGTTACGTAGCTGTAAAAACTTTTCTAACATTAATGCAATTAAAACACTGTACACTTCTCTCATTCGGTCAAAAATAGAATACTGTTCAACTGTTTGGAATCCATATGAAACTACCTACACATTAATGCTCGAAAAAGTCCAAAAAAGGTTTCTCAGATATTGCTACAGGAAGTCTTACGGATATTATCCATACATGTATCCTACAAGGTACCTGCAAGGGGCTTTGGGATATAACTCTCTTGAAACGAGACGGACCTGTGAGCAAATCTTAACTCTATGCCGAATTTTGCGTGGTGCAACAGAATGTCCGACTCTCTTGAGTGAAGCTAGCCGCCTTTGTGTCCCTGAGCAACGGGCCAGATTTCGTCCGGGTCGTGTGCGCTTGTTTGAGCCCGTCAGAACACGCACGCCGTACGCTCAACAGTCGCCCATCTCCAGAGCGCAGCGCAACCTAAATATGCTCATTTCCAAGCATCCTCAGTTTGATGTATTTGTGGATGGGTGGAAGTCGATTGAAAGAGTTTGTCTCAGTTTCTGCGAAAACTAGCAGGTAGCGGTACCTACTATTATTATTACGTTAATTATTGTTGTAGTCTTGTTTTAATATTTTGAGAATTTGTTCAGTTATTTTGTGTGTATTTTTAGTGTTACTACCTATTATATTTTATTTTATTGTTGCGTAATTTTTCTGTCAAATGTTATTTTTATTATTAGATTCCTAGATATTACGAATTAGAATAATTAATTCTGTGATGTACTATCTATGTGTGTGTAAATAAATAAATAAATAAATAAATAAATCATAAGATCAGCTCGCTGTCACCATTTTTGAAAATTTTAGATGATACTCAATCTACGAACCGAGTTTCAACTCAATCGGCCTATTGTCTGAGGAGTTCCCTGGAACAGCTCTTGACTCCATCATCAGATAAGCTTGAAAAAAAGAAATAAATAATGCTAAACAGATAATGCTTAGGCTCCACCGGCGTCTAAAGGCAATAATTACCAAAACTGCATACATTTTATGTCAAGTCTCGCGACACGTGAGTTCCTGGCATTAGTAAATTGTCAATTTGACATATTGCATAGAGTCTTAGACTTATCTGTCGATTCGATTTACAATGGCTAGGAGGGAAGGTTTTTAGAGTTTTACGGGCAAATTATCAAACCCTCAGGAATAAAATTTATATGGGACCACCTCTGGAGTATATACCCTTTCAAACAAAAAAATAATTTTGAAAATCGGTCCACAATTGGCGGAGTAATCGCGTAACATGATACAAAAAAAAAATAATAATAAAAAACATACAGGCGAATTGAGAACCTCCTCCTTTTTTTGAAGTCGGTTAAAAAGAGTCATTAGCTACTTCTAAACCGGCGAGCTTGTAAGAATGTAAGTAGATTGAATGAGGCGGAAGATGTACCAAGTACATACTTACATCTTAGATCATTTAAGTGGGATGCGCCATACCATGAAATTTCCCCTCTGCCAAAATGTACATGATTCCGAATCATGTGCGTCTTATAATATTACGTCATATACGAAATTTCATACAGCCTCATTTTTACGCAAGATCGATTTTTTCTTAGAAATGTTCCGTCGATTTTTGAGGGGGACGAGGTAGCAGACGAAAGCATTTTACACACACTTATGCATAAAAACTTGTCAGTTTTTATGCATAAGTGTTTAAAAATTCGATCAATAGCGGGTCCATACTTTTTTATCTGAGACTTAGACTAGACGTCGTACTAAGTAGAGATAGAAATATGGTAGTCTCTACCCATCGACTTAGCGAATTTTTTTAGGTCTGTGTCTCTACCGCGTAGTTATAAATGTATATTGTATTTGTTTGACATTTCTTCCACACAAAACAATAAGCTCGTCATCCCTCTATTAAGCCTATTGAACGACCAAAGATGCTAAGGCTTAGTTCAAACGATGCCAGTTACATTTCCCAATACTCTGCCATTGGTGAATTGAGCACGCCCACAATATAATTTTCAATCACATTTTTTTGTTCTTTAGTAGTGGTTTTTTCTTCTCATTTTGTATTGTGTGTGTGCTTGAGTGGAAAATAAATAAATGTCTATGTCTATAATACAATTTTTCACATCATACCACGCTCTTTGATATCATTCCTTATACTAGCTGCGCTCCCGCGGTGTGACCCGCGGTTCTTCGGGATTCTTTAATTTTTTCGGGATAAAAAGTAGTCTATGTTCTTCCTTAGGATACAACCTTTATCCATGCCGAATTTTAGCTTAATCTATTCAGCGGTTTGGGCGTGAAAAGGTAACAAACAGACAGTGTTACTTTCACATTTATAATGTTAGTATGGATTAATAAGTATGGATCTTTCTCACAATCCATCCAGCTTTTCTTAGGTATTCAACTATTTAAGAATGCATACATCACATTTTTGCTTTTCACTATCCTCGTATAAAACCAGCTTTATAAAGAACGCAAAACAGAGGGGAACAACAGACCTCATTAGGGGAACATTCGGACGTCCCAGATAAAGAGATTAGCTAGATCTCTGATAAACTGGACGTTATCTTGTTAGTTGGTAAAAGGATGAAAATATCATGAAAGGACAGGCATACTTTGTGTAATTACTATCATAGAATGTAAGGTATATTTGGCTAACTATTGTGACAGAAACAGTATTACGATTGTATTCTCAAGGTACGGTAGACTAACTCTCAGATCTTTTAGGGAATTATTTTATTTTTATTTTTCAAATTTTTGGCAAACTTACAGCTAGGCGAAAACGTAGGTACTAAGATTATAGAACACACACCTACTTGACATAGGTGCATGTTTACATAAAATCTATTGAATTAGTTTAATCTATTGAATTAGCTAAAAGAGCCGCTAGATCCCTTAAAAAGTAAAGAACAGTTTAATTGAAAATATAATCTATAGGTAGGTACCTATCCTGTCCTGAATGACTGACGAATCAACGCACAGCATAAACTGCTGGTCGTAGTGTAGAGACCTGAAACCTAGAGCTTGTTGTAGAAACTTGTTCTTTCGCGACCAATACCGTGTAGAGCCAGGGCAACAAACACGGTTTGGGGCCTAGCATAGGCGGATCCAGGGGGGATATTTTTCCCCCCCCCCAGACGATATTTTTGTGTACCTACTAATTACGAAAAATTCATAAATTGAGAAATTTTTGTCAGTTTTTGTTTCTTGTGCCCCCCCCCCCCCCCCCCCAGAAAGAAATCCTGGATCCGCCCATGGGGCCTAGCATTCTTTTAGGTGATCCATCTTAAAACTATCGTCAAGCTCCAGCCAGTCAAACAAATAAGGCTCGTTAATGTAAGTTTAGATGCTCTTAAAGACTGGCATACCTATAGTTACAACATAACACGCGAAATATTGTTGAGGCACGAGTAGAATCTCATGAAGAGGCCAATTAGTGTATTGGTAAAGAGCTTATAACATAATACGAGTATGTCGGATTCTATATATTTTGCAAAATATATTCTAAGCCCATTTTACTGTTTATTTAACGACTTCTCTGGCATGGCGGATGAGGTGGATGAGTTCTGAGATGGAACAAATGTTCGCATAATTTTCGGATATTTGTTCCAGTTTCCGAAGAAAAATACTTTCTCAAGAAGTCGAGAGAAGCAGCCAGTAGTTTATATAAAAGAAAACAAAGATGAACAAGAACAACCAATAATGAAGTTAAAATACTATTTTAATAAACCGAGCGCTAACAAGCGGCAGAATTAGAAGCCATTTGCATTGATTTAGAAGTTTTTAATTAAATATCCGCACAATTACCGGGATGATTTAGAATCCTCTTGTTTTGTTAATACTTTAAGGGCTTTGAAATGGATATTAAGGGTCTTGATTTTCAAAACCGCTAGAAGAAATGCAAAGAAAAAAGTGCTGAGCAAGATGGCGCAATATAAAAACTTCTGTGTAAGATGGTATGATGTAGTACCTGCTTAGTCGTTCTTGATAGATCGTCCAAGTTTAGCAACGTTCTAAACGGTCTGTAAGTGGATGGGTGACTGCCAGTGGCATTTTCATCTGAGCGCTTCCGTGCTTCGGAGGGCATGTGAAATTGTCGGTCCCGGCTATATGACGGAGGCTTTGAGGCGACCTAAAAACTCCGTCACCAGAGTTGGCTACTGACTCATACGAACTTACTTTTTTATACCGATAAATAAGATTAGACAATTGCGTTAAATAAATAATTTATGTGCCTTAATTTATTTATCTACAAAAAAGTAAGACATATTTTTATATTTTTCTCTTTTTTCCAGGTAAGAAAAACGAAAATCACGTTTACGGGACCACTGAAAATCGTTCAGAAAGTAAGTTCTTCATCATCTACTATTTTCTCCAAAACTCCTTTACAGCAAAAGGAGTTCCCTATGCATAATTCAATCTAGGAAAAACACCTGTATCTTTGAATACATTCACGGCGGCTATTGGCCATCACGCAATCTTATCGCACGTCTCGCCGAAACACGACGAACAAATCTTCTAGTAAGAGGACAAGACATAGGAGCTAGCGAATTGGATAATTCTAGAAAAAATATATATTTTGCGACCGTTTCGAAGTCGGGTTCTGAGTAATTTTAAAAATTCGGTATCTCCGAACCCTTTAAGGTACAAACAAAAAAAAAGATGGTACAAACAAGTACATACCGAGTACAAACGTATGCATTAAAAAAAAAACGATTTCTTCAAGTCGGGTTCCAGGTTCACACAGGTGACCATCGGTTATAGAAGCGCCTGTAGGGTAAAACTCTAATGGAACTAAATTGGATTAGTAGGACCGCTGGGATCACTTTGAATTGATTAATATTGCTTTCTAATGTGCTTAAGCAAACAGAGCTACTACTACTACTACTAGAGATATACTAGTTTGCCCATGCAACAGGCGCGAGACCTTCATGCTTCCTGGATTAACCCTACTACATAACACTGAACAGCAGGAGTGTGTAGAGAAATTCCAAAATTGCCCCTATGGCAGGCATACGACAGGCAGGCAACAGACATTATGAAACTTTAAAAACCTTTTCATCTTTGGACCAATCTTGCAAACATTATAAACGGGTTACATGGAAGGCACAGTACTAAAATTGATCACGATGTATCTTAGGACTTGCGTACGTTTTCTAGAAACAGTCTCGCCACAGCTTATAACTTGATCTATCCCCCAAGGCTTTACCCCGGCGAGACGTCCCGGGCAGAACTGACGGACAATAGCAAAGGAACGACAGGGGGACCACTCCATTGTGGCCGGAAAACTTAGAGGGATAGGGAGATATACAGACTGAGATTCTAAATTTGATGCATTTAGATAACAAATGAAGTGGAAATGTGACCGTTTCTGATGTGAGATTGGAACCAACTGGTGTTTAGTAGTGAAATTCACTTGAATGTGAGCTTGAGGCCGAAAGTCTTGGCCGAAATCATAAAGGTTGAAAGTTCCATCAGGTCAAGATAACCTAAAAATCACTATAGAGACTGCTTAAGACCTTTGTCGGTCTTGGAACTCCCGGTATTGGGTTCTGGTACCCGCGACACAGGAAAGCCTAGTATGGGCTGTTGTAGGTATGTGACAGTTTTGTTATTATTACCCAGAATAATGTCTGCAAGAACACTTTATCCACCCCGAGAACCAAACGCATAACTCTTGTGTCTCAGCAGAGCACACGCCCAGAATGATTCGTTTTCAGATGAATAAAGCTCCTTATGTTTCCACAATAAGGCTTTATTCCAGTGAAGCCTGCTGCGAATTTTGATGGCAAAGAGGGTGCAAAATTGCATTTAGTGGCGCCCCGCGTAGACAGGTCTGTCCGAAATTGACACAAAAGCTCGGCTATTGGGTTCTGTAGCCTGAGGAGAGGATGAATTGGGAAAATCTTGCTAGTTCAAATGGCCGTTAATAATGTTTGAATTCGGACAGATAAATCCATAATTACATGATTCACCCACACACAAATGTGATAAAAAGATAAGAGATGTTTTGAGAGTGAATGAGGCAAAAGTTCACGATAATAGCAAGTGGAAAAACGTGGTCTCTGCCAACCCCAATTTGAAAGACACGTGATTTTATGCATGTTTAAAATGTGCTGTCAAAATATATACAAACTCTCACCTTTCTTTGAAACTTCAGACAGAACCTATCAATAAATGCAAAGCAGGCAGCCGAGGCTAGTGAGGCAATCAATGGGTTCCCTCAGGACGTCAGCTCCTCCGTAATGATCCAGCCATGGTCTTCAAACTCCCTGCTGAATATCATCGGAATCGTTGTATTACCATTTGAAACGTTGAATTGCATTTTGATCTTGCGCTCTGAATATCTGAGAGCACTTTTATGCCAAAAGGCAATTGTTACAATTTAGTATAGGATAGTCTCTTAATTGACGCAGGCATGTTGACTTGCACCATTCTCTTAAAAATTATCAAAGCTACTCCTACCATTAAGCTACTGTGAAGAGACTACGAACGTGGTTTTGGCCGTTTTCTTTTCGGTGATCAACCTGATGAAATTATCTACGTCTATATACTTATACTAATATTATAAAGAGGAAAAATTTGTTTGTTTGTATGTTTGTTTGTTTGAAATGAATAGGCTCTGAAACTACTGGACCGATTTGAAAAATTCTTTCACCAATAGAATCCTACATTATCCTCGATGAACATAGGCTATATTTTATCCCGGGGAAGTGAAGTTTTCCCGAAGGATCGCGGGTAACACCGCGGCGGACAGCTAGTAGTTTATAACTATCTAACAAAATGAGGCCCGTCAATGTCTACAGTTGTTTCTTCTTACTTATCCGATTTTGCTAAGAATCGATTCGTTAGTGCCCTAGTGACATGCAAAACTCTTCATCCATTTTGTGTTTTGATGACTGAGGTGTCAAACTACTCTACGTTCGTGTAACGTGATCCTAGGGGTCTGATAACTGGACACCTCGTCAAAGGTTTGTTTACTCCGTACATCGCACACCATAGTCGTGGCGATATCCCAGCGAACTTGATAGCACTGGTGCTCAGTGAGCTTGTGAATTAACATGTTCTATCAGCGAAGTGAAAAGTTCTCGAGTGGAGGCCACGCACCGGAAATCGCAGCCGAGGACGGCCCCCCACTAGATGGAAAGACGATCTTGTAAAGGTTGCTGGGAGCCGTTGGGTGCAGGCTGCACAAGATCGATCGCTGTGGAAATCTATGGGGGAGGCCTATGTTCAGCAGTGGACACTAGATGGCTGAGATGATGATGATGATGATGATGATCAGCGAAGTTGTCTCACCAATCTTATTTTTGGATCGTTACGCTTAGTAGTTAGATCCCGTCTTTTCGCTTTTTCACCTCTTATTTTGGCCAATCAGAGACTGACGTTTATTTTTGTAAAAGCCCTTTTAAGACATTTACAATTTTATTTTAGTTAAGTTTCACACAAAAAAAACTTAGCGTGGAATGGCATGCTATGAAAGGGCAGTTAAGGGAATGATGATAAAGGTGGACGAATTACTTGCTGAACGCGCAAGCGATGGCAAACTTAGACCCCTCGCAGACTGCAGACTTTCTATCGGCCGATAGTTGAGACGGAATATACTTCGGCTCGTAATGAGTATGGAGCAGTATAGCCCGTCTCAACTATGTGTGTACTTAGTGGGACACCTACAACAAACAGTGGAATGTTTTAGCGACCGAAAACGACACGGACAATCCCTATCGGTAGATATTTGTTTCGCAAAACCAGTGCTATCGATCGGCGTTAACTTGATTACCTGCGTAGATACTGCAAACCCCTCAGGACACGTCCAATTGCAACGGCTCAATGTCCATTGTCCACATATCCCTGACAAATCCTGCTAAATTTAGTTTACTCTATAAACCCGTATAGTTAGTAACTGCCCATGGGTACCAACACTGCAAATAATACATTCAGGGATGAAATCTGTAGAAACCCGTGAAACATTTTTCTTGACATTAATATCAGGCTGGCAATGGCGTTGGACCGAAAATACTAGAAAACTAGAGGAGATGCCTTTGTTGCTGTGGGACAGTACAGACTAGAAACAACAATTTTTTTTTTAGAATTATAAGTTTTTGTAAACATAAACTTTAAAGTAAAAAAAAGTAAGTTCGTATGAGTCAGTGGCCAACTCTGGTGACGGAGTTTTTAGGCCGCCTTAAGGCCTCCGTCATGGCTTAACGACTTAAATAGCCGGGACCGACAATTTAACGTGCCCTCCGAAGCACGGAAGCGCTCTGATGAAAATGCCACTGGCGGTCACCCATCCACTTACAGACCGTTTTGAACGTTGCTTAACTTCGACGATCTATCAAGAACGACTAAGCAAGCACGACTACGAGCGCTTTAAAGTGAAGGTGGCGGATTCGATCCCCGCGGCGGAATAAATGTTTGTATGATCTGCAAATATTTATCTCGGGTCTGGGTGTTACTATGTATCATCATCAATGGCCTTTTTCATCTACAAGAGATGATTTATGCATAATATGTATAATATGTATGTATTTACAAACAAAAATAGTATATAAGTAGTATATCAGTTATCTGGTACCCATAGTACAAGCTTTGCTTAGTTTGGGGCTAGATGATGCTGTGTGTAATGTCCAGCATTATTTATTATAATAAAAATAAGTCGGGTTTTCCTTCCTGACGCTATAACTCCAGAACGCACGAACCGATTTCCACGGTTTTGCATTCGTTGGAAAGGTCTCGGTCTCCGTGAGGTTTAAAGCAAAGAAAATTCAGGAAAAATCTGCTGGCATCTGGTGGCGAAACGAAGTTCGCTGGGTTTGCTAGTTTATTATAATTAAAAAAAAATACTAATAATATAAGGCGATAAGGCACTTTTTGTTATAGAGGCATTTTATTTTCTGTTACTTTTTTATGGTGTACAATAAAGTTTTAATCTATCTCTCTATATAATAATCTCTAGTAGAGCACTAAAATAGCACGCTTGAAATATTTCTCGTGAACATGAATTTGTTGGAAGTAATGAGGGATTGTATTGTTATTTGCAAGATAGTTTAATACTGTTCCTTGATTCAACTCCTTTTGTTTGAAGTTCAAACATAGCTCACTCCACAAAAGTGTTTAGCTACCAACAGCTAAGTGCAAGTAATGAAAATAAATTACAGTCCAAGTGCCATACATCGTTTCGAATGACTTTCTTTCTAGAAACTGCTTTTAAAGTCTTATAAATTGTAACATTCGGTCTGGAAATGCAATTTCGCTTCTACAGAAGTACTCTGGAATCTTGAAAGAATTACCTTCCTAGTTTTTGTTCGTTTTCCTCTGGAATGCTAGAAATATTACCAAGAAGCTTTGTAATTCCTGTGGCTTTGCTTGAACAACTTGGTGTGCATCAGAACAGCTTCTATTTCATACATTTTTTTGTGACCTATTCGAGTACTAAGAGTATTTTAGTAGGTGCTAAAGGAAGCTCTTTGAATAAATAACAACTATTATTTATAGTATTATTATCATCATCGTCAGGTAATAAAAATCCGCCGTTGGACATAGGCCTCTGATACCATTTTATTCTGTCAATTATACAATTTTAACTGAATTTCTCTCATTCTACCAGAGTAAAGCCACCAAACCTGAGCTTTTCAATGAAGTAACAAATAAATCTGAAGTTTTGAGAGACAAATTGGAGTGTAGTGTAGGTGCTAGATGCGTAACATGGGCACAAATCACACAAATGGGCTTGTTCGGAAGCACGGAACGCTGCGTTTTGAAGGGTTCTGTTCTGTATGCCATTTTGTATGGGTTCTACTCGTAATATGCCACCAAACATCAAAATAATCATGCGTTCAATTTAAACAGCTATTCAAGCTTTTTAATTTTATGCGAAAAATTACCTGCTTTATTTCGATTTACAAGCATCCGGTCTATGAATCGCAAAAAAGTATTTCCTTTGCAGAATATCTTCGAATCCAAAATATACTAATATAAATAATAGTATGAATCGCCAGTAAGTCTCATCTAAAAGTGTGTAAGACAGGTTGTGGCAAAATTTTACTTCATTACCACCTAAGTTACCACCACACGAATTCATCATCATTTACCTGCCCTTATCCCACTTTTATGTGGGGTCTCCACAACAGGTTTTCCTCTTCCACTTCGCTCTATCAGCCGTCATCTCAACACTCACTCCTTTCTTACCCATATCATCCTTCACACAGTCCATCTTTTCTTTGGCCTGCCTCTTCTGCTACATCCCTCCTCATAACACCACACGAATTGTGAATCAAAAATTGAATATTTTTTTGCAAAATATTACGATTTTATTTAGTTTAACATTCCTTTAGAATCCTATGTCCCCTCGATGGGGCAAAGGGCGTCCACAGTGACTCTCCATCTCGATCGGTCTTGGGCTTGACGCTTGATTTCGCTTGATTTAACATTACTCAGTATGAATTTCGATTGAAAACAACTTGATTTTTCTACAAATATCAGTTTCCAGACTGTATTTTTATTCCCAAAAACCCGAAAAAAAAATACAACCCCGAACATGCGGTTGTAATTTTGTACAAAATAGGTGCTCTCAACTTTGCCCTATCATACTGTAGAGTCCCATTAAACCCTAGAACTAGTGCGCGCACAAACCGTGAAGGCTGGCACAGACAATGGTGACAATCGAGGTTGGCGATCACTATACCATCATTGTTAACGTAACAACATTATTTAGGGTTTTTATTGTATAGTTTTTTTTATATATCATGGTACCTTTCCATTTAGTATTTGTTTTTACTTATTTCAAATTTTGGTTTCTTCGGATTTTTGTCAATCTCTCTGTGAATAAATAAGGGTAGGTATAGAAATCCCCTGCCTTCACTCGGATGAGACGCTCAGGGGATTTTTAGACAAAAATGGTCTATAAATCCCCTGCATCATTTATTTTAATTTATTTATTTAATGATACCTAAAATTTAATGAAAATATTTGTAAATCTTTAAATATTTATCGCATTATTCCATAGAGGAAAATATCTGTATTTATAATTTCCTGCATGTTATCTCTTAACTATTAAGACCCCTCGCAGACTACAGACTTTCTATCGGCCGATAGTTAGACGGGCTATACTTCTCCATACTCATTACGGGCCGAAGTATATTCCGTCTCAACTATCGGCCGATAGAAAGTCTGTAGTCTGCGAGGGGTCTAAGTCTCCACTTTCTGAACGCTCACAAGCTTCACAATACCAACGCAAATTAAACCCGCGTCTTCAGCTCTAAAACACGATAAAACCCGCATTTACCGAAACCCGTATAAATATGTATGGGTCATCGGATTATTTCCAGCAAAAACTACAATATTAATATTTCAATCATCACCCCTTAGACCCCACGGGAAATAACGTAGGTACTCATGCAATTTGCATGGACTTACAGCGGATTAATCTTACATAACCCTTTCTATGCGAAAATTGGCTAAATGTTGTATGACAAGATGCTCAAAGACGGGATTAAGTTTGAATTTAGAAGCTCAATCTCAGGGTTTAGCTCAAAAGCGGGGTAAAGTGAACTACATCACAAAATTGTGTAATATATATTATCTAGAATTTCTACAGAATAGGGTTATAACTTCGGTTCGGTAAAATAAAAAATAACTGCTGACAGATTATTGGGCACAGAGGGCCATGGAGCGCGTCATGCTCGGCATCAAACTCATAGACCGAGTTCCAAATGTCGAAATACGAAAACAGACCAAAGTCCAGGATGTCGGGAATAGGATAATGGACCTAAAATGATGCTGGGCGGGACACAGCGAGGCGCGGTGATGATGGTGGAGTAGAGTATTGACTGAATGGTAGCCCAGATCTGGGTACAGGAACGTAGGACGTCCAGCGGCAAGATGGGTAGATGATATTGTGCACGTCGCGGGCCGTCGACGGGTCCGGTTGGCGCGGGATCGTGGTGGATGGCACAAACTTAGGGAGGCCTATACCCAGCAGTGGGTGAAGTCAGGCTGTGGATGATGATGATGATGACAGATTATTACGAGAAAACAAGATGACCCTTCTGTGCTTTTTATTCTAAGTTCCTAAGTACCACGTTATTCATCTTCTATGGATTTTACTTACTAATTTTTATTTCATGTGATTAAATTCTAATTTATTAACTTTTATTACCTGTTTATTTCTCTTTACCTGTCTTTATTTACGATCATGTTTTCTTACCTACCTACTCATTGTTTGTGTCAATAATATTTTTCTCTTTGATACTGAATATAAATAGAAACTTTTAAGTAAACAAAATAAACAGGATATACGGTAAAGACATTTTTCCTCGGAGAAATATGACATCGCCATCACATCACCCTTAGAGGACCTCTTTTATGCGGAACATAAAAAGTGATAAGCTATGATTCCTTGAATGAGGAACCTTTCTGGAACCTTCGGATCTTAAATGTGATTTAGCCTAGGTAACATGTTTACGGATTTTCCAGACGTATGTCGCATCAATATTTTATCCCAACCAAAACATTTTCGGAACTATCGCAATTGAGATTATAATGGAAAATTGTTGCCAACTCTTGCATAACTACAATAAAACTGTTTTGGTAGTATGAAGTAGGCCATTTTTTAAGTTTATCAGCTTATCATCGAAAAACTCAGCTCTCCTTAATCGTTTGAAACTTGTGATTTCGCATTCAAAATGTTTTTAAACAATATAGGTGCATTTTTGCACTACCACTCTATACATTTCCAAACTATTAAGATAGAAGATGACAGGCGAATACAGGCGATGAGGCCCTCTACACGTTCGTGACTGTCGGCATTCGTCTATCATCGGCGAATATGTAAAGTGACGATAAATGTTTGTATGATCTGCAAATATTTATCTCGGGTCTGGGTGTTTCTTTGTATAATATGTATGTATTTACAAACAAAAAGTAGGTATATAAGTAGTTTATCAGTTATCTGGTTCGGTTTATTAGTTATAGTACAAGCTTTGCTTAGCTTGATTAGATGCTGTGTGAAATTGTCCAGCATTGAAAAAAAAAGGCCCAAAATGTGACCTTTATCTTGTGGATGTTTTCACGAATGGATCACCTAAATAAATTGTAAAAATTGACTTATTCTATCCCCCACAAGAGTGAAATTGATAACCGTCATGTTCCCGAGGTAAATAAAAGATCCGATCAAAGGACAAAGCAATAACAGCCACAGGCAACGAATCAATCTTTGACGGATCCTACACCTGACTCCACGTCGTTCGGGAGAATTTATTCAATATCGGGCAACCCCAAGCTTATTGGGTTTTGATAACTCCACTGTTTTAGGGTAAATGCTGAATGCTTCGAATCTGGCATATTGAAATGTTGACGCTAGTTTTGCATTTAACTTGAAATACTAAAACTTCTGTTCTCTGACGATCTCTGTAGCGCAGTGAGCGAAGGTCCGCTTGCGACGCAGAAGGTTGCGGGTTCGATACCCGTCGCGGTATAAATGTTTGTATGATCTGCAAATATTTACTTGTGGGTGTTTTTGTGTATAATATGTAGGTATTTATTTACAATCTAAAAGTATACACGTTATATACTAAAAAACACACACAAAATGCTATATTTTTTCACATTAAACAATCTTCTAGTGACTAGTGCATGCATAGGATTTGAACACACGAACTATATAAATAAATAAATAAATATCGAGGCTTTATACGTACGAAATTAATATAAAATGCAATTACTTTATATTCCTTTGCAAAGCAGCTTATGAGTTTAAATATCTGCCTTCCAGACCGGAACACGGTTTTAATTATAAACGAAATAACCTAATTTCAGGTTGGAAGCATTCATCCAAGGCATCGTCCTAATAGAACGCGATTGCGCGATCATTGCAAGTTCGCGCGTTTCGTACGAATGTACGATCAAACATACATGTCGAATAGGTGTCCTAATTGAGGCAACTCAATTTTGTTATGGATTTTAGCGATGGTTACATCGCTAGCTCGCGCGATGATCACGCATTCGCGTTCTATTAGCACAACGCTTGACTATTTTACAGATAGGCCGCTAGCCGTTTCACCCATCGTCCTAATCGAGCGCGATTGCACGATAATCGCAAGTTCACCATATTATGTCGTATCAAACATATTGATGTACAATAGGTGTCCGAAATGAGGCGATCGTATCGCGCGACTAAAATTGATAGATTTCAGCGATGATCGCATCGCTAGCTCGCGCGATGATCGCACATTCGCGGTCTATTAGGACGACGCCTAAGACTATTTCCCAGCTAGGCCGCTAGCCGTTTTACTCTTTTTGGTCCACTTATTACGCTGACTTAGCTTATCCTTAATTAAATTTCACAAATTAGTAACAAAATAAGGCGTTTGTGGAGAATACAGTGTAATTACGTAGCATTGCAGCCATTGCTGGCCTATTTGGTAACCCATTGTCAGAAACCTTAAAAAACACCATCAAATCTATGATGTCGGATCCAGGATACTCTGAAGGTCCAAGTCAGAGGAACGATAGAAGAAAGTAAATGAATTGATTTATTTAGATTCGGTATTGACTGCGAAAGAAACGAGTTATGTTCAAATGAATTTAATTTATCCACAGATTTATTTTGAAAGTAATATTATATCAATCGCCTTATCAATTGAATCGAAAACCTATTTCAAATCGTTTCGCATTCATATTACCACCCTTATTGTCAATTTCACAGCTGAAATGCATATAGGGTGTTCCTTAATTTTCTAGAGTCGTAAGGAAATGATTTTGCCGTTGAACAGAATAATTTAACATTTACTTCTGTATTCCGATTGGTGTAATTCGCTACAATCTGAGATTGTTTTCAGGATGGGGCGCGAGTGTTAAATATGCATGCGAGATTACAATATTACTTACATCAGGTGTGGAAAACCTTTGGTCGTACCGTAATTTACAAGCTTAATGCAGTCGCGTGCTTCGTTGATAAGTAATCGTATATTTTTGGTGTTTTCTTTAATTAATAATTAGTATTTATTATGTAGTCACTTATTTATTAAAACAAAAGTATAGCTTAGGTACCATCAGTCATATGACAAGTCAAAGACAAGCTCTACATAGTTTGGGGCTAGATGATGCTAAGTATGTAATTTGTTTACACTCAGCATTATTATTGTATTTATGTTAATTATGAAAAGTCTGTAGTAAGTATTGAACTTTAACGTTTTCCCGTGCGAAATTAAAAAAGCTTGCACGGGCCGGATCGAAAGCCATATCGGCCCGCATCCGGCCCGCGGGCCGCACGTTGAACATACATGACTTAGGTACATGTGGAAAAGGTACTTTTATAGATGCCATTATGCAGGCGTAGGCAGGGGTAGAGAAATAATAATAATTAATTTAAGCAATTTTTTTTTATCTCTACCTACTCAGAGTAGGGGTATCTTGCAATAATTCATTTTAATGTCATAGGCAGTCTAAAAATCCCAAAGTTTTATTGCAGTGTTACAATGCTAAAAATAAATCATGACGCTTTCATGCATATTCAATCTCATCTATGATTCCGGTATTTGTATTTTCTTGCACTAAAGAATCTGGTATTGCCTCTGCAGAGCCATCTAGTGATCATCAGTTGAAACAACTTTTTGCGACACTGCTGCCACCTAACGTCGAGTAGCAGTACTACGTAGACGCCAAATTGTAGAGCTTACGAATGTCATGACACAGTACAGTATCTACACGTTAGATGTCGCCTCGATCGGAAAATATAATAATTATTTTTATATAATTTGTATTGTATTCCTGTCACGTAAAATAAACAGATTTTTTTATCCAAGCCGCCATCCAAAGAAATCCTCAAAACGTGTTTTGAAAATTTCGTGAAAGCAGTGATGATCTGTAATTAAATAATTTATTTACTCATAATAATTAAAAAACAAAAAAATATTATTTTTACCTAATTCAAAAAGGAACAGATTTTTTTTATTATTATTTCATTCGCCAGAAAAGGTACTGTTCTGATTAAGGAATTGTTTTTTTACAAAAACAATCGTGAATATTAGCCATTGGAAGATTGTATCTCGATGATATTAGCTAAATATTTTAAGTTATTTAAAAAAAACACAAAAATATGCTCCACCGCGACAGTGATATCACTGCCGTGACCAGGATTCGAACCTGGGTTACTACGGCCACAACGTAGGGTCCTAACCACTAGACGATCACGGCTATCGGAGCGATGAGAGAGAGCGTGAAATTAGCCGCCTATATTAACTTAGCGTAATGTTTCATGATTTTCAGGAAAGATACCTACAACTTCATACTTGCTAGGTTGTCTCGGCAGTATCCTCGTACTTATTTGGTAGGTATTTCTAATCCTTTATTTAGGATTTTATGTCGTGGGACCAGACACATTTACCATGGTACACAGACCAAGAACAAATTATCTGCTAACTTGTTCCCATACGAGAATCGAATTCGCACCTCTAGAGCTGAGCACTCTCCACGCCAAAGAAGTTCCTAAAAAGATAGTGGTTCCCATCTATATAAATTGATCTTAAAGTCAATGATGTGAATTTGGCACTAAATAATGTAATGAATACAACAATTTTACAGTTGAGTTTCTTGATAATTTAAAAACCAGTTGGCAACCTATTCAAGTTTATATCAATTTAAAAATGTTTGCCCCTTGTTATATTCCCATATAACATGCCAAATTCGCGATGCAAATTAGGGTTCAAAATGACCAGATCCTATTCAATCCGGTCCTGATTCTAAAGCTACACGAATCATACAAAGATAAATCTCGTATCATGTCATTCGTAAAACCAGAAGAAAAATATTTCAAAAAAATTTAAAAGGCCACAGATTATGTCGTAGTTACAACTGTGGGATTTTTAGATTTGCGCTGTTTGCTCTGTACTGGCTACTGGCTTATAAATTGATAGTGGTCAAGATGGCAAACAAGTGAGATACATAGGCATAATATACCTAGGTATTATCGCTCTACTTCTATGATGAAATATTCTAAGACTTTGGACCCTACTCTACGTGCATTGCACATTGCCTAAACTGAAGTACTTATTTCTAGTTTAGAAGGATTTATTTTTTATAGTGTCGCCGGCAAATCGATGAATTAGCCGATCTGCCTGACGCCCCGCCATATCGTTCGTTTGACGATTTGGCGAGCGATACTTAGGAATTTCATGATATGCCTAGGCAGATCGTGAAATAGAACAAATTTATAGTGGAATCTTTCATATCTGGCGCTTTGGCGGCCGCTGCCGCGGCACGCTCGCTTTGCTCGCTCGCCTCGCGCGCATTTTTTTTACGAAGCGCTCAGATGAAAATGCCACTGGCGTTCACCCATCCACTTACAGACCGTTTCTAACGTTGCTTAACTTTGACGATCTATCAAGAACATCTAAGCAAGCAGGACCACGAGCGAACATGCCTATTTTGGGCGTTATGTTACTTTATCGAAACGAAACCAAAACCAATCGGGGCCTAAAGATTGTGATGTGGGAATCCTAATGCAACCTAAAGTTCAAAACATAAAAAATAACCTTGAATTATCTTCCCCAGTTCACCTATTGTAATCAAATCCAGTTCGAGCACAATAGCGACGCGCAAAAGTATCTTACGCATGTTACCCCGAAGCTGTTAGATTATTGTTGCTTAGCAACATACTTAAAACCAAGTTGTAATCCTTATTTAAGCAAACATTTATTGTAATTGAGTAATTAAACTATGTATTGAAACGACTTTGTGCAAACATCCGGCAAATGTAACCCTTTTAGATATAGTGCCTTGAGCGTTGTCAGTATACGTTGAAATAGGCATCACTTCATAGTATAAAACAAAGTCGCTTTCTCTGTCCCTATATCCCTATGTATGCTTAAATCTTTAAAACTACGCAACGGATTTTGGTGCGGTTTTTTTCCATACATAGAGTGATTCAAGAGAAAGGTTTATATGTATAATACATGCATAATATAGTAGAGGAACACTGATCATTTTAGAGGTATCTAATGTGATGTCGTGAATTACTAAAACATTTTTTGCGCTTACATTGCAAACGCTGGCTAAACCCTAATATTTAGCATCAGCATTACAACCGTGCGAAGCCGCGGCGGGTCGCTAGTATTAAATAAAGTAAAACATAAAGAATGGGTTTTATTGTAGAATTTAAAACACGCAGGATCCATATTTATTTAAATTTAATATAGCTGACTACTATGTACGGAGTTACCTATATCTATCTACATTCACAAAAGTAATCATCATCATCTCAGCCATCTATCGTCCACTGCTGAACATAGGCCTCCCCCATCGATTTCCACAGCGATCGATCTTGTGCAGCCTGCACCCAGCGGCTCCCAGCAAACGTTACAAGATCGTCTTTCCATCTAGGCCGTCCTCTACTGCGATTTCCGATGCGTTCTACAACAGTAATAACTACCCTCAAACTAAACAAAACAATGAAAATTATGATACTTACAATTTTTTGCTGAAAAAAAAACTTAACGCGTAAATCATACTATAGCACTGTCAATTCCCCTGGATATAATCCAAGAATATTTTTGAGATATCTAAGCTCACAAAATTCACAATAACCAAGAAACCGCGTAAACTTTAAATATATCGTTAAAATATTTACAATTACGGCTATTTTTCTTCGCATAGGGTCATAATAAAATACCACAGCCCCTAGTTTCGCTTCAAGATTTAGTAGATCAATAAAACCAACATAATTTTGCTTTTATTCTCACAAATTTTATAGAAAAATCACTTTTATGGAAACGTGTTAGAGTCGAACCCAAAATTATGCATCAACTTAATTTCATTTGTGTTTTTGCTTGATCAAATTCTACTTTTAATACAGGGCGTTGTGAAAAGAAAAGAGATAATACATATTTTTGAAAACATTATACAATCTTTGTTTGATGAGTTGACAGACAAACTTATAGTTTCTTTTGAAAATAAAATTGTTCTATTATGGGAAAGATTTTGTTTATTTTTACCACAATTTAAAATCAGAGGGTCTTAAATGTGATTTTATTTATTTATTTATTTTAGTCATTTGTGTCCCACTGCTGGGCAAAGACCTCCCCCCATTCCCTCCACACATCACGATCTTGAGCAGAATCTATAAAATTGAAAAAATATTTTGGAAATTTATTCAATTTAGAAGTCGTAGTCGTAAATTGATTGACAGAATCGTTATAACTTGACTTTTAAATCGTAAAAAAACTCACTTCATTCAGTCAGTTAATCGAAGAAAACTTTATTAATCAAAGTAGAGACGTTTATTAACTGAACTCTTGAGCTACTGAGAGAGTTACGTGGTTTATAAGTTGATATGGCGCCTACTAATAAACCTGGTATATAGTTATTCCTGAGTGTAAACTATCAAAATGTATGGTTATTCTTGGTTTAATCCAAAAAATAACTTTATGGCACGTTTCATGGTAAGGCTATTAGGCCGTCATTAATAAACGTGGTGTAAAGTTACGCCAGGTCTAAACTCCTAAAAGTTTATGATTACTCCTAAGTTACACCCGGCGTAACTTTACACCACGTTTATTAATAACGACCTTAGTGTTTAAACGCTACTTTGCGTCTTTAAACTTCCTTGTTTAAGTCATTGCTATGTCAACCGCTGCCTACATCGTCTACCTATCTTCAAAGGATCTTAGAAGCCTAAAAGATATGCGAGAATCCTACCGCGAATTGCGGATAATCCTAATTTCTCTTCGTATTCGACTACTGGTTTAAGTATCGTTTTGTTATCGTCATCATCAGCCTAATAGCAATCCACTGCTGGGCAAAGGTCTCCCCTAATGAGCGCCATTGCGCCCTGTCCTCAGCTCGACACATCCAGCTTCTGCCAGCAGTCTTTCGCGGATCGTCACTCCTACGTTTGTCGAGTCGCGGTCTCCACTCAAGAACTCGTTTACCCCAACGGTTACGGTTCTTCGACAGATATAGCCAGCTCACAGTTTTGTTATCAATCAATAACAATATCAGATTTTGTCTATAGCTGTCAATCATTGCTCAACTACCTGATTCGTGTGAAATTTCACCCCTTTGCACCCCAATTCTTTCTTCATTAGAACTGCATTCGTTCTTGACTGACAACTGACGTCTTGTCATGTCCCCATTGTTCTTTAAAAGGGGTATGACCCTAAGGTCAAAATCCGTTTCATTTAAGGTCAAAGTATTTAGATTAAGTAACTTATCTATTGTAAAATACAATCTTGTTTGATCTGAGATTTTAGATTATGATTTTGTTGATAATTCTATTGTTATATTGTTAGTAAGTATTGTTGCGATTTTTGTTGCTTAATTTGATATCAATGCGAATTGTTTCGTGCATTTTAGTACACATTCTCCTACTAATCTCGTAAGGTAAGCTCGTATGAGTTGTGGGTAACTCTACCGGCATAGATTGATGAGTCAATTCTGAATTCTTCTTCTTTCGAGTTGATGTATCATCCAAATTCAGAGCCATTTAGACCAGTAGGTGGCTACATCCACAGCGTTGCTTGAGCAAGCCATAAGGTCTCATAGTACAGGTGTTGGGGCATAATGGACACACGAGCACGTGTGACATAGACTGCAACTGGGCACCACACGGGCATCGTGTATCTTAGGCTGATCTTGCCCCATCTGCTCAAGTCACGCCTAGTAGTGAAGCGCTCGTGGTCGTGCTTGCTTAGTCGTTCTTGATAGATCGTCGAAGTTAAGCAACGTTCAAAACGGTCTGTAAGTGGATGGGTGACCGCCAGTGGCATTTTCATCTGAGCGCTTCCGTGCTTCGGAAGGCACGTTAAATTGTCGGTCCCGGCTATTTAAGTCGTTAAGCCATGACGGAGGCCTTAAGGCGGCCTAAAAACTCCGTCACCAGAGTTGGCCACTGACTCATACTAACTTACTTACTTACGCCTAGTTTTAGAATTTTATGTAAGCGATCAATTATATGTATCAAATATATGACTGCACCAAGCATCATTTAACATCGACGATTTATCAAGAAGCAAGTTACAGATCTTCCTAATAATTTATCACATAGAGTCAGTATAGAGTATTTCAGAATAAGGTATAAGATCCCTAAAAGATAAACCGATAAGTTTATTATAAATTCGAAATAAGGAAACATTCCGCAAATCCAAAAAAAAAGGAAGCCAAAATTGAATTCGGTCCGGGATCATCAAAAATTCGGGCCATACCCTCTATGTATTTTTTATTTGAAATGTTTCAGTGGGGTTGAATAAAGTTGCAACGTTACGAGTTCTATTGGATGAGAAGGGTTCGGGGCGTATCAAGCATACTGGAAAACTTAAGTAATATTTATGCAAGGAGCTATGTGATGGTATTTCTCGAACTTTCTCTCTGTATTCTGTATGTACTTCAACTAAACTTTTTAAGAAAGATTTATTGAATGAAGTATCTAAGATTCGTTGGAAACATGTGATCCGAATATTATTTTAGTGTCATCTAAAATTCAGCTCTGAATGGCAATGCTAAACCGTTGAGCTAAATATGGACCAGCTTTCAGTTCACGCGCTCACATATGTAAAAGTAGTCATTTCTGTAATCAAATTTCAGCCTATTGATTGTCACAATCACAGACCAGAAGAAATAAGTGGTCACAATTATTTAACAGTAAGGTAGAAAAGATAAACACGCTTAACGTCTCCAGTAAAAGCAATAAAAATTTCAAAACAATAACGACTTATGCAAAAAAATATCATAGTTCGCTATCTCAATAAAACTCTTTCAAAAAAGCTTGCAATAAATCAAGCTAACAAGCAAAATCCTTGCGCTTGCGCATATATCATTGACAATTGAATTTAAGTCAGTATCACAAAGGCTAGAACAAATTTATGATGCGTAACACCATATTAGATCTTATAAATCATTAAATGAATCCACTGAATAATTCCGGGTGGTTTCGCCATCTTAGATTTGTCCACGGGCCGTTACCTGATTTGTAGAAAGGATACAATAGGAGAAAGTTACGCGAATTAGTATGGAACTAATTTTTTGACCCAATTTCTACACAAGCTTTTTGGAAAAAAAAGCAAAAACACCGAAGAAACAATATTTATGAAACATTCCTTCTCTTTGAATTAAAAAAAACATTTAGTTCGTATTTTAAAACATTGACTGTTTTTATTTTATAGGTAAAATATACCATGCAGATGCTCGGAGTTCTGCAATTATTATTCTATTTTTTTGAATATTGAAGTGTTATTCACGTAGCAAACATGCATTTGTTTGTATGAAGATAGCCTCACTCTAAACAAATCGAAGGAAGAAGGAAGTTTGTTCAGAAACATCATAAATAACACAATAGATGTGATCCTTCCATCAAAACTCGTCACAATTTGACGTGGACAACAATAAGTGCAGCAGACTGCAAAACTGACAAAAGAAACCGACATTCTTAATTCAAACCGGCAGATGCCTGACCAAGAGATATTCCAAATTCAACATTTGTTTAAAATTCGAACCAGATTTCTTGTTCCCGTTTCAAGTTCAGACATTATAAGGTAAAAGTTTTGTAGGAAACAGGAATTTTGTGCTTCCGCATTGCAAAACCGGTTTTTGAGAATAAAAATAAATTTTATTCGGCATTTTGGACAATGAGTGCATGCTAAGTTCATGGGAACGCCGAACGCTCAGGGATTATAGCTTTGGTTTTTTAAAAATACATTGTTACTATGTATAAATTCTTTTTAAAAAATAATGAGAGCTTAAATCTTTACTGTATCTAGAGCTACTTTTAAAAAACTGAACTGCATTTTCGCTAAGTACCTAGGTAAATTATCTAATGAATTATTTTAAGTAAGTATTCAAAACATATAATTGAAAAGTTCCTATTCTCTTTTCATTGCTCTATTTACTTTTGCAACCAACATACTTAGTTACTTCGTAAATCTATTGTTTTTTTTTCTTATTCTCACGCAACACTATGTGTATGACTGTTGAGTGTCACAAAAACTGAAATACGTCCAACTCAATTAACGAACTTTCAAAATTAGAATCTTTATTAGCTTTACCACAATAGATTATAAATATTTCGTTGTTTTTTGCAGGTGCTTTGTCAATGAGTCTATTAAAAAAAAGATTACCATAAAGTACAAAGACTAGGGCAAATTCTTTTTAATTGGACCCCTGCTGTGTTTCGTCATAGCTTCGTACATTTTCGGCGTCAAGTTCGTCACAAATTTGACACTTGCGTGTTTTTTTGACGGATTACTGGTATTTGTTTTCGTCAATAGTGTCTTTCTTGATGTATTATCATTTTCTAAGATTGTGTGAAGATTAGGATCTTAAGTACTTTTTAATAGACCCCCTGGTGTTTCGTCACGGTTTGTTTATTTATGTATTTCAATGTCAAGATCATCCCATACTGAAGATGAGGTGTGACATTTTGGTGTTTTTTAGGGTTAAGATTTGAACGAGAAATCGACGAATTCTTTTTTTTCTGCGAAAATGTTAATGAATTGAAAATACCTTCCTACCTAGATAATCATATTTTTTATTGCTTAATAATTTTACATGCCAAGTACATTTTTTGTATACTCAGTAGCAGCATTCTCTCAGCAGATTTTTGCTGGACGCATTTTACTTTTTTTAATGATAATATAGCAAATATATCTGGGTTAATCCCCAGATATATTTGCTATATTTCGGCAAAAAGTATTCAATATACATCATCAATCAACACGACACAAACAGATCGAATATATTGATACCGTTTGCACTGTATCATTAATTTTGTCTATTTCGCATCATTTGTCGCCGTAAATAGGTCATTTTCTATATAAATGTTTTTTTTCACGAGTTCAACAAAATTGTAACGGTTTTAAGAAAAATGTTTAGTTAAGTCATTGTTGGGTTATATTTTACGTCTGGCGTAAATATTAGCTCAATTTCAAAAGTTTAAGAACACCGTTCAAAATCGAAGAGAATTTTTTTTTGAGGAGATTGGACATCATAAACGACATGACAGCTTTATTAAGAACATCATAGAAGGAAAAGTGGAAGGAAGACGAGGAAGAAAAAGGCCAAGAATCAATTTCATGAGTCAGATAAAAGAGAAGATCGCTCTCATGTCGTACAAAGAAGTAAAGGAATCCGCATTGGAGAGGGAGAGGTGGAGGAAGTTGCATCATTGCACTGACAAGAGCTGAGCTCTTAAATTTGATGTTAAGAAAAATACCGTACCTACCCATAATTATAAAAAATATTTATTCAGTCTACGTTAGCATTTGTTGAGGATTGCTGTACTTAACATTTTTGTAATGAAATATTTTTAAATCTTGTAAAAAACTTCTCAAACTTGTTTGCCTAATTACACAGAACTTGAAAAATCTGTTTTTTTTTAAGTAAGTACTTACATATGTATATAACTGTTTTGTTAATGTAGATGGGGCAACACAATAGAAATAACTATATTCTAAACGCCCTTGACATAGAATTAAATTAGCATACTCGCAAGCACGTCACTAAGCCGATACCTACTAGTTGCCAGTGCTGCCACCTACGGGTTGAAACAGGTTGGTACCCGGAATTAGAACACTTTTGGTTTCTAACTGAATTATTCATACCTACTTCAAAATACGTAAGCGACATTCAGATCTAAGCTTTTGTTTACAGAATAATCTTGACAAACTTTTTTTGGGCCTCCTAGACTGGTCCGACAATGCCTACGACAAGGTTTGATTGACACGTACCGAGACAGTACCTATCGTGTCTATAACATTTCACACAGCATCATAAAGCCCCAAACTAAGCAAAGCTTGTACTATGGGAACCAGATAACTGTTATACTAATTACATACTTTTTTTTGTAAATACATATATATATAATACATACATAGAAACACCCAGACCCGAGATAAATATTAAAATAACTACTTTTTTGTATTGTTAACTTAAATTGTATTGTCATCTAGATAGTAGATGTAAGTGAAATATAAGTGAACGAAAAGGACACTTAAAATTCTAGTCTTGGTCATTAGTTCTAATTGGACATTTTTGATTTTGGACATTAGTCGTGCAAAGGTTATAATCCTTTGACCACACTGTTTTAAATGTAATAATAACACGACAAGGATAATTTTAATGGTCTACAAAACTACACCTCATCATTGGCCTGCCCTTATCCCGCTCATGCGGGGTCGGCACAACATGTTCTCCTCTTCCACTCTCCCCCTATCACTCGTCATCTCAACTCCTTTCTTTTCCATATCTTCTTTCACACACGCTCTACAAAACTACACCTACATTAATTTTGTCAGTGAGTGTACGAGACGGCTAAGGGTAGTTACTCACGCATGGTAACATTGCGTGTGGAGTGCACTCGCTTCGCTGTCGATCGATCACGTGACACTTTTAGATTCCGAATTTGAACACGTGTCAACGACCTTCGATTCATATGTATGGCCATTGGCTAGGCATTATCTTGAAAGTAAAAAACTAAATAATAATGTGACAAAAATTTTATTATTCAAGTCAACAAACAGAAAATAAATGACGATTATAAATAGTACTAGGTGACCCGTGCAACTTCGTCTGCGCATTATTAGGAACAAAGTGCAGGAGTTTTGAGTAAATCGAAATAACCAATGAGCGGCAATTTTTTTGAAGAAACATAACTCAAAACATTTTTTTTATATCAAGAACTGTATGGTTTTGACTTTCCATTATACATAATCTGATTAACTATTATTGCGTTATGTTTCTCTCAAGGATCCCATAGTAATAGAGGGAGGGAAAATCTAACCCAGAAAATTTAACACAAACTATCTACATTCCAAATTTCATCACAATCGGTTAAGTCGTCATGAAGATACGTGAAGACAAACATTGCACATAGAGACTTTCGAACCTTACGACTTTGAAACTGCCTCACACCACCCCTAAGGGATGTTTTGAAAAAATAAAAAACATGGGTTTCATTATTCACTTTTAAGTGTATTTTATTTATTAGTAAGATACTATAATATTAGTAAGATATTAGTAAGATAAGATAATATTAGTAAGATGTAGTACTGCTGCATGCCTAAGCATCAAATACACGTAGGTAAGTACAGTGCCACAAACTTATCTGAACCGGTGAGAGAGGCGCTGTTATCGCATTTGTTGTTTGCAGAAAAATATTTTTTACAGTAAAATTCGTTAGTTCCTCTTATGGCCACCGGTTAAGATAAGTTAGTTGCACTGTAGATGAAATGTAAAGCATCTGAAGTGGCTTGTTCTGTGAGAATTGTCGTGCCTGTACGTGATCCAGCTCAGTTTTTCCTATTTCTATTTGAAAAGCTCTATATTTTATACCAAACCATGCCAGATTCTGTTGACTAACTCGATAGTGAGGGTTGCGAGATCAAGTTACTATCGATTTTATCGCCCCTGTGCAATCGTAATGTATTTGCTTAATGCTACCCAAAGGAAAAAGGTATAACTTACATATGTTCAAAAACTAGTTAGCGGTTTTAGAAGAAAAATTATAAGCTTTACAAAAAAATCTTACTGTTTTTAAACAAAAGTACTAAAGAAGTAACTTTGTATGAGTTAATGACCAACTCTGATAAGAAGTTAATTTAGTATTAATAATACTGGACTTTTTCACACAGCATCATCCAGCCCCAAAGTAAGCAGAGCTTGTGACTGATACTTATACTTTTTGTTTGTAAATACATAGGTACTTACATGCAATAATTACATAGAAAACACTCATACCAGAGACAAATATAGATCATACACACATTGGTCACACCCGCGGGGATCGATCCCGCAACCTTTTGCGTCGCAGGCGGACCTTCGCCCACAGCGCCACAGACATCGTTCAACTTAAAATTTAATTAAGTTGAGACTGGAAAGTATGAACTACTGCATTATTGACGACCTCTGTGGCGCAGTGGGTGAAAGCCCGCTTAAGACGCAGAAGGTTGCGGGTTCGATCCCCGCCGCGGGATAAATGTTTGTATGATCTGCAAATATTTATCTCGGGTCTGGGTGTTTCTATGTATAATATGTATGTATTTACAAACAAAAAGTATATAAGTAGTATATCAGTTATCTGGTTCCCATAGTACAAGCTATGCTTAGTTTGGGGCTAGATGATGCTGTGTGAAATGTCCAGCATTATTTATTATTATTATTTATTATTATTATTTCATCAATTTATTCCTTGGATTTGATTTTTGGCTACATAAGAATAGAGCGCTTTCGTACCTCGGAGAGCACGTTACATGTTGGTCACTGCTAAAGTAAAACGTAAAAAAAAACGTAAACAGGGTCACGACTGTATCCCCGAGGCGCGGTAGACATTCTCTCAGATCTTTTATATTCCAGATCCTTTGAAGATGTCTAAGGGGGTAGTCAGAGGCATGTACAAATACATATTTGATACATGCCTACATCTTGCAGAAGTTAGTATTCCATACGTGACAGGTTGCAAGCCCATCGCCGCCTATAAGAATAACTAACTGGTTTCCTCACGATGTTTTCCTTCACCGTTCAGAGCTCGTGTTAGAGCGCATATAAATTTTACGAAACGCAAAATCCATTGATGCACGGCCGGGATTCGATCCCACGACCTTCGGCCAACACGGCCAACACGGCTCACTGCTAAAGACGTTATTCAATTCAATTATTTATTTCAGCATACATTCATACTAATACGTACAGCCATAGATTAAAATTTTAATGCATTGCTTTCCTCACGCTGGTATACGAATAAAAACTGGGCACTGATATTATGTCGGAAGCCTTCAGTTGGCATCTTTACTTATTTTAGCAAAAACACAATTTTCTTATGTTCCTCAGTTACGTTCTTTTGCCATAAGATGGTAGAATGCAAGAGGAACTAAGAGGGTAATCTACTACTATTGTTACTTGATTTTTTTGTCATTTATTATTTGTTTGGTTCTTTTTATAATAATATTACGTCGTAGTTTAATACACTCTACTTATTCAGAACACTTTACTCACGTCTCACATACACTGACACAACTCTCACGATCACTATATCATTTACACAGTAACCCTAACTACTCACGCACGCACACACTCACACACACACACACTACCCTATTGGTTCCCTTTTCACCCCCCTGGCAATACCCCCAAATATCCCAACGTACTCGTATATTTTATGTACTTACTGCTAAATTGGAGCTACTATGGTCATCGTGTTTTTGTCCATTTGTTGATATATCAACTAATTAATGGATAATTTAAACCAAATAAATAATGATATAGAAAGTATCAAGGTATCAAAAAGTCTTATTTGTTCTCCAGAGGAAGTAGGCCAACACATAAATATAGAAAACGGCACTAATATTAAAGTGCTTCATGTGAACATACGTAGCATAAACTGCAACTTCGACGAGCTAATAACACTTCTACATAGAATTAAACCCCAGCTAGACATCATCATACTTACGGAATGCTGGCTTAGTAAGTCCCCTGCTATTCCGACTATTCAAGGATATGTTAGCCACAAATCTGATTTTAAAAACCAAAATGATGGTGTAGTAGCTTACATAAGAGATGGTATTCAGTGTTCAGTCGACGTCCCCATGTTCAATGATGCTAGTTGTCTGGTACTAAAGTTATCTACTAACGTAGCTATATTAGCACTTTACCGTTCCCCCTCTACCAAAAACCTAAATCCTTTTTTTAACTGCCTTGACCGTACTTTAAGTAGCCTTCAACATTTTACCACTACATTTATAATTGGAGATATAAATATTAATTTGATCCCTCTAGAATCTAATAATACTACAGATGAATACATGAATCTGGTTGCTTCACACGCCATGCTCCCTGCTCACTATCTCCCTACGAGAGAGGATCGCTGCATTGATCATGTTATCGTCCGAACCTCTAATCATTCAACTACTCTCATTCTAGACTCTCTGATAACAGATCATGCTCCCATAATATTTTGCTGTAACATTAAAACGAATGACACATCCAAAAAGCGACTCTCCCAACGCCTCAATATCCCAGCCGTTGTTTGCGATCTTGTAAAACTAGACTTCTCTACCTTATATATTCTATCCGACCCTGAAGTAATAACCAACTCCTTTATTGCGTTAATCTCTGATATTATTAAAAAACACACCAGTCATAAAGTGACACCTAGTAGGAAACGTATATTAAAACCGTGGGTTACTCCGGGAATACTTAGATGTATGCGCCAGAGAGACAAACTTTTCCGTAAATTCAAACGTAATCCCGAGAACCCTACTTCCAAAATTATTTACCTCCGTTACCGAACCTATTGTAAAAACCTTCTAAAGAAATTAAAACATGAGTACTATCAGAAGCAAATCGACACAGCTAAAAACAGCCCTAAAGACACTTGGAACATTATTAAGGACATTGCCAATCTCAACAAAAAAGACTCTGACTCTGTAAACCTTTTAAAACTTTGTGACACTCCTCTAAAATCTGTCGACACAGTGAATGAATTCTTTGCTAACACTGGCAAAACACTCGCATCCCAATTAAACCAACCCTCCACTACGAGCACAACCACCTTTTCTTATCCAATACACGATCTACCCTCGCATTCTCATGACTCTTGCCTTTCCACTTCTAACTCCATGGTTTTCTTTACCATCGATTATGATGAAATTGAAAATATTATTTTAAAACTAAAAGATAAATGCGCGACAGGATGGGATGGTATCTCAACTTCGGTAGTTAAATCAGCTAGACACGTTCTAATTCCCATCTTGTGTTACATCTTTAACTTATCTTTAACATCTGGTATCTTCCCCAGCGGCTTTAAAAAAGCAGTTGTTCATCCAATTTTTAAAAATGGAGATAAAAAAGCTGTCACCAATTATAGGCCTATTTCAGTACTCTCTGTTTTCTCCAAAATTTTTGAAAAGATACTGAACTCTAGATTAATAAAGTTTTTAAATAAAAATAACATCCTTTCACCAAACCAGTTCGGTTTTAGAGCTGGAATGTCTACAGAAGATGCTGTTCTGGAACTAACTGACTCTGTTATAAAGAACATTGAAAAGAGCCAAAAGACCGTAGGTATCTTTCTAGATCTGTCAAAAGCGTTTGACACGGTCTCTATACCAATTATGCTTGACAAGTTGGAGCGTATAGGCATCAGAGGTATTGCTAACGATATGTTCAGGAGCTATCTGACTAATCGTACGCAGCATGTAGTGATAGATAGCTTTAAAAGTTCAGAAGTACCCATCTGTTATGGTGTCCCTCAAGGTAGCGTCCTTGGACCTACATTATTTCTCATTTACATTAATGACCTGTGTAATTTCTCGCTTCCCAACTGCAAAATCATTACCTACGCAGACGACACAGCCCTTCTTGTGCATGGTAAATCATGGCAGAAGGTACAGGAACATGCTGAAAATGCTCTTAGATTTGTAACAACATGGCTGAGTTCTAACCTCCTGACGCTTAACACCTCGAAAAGTAAATTAATTGCCTTTTCCCCTACTATTACAACCCAACCTGTATCTTCTTTTTCAATTCGAGCCCACACCTGCGTTGGTCCAACGAGCTTCTCCTGTAACTGCCCAACTTTAGATCGTTCTTCTTCCTTAAAATACCTTGGTGTTTTAATAGATAGCACACTCTGTTGGAAATACCAAATAGAGGCCACTGTATCGCGAGTTAGAAAACTCTTATATATATTTAAAACACTACGTTATATGATGAAACTCGAACAGTTAAAAACAATATATTATGCCTTAGCCCAATCTGTCATTTCCTATTGCATCACGTCCTGGGGTGGTTGTGTTAAGACTCAGATGTTGCGACTGGAGCGTGCCCAAAGAGCAGTTCTTAAAGTCATTCTGAATAAGCCCGTTAGATTCCCTACATCAGATATCTATGCGCTCACCAAACTGGCTACAGTTCGCCAACTATTCATCCTGCAAACAGTCGTGAAAAAACACACTAAACTTAAGTACAATCCGGATATCCGAAACTCCAAACGCAGACACGACAAAGTTTGCGAAATTGAGAAAAGGCGCACTGAATTGGCTAGTAGGCACTTTTACTTTTTAAGCTCTATGCTCTACAACACTCTCAACAAAGAGATTCATATATATTTCCTCACGCGATATATGTGTAAACAAAAATGCCTCGAGTGGCTCATCACTTTGTCATATACAGAAACAGAAATCCTGTTAAAGATTCCTAGCTAAGTCAACCCGTGAATTCACACACACACACACACACATACACACACACACACACATACATACACACACACACACACACACACACACACACACACACACACACACACACACACACAACTACACATACACACACTTCTCACGCTTAGTAGCCTTTACAAGTTGGCTATCCAGTTAGACTTGTAATAGACTAGTACTTTGTTATGAAACCTATACCTAGTTTTAAGTTTTGTTAATTACCTACTTTGTTTTAGAGGAAATAATCTATGTACTCGGAGGTGGGCGTTAATTTCCGCGACACAGTTTTAAAAACTAATGCGGGAATTATCGTTAACTATATGTTTTTGTTTGTACCGTGTTTTTGTTCCAAATAAACAATTTGATTTGATTTGATTTGAATCTGAGATATCCCTAAGCCGCTTATTATAACGTACATTTTTCCTATTTATTTTGCTAAGTAACTTTTAAAGCATTTTATACGTGAACAAGGAAATATCGTTTGCCTTAGCAAAAATATTGTTAGAATTACTCGACAACTATTATTATGCGCACTGCAAAAAGGAATCAGCTTCCCGCGTCTGTATTTCCGCTGAGCTGACCCTGTTGTTTTTAAGAAGAGAGTTAATAGGCACCTTCTGGGTAGGCTCGCTCCATCGTAGACATTCTTGCCTATGTAAGTTTCGAGGTCAAGAGCCGACTCATTCTACTAGAAAACATGTATGATACTACTAGGAAATTTTTCTATGATATTTTTCTATGCATTTGTGAGGGTGTTCCCCAACTAAAAGCATAGAGGGGTTGCAGTGACGTGTTCATTTCGCCCCCACTTTTGATGGAAGTGTTCAATATTTGAGAGGTTTTTGATTTAATGGATGATGGGAATAAAACTATCAATTATTTTCTAATGTGCTTTCGCTAGTATACAACCTAACGTTGTGTCAATCATTCATCTAGTAAAAATGTTAAGTGTAACTATGTTTATCCTATTTTTAGAAGCATTTGTCTAGCTCATTGCTTCTCTATGATGACCCTAACTGAAAATTGTAAGCATTGAAAGTTTGGCATGAACCTCGTACAATAGTTTGTCAAACTATGAGCGTTCCCGAAGAAAAGTCGTCACAGAACAAATTCCATTTCCGCACTAACTTTTACTCGTTCCAACATTTTCCACATAAAGTCGAGAATGTCATGTAAGTAGGAGAACTTTCAATATGATGTGTTAATGTTGGTATGAAGAAATTGAACATAGGTCATCATTTTTTTTTATTATTAGGTAACATTTTGCATGCTGATAAGCTGAACATTGTGCATATATTTTTCTTCTGTATATTTTTCATCTGTTTATTGTTCACAATTTGAATTTATAGAACACAAACACGGTCCACACAGTTACACAAAAGTTTATTACACGAAAATCACGAAATACAGAAGAAATTACTTAGAAGACAAAGTTCAGACTTGAGAGAATGTTTCCCGCCGTTTTGACTCTATTCGACTGCATTCAAAAACTATCTTCTATCCCTCTCCGACATATCTTTCCCGCCTACTCGAACCATAGACAAGAGATGTCGGAGACCACAGACTACACCTGAATTATTCGCATTCTCGGTACAGTTCATCATCATCTCCCTGCCCTTTTCCCACATTATGTGGGGTCGGCACAACATGTGTTCTTCTTCCATTCTCCTCTATCAGCCGTCATCTCAACACTCACCCCTTTCTTACTCATGTCATCCTTCACACAATCCATCCATCTTTTCTTTGGCCTACCTCTACTCGTAAATCCATCAACATTCATACCAAGTACTCTTCTAGTTACATGACATTCTTCCCTTCTCATTACATGCCCATACCATGCTAGCCTGTTGCTCCTCATCTTTTCATTCACTGGCGCCACTTTCACACTTCCTCTTATGTACTCATTCCTTACTCTGTCCATTCGCGTCACTCCACACATCCATCTCAGCATTCGCATCTCAGCCACGTGCACCTTTTGTTCATCCGTCCCTTTTGTTGCCCAACACTCAGACCCATACAATACGACAGGTCTTACGATCGTCTTGTATATTTTCCCCTTAAGCTTAAGGGGCATCCGTGGATCGCAAATTGTTCCGGAGACCTGTCGCCATTTCATCCATCCCGCATTTATTCGACTTCTTACATCCTTCTCTATCTCACCATCATTCTGTACAACTGAACCGAGATACCGAAAATCGGAACAGACTGGTAGGTATACACCATCTAAGGCAATATGGGCAAAACTGGATGGACCACCAAAGTCGCAGAACATGTGCTCGGTTTTTGTCCTGCTTATCTTCAGTCCGACACTCTCCAGTTTGCCCTGCCATTTTCCCAGTCTGTTCTGGACCTCGGTTGCGTCTTCTCCGATGAGAACAATGTCGTCGGCAAAAAGCATGCACCAGGGTGCTTCCTCCTGTATGTCCGATGTCATAGCATCCATTATCAGGAGGAACAAATAGGGGCTTAAAGCCGACCCCTGGTGCAAACCTACAGCCACATTGAACTCACCAGTGACGCCAGCTTCGGACCGAACACGGGTACAAGGTCGACTGTACATGGCCCTTACAAGCTGCAGGTACTTCACAGGCACTCCTTTCTCTTTCATTGCCCACCACAGAACCTTTCGGGGAACCCTATCATATGCCTTCTCGAGGTCTATAAATACCATGTGCAAGTTCCTGTGCACACGCCGGTACTTCTCGCACAGTTGGCGGATGGCAAATATGGCGTCTGTTGTTCCTCTTCCAGGCATAAATCCAAATTGGTTCTGTGATACCTCACTCTCTTCTCTCATTCTTCTCGCTATCACTTTTTCCCAAACTTTCATACTATGCGACATGAGCTTAATTCCTCGATAGTTGTTGCAGTCCTGTACATCACCCTTGTTTTTAAAGATGGGCACCAGAGAACTGTTGCACCATTCGTCCGGGATCGCCTCTTCTTGCAACAACTTATTAAAGAATAAGGTCAGCCACTTCCATCCATCCGCTTTCAAAAACTTCCATACTTCCACTGGAATTCCATCAGGGCCAACTGCTTTACCATTCTTCATATCTTGCACGGCTTTCTTAACTTCATTCATACAAATATCTTTCACGACACCAGTATTTACTGGCACATCTTCTAACACTCCACTCCACATATTTTCTTCATTCATCAGCTTTTCAAAATACCTTTTCCATCTTTCTTTTATGTCCTCGTCATTCGTCAAAATCTTTCCCGCTTCGTCTTTAATACATTTTACATGCACAATATCCCTTGCATTCTTTTCTCTTTCTTTGGCTATTCTATACAGGTTTTTCTGTCCGTTGGGGCTTTCTAATGAGTGGTATAGCTTGTCTTGCACCTTTGCCCTTGCAACAGCGACTACTTTCTTAGCCTTTCTTTTACACTCAATGTACACACTTCTTTTCATCTCTTTCAGTTCATCATCACCACTTTCAACGTTCTTCCATTCTTTAAATGCACACTTTTTATCTTTCAAAACCTTCTGTACTTCATCATTCCACCACCACGTGTCCCTATCTATCTTTCCTTTGCCTTTCGATTCCCCGAACACATCCCTTGCCACATCCCGAATACACGTCGCCATTTCATTCCAACATTCATTCACTGACATATCCTCTAAATCCGTCATTTCTATCATTCTATCTACAACTCGTTTCCGAAATTCTTCCGCACACTCCTTATTTTCCAATTGGTGCCATTTGATTTTGGGAGGGGGCTTCGCCTGTTTCGTCACTTTTTTGATTTTTAATTTTACTTCTAAGACCAGTAATCGATGTTGGGAGACCAAGCTTTCACCCGGTATGACTTTGCAGTCTTTCACTGTGTTAATATGGTTTCTCTTTAGAAGAAAATAATCAATCTGCGTAGAATGGTTACCGCTTTTGTATGTGATAAGATGCTGGTCTGATTTTTTGAAAAATGTGTTGGCAATAGCCAAGTCAAATGCAGACGCAGCTTGTAACAGGGCTTCTCCATCTTTGTTCCTGGTTCCAAAGCCCAACCCTCCGTGCACTCTCTCATACCCTCCATTCATACATCCCACATGCCCATTAAAATCTCCACCAATATAAATTTCCTCATTATCAGGTATTTCCATAAACATTCTATCAAAATCCTCCCAAAACTTATCTTTCACAGAATCATCACTTCCGCTCTGAGGTCCATACACACTTACAACATTAAGCACTACATCTTCCAACACTAATTTTACAACTATCATTCTATCACTCACTCTCTTAACATCCGTCACACACTTTTTCAACTCACTATCCAATACGATCCCAACACCATTCCTCTTTCCATCACTTCCACAATAATAAAATTTATAACCCACTCCAATCTCTCTGGCTTTTGATCCCTTCCACTTCGTTTCTTGCAAACAGGCCACATTTATTCGTCGTCTTTCTAAAACATCCGCTAACTCTCTTCCTCTTCCAGTCATCGTACCTACATTCCAACTTGCAAATCTCAGTCTTACATCACGGACTCGCCTCTTACGTTGCACCCGTCCCTGATGCAACAACCCTAGTCCATTTCTCACAGTCGCCGGGTGCTGCGCCTGCGCGTCGCCTCGGGGGTACGCCCTAACATTATCGCGCATTCCATTTAAACTTAGACTCATGTTGTAAAGGATTTGGCAAAGTATTTTACGACCGGCCGCCTGCCTGACGTCAACCCTCTTCGGGACTTCCTTGTTGTTGTGTCTAGCCGACGATAATAGCTCCTATCGCCGCCCTTAAGGCCATCTACATTGCCTTGCTACCTCGCCACCGTAGGTGGATTGCAAAATGCCGAGGCAGACTTTGTGCACTATGCGGGGAGCGACCGCCAGACTTGAGTACCGGAGTAGTCAAGCCCCTCTCGACCAGGTTTAGCCCACGAGCCGACGTGGTTTCCCGGGGTGTGGCCGCTGCATGCAGGACAGCTGCTTGGAGCCACTGGTGAGAGTTTATGGGTATCAACGGTTTTAACTATGACTCTGCTGTTACGGCTTGCTTGCAGAATTAGACGCTAATACCCACTACACCCCATTCTCGGTACAGTTCAAAACTAACAATAAAATAAGAGGTACCTACTACATACTTTCCCCTTACACATTTCTATTTTTTTTGAGGAAAAAATGCCTACTTTGCGAAAAATGACATGAGTAAGGTTGTGTTGAGCTGACTGGAGGCAAGTGTTAGAAACAATTGGTACTAAAAATGCGGGATAGTCTGGACGAATATTTTATTTGTTCTGGCTGTTACTGTGGTATCAAGACTGGTATAACTTTTGGTATGGGTGTTTATTTTATTTATCTTTGTTCAATGAAGAAACGTAAACCCTTGTACGGACTACGCGTTCCCGCAGTCAAAATCGTATACATTTTGGCATTTTACATCGACTCCCGCGAGCTTTGGAAAACGTGAACGAGTACCCTGAAAAGCGTAGTCCGTACTCAGCTTAACATTATATGAAAAATTAAAAAAAGTAAAATTAAGCTCGGCAAATATGAACCTAGTAGGGAAGTTGGGGCTCCAACTTAACTTCAACTTATGAGTGGCAATTAGCCAAGATGAGTGCACTTATGCACCAACTTGCTAACTGCGGGAAACTTTGGCGCTTCGAAATTCTGAGGTATATTTTACTTTGAACTATAAAAGTTGGTAGTAAGCTGAGTTGATAATAATATTCGTCGCTTCTTCTTGTCGTGTCACTAGTTCATCATCATTTGCCTGCCCTTATCTCTCCTATGCGGGGTCGGCACAACATGTTCTCTTCTTCCACTCTCTCCTATCACTCGTCATCTTCGTATTCACTCCCTTCTTACCCATATCTTCTTTCACACAATCCATCTATCTTTTCTTTGGTCTACCTCTACTCACATATCTAGTTAAAGATTTTAAATGCAACCCAATTTGCACCTACTTATGCGAGATTTGAAGCCACATTACCGATCCGTGGTAATGCTCTAGAGTCTAGACCAACTCATGGGCATGTAAGGCAATGAATGAAATTTCCTGGGAGTAGGTACATACGATACAGCATGGCGCTGTGTGTCACTAGTTCGTTTTAACCCCCGACGCAAAAAGAGAGGGGTGTTATAAGTTTAAATTGTCTGTGGTATCGTAGCTCCCAAATGGATGAACCGATTTTCGTTTAGTTTTTTTTTGTGTTATAGATAATTTTATCCCGAGTGTTCTTAGCCATGTTTCATGAAAATCTGTTCAGTCATTTGAAGATCATCAGCTCTTTTCTAGTTGATGAGGGGATCTGACTAAGTTCCTTATTAAACTTTTTAAACTTTCGTGATTTGGTGACATAATTATTATTTCTAAACCGGGTATTTATCACGTACCTATTTTTATAGCAGTCTACTCTCAATAATAGAAGCTTACTCGCCGTGCCTCAGTTCATCCGTGACCACGGGCGCTGCAATGCGTCCGAAACGTCGGAACAAAGAAATAATAAAAATAGGTACGTGATAAATACCCGGTTTAGCAATAATAATTAAGTTCCTTATGTCTAATTTTTCTAGAAGTGGCGGGGGTTTTTTCGTAGCAGAGTCTACGGGCTCGTTCCCGTACGAGGTAGGTGGACACGATAGACTACCCGATTCAAAAAAAGCGGTAACATAAGTACTTTATCCTTTACATCTATAGTGCCGGGGACGCTGTAGTGCCTGGGACATTGTTTTTTAAGATGGAATAGGTTTGCCCAGCACCTAAACCACACCCCAACCACCTTGTCCACAGAAAAGACGACGTCAATACGTGTGGAGCTGACTAAGCTGTGTTCCTCACGATGTTTTCCTTCACCGTTAAGAGCTAGTGTTAAAGTGCATATAAATTTTACGAAACGAAAAATCCATTGATGTGCGCCCGGGATTCGAACCCACGACCTTCGGATTGAAAGTCAAGGCACAACCCCATTCGGCCAACACGGCTGTTTAACATAAGTACTCTGTACAATAACGGAAAAGTACTTATCAGGAAATTGGTGGCGCATTTCGGTGAAATCTAGTTCGCAAGGTAACCCCTATAAAGTTTTATTTTTACATCGCTAATCGACCGTCGACCTCGCGATTCGGTGGCCGTTCACCGTGACAGTTTTTGCTCCAATGATAACCATGGAGTGCTTGTTTGGTGTCATTTGGGGACTTGCAGCGAAAATATAAAGCGAGATATCGCTTAAACAGGCTAGGCCCCAAAAAGGGTTTAGGCGCAAAACCATTTTTTTCGCAAATGTCATAATACCAATTTCGCTCTATTCTAATAATAATGCTGGACATTTCACACATCATCATCTAGCCCCAAACTAAGCAAAGCTTGTACTACGGGAACCAGATAACTGATATACTACTTATACATATACTTTTTTTGTAAATACATACATATTATACATAGAAACACCCAGACTCGAGATAAATATTTGCAGATCATACAAACATTGAGTAATTGCCTGTTGTCATGTGTAAACTGTTGGTGAACCTAATAAAAAATTTAAAAAAATAAAAAAACATTTATCCTGGGGATCGAATCCGCAACCTTCTGCGTCTCAAGCGGGCTTTCACCCACTGCGCCACAGAGGTCGTCAATAAAGCGAAGATGGATCGCATAAACATCTCGCAAATGTCATAATACCAATTTCACTACTTTTTTCACTAAGTAAATTACAGTTTTAGTGGTTTTCTGAATCAAAAAAGGAACAAAAAAATCGAATTTGAAAATTTTATTTTCTTAAGAATATACTGTTAAAAACTACGTGGTTTATTCGTCGTGCTTTCTTCACTTGTGCCAAGTAGAGTCACCAGATGTCGTTACAACATTCATTTTAAGTAATTCACCCCAATTTTTAAACCCTCAATTTGTATATAATTTTCCGATATTGTTTTATATTAACCGTAAGCTAACAATAAATACACAATATAATTTTACGACTTGACCTTTTCAAGTTGGTTAACTTTTGGGGCATGATACTTTGTAATAAATATTTGTAAGTAGTTACAAAAATGGACTAAGTACACAAGGTTTATTTATGGTACAAGATGATTCTACTTCTATTATTTTAAGATCAATAGGTACAGTCAGCGTCACCAACTGGTAACGTACAAACCGCCTTAATATGGGGGTTACCAATTGGTGACGGTGACCGTGACATGGTTTAGGGCCTAAAAGCTTGTTCGAACTACTTTAGTAAGTAGCGACTAATTTAGTGCGAAACACATCTTTGCCTATCCCTCTCGTCTAAATTTTATGGCGGTTGTACACACTCGACGAGAACCTCTCGCCGAGAGCCTCGGCCGAAAAGACTCTCGTTGAGAGCATGCCTGTATACACTCGTTCGTGTACGTTTTTAGCGACTAAATGACTCGCTTCTCGACGACTCGATATAAATTACTAAAGAAGTCTGACTGAACCAGTCTATTTCCCTTTGAGAGAAGGACAGAATGGACCTACAGCGGTGACCGTTGGTACACGTAGTATGAAACCCCAAAATATATCTTTGGTTACTTATAAAATATTCTAGGTTTTGTTATAAAATATTCGCACTTTAACATTATCTCTCGATTTTGTCGCCCATTTTCATCACCTCAATAAGTTTGCTAAATTATCACGTTTTCGTCGTGAGAACAGCTTTACAAAAAGCTAATCGTTTCAAATTCAATCGACTCATACGCCCGACCGATTTTTACCCAATAAATAATCGGTAATCGTTATTACCTCTATCGGAATCAAACTGTCTAGTCATTCCAAATTGAATCACGTACAAAAATGTGTTTTACTACTCTAACTATAGAGTCTATATTAATCCGAACGCACAAGCACTCTACCAACGGTGATCTTCAGATTGTAGTAAAAGAAATAGAGCCTTCAGTTTCAAGTTTAAGGTTCAAAACCGCTTACGTAGTTTTCGCTACAGTTTGATAGAGGACGGTCGGAACATGATCGGAAGTGACTCGTGTCTAATTCGGGTATGATCGTAAATTGTATTAGTTTTGGCTCGTAAAGAAATCGAGCCCTGTAGTTTGCATTGTGGTTGTTTATTTATGGGGTAAGAAATCGTGTGGTAATTCGAACCACTGAAGCAAGATAATGCGTTTCCTACAATCGCAATTGAAAAAAACTAAATACGTCCTTGATATTCTCAATGATACCCATCCTCTATGTCCTCAGATAAGATCCACATTGCATAAAAGAGGTAAGTTCAAGTATTAGATAGGTAAATGCTATGCACAAGTTTTCCAAAGAATTGGTAAAATGATACTTACCAATAAATCACATAAACAAACACATATTGGATGCCGGTTAAAATACAAGCTATCTGCATACATATTTATGCATTTAAGAGACAATTTTTTTTATAATACCCACTATCAGACCAAAGAAAAGATGTATGGACTGTGTGAAGGATGATATGGGTAAGAAAGGAGTGAGTGTTGAGATGACGGCTGATAGAGCGGAGTGGAAGAGGAAAACCTGTTGTGCCGACCCCACATAAAGTGGGATAAGGGCAGGGTAATGAGGACCTAATAACTCTAGAAAATAATTAAACGGAGTAAGAAAGTAATAAACTTTAACGTTATAAAATTATCTATTTTAATGATGGTGATATAGATTTTGATGATAGGTAAATGCATGTTGATGATAGGTAAATGCATGTAAATCATGATCACGGGACAAAGACCCATGAAAACCAAGGTAACAATGATTTGTTCAAGACCATGCATCTTCACAAAAACGTCAACTCTATCATTCCCAACAATAACCAATACCAAGAAACAGTATAATTGTGGCTTTCAAATGACAGAGGAAGTCATATTCTAGACTTTCACTTGAGCACATAAAAACAGATAAGTAACTAAGGTTTGAGGAAATAAACCATGTATTACCTGACACTGTTATTTTGAACCAACGTTAGCTTTTATAACCGCTACGGTTCATTATTAGAAATTATCATGGTTAAGCTATGAGGATTTTAAGTAGGCACTTCGAATAGTTTTGTAACTCTAGATAGAATTTCATGAACATTTGATGTTTCTGAATCTTCTATATCTTCGAAGTTCGTCGGATGCTTGGCTTTGCACCATTACTAATGGAAAAAAACACAATTTTCCCGCAAATCATGATGAAAATGATGCTTTAAAATCTCCAATTGATCATGAACTTCTGTCGCTGACTGTACTAGTCGGTCAAAATGATGATCCGTATAGCATAAGCGATCGGAATAAGCGTCTTTCTTCTAAAAACTTTTATATTTTTGATGTCAGCGTCACCATTTGGTAACCCCCTTGGTAGCGGTTTGTACTGCAGGGGGGTCACCAGTTGGTGGCGCTGACTGTACCTACTACCATCAAAACTAAAAGTGAGTAGGCAGATGCCACGGTTCTCAATTTTATAAATCAATGAATCTATTTCCTTTAAAATAAATAAATATTCCGGATTCCATCGGCTGTTTCTAATCTTTCGTCCAGAATGTAGGATACAATTGACGTCACAGTAATATTAATAATATTGATCCAAATACTCGTGTATTTTGGATTTAGGTAACACCCACATGGGTAACAAATTAATACTAGAATATTAGGGATAAGACTTAAAATTATAATGAGAGAATGTGAAATAAGACAAATAAGATGAAAGATGTGTGTGGGCATGTATCAAATATGTATTTGGATTTGGTCTCTGACTACCATTGACATTTTCAAAGGATCTGGAATACATAAAGATCTGAGAGAATGTCTCCCGCGCCTTGGGGATACAGTCGTGACCCTGTTTTTAACAAAGATGAAAATAACACAAAGTTTTGTCTAGTTTAGTGAATTCGAGATGAATATGGTCCAAGAGAAGCATACCATAAAGTTGGATGCATTGCATCGAGATTGGTAGTTCATCATCATCATCATCATCACATCATCTCAGCCATCTAGTGTCCAGTGCTGAACATAGGCCTCCCCCATAGATTTCCACAGCGATCGATCTTGTGCAGCCTGCACCCAACGGCTCCCAGCAACCTTTACAAGATCGTCTTTCCATCTCGTGGGATTGGTAGTTAACTCTACGTTTTCACAGATCATAACATTCATAACCATGTTTGACTAAAGTTTGATACGCAGAACATGGAATGGACATAGCAATGATTACGCTCACTTGAATTGACCAATCACAACGCTGGAGCGGAGACTGAGATTCTTATTTCCCCGCTCCAGCTTTATCATTGGTCAATTAAAGTGCACGTGATCACGTGATGACTATCAAACTTTAAATTCTAGTCATTAGCGCGTAGACAAAGCGATCAAACGCGAGGCAGCCGTGCGCGGCAAATCCTCGCTCGGTCAGGACGTGTGGTTGCGAGGCAAAAGCCTGAGGCTGCTCGCTCAGTCAGTACAGTACGCGGCTAATGATGACTTGATCTGTTGATGAGACGATCTTATTAATATCTCATCTAGGTTCATCCATTAAATTGAAATCTGGCGTCAACCTTTGCAAAGTGCTGGGCCTTGTCGACCCCTATCTACGCTCATGCATAATTAGCAATGTTGGCACCGATACTCCCACAACCGAAACACCAATTTCACTTTGAAACTTATCAAATATTCAGGTATTTCAGAAAATAATTATGCTGAAAGGGTAATGACGTGAACAGGGTGAGAGATCATTTGAATTTTAGTAACTACTCAATTTTAGATTTACGTAGAATTTGGCTTAGATGTTGTACCAAGTCATGACCTTGGAGACCTTCTTGGAGACCCAAGAAACCCAGGGTATGAATGGAAATAAAGAGTAGCATATTGAGCGGATGAGTAACAAATCGAAAAAGGAAGTCTTGAGGAAGGAAGGTAGCAATATATGGACTTGCTGAGAGTACAAACAAGTTCTATATTTAGCGACTGGTCTTACCAATAAAGATGAGATTACCTTGAATGCATCTGTTATGCAGATAAATGAATTGCCTTTACCCTTGGATTCAAAAACTTATATTATCTATGGCCAATGTCCTTTTGTTTATACATATTTTTATAGTACTACTTGAAGTGTGAAGTCTTGATTTATTACTTTCCATAGTTGCAAATCCGGTGCGAAAGACCAAATTCACGCTTCTAGCAGATTAAAAAAAAATGGTTTCAAAACATAATTTGTTCACATTAACCACCTCGTTGGCGTCGCCATTAAGGCAATGACATTATCATATTCAAACAGAGCCTGCATTAACGAGTCATTCGCTTTGCATGCATTAATTTACTGTAGAAAATACATTTGTGTCATGATCGTGAGGTTATCCATGACAATCATTATTTTTCTCTTCATTTGTGATTCTATATAAACAGCCTTACCATGAAACGTGACATAGGTTTAAAGACATTTATTTCTCATACAAACAATTAATAGTTTTTTTTACAATGAGATTAGCATAACATTAAACGTGACATAAAGTTATTTCTCGGAATAAACCATGAATAAACATAGATTTTGACAACAATAACTTTATACCAGGTTTATTAGTAGGCGCCATAGAGTTTTCCAAAAATAAAACAAACATGGCCACAACTCTGTCACCAAGGTACGGTATACATTTGCTCATTTTTGATGTTTTTTTTTTACTTTTACTGTTTGTACTGTACGTTATTGCTTTGTTATATCTCAGATATGTAGGTACTTCACTGAAAATAATATAGGGAGTATAATTTTGTAATCAAAATCAACATTTTACCGTTATGAATCTTTCAAGTCTCAGCCTTAAGAAGAGTTGAATTTATAAGAAGCTTCTAGATTAAAAGTTAAAATAAATGTGAAGGAATCATTACTTTAGTGTAGTGAGAGTTGGATGATGGTGAGACTTTTCTGAGAAAACTATGAGAATCATAAGAACATTAGAAAATGTACGATTAAAGTAAAAGTGATGGCCATGACGATGCTCTGGACATTACCCTGAATCAGTATTGAATTAACTTACTTACTTAGTATTGAATGGTTTTGTGAAGACTTTCAAGATTGATCCATTCAATGTTGTAACTGAGTGAATGTTGTTTTTTGAACGATTTTTCCATCAACTTTAAAAAAAATCAAATTTTTTTAAAATGTCTGCAGTTGGTTCCAAATCATGATTGTATCGTCTTCAAAATATGAGCATAGTTGTATTAATTCTTAACTAGATAAAGGAGTCCGATTGATCGAACCATGCGGTCGAAGCACGTGACTAGAAGCTGACTAAAGGACCTCTCGCAATGTACCAACATTTAAATTTTTAATATAGCCACACCACATTTTAGGTACACTTATTCCAAGCTTCATGTAAATCGTTCTTTTACCTAGTTCAAGTGTTATTTAACAGTTTTAATATTTAGAGGACGCAGAGCTACTTCGTCTACTTTATTATCGCTATCAACTAAACATACAGCCGGGTGGCACTACATCTACGGATTACGCGTTCAAAATCGTATACATTTTTACATTTAGAGCCAGTCCAGATGGAGCGTTTCACGCGCGAGTGCGGCGGGTAAGCACTCGCGCGTTCTCCAGATACTAGAGATAAGTAGCACTAGTATAGCTACTCTATGTAGTATGGAACGCGACGCAACAACTGGACGCGATGTTTGTACATCCGGGGGCTGATTACGAATCTCGCGACAGGTTAATCTCGCAATCACTGCTGTCAGACTTGTGTTAAACGGACGCAGTTATGCGTAAAGCACCCAATCCACACTCATGTCGAAATTGAGTTAATTAAATCTAATTCAAACTCGACATGAGTGTGGATTGCTTCCTTTACGCTTATCTACGTCTATTTAGCACAAGTTTGACAGCGGTGACTGCGAGATTACGCCTGTCGCGAGATCCGTAATCAAGGGGCAGGTCTGGACCTGCCCCTTGCACGCGACGCAGCATCTGGATGCTGCGTCGCGTTTTCTTACAGTATAAAACGCGTAGTCCGTACGCAACTTTACAATCGTAAACTGAAACCTTTCGATCAGAGCGATCGTAAAATCTTACAAAAAGACAATTTAATTCGTTTACGGTTTTTTAAAAGATGTCATTGCTTTTGTCCGGTTTTACGATGTTGTAAATTTTATTTAGAGTTTGTTATCATTTGTGGTTGACGTAATGATAATGATGTATTATTCTTTTTCAGGTAATGCATCTGACGGTTGCAGTTTCTCAAGAATAGTAAAAGAAGAGGTTTTTTCTTTCTTTGTAAGTATGTGAAATAATTTATTGGTTGTTTTTCGCCATTTTAGAAAGAGATCTCTGCCAATTCATTTTCTTTTTCTCGTGTTCTGATTTTATTATGTAAATTCGGTGGCATTTTAACTAATAAAGCCTTGGATACGTAACAGGAGATTTGGCAAATGGAATGAGGGAGTATTGAAGATTTCTCATTTGACGAAAGATTTCCGTTGGAGTTTTGAAGAGACAGGCCGCCATGTTTTCTTCAAAACCAAATTGACAGGACCAGACTTGACATGATCAGAATTAAATTGTATAGTTGCCATTATAATTAAAGAAGTCGAAGAAGTATGTGAAACAAAAATAAACGTGAAGTGCCACAAACTTGAACTGGATCAGTGGCCAAAATAGGAACTAACGAATGTGACTGCAAAAATTATTTTTCTGCCAACACCAAATGTTAAACAGCGCCTCTCTCATCGGTTCAGATAAGTTTGTGGCACTGTAGGTCTAACATTGACTGACTGCCTACACAACATACCACAAAGCTCTATTAAAGACTTTTATAGACCCTGCTCTACATCTAGCATATCACCGTCTCACTCCCTCATACGCTTATGAAATATGCAAGACAGAGACAAGCAATCGTAGGAGGACAGGTGCGTAGGACAAGTCTATCCTTGGACTGAAACTTGTTTTAGGAATTGTAGATTTTGTGTAAATCATAATAGGAATATCCTTACGTTAGAACATGTCACAATCACAAATTATTATTAGATAAATAAATAAAATAAATAAATAAAGCTGGACATTTCACACAGCATCATCTAGCCCCAAACTAAGCAAAGCTTGTTCTATGGGAACCAGATAACTGATATACTAAAAACATACTTATTATACATAGAAACACCCAGACCCGAGATAAATATTTGCAGATCATACAAACATTTATCCCGTCGCGGGGATCGAACCCGCAACCTTCTGCGTCCCAAGCGGGCTTACTTCTTAATACTTTTTATCACACCACATTAAAAGTAAAACAATAACATAACTATGATATACAATCGGCGATCTTATCGCTAAAAAGCAATCTCTACCAGATCTAAAACGAATGTTAAAGAACTTATAACTTATTTTTGTTTTCGCCCACATCAAAGTCTGGGTGCTATTCCATGCTCCAATCATCAAAACTGAATACTTAAATGGATTTAAAAATTTTTTACTCTCTATTCTTAGAAATACTTACCTCTACATAAAAAAAATTTGTTCAGAATTAAAATTAATTTTCCACATGTAATAATCCCACTAATAGTATAAAGCTGAAAGTTTGTGAGTTTGTAGATGTTTGTGTATCAATCACGCCTAAACCAGTGAAGCGATTTGGATGAAACTTGGAATAGGCGTAGATAGTGACCTGGAATTGCATATAAGCTATTCAAAATGTTGGTACCACGCGAGCGAATCCGCGAGCAGTTAGTTATTAAATAACTTTAACCCCTCAGGCAGGTTCCATCGTACATAACCATTAAAATTCAAAATGTTCCCTCCAAGCGGTTTGAGAAAGGACTATTTTCAATTAGCCTTTCTACTGTGTAACTGTGTAACTTTTGACCCTAGAGTTACTTCTTTGTTACTTTGACCTTTGAACAAACTTTGAGGAACAAGGGTTATTATTCCTCTATGACCGACATAGCATGGTAACATTATTCCTAAATTAACAAGGATGAAACAATGTCTAACAGGAATGTAGGGAATGTTTGGATGCGAGAGGCGCAAGAGATGACAAGCTAGCATACATACATACATACATAAAGTCACGCCTCTTTCCCAAAGGGGTAGGCAGAGACCACGGATCTCCAGTCGTTACGATCCTGACACACAACTTTCGCCTCATTCACTCTCATTACATTCTTCATACATGCTCGTCGGTTTAGGGTACTTTTGACCTGGCCCTTCTCCAAAATGTCGCCAATGACAAGCTAGCATAAATGCCAATCCCCTCTTTATAAGTAGTCTAAGAATGGAGGTCTGTACCCAGCAGTGGGTGAAATGATAATGTATCTGGGGACAAAGTATTGAAGCCCGAGCGCATTGAATCATTCATGGGTTCACTCGCGAGCGCATCGAGGGAGTTTTGAATTATGACCCTTAGCTACTTGGCATGATGTGACCCTAAGACTTTTATCTAGTTGATAAGCTAAAGTGAGAACTGGTTCGGTTCCCGGCTCGTCCCACATGGTGACGTGGGCGAGGCCGCATTCTCTGGACTATCATTACTCGCTGTTACTCAGGACGGGTTGTAAAACATATTAAGTAATATTGAGATCATGTCGTACGTACGATGGACCGTAAATATTACCTTCTACTAGGCAATTTTATATTGTTGGCCTAGATGTAAGTACTTTCTTTAAAAGTCGGATGAACAAACTAAGTAGTCGTCTATTCAATTTCCGTTATCGATCATCATGCAAAAAACATAACTACAATTACACGTAGAGAGCTCGAATTTCGGTCTTTTATTAATGGATTTACTCTTCGGCTCTTATTATCTCCCGGAACATCTTCAGACAACTTATAATAGATCAGACTAGGTATATTAATATAGGACCTAGCATAAATGGATAAACGTGAACTATACTCAAGAGGAAAAGTTCTCGAGTGGAGGCCACGCACCGGAAATCGCAGCAGAGGATGGCGCCCCACTAGATGGAAAGACGATCTGGTAAAGGTTGCTGGGAGCCGTTGGGTGCAGGCTGCACAAGACCAATTGCTGTGGAAATCGATGGGGGAGGCCTATATTCAGCAGTGGACGCTAGATGATGATGGTGATGATACTCAGAAGTAGTTCATGTTTCCTCCTATTTTCAGACTTTGAATTCAGATTTTGAACTGGAGTTACACTAAGCTTACTGATAATGGTGATGATAGTAGTCCTTATTTGTACTTTGGATTCACTGTTACGTAACAGTAAAGTCAATGTCTTCAAAACGTGTACAACAAAGCCTCCACAACCATTTAAACTTGAGCCATCATCATCCTTAAACATTCAAATATTGTACGCTCAAATGATCCTATAAAAGGTCTGTGTAAAGTGGATTTGGAAAGAAGGTGTCCAGTATAATCTGAGCCGCTGTCGCTCAAATTTCCTTGTTAGTTCAACGTTGGGATAGACCTAGGAAGGGTCAGGGTAGAGTGGTTTTGCATTGAGGACTATGTCGTGCTGATTCGACGATAAGACAGCACGATTGTGATGCTGGAACCAAATGCTCTGTAACGATTTTGATTGTAACAAGATTGTTTGTTTTTCTCACTAAAATAAACCAAATGTAAGTTTATTTAGTAAGAAAGTTCTGTAACCCAATAGATCACTCTAAGCAGACACTTGTGTTGGTTCTTGAAAAATATGCATCAAGAATAACCTGTGTGAATTCAAGAATGACGTAATGATCAGATTCGACTGTAATGACCTTTGTGTACAATGTACCGATTTATTGATGTGTAAGAACTCTACCAAACCTCATGATTGCGTCATTCTCTGACAAAAAGTATGTCTCAAGTGTATTGGGGTTTTCTAAAAAGGATAAATAAATAAATAAATAAATAAATAATGAATAATGCTGGACTTTTCACACAGCATCATCTAGCCCCAAAGTAAGCAGAGCTTGTGTTATGGGTACTATGATGACTGATATACTACTTATATACTTTTCAAATGTTTCTGCAAATGCTTCGGATCATACATAAGTTGTCAATATTCTGGCAATTTCACAAACTCCGTTTACAAAAAAAAACATATCATATCATAATCTATCACACCATTTTTCCCTTATCTTTTGTGTGTTTGATTTTCTTCCTCCACTCTACCTACTCTACATCCTACATCCAATCCTTTCCTTTCCATATCATCTTTCACATAGTCCATCTTTTTAGGGTCTGCCCCTTCATTCATCAAAATTCAAACAACATTCTTTTCGTCACTGAAGTTCGTCTTTCCTCATGACATGCCCAGCCAAATTGGGCTGGGCATGTCGTATAAAAGACGTAAAGAAAAGTAGTTGTCAAGTAGTAACTACTTTTAGAATTCCAAAAAATAATAAGATTATTATACTACAGCTCAGTATTACCTTAAATGAAATTTCACGGAAAATGAAACGAGCTAGAGATTATGATCTCGGGTATAATACTAAAACTCATACTGATATTTCTATGTACAAAGATTTTTGGATTTTTTCGAGTTAATATGAATGAGGTAGGTAAATCGTCTTAAAACAAAGATACTGGACCGAAACAATACTTCCCACGGCCTCTACTATGTAATTGTTCACGGTTTAGACAATATCGACTCTACGCAGTTTTCCCACTCGTAAAACAAACAACCATTCTGTAGAATCATGACACGGACCATTGAAAACGAAATGAATTTCCATACAAGAGAGATTAATCCAAACGACCTCTAGGTAAAACTGTGATAACAGATTGGCAGTAACTACACCCGCAGAAATCCGCTCCCCTGTCACCATAATATCGCCAGTCTTCGTTCCGCCGCCGCGTAGAGCGCACGTCTGTTCGCGACTCAAACGATTCCAAATATGCCAGGATACCGCACGGAATAGTGATGAGCTTGAACAATAGTGATTAGTGACACAATTCGAATAAGGAACAATAGTGGAAGTGAAAAGTGGATTTGAAATTGGAACGGCCTTGTGTTTGCTTAGAATGAAACTTGAAGTGTAGTAGTTTTAATTATATAAAATGACGATGTTGGCGGTGAAAAACTTTTTTATGCCGGAGAAGCGGGTGGACTCTCCTAGGTTCTCTAGAATGCCGGAGGCCCTGATGAGATCTATCAGGAGACGATCTTTAAGAGTGAAGAGAACTAAGTCCTTGGTACTTGTCAGTGAGAAGAGGAAATCTGGTGAGTGGTAGAGTACCAACCCATTTTTATACGATATTACGTAGAGTATGATTTGTTTTTGTGACCTTTTTCACCAACTTTTTATAATTTAGTTGTACCTACTTATATTACGTTTTTATTAAAGAACATCTTGTTAGTAAGTAGAAGTAAATATTGACCATGACGGCATCATTTTTTGCGCACAATTTTTTGTAAGTAGGTACCTATAGTTAGGTACTTTTTACCTGCAAATTTTTTATTCATCTTGCGCTTCGTAATGTTATCTATTTTCTAATTACCTAATGGGTTTTAAAAGTCAAAGAATAAGGAGCCACGTACGAAGATAAAAGAACTGGTTTAATTATTTAATTAGTACCGACTCTCGGTAGTCTAGTTGCGCGACGAATGTCTAGTGGGTACTAAACCGTGGTACTAACTATCCCCTTGAGTTGCTAATTACTAAGGAAATTAGACTCTTAATATAATATTAAAATTAATTGCATAAGAAACTAAATAAAATGCAGAAGTAAGGTGTCTTTTAGGATCTTTAAGATATCACAAAAAAAAACAATTAATTATTTAAAAACATGAGTAAAAACGATTAATTTTTTGTCAAACTATGTAATTAGTGTACATTATTTATACTTAGTACATATCCAACAAACAAAAGTTAAATTTTACAAATTTTTGTTTTTCTAATAATTTAGGGATTTATTGAAAATGTTGGTGATTGTATAGAATTTGGGTTACTAGGAATAAATAAACACACAATAAATCGAACGTTGAACTCACCAACCCAAGTACTTAAAGTTTAGTTAATGTGACCGCATTGATTTAACTTGAACACGCAACAGAATTATCTAATAGCCACTATTTTAGTTATCATCAGTAACATCCTAAGATATACTGATTTAATATCATGTAAATATACTATTTTAATATAATATTTTACTATTATTTTTTGAATGTTTTTACTATTTTCAATTTGAAATTCAATAAACTAAATTCGAATTAGTGATTTGGCGACGATGTGTTTAGTAAGTTTTCGTTTTGTATTAATTTTTAGAAATTAATAATTTTATTAGAAAATTTAGAATCAATATTCATGACACGTGCACGTCATAATTAGCTACACGCACATCAATTCCTAGATCGTGATTACTTTTAGAATCACTCTTCCGTGAGAATCAATTTGTTCTAACTACAAATTGTTGTTTGAAAATATTGTTGTTGGATAAAACAACTTGATGTCTGTCTTAGAAAAACCTCTATTATATATTTATTTATTTAATCTAATTATTAAACACGGTTATTACCAATAACATTACTTAATTAAATACAAAAACTAACAATATATTATACAAAACAATAATAACATCATAAGAAAAATAAAATATGAAATAACTTAAAATCAATAAACCTACACAAAATACATAGTAATTAATAAGTCGTCTGTCAACCTAAATGTCATGACGCTCACAAAATCTTAAACATTCGCACAATGATTGCTTCCAACCATCTGCAAATAAGTCACAATAGTATAGTAGTAATATAGTTGTGTTGTGTGAAAAATAACGTAATTTTAATTTTAGTAAGGAGTGAGTTCCTGATAATTATGACGTCTGATAGAGGAGAAATAGAAAAAAGTTGAGCCGGCCACACTAAGGCGGGAGATGAAGATGGTGATTATCGTATAAGGGATGCATTAGAAAGAGAAAAAAAGAGTAATCATATGATAAGAGTAAGTGGAAAACTCGGGTACTTAATTAAAATTATTTTTTAATAAGGGAATGGCTTTGTGCCAATGATATTTAAAAAAATACCTACATTGCACCGACAAGATCTAATCACTTTTTTAACAATAATCTCAATAATCTGTACCAGGTTTCGCATAGGTATTCATATAAACGCTATAAGAATAAGTTAAGTCTTATTAGAACCAATGGGAGGAGGCCACACAAAATCCCATAAGAAATCTAATAAAAAGGCCATATCTGTCCCATAATCTTTAGGATCAGCTCACACTGGGATGCGACACGACACGAACGAAAGAAGAAAAAAGAAGATTTATGCTTTCGAAGTGATTACGTTTTCTCATTTTTTTTTTTTTTTTTTTTTTTATGATTAATGGGTCGGCTCTCCGTAAGATTTTCCGTAAGACACGGGGAAATACTGAAAAAAACATCATCTTCGCTTGTAGTTGTTTTGTAACTACAACAAGTAATTTCGCCAGTGTACACCTCTCTGTTGTTCACAAACTAAACTTAATTAAACTAAAACTTAACGTTCTTATTTTGTTCTTACTAAAGATGAAAACGGCATGTCACTCAAAGTAGCATTACTAAAATTATTATCAAAATGGCGTCTTTTAGCTTCTGTGGCAGCACACAGCAAGCAAAATGATCTTGACTAATTTTACCCACAAATACTTAATTTTGACTAAAAGTAAGTAATTTTAGGAATGTCACAGTAATAGTCATTGTATATTGACATTATAATTTAGAACGACGCATTTTTAGTTAACTTTAGTCAGTGAACAGCAAAATCGACGCTAGTAATAAGGTAAACCATAGAAGTCGGTTTTCTTTTATTTAGTTTATTTTTTGTTTTGTCGGACAGTTTTTCGCTGTCACTCAACAGTATATCTTATTGTGTTGTAGATAAGTCCTATCATTTAATGCTATTTAAAAAATCCACAACGCGACGCGTTTCAATGTGAACTTACCTTTATCAGCAGTTCAGTCATACAACGCAAATGCTTTTAAGAAGTTCTTATATCGTACCGTCAAATTGTCGTAGCGAGTAACATTTATGGTTATGATGTAGTCATTTGTGGAGTTTTTATTATTCAATGTACGTATTATTTTATATTGTTGTACATTAACTACCAAAGGGACAAAAAGTAATAAGAAAATATGTTATAAATATTTTCCAAAAAGAAAGAGCCGACTTTTCTGCTATTTTGTTCATGATTGTACCTAGTTTTATTTGAACCATGATATCATAATAAATGAATGTACAAACGAAAAGTATATTAAGTTGTATATTAGTTAACTGGTTCCCATAGTATAAGCACTATTAGAATCCTACATTATCCCTGATGAACATAGGCTATATTTTATCCCGGGAAATTTAAGTTTTCCCGAGGGACCGCGGGTAACACCGCGACGGACAGCTAGTTGTAAAATAAATCTCGATTGAATATATCTGAAAATCTACATTGACTCAACTCTATTCAAAAAGTGATATCAGATATCGCTAAACCAGTTTTAATCATCAAATTGATCCATTTATCAGTGATCCTATCTATGTAACTTTAATCGAACTATTGATAGTTGAAATACTAATTAATTTGCTGCACACTCAATGACCTACCATAGAGTTAGGATTTCACACAGAGATGATGATAAAATATAAGGTTCCTTGGTATGAACCAAAAGCTGTTGCGCTAAAATGAATACTAAACTGATAAAAATACTTCATACAGAGATTAAAAGTCATATCAAAATTTTCGATTCCGACGGGATTCGAACCCCCAACGATTCAATGAGATACCTAAGTGTGGTTTAACATTATAAATTATAAAAATTATAGGAAAAATTGCACACCACATAAAAAGTTAAACAAAAAAAACATACTATACTAATGGATTTTTTGTGCGCTACTAACCAAGACTATAAACACTATTGAACACCGTAGTTTACCTACAGCAAACGAAGTTTTAGTCAAGTATTTATTCGTATTCATCAATTCAATACAGAATTCAAAAAAGTATAAAAAAAATGATTGTTCTCATAGTTTTCTCCTTGTAAATTGACCTACACAATATAAACAAATTGATGGTTTATTTTTATCACACAGATTTATCTCGTTCATACTAAGAACTTCTTAGTCTGAACGAGATAAGTACTTCTTAGTAAGAAGCAATCAAGGCAATAGCTTGCTCATCAACACTCCACAGTCTACACTGCTCGAACAACTTTTAGATCGATGGCCCGATAGAGGTGACACGGCTTGACTTGGTCCCAATTATAATGCTCTAGGGTTATTATATTACTCTGTGGTTTTGTTTTAAATTAATTTGTAAGGAGAGAACTTTATTAAATTAATAATTTAATTTTGTAGCAAATTATATAAGCAATAATTGAATAATATTTTTATGACTGATTTTAGTGGCCAGCACTATAACGAGCAGTTTTATCTGATTGATTTAGTTCAAAAAAAGAATACCTAGTCGCATGTCCAATACTTTTTAGTGTCCAATACACTAAAACGTATTGTGGCCAGCACTAAAAGTAAACAGATTTATTGAGCGGTTTTATTGTAAGTGCTACAAACTTATCTGGACCGGTGGCCAAAAGAGGAATAACGAATTTTACTGTAAAATTTATTTTTCGGCTAACACCAAATGCGATCAGCGCCTCACCGGTTTAGATAGTGTGTGGCACTGTACTAAGAAAGGTTTATTTTGAAAATAGAACACCCTAGACGAAGTGGCCAGCACTAATAATTTCTTAGTCAATATAACCTAAGTGTACCTCTGTGCTCTAGTTTTTCAACTTGATACTAACTTGTTCAACAAATTAGTCTACATTTTCACTTCTAGTTGTGCTTAAATGAATAATATTGACCGCCTTGTTTATAACTAGTTTCAGTAGAGTTCTAACAGGGTACTTACAATATTGGTTATGTATGTACCTACCAAACAAAAAAAAACAACCAGGTGCAAATCTAGAGCTTAGTTTTAGTTTAGTTGAGTTACGACCACGGAAGGCAGAAGTCTGATTGTCAAATCGTCTCGTTGAAAATTTTGACTTATGTCCCTCCCTACTCGTGAATTTTTCCGGAATTTTGAGATGTAGGTACTTCTAACAGAAGTCAGATTCAAATCCCGACTCAAATCGTCTCGTTGAAAATTTTGACTTATGTCCCTACTTGTGTATTTTTCCGGAATTTTAAGATAAAACGAACTTCTATAAAAGACCGATTACCGCCAGTTACTGATTGGCCATTTTCTGTTTTCTACACTACTATTATGAAGAGGAAAGATTTGTTTGTTTGTTTGAATTGAATAGGCTCCGAAACTACTGGACTGATTTGAAAAATTCTTTCATCATTAGAATCCTGCATTATCCCTGATGAACATACGCTACATTTTATCCAGGGGAAGTGAAGTTTTCCCGAGGGACCGCGGGTAACACGACGGACAGCTAGTATCTAATAAGCCAAAGATATCGTTTAAATATAATTTATTTCCCATTTAAAACCAATTAATTGAAATAACACAGTTTTTGTGCCTTTTCAACCGAATCGACCTAACATTGACACTAATTATTAAATAATTATTTTTTACCGGATGCACCTGGCTATGGCGTGTGCCGGTAAATGTCACAATATACGTTACTACCAACACAACCTGAACTTTCATTCCTAACTAATAGCTTGAAACTACGGCTCTAGATTACATGGTTATATTGACCAGTATAACTAAAGCCCCAACTTTGACCAAGGACTGGGAGACTGCGGTTCTAAGGAAACTGGCGTTTTTTTATTTTTTATTGATGACATTGACATTGGGTTTATGAAACGTATTTTTCTCCCCTTTTCAAATTCCGCACTTTTTTCTGTTTGGAATTTTTGTAGTGACGGTTATGTTTTGTTTATAGTCTTGTTAGATTTCAAAAAAACTTAATACACACACACACACACATGATCACTAAAATTAATAAATAAGTAAGTAATTAACTATCGATCTGACGGTTTGGGCATAGTCCATTAAAAATAATAATATAATAAATAAAATAAAAATATTAATATATTTATTTACAGAAACTAAGCTACTACAATATGTACATAAAATAACCAAATACAATAGAATCAGTCAAGTTATCTAAGGATCGTCGTAAAAACGATCTATAGATAGCTCAACTGATCCAGGTCACTGCCAGTCGGAAGCGTGCCCAAAACACTGGCGACGTTGCCACGCTGAAAGGCAATGCTGATTCTTTGGGCCAAAAATTCGCCAGCTCTTGAATCACGCGACGCTTCGACCAGACGCCCTGAAAGATTTTTGAAGACGCGATGGGAACCCCACGGACCCAGGGTCTCGACCCCAAATGGTTCAAATATAAACCCGATCAACATTTATATATTTGCGCCTTTTGAGATCCTCAGTAAAATAAATAAATAATGCTGAACTTTTTCACACAGCATCATCTAGCCCCAAATTAAGCAGAGCTTGTGATACATGACTGATATAGGACTTTTGTTCGTAAATGCATATATTACCTATAAGTACATAGCAAGTGCTGGGAATCTGCTGGTAATCGTAATGGGTCCCCACGATACAGATTAAATCTAGTGTGGGGACTACAGGCAAGCTTTTCCCGTTCTATTTATTCTTCTCGGTAAATACATAACAGATAGGTTAGGTAATAATATCTTTGTTTAATATTGCTCCTGTGTATCTACCTATTGTTTCCTGTTTTGTACTGAGTAATAAATATTTTTTCATTTTTCATAGAAAACACCTAGACCCGAGACAAATATTTGTAGATCATACCAAAATTTGTTGATCGAACCACCTATTGTGTCGCAAGCGGACCTTCGCCCACTGCGCTCCAGAAGTCATCAAAATAGGAACACATAATGATGTACATACATAGATAATGATACATCACTGCCCTCAAATGTGAGAAATCCGACATGACTGGCACAGGCACTGAACCAACTCGTATCCAATTACTTAATGCATCCGTATCATTCAATATCCCTCCATTTCACAGAGAGATTAATTTCATTGAGTACAGTTATGAAATCAGAAAACTTGCTTACTGTTGTCAAGAAAAATTAATAAATAATGCTGGACTTTTCACACAGCATCATCTAGCCCCAAAGTAAGCAGAGCTTGTGTTATGGGTACTACATGACTGATATACTACTTATATACTTTTTGTTTGTAAATACATAAAAACACCTACACCCGAGACAAATATTTGTAGATCATACAAACATTGGTCCCGCCGCGGGGATCGAACCCGCAACCTTTTGCGTCGCAGGCGGGACTTCGCCCACTGCGCTTCTGACAGAGGTCGTCAAAAAACGCAGCAGTTTTATTGTAAAACACTTTTTTTAAGATGCTTAGGATTATTGGCAAACAGACAACTAAAAGAAGTGAAGACGTCATGTTCAATGGCATGAAAATCTATTAAAATTCAATGAAGATTTGAATAAGTATTTCACATTCTGTAAGTATTTCAATGCTAAATCCAAAGCTAAAAATAAAATACTAGTTTTCATAAACACATCTACGCAAAGCAAATTACCTTAGCAATTCCAACTGACGCTTCCTTCCATCTGCAACACATTTTCTGCACATTCAAGACCATTCAAAGGGCTTGTTATTTTGTAAAATGCAAGTCTAGCTAGCTAGCCTATTTATTACAACCTACTTTGTAAGTCTAATGACCTCATGAGAACTTCTGCACGCAGTCGGCATGCAAATATGGCCACGCGTTCTATTTTTGAAAAGATTTGGTGGGAATATTTTTTTTGAAATTTCGAATTTGGAATTCCAACTGGAATCTTACTTTTTATATTTTAGAAGACATTGCGAATGTTAAAGATAAATGCTCTTTGTAAAATTGTTTTCCGTTACAAGGAAAGGCAGTAATGGCTTATCGTGAAATTAAAACTTACGTGTTACGTAAATGAATAGATATTGGTACACAAATAAGAGACAGGTATCAACTGAAATGAATCCTAATATAGGTTACTTGTACGTTTGGCTTGGCTTACAAAAATACTTTTTTAATAATCTTTGGTCTAGCACTAGTCTGGCGCATCGCCCAATGTGTAGTATTTGGACTAGCTCCAATCGTATAACGTGAAAAATACTAGGATTAATTATGATTATAATCTGTGGTATCACACGTCACAGGAAATACATTCCTATTAATGTTATGATCAGAAAGATAACATGTTTTTATTTTTGAATTCTATTTGAATGCAATTTAGAAACAGCGTAGAAAAATTATGACGTAGGCGCAACCAATCTTTAGCTCTCTGAAGTTAGGTGCACCAAACGATTACGCAGGTTTGGTAGAGTAGGCGAGATAGGACGATGCAGCAAACTAAGCGAGTGAGCGAGGCAGCTATACGTTGTCTGTTAGACTTCATCAAAAAGAGTTCTGTGCAGCTACTTCAAAGAGTTGTGATAAACTGAAAGCCAGCCAATGAGAGAATCACCAGGACTGACCAAATATGTGGTGAAGTTCGAAGCATTCTTCATTCTTCGGTTACTTCCATAAATTCCTATCAACGTATGAAATGTCTTGACGAGTTCCTCTGACCTGGCAATCAGGTCAGATGGAACAATTGGATGCATTCCAGTTGCGTTACGTCCAATTGGGCGCACACCCTTCAGCCTTGAACATGTTTGGACTTGTTTTTCTTAGGAAAATGCTGAAAGTCAGTACTTAGCTACGTACGCACCGCAGTCATTTTTCTGTACAAAAAATACTGATGACGTCAGAAAATGCGGCTAGCTTCTGACGTCTCAGCATTTCCTTGAATTGACAGTTCGGCGCGTTCGGCGCGGCTGGGTCATGCGACAACCTTTACTCTACCAACCCTACAAATGTGGCTAAAAAAGAGTTGGAATGAGAAAATAAAATAGAGTTGGAATGATTGAACTACTTATCTCCATAGCAACTTTGTATAGTGTCAGAAATGTATGATCCTAAGATCATCCATAGACCGCCGCCTTGTATGATACTTTTTGACAGCTGATGTTGCCATGATAATTTGGTTACCGTTTAATAGATGATTACTAGGTAAATGAAAAACAGAGTGCCATCCATGCTGATACTTTGACAAAATTAAGAACAATTTTATCGATCTTTGCCGAAGAGAACTGTCAGAGGTGGTGTCGGTAACGAGTTCAATGGTTTTTTCCCCATCTCAAAAATTCCCAATGCGCCTAAAGAGGTTTCCACTTCAAAAACAAAAATGTCAAAGCACAAGACATCTGAAAGGAAATATATCTCCATAGTTTTACCCTAGTGAACTCCGGAAGAGTCGTAAGCGTAACTAACAATTCTCGAACAAAAGTTCAGATCTTCAACAAAGTTCTAATAAATTCATTGAACGACCACTACAAACTATTGGGCATGACCTCATTGAAAGACCAAGGCGTGTCTATTGGTTGTATTTCAAACAAACTCTTTCATGAAAAGAAAATGGCGGAAATCAATGAGTAGATATCAGATGAGCGAAAGTTTGAGACCCAAAAAATTTGTGGAAATATTCAAATTATTGAAAACTTCTTTAGGCGTTGGGCATTTTTGAGATGGGAAAAATCTATTGAACTCAGACTGACAATGTTACCGACACCACCGTCAGCGCCATCTAGTTTTAAAATCCGTAACTAAACACGAACCTTTATCACGGCATTTCACGCCGCGCGCCCGGTGACGATTCAAAAAATACACAATGTACGTAATTGTTTAACTTCTGTCGGCACTTTCACTTTTTTTACGGAAGATATACTTACCGTGAGCGAAGCCGCAGGCCACTAGTTTTATATACCATGCAATAAAGGGGTCTTCAAATCAAGAGTAAATAGGTTCCTTCTAGGTAAGCATGCTCCATCTTAGACCTCACTACTGCTTAACATCAGGCAGAGTGAGGTCAAATGCTGACCTATTTAATTTAAAAAAATATCAGACAATCTTCAAAACAAAAAAGAAAGCTGCCCAAATAAACAGCCACAAAATAACCTCAAACATCTCCCGCGTTTCCCCAATTTATAGGGGTCCGAAGGGCAAAGGCTGTTATTGAAAAGGTTCCGTCAGTTGTTATTCCCGAGCGCACTCCCGGGACCGGGGTCGGGAATTGGATGGACGGAGAATAATGTAATTGCAATTAGATGTTTATTAATGTAGGTGAGGTGAGACTGGGGATATTAGTCTTAGGAAAGAAAGAGATAATAATAGATAACGACTTCTCCCCAAGATTCACTACCTAATGTAACAAAAAATAGTGGCACTCTGGGACTGCCGACAGAAGTGGAAACTTGAACAATTACGTGTGGATTTTTTGAATCGTCAGGAAATATTTTTGAATCGTCACAATCGCGCGGCAGGTAACTCCGTGATAAAGGTTCTTTAACGTGTTTAGTTGCGGAGTTTAAAACTAGATGGCGCTGACGGTGGTGTCATTTACCAATCTCCAAAATGCCCAACGCGCCTAAAATTTTTAGCTTGAAACTATTCGATAAGTTTCATGTTGCAGCGTAGGGATTATTTATTAAATTCGTTAGGTATCATAAAAAATATAATTTTCTGTTATTAAAAAATCGCTTACCATAGATAGAGATAAACATAGAGGGGCTATTCCCAAAAAAATTACCCACTCAATAATGGCCTCTCACACAACTTTAGTTAGACTGATATTTTGCAGTAGTAGACGTAAGTATTCATAAGCGCATAAACGCTTAACACCTGTTTATTAAATCAAACAGGCAGATCTCATGCGATAAATGCATTAATTGCGTTGTATGATTAACACGTCGTATGACTGCATCGCTCAATCTAAATTAACTACCTCAACGAATCAGTGATTCAGTACAGACAAACGCTAATAAAAAATTGGTTGTCTGTAAAGTCGGTTCACTGACGATAGTTGAACGTGACAACGTTTGTGCTTCTTTGTCGCTCGTTCCGCGCTCTCGCTTGCACTTCAAGCCTTACATGGAACGCCTCAGAGCGAGGTAACGCCGCATTTTTTCGTGCGTGCAGCCGGCTCTATCGAATTATAAGACGTTGTCACGTCAAAACAGAACCATCATCCTTATTGTCTAACTTGAAAACGATTCCCAGTTGTCATCCCAATACAGCTCAATCACAATACGAAAATGACAATTGAAGTCCAGCCTAGGTTTCAACTTTCAAATGTCAAACTGAAGTCATGTCGATTGCGAGTTGAGTCACACAATATGGCCTCATGTCAGGCTTAGAAGAAAATAGAGGCTCTTCATTTTCCAAGTACATAAATTCAGTGCAGTCGCCTTTCAATGCCATTTGAACAATTTGACTAAGAATTAGAACAATGTTTGTTTCGTATGGTGCCTTTCCTCATCATTGAGTTTTCAGGCCGCCAGAAAGCCTCTGTGGGAGTTTTTTTTCGCCATTTTAGGAAGAAGCACTGCTCTGCTATTTTATTTTCTTTTTCTTGCGTTTTACTAAGTTTTATTATGTAATTTCGGTGGCATTTTACTAATGAAGCCTTGGTTTTGAAACAGGAGATCCGGAAAATGGAATGGGGGAGTATTGAAGCAGATTTCTCATTTGACGAAAAAAATCCGTTAGTTTTGAAGAAAACAAGCCGCCATGTTTTGTTCAAACCATCGACATGACTTGACTGACTGACATGACTTTAAATCAATATTTAAAACTTGACATTGGTAGAATTACACCTAGTTGTGTAGATTGCCACTAAATAAAAAAGAAGAAGAAGAAAGCCTCTGTGACATAATATAGTGTCTTTCGTACCGTAGAGCCTATTGCCTTTGGCGCGAGACTAAAGATTTGTGAGTCACATGTGACATTGACTTTTATGGTCGTGCAGTCAGAGGGATTGACCTTTTAAAAGTTGAATGCAGTATCATGTTTTGTTCAAATTAGCGATGATTTCAGGCATTAAGTGAGTGAAGAATTGTTTTTATGTTCTTCGAGTAACTTTGCTGTGTCTCTTTTAAGTACTGAATAAGTTTACAATTAAAATGACTTGCAGTTCAAAAACCTACTTGTTTTGATGATTGTAGAAAATAAACACAGTTATGTAAGTTCGTATCGATTTCGATTTCAAGTTTTTTGATTTTACAAATTTTTTTCTACCATCTTTAAGTATACCGCCATGAGATTGTTTACGTTTTACTACATATTTCAAATAGAAAACCAATACTTGCCCCAATAACGTGAAGCAGACATTTTCTAAAGTCTGAAACGACAAGCCAATAAAACTAAAAAGCGATAAAGCGCTGCAGCGGACAGCGGGAGCGGATTCAAGATTGAAAACTTCGAAGCTTTACGTGATATACACTCAGCGGAGAAGCGGTTGTTGACTCTAAGCGGACGAGCGGATATTGAAGGAGCCCACCCGTAAAATGTACTTTTTAAATCAAATGAGCCGTTCCTATACACGATATATAATTTTTGGTTTTTTCACCATTGAACGAGATCACTGTGCATGTATTGTAATGTTGGTAATAGCTTTTATGATAACTACCAATTAATATTCCACGCAGTAACATGATACAGTTTTCCTTGTTATTTTACTGCAATCTGATCTCATCCATAAACAAATTTTCCTCATTATTTCATCACTGCAAGCTTGCAGTCATTCTAAATTCAAAAATATTTACTTGAACATTTTGAACGTTTCTTTTGACTCTTCGTTTGAATTTCGAACGGTTGTTTTCTTTTTCATAATAATGTGAACCGCCAGACTTATATGCGTTTGAATTTAGAATATCTTTCATAATGTGCTCCTAGTCCGCTAGTCATGCATAAACTCCTAGTGCTTTTAAAAGAAAACTCCTGAAAATAGGTCGCGCTGTGCAATCGGAAAAGCCATTTGCCCGCAGCCTGTTAGATGCCGCTATGCCACGGGTGACCTACTTCAAACCTTTTATGCCACAATGCAAACTCGTTAGCTGTTGACGAAGACGGCCGACCAATTATTTTTTAATAAGGATGGGGTGAAAAATAGTCTCAAGTTTTTGAGGCTGATTTTTACTGGAAGAAGGAAGTTGTTTTATTTACCTACTGAGAGTTATCGAATCAACTCGTACAATCCAGGAGAACACTGGCACTTTAAAATTTGAATTTAGAATGCAGCTCTATAGAAATGTCAACAAATAAAAGCGAGTTACAGAACGCAACCGGTTTCGATTTTCAAATGAATGTATAGTGACGTCAAACTACATTCTGGAAGCGTTATACGTCGTGGTATTCGGTGATATTATTGCATTTCGAATGCACTAGTCGCGAGCGTAATATCCGGCAAAGATATATTTTTATGCTCGGAAGAGATTTCATAATTTCGTAATTAAATTCGTTGAAATTTAATCCTCTTCTTAATAGGATTCCTACAGCCTGAATGGCTGTAAATACGAGTAAGTATAAGCTATTCGTCTCTCTATGGCTTCTTTTTCTCATTGATATAATAGAATGTAAAATAATATCCTATTGTCTTATTTGAAAGTGGCGTAAATAATCGTGTAAACTTGCCATCTGTCGCGATTAAAGTGACAATGACAAATATAAAATATTTATGAAATATTGCATTACCATCGGCTAAGTCGTCACGGAGATACGTGGCAACAAACATTCGCACACACAGACTTTCGCATTTATAATATTAGTAAGATAAAACTTACAAAATGCAATCTTTTCTACATTGCATATTATACTTTTATATTCATATCAACGAAATAAATTGCAAAAGCCTTATCTAAATCTTATCTAGATTTATTTGACAGTATGATAAAAACGTATGTTTTTTTGTCTTAGACAATGACGTAAGACTTGTTCAAGCTGGTATGTCAATTCAATTCATGTAGACTATGTAGAGTCATAAAAATTCGTGAACACGTGTATGTTACGTCAGCCTATTGTTTACAAGATCACACCATACGCCTGGTTATTCAATGTGGTGTCTTAATTGTTAAGTACTCACTAATTTGAGAGTGACGTCGATAATATGACGCAGGACATTTACTGCTTGTTGCAAAATAAAGATGTCTTCCAAAGTAAATATTAATTTTATTTTATACTTGCTCTTCTCGATTTATTTATATTCTCTTCTAACAACGAGACTTTTAAAGTGTCGATAAAAAAACAGTTTCACAGAACTGCGCAAAGCTTTACGTTCAAACTTGGAACGCACGTGGCTCTTTGACGGCGCGCGACAGGAAGCGGAAGCGATTGTTTAGTGACTTGAATCGTAAATCGCAGATCGAATGCATGCTCTCGATACCGATACGCGCTATTTTCCCAACCCTATTTAGAGTTTTAGGTATGACTTCCGCTGACCGAAATTACTTTTGGCAATGTGGTACGTGAATCAGTGAGCTTCGAAGTAATTGAATGATTCAGTTTTATAAATACTGATGCATATTTCTGTTTGGTTTCTTATTAATAAAATTTGATTTACCTTAAAATATCACTTTGTATTGTCGAAAACTCGTTTTTGTTTCCCAAAAATGATTGCAGTCATTTTATATTCAAATAAATTTACTTACTAAACATTTTCCAAAGCCTACACTTAAAAATTTACGCTACATTTCCATCTAAAATGGCTGCAACAACTACATCTCAAATTCGTCTACACTTCTGCTTTAAAAATGTACTTACACTACATTTCAAAAAGGAAACTCCAACTACTAAATCTGTCACATGCATAATCAATTATTGGTTTTAAACAACTTTCATCAACTAACCTACAGCCTTAGCGTCTTACCATAGAACGTGACATAAAGTTACTTATTCCGGAGTGTAAACTGTCAAAATGTCTGGTTATTCTTGATTTATTCGGTGGAATAACTTTATGTCACGTTCTATGGTAAGACGGTTATTGTCTAACTTGAAATCCATTCCCAGTTGTCATCCCAATAGAGCTCAACCAATCACACAATACGAAAATGACAATTGAAGTCCAGGCTAGGTTTCGAATTTCAAAATGTCGATGTCCATTGCCTGAGTTAACACAACAGGCAGCCTTATTGTCTAACTTGAAATCCATTCCCAGTTATCATCCAAATTGAGCTCAACCAATCACATAACACGAAAATGACAAAATACGATATTTTCGTATTGTGTGATTGGTTGAGCTCAATTGGGATGATAGAGACGTCATTTTCGTATTGTGTGATTGGTTGAGCGCAATTGGGATGATAACTGGAAATGGATTTCAGGTTAGACAATAAGGTTGAGGGTTGCTGTTTCCTAAAGCACAGACAGACTATACAGCCTGATGTGTGTGAAAGAGAAACAGACTATGGCTGAGTGAGAATAACCAAGATAAAGCCACAAATGGCCATCACATCGCAATATTGCAGAGTGCGAGGACATTTATGGCGCACAGATGCTTGTCCAGTGTGGGAAGAATGTTTTCAGGACTCGGTAATAATAACTTAGAGGAGACAAGCGAGAGAAATAATAGAATTTTTGTCGCATTGAAATCAGGACAGAATAATTTATTTAGTTGAAAGTACTAATTGTTTGTTCTGTATCAAAGAGTATTTGTTTTGAAGGTCATAGAACACCAGGCAGACCACCAGCCAGATGGTCTGATGATATTGTGGCGGTAGCAGGAAGGCAATGGATTCGACTGGCGTAGGATCGGAAAGAGTGGCGTGAAAATGTGGAGGCCTATACTCAGAAGTGGGTAGATGTGGGCTGATTAGATAGATAGATAGATTTGTTTTGAAGAGTTTGAAGAGTATTTGTTCTCCAAAACTGAAATACAAAAATAATACATTGTTTTTAGAATATAATATACAAAAATATCACGCTGATTTGATAGCATTTATCGTTATCTTATCATGTAAATAAATAGTACTTAATAACTTATATATTTTTGAAGTGAAAACTTCTAGGCGCGTTTGGTAGTTTTGAGATGAGAAAAAATTCTTGGATTCGCCTCGAAATGATTGCGCCACATCGGTATATTTGTCAAGTTTAGATCCGTTCAAGTTTTCACTTCTGCCGGCACTCCTGGAATGGCCTTGTTTTTTTTTAACTTGTAAGTACCTAACTACTGCGTGTAAAACTAAACCATTTGTACGAGTAGATGATCTCAGTCATGTGCCAACAAAAAAACTTAAATGTTCCTCCTGTTCCTAATTTGAATTTCCCAGACAACAATCATCTGTCACAAAAATTAATTAAGAACACATCCGTCAATTACAATAACAAACAATTCCCAGAGTATACAAAATAAAACTCTAAACATATCATTAAAGCGTGCGAAAGGCACCCTGCTGTTTGTAAAAAATATATAAAAAGATTAGTGGGCGTCTCCCTTAACCAAGGATAATGACGTAACAGTGATCCGTCAAACCAAAATTCACGTATCGGGAAACATGCGATTATGGTTTTTTAAATGTACCAGAGGCGGAGTTGAGGCAGGTGATAGGGATGGGAAACTATGGAATGTTTGAATTATTGTCGATAAATCTTTCTTATACACTCCTATTTTTTAATTACCAAAAAAATTTTAAATATGGTCTCGGTGTCTGTTACTGATCACATTTCTGTAGTTAAAACTCAAAAAAAGAGAAAAAAAATTATAACCTCAAAAGGAGACGAGACGAGTCAAACGTGGATTTATGATAGCTACTGCGGTTTTACTGACTGGGGATGATACGAGAACATAGTTCGAATGAGAGTCTATACGTAATTGTTGTCTATAGTACTTATTTGTACAGTTTTCATAAAATATTGTTCGGTTTTGGCTGACTACAATCGTTGATAACTTTGTGATATTTAAATAAAAAAAAAGTTCTGACCATGCCATTATCATTTTCTGCATCTGCTGCAACTCTCCTTGAATTTTTTTTGGTAGTCATAAAATAGTGGTGTATATGAGGCAGACCACCCATTGTGTTGCTGGAAAAGCGTTGAAGAGAACTTAATACAATCGAGATGATTAGATAAATGAATAGAAATCTTGCTTAGCACACGCACATGCTGTCTGGATATTAATATGAGCTAGAATCACTGTTATTTATAATGCAAAGCAATTTTTTATAGTATTGTACTCGATTGTTATTTCCTAAATTAAAAAGATTAAAGATAAGTAACTAACTACCTACCGGCTATGCAATCGTTCAATATTTTATCTGTCACATTGATACAGAATTGATATGTACGGAGTAAATCACTTTCACTCTCTTTGTTTTCATGAATGCTATCTGTTATGCATTTTTAATTACCTACAAGATATTATTTCGATATCACTTTCTGTATTTTTAATCAATTCCGAAACATTAACATGGTAGTTATCGTTATAAAAAGAGTAGCTTATTTGAATTAGCTACGCTTTTTACAAAAGATCATTGAACGCATTACATCAACATAACACAGCCTATTATATCAACAATGAAGCTTAATGTTTTGCATAGAGTCACGTTTCAACTGAACTGCATCATTCTACCAACTAAATGTACCAATCTTACCAAAACTAGCAACATACAGCTTGCCCTCCCATAAAATACCCATTGATAAAGCACGCAACAGAGCTCGCTACGTAGACCTACAGAATCGATATCGATGACCTAACTGTCACAACATGCCCACCACTACCCAAGATTAGGGTTGCACCTCACAAAGATTCTTTAATCTATTCGCGAGGGTCACAATGGAGACCGGTGCCTGAGCAGATGTTCTTGTAAACTGGAGCGAGTTGGCAGATGCTGAAAGATGCCTCTATTGTCGGCACTTTTAACTTGATTATTCGCAGTTTTGAGCTTTTAAAGCTCTTAAGTGAAACATGAGCATTTTAATTGATCTTGAAAGTGGAGCGAATACGAAGAATTTCTAATGTAGTGAAAATAACTTTGTTTTTTGAAACTCATTTAGAAATTCAGATAAACATCACAAAAAAATACACTCAAATCACATATTTTTGAAATATGTATTATCATGTAGAGGTACCTAAACTCGCAGATCGTATTAAAAAACTAGCCTTTATTTTTGTTTTATCGAGACAGTCATGAATAGTTATTTTTTCTATAAAATAAAATTGGCTGTGAAGATATCTGAAAGACATTTCATTTCAAGTTTTCATAAAACTCAAATAAAAAGAAATCAATTCAACCCTACATTATTTCTTTTGAGTTGGCAACCCTACTCGGCGCACGACTTGGCAGTTTCATTTCACGGTCCGCGAAGCATTGCGCAAAACATCGTACAACCCTATTCGTTCGCTATTCAAAAACTATAATTTGAATTTTTATTTTAGAAACGCTGGCTGAGAGACACCTTTTAAAACAGTGTTTGAGGTTTTACTGTGGATGAAAAAAATTTAAACTTTTTGCTTGGTTTACAGTAGATACAAAAATGCTCTCACGTTTTTCAGTTTTTGTGAACAGTCTGAAAAACATTTTGCAAACCGTTCAGATCCAGCTACTTTTCTTCTTACACTTTTTTACCTAATTCTCTCATTCACTCTAATCTAATAATTATTTTACTTAGCTGTATGCCATAAAATGGTGTCTAAGTAAAACCAACAATAGTATGACGTAGGTAAGTTGGAACAAAACATAGAGGCTCAATGCACATTGAATTGGCAAGCGACGCGACAATTAGTTTTATAGCAAGCCATTATAAACCTTATGAACAATGGTACAAGATATAGAAACGCGAGGTCTGGAGCCATTTAGCGGGCCGCGCTGGCTCGAGCACTTTCGTGCGGTTCATTCTACAAACGTTTCTATATCTTGTACTAATTGTTCATCATCATCATCATCATCAGCCTATAGCAGTCCACTGCTGGACATAGGCCTCCCCTAATGAGCGCCATTGCGTCCTGTCCTCAGTTCGACGCATCCAGCTTCTGCCAGCAGCCAGAGCAGATCGTCACTCCACCTGGCCGGAGGGCGTCCTACAATACGTTTGCCGAGGAGCTGACTAAGCTGCAGGTTTCCTCACAATGTTTTCGGGGGGGCCGGTATTCGAACCCACGACCTTCGGTTGGAGCCTTTTTATTCATAATTATTCTGAAAATTCAGTATTGTTAGACAAGGCTAGACCGACCTTGTACGTCTGGAACAAAATTGTTCGGTAAACAAAAATACCTAGGCATTTCACAGAAATTACTAACTATAATTCTAGTTATGGCTATAAGTGTTTGCGTGACAGGTCAGTACAGTCATACATAAAAGATAATTGAGCTTTCGCAAAATAAAAAAAATCGACCTTGTGGAAGTATTGTATTAGGTATGTTTTTTTTTGAAGTGAAAACTTCTTTAGGCGCTTTTCGCAGTTTTAAGATGAGAAAAATTCTTGGATTCGCCTCGGAAAGGTCACGTGCGAGTCACGTGACTGCTCACCGACACCGGGTTATTTGTCAAGTTTAGAACCGTTCAAGTTTTCACTTCTGCCGGCACTCCTGGAGTACCACTGTTTTTTTAATAGTGATAAGACTTCGCTACGCTAGTTACCTCGTGAGCCGGCTGGCTACAGTCGTTAAGAAAAGTGTTAGGTTACTATTAAGTTTCAATGTTAATTAGAGAGCAAGCAAGACTTATAATTAGCTTAGCTTTGCGCTCAGAGTAATCTCAACTTGGATAACTAGAAGTTGAACTGTTGTTTAGTAGGTACACTTTAACTTGGTCGTTCTTGATAGATCGTCGAAGTTAAGCAACATTCGAAACGGTCTGTAAGTGGATGGGTGACCGCTAGTGGCATTTTCATCTGAGCGCTTCCGTGCTTCGGAGGGCACGTTAAATTGTCGGTCCCGGCTATTTAAGTCGTTAAGCCATGACGGAGGCCTTAACGCGGCCTAAAAACTCCGTCACCAGAGTTGGCCACTGACTCATACGAACTTACTTACTTTTACTTGACAACTTGGAAAATGTTTAGTTCGAAATAGAATACCCAAGCATCCGCGGTGATAATAAGGGCAAATTAAAAATAAACAGTGGCACTCCAGGAGTGCCAGGAGTGCCGACAGAAGTGAAAACTTGAACTAGGTTACGGTAACGGTTCTAAGCTTAAAAAATAAATAGGATTTGAATTTGCGGTTATCTCACTCAGAACCATAGCTATTGACACTTCGGCCATTCTGACGAGTAGATGGTGTCGGTAACAGTCACGTGACTCGCGAAGTCGCGACTCGAGTTTGATGGTTTTTCATCAAAAGGAAACTATATTGTAATATTTTGCAATGTATGTAAGTACTCGCTTCTGCGCGCGGCTTCGCCCGCGTGGTACCAACATTTTGTATAGCCTATATGCTATTCCAGGTCACTACTACGCCTCTACCAAGTTTCAACCAAATCGGTTCACTGGTTTAGGCGTGATTGATACACAAACATACAAATATCCAAACATCTAAACAAACTCACAAACTTTCAGCTTTATTATATGAGTGGGATTATATGAGTGGGATAAGTACAACTCTACCCGTCACCAGAGTTGGCCACTGACTCATACGAACTTACTTATTCTCTCCTTAAATGTTAACTTAGTTTGATAAGTAAAAAAATAATTGAACACGATTCGAAAATCGAAAAATCGAATCGGAATCGAGGTCGTCCGAGAGCAGGTTGGGTCGACGACATAGTAAAGGTCGTAGGAAATGTTTGGACGCGAGAGGCGCAAGATAGAGGAGACTGGCATAAAAGAAGGGAGGCCTCCCTTCTTTTATGCCAGTCTCCTCTTCTATACCCAGCAGTGGGTGATACCAGGCTGATGATGATGATGTATCCAAAGAAACTACGAGAAACAAAAACTTCTGCCCAAACAGAAATAATTTAATTAATCTTATAAACTAGAAATTTATCTGAAGCCACTGGTCGATCAATTCTATCTTTGTCAGCTGTCACTTGTTTTGACAGCGGCGCCTGCGCGCAGATAATGCAAGCAAACTTTCTAAGAATAATATCAATAGGAGTCTAATTTAGAGCTCTGCCTCACTAGGATGCCATGGCGACGTCGCCGGCTACGTATCCAAGCAGATTACTAAAATGTATGACACCTAACTCACATGGCGACGGTTTGGCAGCGTCGCCAATTTGAAAGCGTGGCCATGAGATGCGGCTCCCTACGTGGCGTCTGGATACTCTGGCGGCTTGGCGACGTTGCCATTAAATTGTACACGTGTAAACTGCACCTCACTCATTCAGTCGCCAACCGGCCGCCATTTTTGTATCCTGCTTAGTTAATTCATTTCTACATAGGTTCAATAATTCATCAAAAGATGCTATTGACATTCTCGTGTAGTTGAAAAATTTAACTGGATATTTTCGTAAATCACTATATAGTTTAAAAAAAACACCACTTAGGTTTCGATCTGATATAAAAGGATGGACCCATAGTTTCCTTTTTTTCTTCTTTTCCTTTTCCATTTTCCTGCGACGTACATAACAAAGTAATGCGATTTCTTCTACGTCCATTCCTGACGACGCGGCGACGATGAATGAACTGACTATCGAGACGCCATGGCCACTCGACTTGGCGACCTTCGGACGCCAGAAATAGCCAGGCCTGCGCCGCTGGCGACGTCGCCATGGCATCCTAGTGAGGCAGAGCTCTTAATGTATTGGTCGAGCGAAGCGAGCTATATTTTGTTTGCCTAGATATATATTTGTTTGGATGATATTTTTCGGAATCTTTAAATAAGATGAGTGTAGCTTGATGAATATAGCAATAAGTAAGTAAGCTCGTATCAGTCAGTGGCCAACTGTGGTGACGGAGTTTTTAGGCCGCCTTAAGGCCTCCGTCATGGCTAAACGACTTCAATAGCCGGGACCGACAATTTAACGTGCCCTCCGAAGCACGGAAGCGCTCAGATGAAAATGCCACTGGCGGTCACCCATCCACTTACAGACCGTTTCGAATCAAGAACGACTAAGCAAGCACGACCACGAGCGCCACAATATAGCAATGAATTGGTTTAAGTACTTTATTATGACACGCTTAATCCAGCTATAAGCCTTTTCATTCATGAACAAAAATTTTCTAATTCCTGTACCTATTGTAACCTGACTGATAGATGGAAAATGCCCTAAAATACCTACTATAAACGATTTTATGCAACTAATTCTCAACAAAGTCGGCTAAATACTCTTTCTAAGTATTTGACAGAGAATCACAAATAGTTACTACACAAGAACCACAGTAACATAATAGTTTCTACGTAGTCGTCAACAAGTTTACCAAGAAATTGCACTCATTAGTGCATGGTACTATTTTTAGCTGCACAAGTTCCGTTATGCAGTAAAGCCTTATGCAACGGTAATTAGGTTAATTTTTGTGTAATTATGTGCACAGTTGGCTTCTGTTTTGGAGTTAGGGTTGTCACTCTGTCATCCATAAAAAGTTGGTATAAAAAATACGACTTTTCGAACGAACTGTATAATTTCCTTGTAATAAAACCAGTTTTTACTAAGATATTATGTTCAAGCATTAATACTTCCTCAACTGTCATGTTTTCCCTAGTGTCTATTACTTATCTAAGTTATAAAAAAGGTTGGAGGAAAATGCAATTTATAGTTACAGGAAACATGTTTTATCCAGACAATGTATATTTAATATACGTGTATATTTTCCCGCCTAGTTCTTCCTCGTGCATTCAGATTAATGTTGATTTTGTGTTTAAAGTGACAACCCTAATTATTACCCAACACCCTGTATACGGCTCATTGGCGCCGACGCGGCGCGACCGCTGATCGCGATATCATCTAAAGCTATCACCAAACCGACATTATCAAAATGACCAAAAACTAAAGGACCACGTTAAAATACAGTGAAAGGCCTTAAGGATTGGTGTATTTTTTTTATGAGGTATACGCGCTACTTGTCATGGTTTTAAGTAAAGAGGTTAATTGTTATGTGCTGTTTGTATTCGTAATGGACTTTATTATGCTTCCTATAGCAAATACCTAACTATGTAAACTTGAAATCCACCTTTTTGATAATTTTAGAAATCTGATGATTTTCTTACATTTAAGTATAATATTGATGCGAACTCCCGAGCCCGCCAATGTATATTTTTTTCTTTTTTTGAGATAGTTAAGTACGAGTACCTATATTCTGCACAACTAGTCTTCCTCTTCCATCCACTCACTATATGTCCTATCCTATTCCTACCTCAAAGGCCGGCAACGCATCTGCAGTGCCTCTTGATGCTGCAGCTGTCTGTGGACGATGGCAATCACTTACCATCAGGTGTGCCACTTGCTCGTTGGCCCCCTCTTACATAAAAAAAATCCTATAACTCGTCAACGCAAGAAGTCGATGCAGAATAATTATGCAGATCTATTTCTATCATATTATACATAACATCACACAGTCCACTTCTGAAGGAAGTAGTAGGTGCCTAAGTAGAATAGAATAGAATAGAATAGAAAAGAATAGAATATAGCTTTATTGTACACCAGAAAAATAACATAAATTAAAAACAAACATGTAAAAATATGGTACAATGGGCGACCTTATCGCTAAAAGCGATCTCTTCCAGGTAACCTTTGGATGGACAGGATAAGATTAACAAATGAGGACGGTGGCATTCATAAAAGATACTTATAGGAATAAGTTTAACAATTATAATAATAATATACTTACATATTATATAACATAAATACATATAAAATACCTACTACTAACTATAAATCCTAATAAATACATATACATAATAATATCTACAATGACAAGTAATAACTATGTACTAAGTTTTTAAAAATAGGGAGCGATTTAAGTAAATATAAAAGAGCTTGCCCAATGATGGCATTACAAAAGATAACTAAAATAACAATCATTAGTCGTCAACAGTTCCGCGGTGGCAAGGTCGGCGCAGTGGAGCGTGATCATTGTTCTAGGATAAACTATTGTTAAGATGATCATAAAAGTAAGTTAAACGAGGTCTTGTGAATAATAAAAACATCTTGAATCTTGATAAACTAAAAGAAAGCTACAAACCGTGTTTGTGGTTCTTCACGGTAGGTATTGGACATGCAAGAGTAGAAGAATCACCCAGTTTTCAGAATGTTCTATTCTAAGTGATCCCAGCGTACCATCTACTGAATAAATGATTTTAGTATTTGCTTTTCCTTAAGATATCGATAGTCCGTCAAAGATAGTTACTGTAATCAGCATTGCCATTCAGTGTGGTAATGATGCCAATGATCTGGATGAGTTGAGCTATCTACGTATCGTTTTCAATGATCCTTAGATCAACTTATTCTTGTTTATTTTGTAAAAGCAAATGTATTCGATTTTTGCGCTATTTCCAAGATGCAATTCATGAATTGTTCAAAATGATCAAAAGAAGAACCAGTAATTAACGTCGATAGCGTTACAAAAACTCACCCGTTTCTAATAATGTCTTCATTGAGACCGCTCTGAATTTGTCCACCTGATTAGTTACGAATTATGGGCACCTTTACAAATTTTTTTTTTAAACTTCCGAGTATCTAACAAAACTCCCACAATTTTCAATTGTGAAAGAAGTATGGTTTCTGACCTTTGGCATTGTAAGTTGTTCAAGTAGGGCCAGTATTGTCCGTTGTCCTTTGAAAGAAATGGTTTTGTTTGCAAATGTGTGAGTATTGTGCTCGTAAGTTTTAATTGTGAAATATTAAAAGTAAAGTAATTGAAAATCAGTAGGGACGGCTAGTGAGCATTGAAGAGTAGAAGCATATAATTATAAAAAAAAATGCTGGACAATTTCACACAGCATCATCTAGCCCCAAACTAAGTATGGAACCAGATAACTGATATACTATTTATGTAAATACATACATACAATATTATACATAGAAACACCCAGACCAGAGATAAATATTTGCAGATCATACAAACATTTATGCGCGGCGGGGATCGAACCCGCGCCGATCAGACGATCCTTCTAAAAGAATTTCGAATCTGACTTCAGTGGTCCTGTGGCCGAGCGGTTGAAGGCACTCCGGCAGTACCTACCTACATTACTTGTAAGTAAGTACCTACGTAAATATCCTAAAGCAGTATGATCATAAAGTATGACGGACTCATCTCATAAAAACATCAAGGAATTCATTAGCATCTTCATTCTTTGAAAATTGTCCAACTGTGTTCAATAAGTGAACAATAATAATACAAGAATTAGACACAGCACGTGTCCACTCAAAAAACACCTTTATACCACTATCGACAGATGCTATCCCATTCACGTCTCAGCAAATAAGGCATTGGCCGATTTATAATGCCCACAACGCTCGTGCTATTCGATCCTAACCTTTATTTAGTGTACTTTAGAGCTCAATTTACACAGCAAGTTTTTATGCTCGGTCAAACTATGATCTAGTTTTTTTGGACTTTGTAATCGTAAAGAGAAGACGTGACGTTTTTTCATTGTACGTGCGTTTGAAGAAAATGTTATTGTATGGAATGTAGAGTTAAAATGTTTAACATTTCAGTCACGAATTCACGATTCATTCATGATCCTTTTGAACATCGTGTGTGACGTTATCATAGCTTAAAAACTAGATAATTATTTGGCGGGTTTTGCTTCAGACGCGTTGGGCATTTTAGAGATGCGAAAAATCTATTGAACCCAGACTGACAGTGACCGACACCACCGTCAGCGCCATCTAGTTTTGAACTCCGTAACTAAACACGGTAAAGAACCCATATAAAAGATAGTTATGTTCCAGGTTATAATTTACATGTTTTAAGTTTAATAAATAAGAATTTTCAACAATATCCAAGACCAGCGGAGTCCTAATGCTGTAACTCAGATGATGTTAAGTTAAAGATATATGATAAATGGATGATAAAATGCTTTTGCTGTTGTCTGTGAACGAAAAACTGAATTGTCTAGTAAAACGTTTGAGTGACTTCTGAAGGAAAGTGCTCTTGGCGCGGTGTAGGGTTACTCAGGCCCTCGTCTGTGAGAGCTAATGCGGAGAGGCAAGAATGTATAGCATGTTTACCAAAACGTTGAAGCGCTCGTGGTCGTGCTTGCTTAGTCGTTCTTGATAGATCGTCGAAGTAAAGCAACGTTCGAAACGGTCTGTAAGTGGATGGGTGACCGCCAGTGGCATTTCCATCTGAGCGCTTCCGTGCTTCGGAGGGCACGTTAAATTGTCGGTCCCGGCTATTTAAGTCGTTAAGCCATGACGGAGGCCTTAAGGCGGCCTAAAAACTCCGTCACCAGAGTTGGCCACTGACTCATACGAACTTACTTACCAAAACGTTGAGTGATCTATTTATTTCTTAGAGTGAATGAAGCTTACAGGATAAGAAACCTTATTTTGCTCTCCAATCGTCTACCTACTTTAGAGAAGGAAGATACTGGGCCACATATGTTTGAACTATGTCGAATGCCCTTTTTGCTGTAATATTGGACGAGTATGTTCTACGAATGGATCAGAAAAGCAAAAGAGACAACTATTTGGAATAAGCTGGAGGAGGCCTACACCCAAAGAGGGGTTCTTATCCAAGAAAACGAAGAGTGACGCTACATAATTTTCTATGGACAAACTCTTTTTATATTAAAAAACTAGCTGTCCACCGCGGTGTTAACCGCGATCCCTCGGGAAAACTTCACTTCCCCGGGATAAAATATAGCCTATGTTCATCGGGGATAATGTAGCATTCTATTGGTGAAAGAATTTTTCAAATCGGTCGAGTAGTTTCGGAGCCTATTCATTTCAAACAAACAAACAAATCTTTCCTCTTTATAATATTAGTAAGTATAGATTTAATATTAGTATAGAATATTGTGTCAACCGTAGTCGACAAGATCAAATACAGTATGTAAATATTTAAGGGATAGGAATTAATGGGCTTTAATAATAAAAAAATAATGCTCTACCCACATACAATCAGAAATGCTCTACCCGTTCTACTAACCCAACAGAAATGTTGTGGTACAGTCAACGACAGAAGTTCATTTACATTTGATGTTTTTGAATCTTCAATATCTTCAAAGTTCGGTGGGTTTTAGATACAACTTTACCTTTTATTGGATGCTTATCTTGCACCATTACTATTTGTAAAAAATAGGCAATTTACCCATAAACAATGGTGAAAATGAAGCTTTAAAGTCTGTCGCTGACTGTACGCACGACATTACCACCTAAAAGTATAGTCAAGCCAACGCAACGGCCGGCGTTGAGCGGAAGGAAGCCGTCGCTTCCCGAATGACACATCCAACGCCCTTCCATTAACACCTAGTGATATCCTACCTACCTACGTATTTTACGAGGCTTTGAAGAATTATGAAAAGGGCTGGCAGAATAAGGTACATTTTGTCAGCATATACGCGTCACACGTATGACGTCATCATTTTTGTGATACCTGCAGAAATACGGGTGAAATGTGCGAGTGTTTCATAAATGTATTAGTAAATTGTAATTTAGGCATATTTTTAGGTTATTTTGTGTATTTCAAGTAAATAAAAATATTTTCTTTCTTTTTCTTTTTGATGCTAAAAATGTGCCTTCGACTTCGACTCAGCGTAAGTTCGAATTCCAGCCGTGCATCAATGTATTTTTCATTAAAAATTGAAATTCGACCCACTAGGCAAACACGGCAATACTCTTCTATTAGTGAAAATATTCAAATATTAATAATCACGTTAAAACCATAACTCAGGGTCAAGGTTTCAGCGTTCGTGCTCTAATCCAATTACGGGACTGACTGTTTGTAGGTGTGTAAATAATATATATTTTAAGTGTTAATACGTGATTGTATGAAATCTGACAAACACGCACGTTTAACCGCGATTAGGAATTAAATGATCAACGTTTCATCATCATCATCCACAGCCAAGAGCATCCCACTGCTGTATAGGCCTCCCTCTGTTGTCGATATTCTGAACTAGTCTAACTTGAAATCCATTCCCATTTGTCATCTCAATAGAGCTCAACCAATCACATAATAGAAAATTACAATTGAAGTTTACAATGGGTTTTAAATGTCAAAATGAAGCCCATGTCCATTGCCAGTTGAATTACACATTCAGTGTCACCAATAAACACTATGTAAAGTTTTTCTTTAGTTCAACTTAAGAATAAGCAAAATGGCAACCAATAAACCATTTAGAAAGTTCCACCTTGCATAACTTTGACATTTCTTTCATACAAACGCTATTCCGAAGTTCCACCAGCTAGCACCCTTGTTTAAATTTAGTGTAACCACAGAATACATATTAGTAGGTACTGTAAAAATATTTTCATAGGTACCACCAAAGAGTTCGTATATATTTTACTCGTACATACCAAGGAGTTTTTGTTTAAGTTCTTCCAGATAAATTTACAGGAGAAAAAAATAACTTTATCTGGAACAAATCTTACATTCCAATAGAAGAGGTAGCATGGCGAGAAGGTTTTATAAAATAAAAATCGTAATTTGATAATAAAAACGAGCGCGGAAATCAAAAATGATTTTGTAATAAAAAAATTACATGTGAAATATTGGCGAATGCACAAAAAGTGCGAAGCCATTATGAGAAAAAAAAACAAGAATGACAAACAAAATGACCAATTCAGTCAGCTTTCATAGACAAAATGATACTTATTTTGAGGTTTCTCGTTGGATGCAATGTTGCCGATCTGTGCATCTTCACGTAACAGAAGGACAGTTACCTCAGAGTTCCACCTTGTTTATTGGTCAGAATTTTTTTCTGACTTATTCTGAATTAACGCAAGGGACAGCTATGCGATGTGTAAATTTGATAGAACTTCGGAATAACTAGTTTTTATTGGTGAGACGGTAAGAGCCCAGAGGCTTTATTGTCTTACTTGAAATCCATTCCCATTTCGTATCATGACAAAATACGTCATTTTCGTATTGTGTGATTGGTTGGAATGGGAAATGACCCTCTGGTCCGGTGCCTCCCGCATCCAAAATCTGTGGTGCCTCTTGATGTCGTCTCGTCTACCCAATTTACGCAAATCAAAGTTTAGGAAAAAAAATCGACTAGGTATAATCAAACAGCATGTCAGTGGACTTTATACCTTGGCCGGGACTTGTAGCGAAACATATCCTCAAGCCAACAGCCGGGAATCAAACAAACCTTCGCATTGAAAGTCAAAGCATTATCACTCCGCCAACAGCTTCCAATTGGCAAAAAAGACATTCTCGCGTGTTAAAGCGTTGGAATGACATAATACAGTTTTGATGGCCGTGTCGCGGTCCATTAGACCTATTGTGGAGGCAGCAAAGTACGATTAGCGATGGTTTCGTAATGATATCAAGCTATAGAAATGGCGAGTCACCTAGTTATTTAGATGGTTCTTCGCGGTCCCAAAAGAACGGAGTGTCACCTAGCTCTATGACTTTTATGTGATCCCAGCGGTCATCATTGAGTTCCTTCGTGAACGATACCATGAAGAACCAAGGCAACAAACATAGTCAGGGGTGTACCTCGCTTTCTTTTAGGGGATCGATCCCAAGCTCTAGTGCGAAGCCTAAGTTACTACGTGCAAAGGGGAAGCCACAAAACGCGTAAAGTATTTCTTGCGGCCACAAAATTCCATAATAGGAAGTACATATTTCTTTGCTCGTGACCAAGATGTGATGGACTGTGACAAATGAGGACTCTTGCGCAATTGCAAGCACGCGCTGTCATTATTTCGGTAGGAGTTCCCAAGACACTTTCTAAGTTAACTAAAACTACTGTGATGAGAAATTCAAGCTTTTTTCTTTGTTTAAATTTATTACTAGCGTACCTTTTCACACAAACACTTTTTACAAACCAGGCATTAATGGAATTGGAACCAAAATAATATTATCCGTAATTAGGGAGGGATACCTAATATGTGTGGGAAACTCACAGATTGCCAACATTACCTATTAGTCGTTGATTTATGTATACATAGGGAAGTAAGATTAATGATAATGTCATGTAAAATTGTGCAAAATGCAATATGTGCGAAAAAATCTAGCCGTGACACTGTTTTTTATGTCGATAAAAGTATGTAAGTACGTACTTAAATTTGCAAATTGCATAGGCGATTTGCGAGCGAAATTGGCATGCCTTGTTTGCATAGTCTGTAAAATTCTAATAGGTAAGTGGTGAATTTTCTTCGTGAACAGATTTATTCCCTCTAGCGGTTACAATGTGAACTATAAATTGGTAGAGTCGAAAGGTGGATTGTGCTTATTAATTTGCAACTACTTTTTATGGTAGGTCTAGGTACCTAATGTACCTATTGAATTCACTTTTTCTACCACGTATGCTGTCTATAAAAAACATTTTAATCAAAAACGTAGAACTTACCTACTCCTTTACACTGAAACAGCTGAACAAACTTACCTACCTCTATACACAGTCACATACCGACAAACAGATTGTAATAAGTGTGATTTGATAGTAAAGGTTGTCGGTTTTTTAAAGTCGAAACCAGTTCAATAATTAGATAATTATTGAACTGGTTTCGACTTTAAAAAACCGACAACCTGGTTAGATAACCAGGAAACAAAAAGCTGTGTAGGTAGCACCAAACCTTATGCTACCTGTCTGTTGCATGCTCGTGAGAGTTATGCAATAATTTCGTTACATTTATGAATGGACAAACATTATTTATTTAACAAAGACGGGAAAACAATAAAATTAGGTACGTTACGAGTGGACCACTCTACCTACGCGCCACGAAAGAAGTTAATCATTTCTTTTTTGGCACGAACTCTAGGTCTACTCTATTCACTAACTAAACTATAAAATTCAAATATCCATGGATTTGATCGAAGATAAAATTACTTTATTGTAATTTTGTATAGGACTTGCAAATATTTCCTAGCGCCATCTATCTCAGGCTCAAACTAGTGCAGCTACTCACTCATAGATGGCGGTAGTCATCATAAACTGAGACAACAAATCATACTTAGTTTAAATTATAAGTAAGTTTAAAGTAATACTAAACATTCTTTATTGTTAATTTGCATGTTTTAATTGTTACAGATTCCTTTGTTAATAGTCAAGAATGGACGGCAGCTCGAGGTGTAACAGAACTCAGAGTGGGTGTCTTGGGCTCTCCAGACAGCGGGAAATCGGCGCTTGTGCATCGGTACTTAACTGGAGCATACATGCAAGAAGAAAGCCCTGAAGGTACGTTTCATTTTCATTATTTTATGGCCGATCTCTTCTTCGGATTTATATATTTATGAAAGTGCCACCTAGCGGTAGTTTTATACAACAGAAGGTTCGCGGAACTTTGGCTTGGGCTATTGGTTACGTTTAGTACGCAAGATGGCGCTAGCAAGCAGTTCACTTCTACATCGATAGATGGCAGGCTCGGTAGCGAGTGTTTCTGTAAGGGTGGGTAGAATAGGTTGGGTTTAATATCATTGGTTGGGTTGTAATATTTTCTTTTGGTTTCAGGTGGTCGTTTCAAAAAAGAAGTTATCATCGATGGCCATAGCTACTTACTTCTAATACGAGATGAAGGAGGGTCACCGGAAATGCAAGTAAGTTTGTCATTTGCCTAATTTTAACCTACTTTACCTAGCAGAGAGCCACAAACTTATCTGAACCGGTGGCCAAAAGAGGAACTAACGAATTTTACTCTAAAATTTATTTTTTGCCAACACCAAATGTTATAACAGCGCCTCCCTCACCGGACAGCTAAGTTTGTGGCACTCTACCCACCATACCACAATGATCAAGAGCATAGACTAAAATAATACCTACTACCTAGTTCACTCGTTCAATCCTGCAAAAGAGTAGACCGGAAATAAAAAATCTAGATATTGATTTCCGTTTTGTTGATTTTAGGGTTGTCAATCATGATCGAATCGTTTCATGTCCCAAAGTAAAATCGATTGTAGAGATCAAAATATTCCACGATTGTTTGATATTGTCGCGTGTGGGCTGACACTCTGACAATGAGTGTATTCCAATCCGACGTTTTGTGAAGGAAGATAGGTCGCTGGAAGTTCAGTTATTTCGAAATAGCTCGAGTGACCTACTCCCAAGAGTTTGTTTCCATTGTTTCAAATCGTATGAGGAATACCAACATTTAGCTTTGTAATGCTTTATTTATTTTAAGTCGTGCTGCGACTAGCATGAAATTTAAAGAAAAGAAAATGCTAGACTAGATAAAATAAAATAACAATTAATTAATATTTCTTGTTTGGATAAAACTTGTTTAAGTTATTGAGCACCTGACTACTTTTTATGAAATTAATAAATAAGTAATATGTATGTGTGTCTATCAAAAAAGTGTCTGTCTCTTTCCGAATGGACTTCTTGGACTTCATGAAGCTCTAACGGATGCTTTACTTATCTGTTTTCATCATAGCAGATAAAAAAATATATTTTTGTTATTATATTAGCCTGTATTGTCCCAATGCAGGGCAAAAGCCTCCTTCCCGTTTTTCCAGTTTTTCCTATAATTGTCTGAAGTGGGTCATTCTGGAAGATGTAGGTCCCTGCATCTAACTTGTTCCGCCATCTCCGTGGTTTACTGCCGCTTGGACGTCTTGCACCCATTCGGTTGTGATCTTTGCCCACAAGTCGTCCGACATGCGATAGACATGGCCAGCCCAATAGATATAAGAAAGAAAGAAAAAAATATTTTGTAGTCTTGGTAAATCGTCAGTTTAATATGAATAATTGGAGTACCTAAGAAAAATCATGTCGACAGTACGTATCAAATAGACATAGACCCTACGTTATCGCTATCTATCTATCCCTCGCGTGATTCTTATTACCTTTGTTTTAATATTTTTTTCAACAAGTCGTATAACAATGTCCACGCGCCCCCTGCGCTGTCAGGATGCTCCTATCGATTCGTGCTATAAAGGGGACCGTTTAATAGATCCAAGTTATTCACGCCGAAGCCTCCCCGGCATTTTATAGCCTCCTTTACAAGCGGCTTAGCGTTTACGATATTTACGAACATGACATTTTATTGCTGTAAATCGTGTTTACATTTTGTAAGTCTGTGGCCCACTGTGGGTTTATGCAGAGATTTTCTAACTTTGTAATTGAAGTCAATTACAAAGAAACTAAAATCTTAAAATATTTATGGGGTTTACTTGTATTTTATGAGCCCATTGTTGTATAGGCAATGAAAATGTAAGCACAGTTGTTATCGTGGCAAGTAGGCGTAGGCGCGTAGGTGATTCATTGGTACAATTTTCACCTAATTCCGTCAGCGAATTGATGTAATGCATAGAAATGAGGAAGGAAGCAATTGTCCTTAACTTACTTGTCCTAATTTAACTGATATCGTACTACACTACACGATTGCGAAACAATGTGTAAAATGGAACAACTAAATTGTTTTGTAATTTGAAAACGTTAGTTTTGCAGAATGTTTTGGCTTTCGGCATGCTTTATGGGTTTTACGAGAACAAGAGAACGAGAGTAGAGTGGTCGTGATCGTGGTGATAGCAAAATGTTTTAACTTGCCTAATAAATCCCTCACTAGGCACGACAGTATCATAATATCATAAACTCTCATCCTCATGTAGGGACATCCTATTGGTTGAAAAGAAATACCTAGTTGGCCTTGTAGTTTCAGACTTCTTATCGTCATGTTTTCTTTAATATCACAAATTCACAATATTCTCCATTGATCTCTTTGTTGTGCTTTCTTTTATCATTCAATTATCCAGCTCGATGCCTTGTAGGTGTATCGCTAATTTACAATACAGCCCACTTATCGAATTGATCGAATTTGGGGCAAAAGTTCTTTCATATGTCTGCCTTTTAGCATTCATTTTTAATCATCAACCTGCCATTCCTTTGTTGCGTGGGTTGGCCAATGTTTATTGAGTTGGGATATTTACTCAGATTCGTTTTGGGCTTTGTTTTATTTCAATTACTTCATAAATGCTCTGTTTTTTTTCAGTTTCAACTTTTGTCGAACTCATACATTCAGCATCAGGGTCGAAATACTTGGAATAAGTAAAAATAAAGGCTAATTCATAAAACATTCCTTTATAGTCTTATAGATGATAGTGATAGTACCTAGTGATTTAAACAATTTTCACGTGAAGCTTATTTAGGTATTTCATTGCTAAGCACGCCTGTCTTCACTAGTGTCTACCTCCACTATCCTGAACTAATCTGAGTGGCCCATGTCTCACTATATCGTCGACCTATAAAACAGTACTTTCATGCATCTTTTTAGTTGTGATATCAATTAGTGTTCAAGGTTGACGTTTTAGTTTCACTACAGTAATTTCTAGGTGTTCCACTCACGCTCTAACAATGGTATCATCCGTTTCTCGTTAAATTTAAACTAGCACGAGTTCGATGCATAACTAATTGTGGTTCGAATCGAGAATTCACTGGTTTGAATATCGGTCGGTACTCGGTACTAACATTAATTACGCTGGTAATCGAAGCTTGACAATAGTTTGCTGAGTAAACAACGTCGGGCGCCGTACGGATTTCAAGTAGATTCGATTGTAGGTACTATACCTACCTATCCATTCTACGTAAATCGAAACCAGCTAGGATGGAGTGGTTGAAATGAACTATTGGATTTCCACTCCTGATAGTGAGCCATAAAAGTGAATAAACATTGTATTCAGCTATCAATTCAGCGAAGCTTTAATCAAATGCAAGCAATGTGTATTTATTGTCACTCTTTATAAATGTCAATGAGAAGATAGCAACATTGGCAACTGATTAAGTGGCTGTTTGAGCTTTTGATCATAATCTACGGCTTTTTTTAATCCCAATCCCAAAGCATGAATGATAAATGAGTGAAACTATAATACTTTTGCTACTTCTGTCTGATGTTGGTAGGCAAACGATTATTCTTAATACAGGATAAGCTCGCTCACTCATCACTTCACAAAGCATTGTTTCGTGATAAAACGTGCTAAATTAAGATCACGCACGCCAGCCAAGTGACATAATCTCGGCTAACGGGCTAACCCTTCCCAAATCCCCAACCCGCATCGAGATTTGGTATGACGTCAGCGCATTAGCCGGGATTGACCTGCGACCCGCAAACCGATTGTCCGATATCGCACCTAAATATAGACATTGTGACGCGTGCGTTGACAATGTAGGGACTGGCAGGCATTCTAAAGGTCTTCTTTTTGGCTTTGACCAAAGCATACCTTCTCCGACGTTTTGGGAAATAACTTTTGGCGAGTGGTATTTCAATCTATTCGTCACGATCTAGAGCCATGTATGGTTGTAGTCGTAGGTTTCTGTGGAGTAGGTAGCTATTAAGACGTGTTTTCGTCTTTCAAGTCTTTTATAACGTAATTCACGTTGGAGTAAGGCCAAGCAAACATATAAGTTTATATTATACCTACCTAAGAGCTGCATAACAAAAATGCGAGAAACTTAACGAAAGGGTAATTTTCCTAGCAACCTTGAAACTGTTGCAAGTAGCTTGTTTTCAGAAAACTTAAATTAAAGTAAGTAAGTTGAATTGAAACGCAGCCAAACTAAATTTAGAGAATAGAAATAGGTACAAGCTTTGTAGGTTTGTCTATTTAAGTAAGCTTATGTTTGTTAATTTCCGAAATAATATCGCTGCTGCCTGCCGGAGGCGATACCAACCAACGCTGCCTTCTGCTTTTGACGTTTTGATTTCATACAAATTAATAATTATGAATGAGAGAGATTTAGGTAAGTTTAATTGAGAATGAGAAATCAGATCATGACTTCTGTTCTAATCTTGACGAGATCGTAGCATCTGTGATCACCGCCTCCGCCTACAGTAGCCTTCACCCACATAAAGGTTTACTTGATGTATGAAGGAATATCATGTTAAACAGAAATAATACCAAGAGCTTCATCGACAAAATCGGAATAATTTTACTTATAAGAAAGCCCGAAACAAAGGTGGCAGAATTGACCGTGAACATAATTGCCACATTACCCGACGATAAAACAATAATGACCAGCGACACGACCGACGATGCCATTCCGGGCTTCTATTGCCGACGTAACCATTACTAACAGAATGGTCACCCTGACTCAGGTCTGTTGCTAGGTCTTGGCATTGAAGGGTGTTTTTCAAGACAAACGAACTTACCTAAACACTTTATTTGTAGTGACTTGCTAAGTGTAAGACAACTACAGAAAGCTTTGAAGCATGCAAGCAAAGATCTGAGAGAATTTCTACCACGCTTTGATCCTGGTTTTTTGTTGAAAGCTTTGAAAGAACACATAGACCACAATTATTATTGAAAACAGCAGGTCATACACAATTCAGACTAGCGCAAGATCGATGAGTTTGGCACAAGTGATAATAGGCTATGCTCAGCAGTGGAATGATTAGGGTGCATGTGATGATCGTCCTAGCAACGGCTCTGATTATCGCAGAGCCCAATAAACCCGCGTCCGCACCTCGCCACAGCAATTCGAAAGAAATTGGGATGGCACAACCGAAACGCGAAATAGCGCGGTGGGAGCATGTACCTACAGAAAGGCTTTTAGCTTCCAAATTGAAATGTTGAAGTGTTATTGTTAAGCTACATAACCTTAGAGTGGTTATTTACATTTCATAAAACTTGCATAAACCTAATAAATACAGCTTCAAACAAAATAAAAGGGTAAGTACCTACTCATATTCTAACGAGGTGGTTTTCGGCCTCAGAATATCTCCATGTCAAACATGAAAAGGAATTCTGTAGGCAAATATTTGCAAGTGCAAACCTTCCAGATCATCTCGGAGTGATACATTCGTATTACTGTCTAGCTTCTCGTATCCCCACAGCCTTAAAGGCTGTATTCGCAGTTGTAAAAGCGTCATCAGCAGTAAAGGCTATATTCCCAGGGCAGCGGGGCTTATCCCGTAATAGTTTTAAATCGAAATACGCCTCGTATTGTTCCGGGGAAAATGACGCTACAGAACCTGCAATTGCCCAAGTTATTACTCCCAGTTGTCTGCAGCGATTACATTCTTTCATCTCTATGAGTGGAATTGTAAATGCAAATGGAATTGTAACAGCTTTTTATGAAAGTACCTATTGCAATTTCAGATTGGTTTATCTTGAAAAACATTGAAATGAAATTCATTCGCCAGTTTTCAAAAATACCTCCAACCTTTCATATTGGCATTTTGACTGTGTTCAATGTCTCGATCGAAAAACGATTTAGTATTCTGTGAGGTAATTACAAATGTAGGTAGGTAGGTACTTACCTACCTACTAACCTCTTCATCTCCGTATTTTTCTTTTCTATATTAAGTATCTACCTATGTCTATAAATACCTACGTACCTAGGTACCGCTGAATTATTCAACAACCCTTTCAAAAACTTTCATTCCATGTAGGTATTAACAATAACACAGGTTGTTATCATTAATTCATTAAACTTGGTGGCTTTGAACTCTCCCCTTTGAAGTTGAATGCAATTAATATTTAATGCGGCTACACTTACAGTCAAATTAGCCGCAGCGATAGACGACAAGCCATTTGGTTGAGTCTGTCTGACCTGTCAATGAAAATGATATCAACTGGTCATAAAAATCTAGATATAGTAAATAAGGATTTATTTTATAGTACAAGAAGTTACCTAGTACCTATATACATTATTTTGCACTAAAGTAGTAGGTGCTTACTTAATTTACCTTAAAATGTGATGTGATGATGATGATGATGCAAACATAATAATTATTCTCAAGTGACAACCCTATTGTTGATACAATCGAATTTTACGTGGATCCTGGGGAGTCAAGCACACTACTAGTTTTTGTATGATTAGGTATTTATTATGTACTTAGACCTATTTAATTAATCGTAATTATATTGGATGTTGTTTTACTTATTGATAAAAGAAAATCGAAACAAAGTTACGTATCGTTTGGCTTAATTTTCAAAATGAAAGAATGAAGGATTTTATTTGGTGCAGTGAATGAACGATGTAATTTTATCTGTCAACTTGACACAGGGTTCACAACTGTGGGGCAAAAGCCCCAGTTTCGGCCTGTCTCGGCGTCAAGGGTGCACAGAATAGGTACATCCACCGCTATGGATTGTATTAGGTTAGGTTAGATGTCGAGGGTGGATATTGCGTGTGGCGCCATTCTGCCGAGTACTACCTACTTACAAATTACAATACAACAAAGAAATTACAATAGGGCGCTAAGTAGGGAGTTTTATAATAATGATGGATGTCTATAACTAATTGATGCACTCTAGTGAGGTGTTGATGATGGGTAAGTGAGTTTTGATTTTAAGTATTTTTTTTTATTTAAATAAAGTAACCCGGATCGGGGGTCATTAGGTTTAGGATCTCTCGAAGCAACGTACCTACTAGTTAATAAATATCAGATTAAAGGCATTAATCATTCTTTTTGTAAGTGATTGAAAATCGATTTCCTCACTAACATAATAGTATGTGCTGGTCCCGAACATGATACCGTTATTTAACATTGAAAGTGCGTTGCTCTCATAGGTCACTGAGCAGATCAGTCTTCGGTTGACTAGCAAAGTTGCGTATCGAAGGTCAAATATTTGAAGTTAGGAGTGGAATATGCGACCAGATCCTGCGATCATAGCCAGAATCTCAATGAAGCTGGGGTCAAAGTCTTCGAAAAGCTCGTAATTTGAAGGAGGTACTTAATTGGTTTACGTGTTTAGGAAGAGTTATTTTTTGTAAAAATAATCAGAATATATAAATAAATTAAATAAAGAATCTAATAACATTCTTTAATTTGGTGCATTATTGGAGCATAACGAAGCAATAATATTAAGTTTTAGTAGGTATGTGAAATCATTGAACTTATTTCGTTATTAGGTACATAATTATACCTACCTATATAAAACTGGTTTGTAATAATATTCAACCGTCAAAATTCTAACCGCCCAATCGTACCTTTCAATAAAAACCTACCTATACTTTTCGTACCTATGTAATGTCGGATGTCATAACAAACTTTTTTTAAGTTAATACTAATTAATAAGGGAATAAATAAAAACATGATCATTTCATTCAAATGTAAACTTAGCCTACTTATTTTTAACAAATTCTAGGATGATTAAAAGATGCCTACCTACCTGTAGGTACTCATCCTTAAAGATTAAAAGATTACCTATCCCAAATTTGGCTAGTATGCCATAACATAATCTTTGCTCTGTAGAAATGTAACTCGATCACGTTTTTCGTTAGGATAAATAATTATTGTTAGGCACGATCTTGTATTCAAAAACTAAATGAATATGTTGGTTTCAAAAGGTTTTGTTTCTCAATGTGTCTAACTAAAGAAATACTAATTTGTATGCATGATTTATTTTGTCTGTTCATGCTTTAAGAATACGATACGACCCTATTCTGTTGAATGAAACGTATACCTATTAAGTACCTACTAACATAATGAGATTAGTCCTACTACAATGAGGTTTAGTTAATGATGAAAAACATTGCGGTGCTTACATCCTGTTAATGATTATAGTCAAAGTAGAGCTTCTGAGTGATTTATATTACCCCATGCCTACCGCAAAAGTATCATGTCGCACGAACAATGTCGCCAGTGAGAGCCGCAAGGGTCACGTTTGTGGATCAGGTTACCTGCCTCGGAATTATTCTTCCCTATTCATGCTTCGTAAAAAAAAAACTATCAAACTATATAGCCATAGCGAGCATTGTTCGAACCACCCCAGCTTTTGTGGGAGCACGAAACCTGTTCTAAGTACTTGCCGAGAGGACAACAATAGGCTAAATTGGGTACGAGGATGCACTGTCTGCGTTACAGTTTATGAGCCTAAAGGAATACTCGGTATTTAGATAGCTGTTGCAATTAAGTAGGTACTTGCTCTGTAGTAGATACATGTGTTCTCACCGGAACTAGTAGGATACGTTATCGCTGTCATTCGCAAGCGAATACTCGGTTTCTGGTGCAATGGCCTGAAAAGATAAATAAAACATGAGAGTTTGTGAAATACTTCAATAACGAAAAGTATAGATTGTTGGTGCTTGCGTAGGTATGTTGGTTCGATGACTGCGTTCTAGTGTTAGCATTTGTACTCGTACAACGGACCATTTAATGACGAAGAATACGACACATTTTGGTTTATCTATCAAAAAGAAGTACCTACTTACCTAAATAAATGTGTAGATACTTGGAAAAGGGTGAATTTGTATTGTGGTTTGTACATGGTCTTCTTTAAATGAGATAAAAAATAAAGAAATTTCCCAAACTTTCGGGTAAAATGTGAAATTATTTACCTAACACAATGTTGGCGGCTGCTGCACTGCACGCATGAGCGCGAGCGTGATTACTTCCTTGTATTTCCGTTTCCCCGTCCCCGTGTCTAGTGCGTTGATCGAAGATGAAAGTGTGTACCTATACTGGGTATTATAACTAAACTACATGCATGACCTATCGTTTCCATACGGTTTAGTCAAACTAAAGTAATAATAACTTTCTACCAGTAGATGTAGGCGATCAAATCAATATGCGACATAGAGTACTGCAATACTTAATCAATTAAAAAGTTATATATTATTGTTGTGATAAGCAGATGTTATCTCTTTTTAATAAAATGAGTAGAAAGTTGAACTCTTGAACATTTGTTTCAATTTGATAGTTTAATGCCCTGCTATGACCTTTTTTGAGAGAGGCTGTTCAACTGGAAGGGTTCGTAGGCCGTCTACTCAAGGTCTGAAGAGACGGCCCTCAAAAGAGCGTTACACCTACAATGCCTAGGTAGGTATTTGGAAAAACTAGATTTGGACGGCTCAGGGACTAGCGTAGTTTTTATCAATACTACAGCCATGTGATTATTGTAGCACTGTTGACTGATTATGTCAAATCAAACAACACCTTCATAGAACAATAGCTCAATAAAACTACTCGGAATTAGAAAATATTGTTTCAATCGATACAAGAATATAAAAGTTTGTGAAACTGTTGCGTTCGTTACTGATGTCAGGCCGAATGATAACGTTGTCATGATAAGTAAGTAGGTACTAGGTACTATAAAACGCATCAATGATTATTTGATTTACATTAAGATTCACATCTTAAAACTCATAATTAGGTACTTCAATTTATACTGATATCATTTAATATTGATCTATATAATTGATCAAATTTGTTACGAAGCAATTTGAGATTGCAACTTGCAAGGTCTTTATTAATGTCAGTGCAATGATAGGCATTGGGCATCCTTCTCGGATCTCGGTGTTGTGGAGTGTGAGAGGGAAATGGATATAGCTGAGGCTTCGCCGCCTAAGCAAAACCTCCCGCCCGCCCAGTCAACAGTGGTTCGCCGCCCTGGAAACACAGTTACGTTTTTCATTACTGATATATGATTTTAATGAGATTTCTATAAATAGTTCAGCTTAAAACACCTACATCAAATAAAAAACAATTGTAAATTCAGTGAAGTACATAACGATAGTGCTAATATTAAATGGGTAAGATTAGTTTAAACTTTCGCGCAATGTTATCAAAAATATAAATTAAATAACTCGTAGTTTCCCTGATTAATTATGAATTTTATTATTGTATTGACTTGACTACTCTACGGACCTATATGACTTCAATTTGCTTGCTTTATTATCTATCAACCATCTCTCATTAAAAGAATTTGTTCGCTAACGGGCAATCGTGGTGTAATTTTGCACAGTTTGACTTCTTAACAAAATACATTTCAATTAAAATGTTCTTGGTTACGCATATGGTTTTATTAGTTTAAGCACGCGATTTTATCGTAAATATTGTAGAAACCCTTAACTCTCATTCATTTGATGTCATGTAAAAACTTTCTTCATCGTGCACTTTTTTGATATTTTTTTTTAGCTACTCATCGTTTTGAATGTATACATACATGTAATTGAAGGTACCTATATTGGTAGGTACCTACATTATCCATCCACCGATTTCAATTAATGTAATTTGATAAAATCGTCAGAGCAAGATGAATGATGAAAAAAAAAACGAAACACGTCAATCTATTTTAAATTTAATAACTTGATCTTTGTTTAAATTTATGTGACCAGTAGATGGTTACTTTTTATAATTATGGTAGTATCATAGTTGTAAATGCGGTCCTTTACTCGTCAGCATCACCCAGGCATTTTATCGAGGCTTTTCCTCTCATACACGCGCCCTGTCGCTGGATGACGGTTCTTGTGTCGTTGACTGTTGTTCAGAGAAAAGGGGTTGACACCCTCCTACGCACGTATCATCGTTCAAGTGGAAGCTGAATAAGGCGTAGGTACCCTTTTGCTTGTACACGATAAATAGGAAAATAGACAAACATGTTCGCACTTTTTTATATAAAATTTAATAGAAATAATGGAAGTATTACTTTGAGTCATTTATGTCATTGCGTATTTTTCTTTTAGATGAATAAAAATGAAAGTTCCCTAAACACAAATTAAATAAATGTATGCGTAAGGGATTATGGAATAGCTGTGCTATGCTATAACATAGAAAACTAGTTGACGATCGGATCTATAAATAATTCATTATCATCATGCTAAAGTTCGTGTTAGATAATATCAATATTTGTTTCTAATAAAAACACTTTACGTAATTAGTATTTCGCTTGTCCATTTTTGCTGAGGTGGGTTGATACTACTTGTATCTACTATTATGGTATCCATTATGGTAAGGTGTATTGCGAATGTCACATAACCCTTCGTTTTAAACCCCTACGACTGCACGAAATTACCCCATGTAATTACCTACTATGGGAAGGGCGTGGGTTTTTCTACAGACTTTTGCAACAGTAGGGTTACTGCTGTTATAGGGTTTTACGTAAGTATATTGGATAGTAAAAATATGACATCAACAGACAACCATAACCACGACCTTTTGGATTCAAAGCGTTTGCATATTTTTATGTCTTGGCCTTTGCTCAAATAGTAAACAAAAGAGATAGGTATTTTATTTAGCATATCTAGAGAACCAACCCGTTTCTTACAGTTTGTAGAATTTATAAAGAAAATTGTAACCGTTATTCCATTTCTTCTGCCGTCGGAATTGATAAATATTAATTTATCTGAATTATTATTAAAAACGATTTTGTTTTGTTTCAGTTTACGGCTTGGGTAGATGCAGTTATTTTCGTTTTCAGTCTTGAGAACGAAATCAGCTACAATACCGTGTCCAATTACTTCAATAAAATGTCCCACTACCGAAATTCCGCAGAAATTCCAATCATATTGGTTGGGACCCAAGGTGAGTTATTTGTGAAATCCACTTTCTATGCTATTTATCGGCTATGCTGTCATATTATTTTAGGTAAATGTAGGTACGTAAATAAGGTCTCCAAATAACAATTTGATTTGTCTTTTTTTTTATCCAGTTTACAATCTATAAAACATTCTATGGCCATGCTATGGCACCTTTTATTAAATAGCATTCAATCGAAGTGATGACCTTTACCAGACATAACTTGCTATTTCACAAAGACTGCCCGGCCCTTAAAGCGATTCATTCCATTTACGACTCCGCACTTCGAATCCGAGGCAATCTAAGATATATTTGTCAGTAACTTAGAAATAAAATAAACGTTTCGATTTACATAATCGTGGACATGCCAATAGACTATTTCCTATCAAATGATTGGTTGCTCTTCCAGATGCCATAAGTGAAAGTAGTCCACGCGTTGTGGACGATAATCGAGCTCGCAAGCTGTCGAATGAGCTGCGAAGATGCTCCTACTACGAGACTTGCGCTACGTACGGCCTGAACGTGGAACGAGTCTTCCAAGATGGTAAGTGTAACGATTTGGAAACGTTAACAGAATATCTAAATCACGATGATGTCAGTTCTGTAGTTTTTTCTCGCCTGCGGATGCTAAAGAATGTTGTTACCGTTTCTTATTTGCATTGTTTGTTTGTCTGCTTCATTGGAGTTTTTTTTTCAAGTAAATTATTCGTATTTATAGAAGAACCCACATGTAGGCTAGGTACTTAGTACCTAGACATAACTGTAGTTGTCCTATTCTGTACATTCCTATTTTAGATAGGTAGGTACCTAGGTACCTACTATCTTCCTGTAGTTAATTATGATGCATTTAAAAGAAAGTCATTGGTCACATTCAATAAATATGTTACAAGGTTTGAATCGACGTAAATTCTTGATTTTAAACTGGGTACCTATAATTAAGACATCATTCGCTACTCTAACTTATTATAAAATAGACCATAAATTTTTTATGTTGAATTCATTGATATAGTGCAGATAGATAGTCTAAAAGTTACGTAACCAAGCGAGAATTTTACGACTAGATCTCGTGTGATTTTACTGCCTGATGGATGAACCTCGTTTTGGATGTATCCCCGCGGCGCCGGCGGGGAGCTGCACGACCGCGCAGTGGCAACACCGACCCCCTGCCGCGCGGTCGTTTTGTTCGTTCTCGTTCATTCGCTTCGCACCGCGACCGTCGCGTATTGTTTACGTTTTTCCGACGCATCCAAACATTGTGTTTTGGCTGGATTTTCGTCGTAATTTATTCGTATTCTGAATGGAAGGATGGAAAGAACGCTCATATTTAAATCGAACATGTCGCCGATATCGAGTCTGAGGCGTAGGAGTTCGTGCTATAACATACAAAGAGCTGAGGAACGCGATCGTAGGAAATCATCCAAGTTTGAATGTGCGTGAATACCTGTGGCTGTTGTTTAAAAAAATATTTAAGTACTTAGTGAATTATTGTGAAAGTATAGCGTGGTGATTTGTTTTTCAGCGTGTCAGAAGATTGTTGGGACGAGGTTGTCGGCTTCGTCTCAATGCTTGGCTGGAGGGTCCAGGCCTGTAACTCCTCAGCCTCTCGCTAATTCGCCGAGTCACAATCATTCCACATTTCTTTACAAGGTAAGTCCAGTGTTCATTACTCATTAGAACCATGGAGGTCGGGAGATGCAAGGTCGAAATCTCGGATATTTTTCCTTGTAACCTATCTGTCGACTATCTATTTTACTTAGTAGAAATAGATAGATACCCTACTCTGAGTACCTAGTACCTTCCGGGCATTGAAGGAATTTCTAACAAAAGAACAGGGAACACTGTAAAATTGTTCTTCATTTGAATTTCAAATCGGCTCCAGTTTTATGGTCAACTAAATGCATCTGGCTTTACATATTCATGCACAAGAATTATTAATTCTATAGAGAAACATATAAAATCTATCAGTCACTTAAAGAGAGAGTGTGAATTTTGTGTTTATTTATAGAAATGAAATTCAATACTTATTTTATTTTTAAAAATTTTGTGGAGCGGATGAAGAAGAAAATAGAAAATAAAAATGACTCAAAATTCGGTTTTTGCTTGTGGTATTTTTCTCAAAAATGAACCTTCCTTTTTTCAAAAGAGTGATAATTTGAAGCAGCATTCCAATTTTACACAAATTAACAATAAAATTATTATTTTTGATTGTTAGTTGATTACTGTAAATCTGTTTGTCATAAAAAAAATCCTACATGTAGTAAATGCTTGATAAATATGTATAAAATACTATCTAATCAATAGATTGTGTAACCATTTGTGTATTGAATCAAGGCCTTATTTTGTAATGTCACTGATATTAACATGAACTTCTATTAGCTTAGACCTATCAACATAAATCTCAAGACTATTCTGTGAAAACAATATTTGGACTTCAGTCTTGTCAATAAATAAGTAATGCTGGTCTTTTCACACAGCATCATCCCCAAAGTAAGCAGAGCTTGTATTATGGGTACTATATAACTACTTATATATTTTACTACTACTTATATATTTTTTGTTTGTAAATACATACATATTATACATAAACACACAGACCCGAGACAAATATCTGTAGATCATACAACATTTGTCCCACGGCAGAATTCGAACCTGCAACCTTTTGCACAGGAGGGCCTTCACCCACTGTGCCACAGAGGTTTTCATCATTGAACAGTAGGATGGTATACTGATTGACAAAAAACAACGGAGCACTTTCCTTGTCCCTGTGTAACCATGTATATTAAAAGGTGAGTAAAACTCACCTCACCTTTTAATATACATGATAATGAGGGTCAATAAAATCTTGAATTTGAACTGTAATTAAGACATTAGGTGTGTTTTTTTGTTTAGTTTTCTATTTTTGTTTTTTTTTATTTTGTGGTGTGCAATAAAGTATTTTCTATCTATCTATCTATCTATTAGGTCGCCTCTAAAATAAAACACACTGCTAGCCTTTAAGCTAAAGAAATAGTTATTGATCACTGACTTTGGCTTCTAAACAATGTAGACTTATTCCCTGCCTCAAAGCCATCACACACTCTGAATCATCCCACCACCTGCATGGCGGGTCGAACAGCAGTGGAATATCCCACTTACATATTTTTATTGCAAGCAAAGTCAGGGCAAGCTGCCAGTAAATAAATAACATCTTAAATTCGGTTATGTCGGATTCAGATAGTAAATAATACATTTAAACATTATCAGTTCACAGCTGATAGCATTATCTTATTTACTTTCTCACACATTTCTCTATCAAAAACTATGATTATTATGAGGCTTATCTATGTATTGTTGAGAGTTATGAACAGCGTAGGCCTCGTGGGACAGTCTTTCCAATATTCTTCACGTTTTTGAAGTGAAGCTAGGTGCGTTTAGCATTTTTGAGATGCGAAAAATCTATTGAACTCAGCCTGACAGTGTTACCGACACCACCGTCAGCGTCATCTAGTTTTGAACTCCCTAACTAAATACGGTAAAGAACCTTTATCACGCAGTTTCCAGCCGCGCGCCCGGTGACCATTAAAAAAATACACACATAATTGTTCAAGTTTTCATCACTGTTCTATATTATTTAAAAAGAAATGACTCTAGAAGTTATTATCAGCTATTACATTTTAGTATTATTTAAAAAAATATGATTCTAGAAACAGCTATTACATTTACTATAATCATAAACATCATTGTAATGTGTTTTTGATTCAGGAATGTGAGCTATTTAGATGGATGTGCCCATTCTGCCAATTACAGTCATAGATTCAATTAGGTTTGGCCATGTCCACAATGGCCATGATAGGCCCTTTTAGATTGCTTCCTCGACAACATTGATTTGTACAAGAGGCTAAGGAGACCAATTTCGAGCACAGTAATAAATAAGTCCCTAGTTGTAACAACGAAGTTAAAAGTCGCATGAAGGTATCTATCAAGACCTAACGAGTTTATAGCCAGCACCGACAATGTAGGTAGAGTAGAGACGTAAAGAGATTGGAAAACACCAAATTGGTGTAACTTTTATCGCTGACCATATCCACCTCCTACTTTTATATAGTAAAGTAAGTTCGGATGAGTCAGTGGCCAACTCTGGTGACGGAGTTTTTAGGCCGCCTTAAAGCCTCCGCCATGGCCTAACGACTTAAATAGCCGGGACCGACAATTGACATGCCCTCCGAAGCACGGAAGCGCTTAGATGAAAATGCCACTGGCGGTCACCCACCCAACGTTTAGAACGTTGCTTGACTGCGATCTATCAAGAACGACTAAGCTAGCACGACCACGAGCGCACAATATTACCTATAAATGCGACAATGTGCGAATTAGGTACTCTTTCACGCAAAAACTATACTGATTTGGATTAGAGATGGACTGTTCTCTGATATAGGTTATGTGATAACCTAGGCCCAACCCAACCCTCCAGGCTTGTGTATTTATTTTTTGAATCGTCACCGGGCGCGTTGCAGGAAACGCCGTGATAAAGGTTATTTACGAGTTCTGAACTAGATGGCGCTGACGGTGGTGTCGGTAACACTGTCAGTCTGAGTTCAATAGATTTTTTCCCATCTCAAAAATACCCAACGCGCCTAAAGAAGTTTTCACTTCAAAAATTTAAAAAAATAATTTAAAGTAAAGTTAAGTAAGTTCCAGAAGGACCGCGGGTAACACCGCGGACGGAGCGCAGCTGCTAGTAAGTTTAGAAAATCGTGATTATTCTTCGAATTGAGTAAATTCGAGACCAGACATTATGCAAATGTCTGATATCAATGTTATGCAATACAAATTACTTTCCTACAGTAAACAGTCATAAAGAAATTGACATAGTTCCGAGAAATTGCAGTATATCGTATTCAATTATTCAGTGATAATGTTTATCATATACTGATTATGTAATGTTATTATTTTGACACAGTTGGCAACGACTTACTAATTAAAAGTGATTAACCTGGTTTGATAAATCCAATAGTGAGATATTTAGTCACATAACACGTAGGAATATGATTTTGGTTAGTGATTAAATAGACGATGGGCTTGCAATCACGTGTCTATGGAATTTCAATTTCGATAAAAATATCTTGGAGCATCTAGACATCTTGAATGCGTAAAGATCTGAGATAATTTATCGCACTTTGATCACGATTGTATCAGTCATGGTCCTGTTTCTTTTTTTTTGCGAGAAAAATTGCTATCAAGGTTGGGCTATTGGTTTGCTTTGACATCTCCAAAGACGATGCTGAGAAATTTAAGGAGGCGTCGTCCAAAGTTGGAGCAGTCATAGAAATAGAATAGATTTAGGTTATGTAAGGCATTTATTATGAATATTGTTTAGTTGAAATCATTTTTTTATATATAAATAATACATAACTATCATGTACATTTGTACATCCTGCTTGACCGCACACTAGTAAAATTCCCTGTTTAAGAAACAACGAGTAGATACCATGATACCGCCACAACACCAAAACAATCTGCAGATCACTACACTACATAACTGCAAAATTTGAAGTAAAAAATATTCTCTCCAGGATTCCCTGCCTCGAAGCCATCACACGCTCTCCGCATCATCCCACCACCTGCATCGCGGGGCGCAGTCCTTCGACGCGTCTTCAAACAGCAGCGGAATATCCTCCACACACGTGGTGGAGATACACAGCACGAATGGATCTGATACCTCTTCTAGATGGGGGAACTCGCTAGGTTAGTTGGCAAAGGATTAGGTATAATTTGGCAAGCCTCGGGCAACTTAGCGTGCAAGCAAGACATGATAAGCACCGTCCCTGGTGTGCAAGCGAGAGAGCAAGACAAGTGTTTGGCAGCAGGGTTAGGCAAGCGTGTAAATGCGGCTTTGATAACTTCTTGTCTTCTCTTATTTGAAAATATTGTTTAGGTATTCGACTGCTCTTCGAACATTGAAATGAAAGAAAGAAATACAGTGTCGAGCAATTCTCACTTACAGGAAGCCATGGTTCATCATCAGGCCTCGTTTCCATAGCGACAGAGAATAACAACGTGAAATTCACCGCGCCCCACTGCCTCGACAATCTGCAGAAAGAAAAGGACCTACCCACCCCTTCATCAACTCCCACGACATCAAGAAAGTCTCGTCGAAGATCTAACTTATTCACTCCATCAAAGAAGGATGATAGACTGAAGAATGGGGAGCTAGGGTCTGGGAGGGCGATACCTTTGAAGCAAGGGTATCTGTATAAGAAGAGCAGCAAGGCGCTGAATAAGGAGTGGAAGAAGAAGTATGTTACGCTCTGTGATGATGGCAGGCTGACGTACCATCCGAGTTTACATGTAAGTAATCTTTCGCCTGCGACTTTGCTCGCAAAGTATCAACTTTACATACATAAAGTCACGCCTCTTTCCCAAAGGGGTAGGCAGAGACCACGGATCTGCACTCGCTACGATCCTGACACACAACTTTCGCCTCATTCACTCTCGTTACATTGTTCATACATGCTCGTCGGTTTAGGGTACTTTTGACCTGGCCCTTTTCCAAAATGTCGCCAATTTGATCCAAGAAGGTTCGCCTAGGCCTTCTCCTTCCAGCTGTCCCATGCACACTCGCCTCATACACTTTGCTTTGTCATACGACTGTCATCCATCCTCGGATGCCCAAACCATCTAAGTACCAGTATCAACTTTATAGATTGCTATTTGAAATCCCGGCCTAAATTATCATCATCATACATTAATGTGCTTAAATCTTTTCAGGATTACATGGAAGATGTAAACGGTAAAGAGATATCTCTACAGTACGTGACAGTGAAAGTGCCAGGGCAGAAGCCTCGCGGCTCCAAATCCATCATCACGACTGTGCCAGGGTACAACGGGCACTCTGCCAGTTTGGATATACATGACAGCATTGGGGGTCTGTCTATTGGTGAGTTTAGATTAGATTCGTATCCTACCGGCTGCGCCAAGTAAAATGTTTGCGTTGAGCAGCATTGCGCTGTAGTTTGATTGTATTCGAATGAATTTTATCAGCTGTCTCTTTCTAATAGTAAAATCGTTGTTAGTTTAGTTTTTTGAGACGTGTTGGCCGAGTGGGGTTGTGCCTCGACTATCAATCCGAAGGTCGTGGGTTCGAATCCTGGCCGTGCATCAATTGATTTTTCGTTTCGTAAAATTTATATGCACTTTTACACGAGCTTTTAACGGTGAAGGAAAACATCGTGAGGAAACCCGCAGCTTTGTCAGCTCCACACGTATTGACGTTGTCTTTCCTGTGGTCAAAGCTGATTAAGCTGAGGGGATGGTTTAGATGCTGGGCAAGCCTATTCCATCTCAAACAGTGTCCCAGGCACTACAGCGTCCCGTTGAATGTAGGCATAGGTTGCCTCCTGACTTCTGATAAATCATCTAATATAGATGTAAAGGCCTAAGTTATTGCTTAGTTTAACCGACTTGAAGGCTGTATTGTCCACTAAATCATGCATTTTAACCTTTCCAGGCTACAAAGAGAAGCCACAGCGTGCCACAGACAAAGCTCTCCTATCAGCCTTCGAGACCATGAAGGAACCAGCTTCAAGTCGTCAGTCCTTGGCCTCTGAGACCGAGGTCGGATCTACTAATGGTGCGGATAAGGACACGCCTCATGTCAAGAAACGACATCGCAGGATGAAGAGTAGCGGGGTTAAGAATGGCGATGAAGGTGAGAGATATGTTTATTTAGTAAAATTGTATTTGGTAAGGATCTGGAATATACAGGGTGTAAAAAGACTGCTACCGAAAACTGAGGGGTTGCAATCAGACCATGACTCTAAACATATTTAGCGAAAAAAAAAACGCAATTTTTTGACTTACCTTCGTCATGTTATGTTATTTTCGGTTATTTACTACTAGTACGACATAATAAGACCATACCTACCTAATAATTTCATTTATCAAAGAAAAAACTATTAAAACTCAAAATCCAGCAATCTACGTAAAAAAACGCGCCCAAAACATACGCAAACAGTACACTTCAAACGCTGTTTTCTCCGGATATAATGATATTTTCGGAAAATCCTTTTGGATTTGGTTGTGTGTTGGGATGCTGTACCTACCCCTTTCGGCTTCAGTAGACGTCTTTTTACACCCTGTATAAGATCCGTTAGAATGTCTACCGCGCCTTGGGAATACAGTCGTGACCCTGTTGTGGTTTTTGTTATTTGGTCTTAGCGACCGTAAGTTGGAAATAGAGGGATTTTAAAGATGTAAATTGTAACCAATCACACAATACGAAAATGACGTATTATGACACAATACGTCATTTTCGTATTGTGTGATTGGTTGAGCTCAATGGCGATGATAACTGGGAATGGATTTCAAGTTAAACAATAAGGCTGCGGTCGTTTATTGTAAACCGAATTCTAACGATGTTTCTACTAAATCAATTTTACCTTCCAGATGGTGATGTCACATCCTGCGAGTTCACAATAGTGAGTCTGGACGGCAAGCGGTGGCGTTGGGAAGTTTGTGGACTGGGCTGCGGGAGCGGACCCGCCGCCGCCGCCGAGCGGGACGCCTGGGTGTGTGCGGTGGAAGCGCAGATATTAGCCTCTTTGCAGGGACGGGTAAGAAAACTAGTTTATCCTTACAGGCTGCGCCAAATAATAAGTTTATGCATGACATAACTTTATGTCAAGTAAGGGCCCTAGTTTATTAGTAAGGGCCTTAGGTTTATACTGTCCCACTCTTAGACCTCCGTGGCGCAGTGGGCGAAGGCCCGCCTGCGACGCAAAAGATTGCGGGTTCGATCCCCGCCGCGTGATAAATGTTTGTATGATCTACAGAATATTTGTCTTGGGTCTGGGTGTTTCTATCTATAAACAAAATGTATATAAGTAGTATATCAGTCATGTAGTACCCATAACACAAGCTCTGCTTACTGTGGGGCTTGATGATGCTGTGTGAAAAGTCCAGCATTATTTATTTATTTATTTATAATTGAGCCAAATTATAAGCTATGATAATCCTTCTGCTGCAGGGACGGGTAAGACTAATTTTGAATATCTTGTAGGCTGCTAAATGAGAAGCTTTGAAAATCCTTCTGGCTGCCCCTTTGAGATCCTTCTGGCTGCGCCAAATAACTAGCGTTGAAATCTTGTCTGCGCCAAGCTACATGCTTTGAAATGCCTCTGATTATGGCTTTATAATGTCACTAGTTCCGATGTTGTTACCTGATTTAGATTGATCCCAATTAGTCGCTTCTTTCGTGTACACGACACAATATCTTTTTTCAAATCTTCATGCAAGTTTCCTCGGTTTAGTCGACTGCGCCAAATAGCTTTTAAATCCCTCCGGCTGCGCCAGAAAGCATTTTAATTGTATTGTTTTCCAGACATCCCGTCAACCGGCACCTACGGGAGCTAACTCGACCGGCGACGTCCGAGCGACGTATTACATTCGACGTGTTCACGGAAACTCTGCTTGCTGTGATTGTGGCGCAGCCGGTATGTATAATTACTAATATTTTGTGTTCAAAAGTTAGTGTTATTTGTTTCTTTGGGTTTTAAAATTTTCGAAAAATTAAAGTTACGATTAGTTTCACTTTCGATTCATTTAACTTAAGTTTGATTTATTTTCAAATAATACAAAATATATTCTTCAGTGTATTTGATTGCGGCTCATAAAATAAATTCTATTGCTCAGTTCTACTGAAATGTTTGTTTATCAAGCTAAATTAAAGTGTAAGTTAAGTATAGTACATGAACAAAAATAAGTACAATCTAACTTAACCAACAAGACAAACTTCTATTAACTATAAAATGTAATGATAACTTATACAAAAGCATGTAAATAGTATCTTAGTTTCTGTAAATAACTTATTTTACTACTAGCTGCTGTAACTAGCTGTCCGCCGCGGTGTTACCCGCGATCCCTCGGGAAAACTTCACTTCCCCGGGATAAAATATAGCCTATGTTCATCGGGGATAATGTAGCATTCTATTGGTGAAAGAATTTCTCAAATCGGTCCAGTAGTTTCGGAGCCTATTCATTTCAAACAAACATACAAACAAACAAACAAATCTTTCCTCTTTATAATATTGGTATAGATAACTTATACAATGTTTTGATAACTAGATCCGGACTGGGCGAGTCTCAACCTGGGCGTACTGATCTGCATCGAATGTTCCGGAGTGCATCGGAATCTCGGCTCGCATATATCGCGGGTGCGATCTTTGGATCTCGACGAATGGCCGTAAGTGTATTTTTAGGGGTCCGTACCCAAAGGGTAAAACGGGACCCTATTACTAAGACTTCGCTGTCTGTCTGTCTGTCCGTCTGTCATTAAGCTGTATCTTATGAACCGTGATAGTTAGTTGAAATTTTTACAGATGATGTATTTCTGTTGCCGCTCTAACAAAAAATACTAAAAAACAGAATAAAATAAATATTTATGGGGGCTCCCATACAAAAACATACGTGATTTTTTTTGCCGTTTTTATAGATAAAGTGTTGCATCATTTAGAAGTAAACTTAATAGTACATTCTTTGATCGGTATTACCTTTGATTAATTTAACTTCTAATTGTAAATTTATATTGAGTGTGACACTTAAAAGCCTTTCACCACCCTGGTTCAAAGGAACTTGCAACATAAGAAGAAAAAGTAGTGATCCTGTTGTTTTTTTTCTAAAAAAATCCTTGAAGATGCTTGTAAATAGTAATAACAGATTAATTTATTTTCCAGTTTGGGCCACGTTAGTGTAATGGTGTCGATAGGCAATGCGCTCGCCAACTCGATATGGGAGGCGGATCTCAGAGGACACATCAAGCCAATCGCTACCTCGTCACGAGAAGAGAAGGAACGGTATGTATATTGAACATTTGGGGGTAGGTAATACCCCAATCTGTGGCAAAGAGGGAGTACTCTCCTCACTAAGGTCGACGCCATCTGGTCCACATACCTTAGGGCATCAAATAAATAAATAAATAAAATTACTAGAAAACTTAAACTTGGGCCTTTTAAAGTGAAAACTTGTTGAGGTGCATTGGGCATTTTTGATATGGGAAAAATATATTGAACTCAGACTGACAGAGTTACAAACACCTCTGTCAGCGCCATCTAGTTTTGAACTCCGTAACTAAACACGGTAAAGAACCTTTTATATTATTGGCTGTCATCTCTGCATTCATAACATTTTACAATCCATCCTTCTTAGAGCGATAGTTCTACTTGATTTGTATTCATCGATGACTTGTATATCCAGATGGATCCGTCTAAAGTACGAGCGCCGCGCGTTTCTCTCCGCCATCGAGCCGAGCAGCACCGAGGCGCTGCGCAGCGCCGGCGCGCGCGGCAACGTGGCGCTCCTGGCGCGCCAGCTGGCCGCGCCCGCGCCGCGCGCGCCCGCGCCGCACGAGCGCGCGCTGGCGCTGCGGGCCGCCGCCGCCGCCGGACACCTGCCCGCCGCGCAGCTGCTGGTCTGGGTGAGTGTAGCGTGTAGCATGCTGGCGCGCCAGCTGGCCGCGCCCGCGCCGCACGAGCGCGCGCTGGCGCTGCGGGCCGCCGCCGCCGCCGGACACCTGCCCGCCGCGCAGCTGCTGGTCTGGGTGAGTGTAGCGTGTAGCATGCTGGCGCGCCAGCTGGCCGCGCCCGCGCCGCACGAGCGCGCGCTGGCGCTGCGGGCCGCCGCCGCCGCCGGACACCTGCCCGCCGCGCAGCTGCTGGTCTGGGTGAGTGTAGCGTGTAGCATGCTGGCGCGCCAGCTGGCCGCGCCCGCGCCGCGCGCGCCCGCGCCGCACGAGCGCGCGCTGGCGCTGCGGGCCGCCGCCGCCGCCGGACACCTGCCCGCCGCGCAGCTGCTGGTCTGGGTGAGTGTAGCGTGTAGCATGCTGGCGCGCCAGCTGGCCGCGCCCGCGCCGCACGAGCGCGCGCTGGCGCTGCGGGCCGCCGCCGCCGCCGGACACCTGCCCGCCGCGCAGCTGCTGGTCTGGGTGAGTGTAGCGTGTAGCATGCTGGCGCGCCAGCTGGCCGCGCCCGCGCCGCACGAGCGCGCGCTGGCGCTGCGGGCCGCCGCCGCCGCCGGACACCTGCCCGCCGCGCAGCTGCTGGTCTGGGTGAGTGTAGCGTGTAGCATGCTGGCGCGCCAGCTGGCCGCGCCCGCGCCGCACGAGCGCGCGCTGGCGCTGCGGGCCGCCGCCGCCGCCGGACACCTGCCCGCCGCGCAGCTGCTGGTCTGGGTGAGTGTAGCGTGTAGCATGCTGGCGCGCCAGCTGGCCGCGCCCGCGCCGCGCGCGCCCGCGCCGCACGAGCGCGCGCTGGCGCTGCGGGCCGCCGCCGCCGCCGGACACCTGCCCGCCGCGCAGCTGCTGGTCTGGGTGAGTGTAGCGTGTAGCATGCTGGCGCGCCAGCTGGCCGCGCCCGCGCCGCGCGCGCCCGCGCCGCACGAGCGCGCGCTGGCGCTGCGGGCCGCCGCCGCCGCCGGACACCTGCCCGCCGCGCAGCTGCTGGTCTGGGTGAGTGTAGCGTGTAGCATGCTGGCGCGCCAGCTGGCCGCGCCCGCGCCGCGCGCGCCCGCGCCGCACGAGCGCGCGCTGGCGCTGCGGGCCGCCGCCGCCGCCGGACACCTGCCCGCCGCGCAGCTGCTGGTCTGGGTGAGTGTAGCGTGTAGCATGCTGGCGCGCCAGCTGGCCGCGCCCGCGCCGCACGAGCGCGCGCTGGCGCTGCGGGCCGCCGCCGCCGCCGGACACCTGCCCGCCGCGCAGCTGCTGGTCTGGGTGAGTGTAGCGTGTAGCATGCTGGCGCGCCAGCTGGCCGCGCCCGCGCCGCGCGCGCCCGCGCCGCACGAGCGCGCGCTGGCGCTGCGGGCCGCCGCCGCCGCCGGACACCTGCCCGCCGCGCAGCTGCTGGTCTGGGTGAGTGTAGCGTGTAGCATGCTGGCGCGCCAGCTGGCCGCGCCCGCGCCGCGCGCGCCCGCGCCGCACGAGCGCGCGCTGGCGCTGCGGGCCGCCGCCGCCGCCGGACACCTGCCCGCCGCGCAGCTGCTGGTCTGGGTGAGTGTAGCGTGTAGCATGCTGGCGCGCCAGCTGGCCGCGCCCGCGCCGCACGAGCGCGCGCTGGCGCTGCGGGCCGCCGCCGCCGCCGGACACCTGCCCGCCGCGCAGCTGCTGGTCTGGGTGAGTGTAGCGTGTAGCATGCTGGCGCGCCAGCTGGCCGCGCCCGCGCCGCACGAGCGCGCGCTGGCGCTGCGGGCCGCCGCCGCCGCCGGACACCTGCCCGCCGCGCAGCTGCTGGTCTGGGTGAGTGTAGCGTGTAGCATGCTGGCGCGCCAGCTGGCCGCGCCCGCGCCGCACGAGCGCGCGCTGGCGCTGCGGGCCGCCGCCGCCGCCGGACACCTGCCCGCCGCGCAGCTGCTGGTCTGGGTGAGTGTAGCGTGTAGCATGCTGGCGCGCCAGCTGGCCGCGCCCGCGCCGCACGAGCGCGCGCTGGCGCTGCGGGCCGCCGCCGCCGCCGGACACCTGCCCGCCGCGCAGCTGCTGGTCTGGGTGAGTGTAGCGTGTAGCATGCTGGCGCGCCAGCTGGCCGCGCCCGCGCCGCGCGCGCCCGCGCCGCACGAGCGCGCGCTGGCGCTGCGGGCCGCCGCCGCCGCCGGACACCTGCCCGCCGCGCAGCTGCTGGTCTGGGTGAGTGTAGCGTGTAGCATGCTGGCGCGCCAGCTGGCCGCGCCCGCGCCGCGCGCGCCCGCGCCGCACGAGCGCGCGCTGGCGCTGCGGGCCGCCGCCGCCGCCGGACACCTGCCCGCCGCGCAGCTGCTGGTCTGGGTGAGTGTAGCGTGTAGCATGCTGGCGCGCCAGCTGGCCGCGCCCGCGCCGCACGAGCGCGCGCTGGCGCTGCGGGCCGCCGCCGCCGCCGGACACCTGCCCGCCGCGCAGCTGCTGGTCTGGGTGAGTGTAGCGTGTAGCATGCTGGCGCGCCAGCTGGCCGCGCCCGCGCCGCACGAGCGCGCGCTGGCGCTGCGGGCCGCCGCCGCCGCCGGACACCTGCCCGCCGCGCAGCTGCTGGTCTGGGTGAGTGTAGCGTGTAGCATGCTGGCGCGCCAGCTGGCCGCGCCCGCGCCGCGCGCGCCCGCGCCGCACGAGCGCGCGCTGGCGCTGCGGGCCGCCGCCGCCGCCGGACACCTGCCCGCCGCGCAGCTGCTGGTCTGGGTGAGTGTAGCGTGTAGCATGCTGGCGCGCCAGCTGGCCGCGCCCGCGCCGCACGAGCGCGCGCTGGCGCTGCGGGCCGCCGCCGCCGCCGGACACCTGCCCGCCGCGCAGCTGCTGGTCTGGGTGAGTGTAGCGTGTAGCATGCTGGCGCGCCAGCTGGCCGCGCCCGCGCCGCGCGCGCCCGCGCCGCACGAGCGCGCGCTGGCGCTGCGGGCCGCCGCCGCCGCCGGACACCTGCCCGCCGCGCAGCTGCTGGTCTGGGTGAGTGTAGCGTGTAGCATGCTGGCGCGCCAGCTGGCCGCGCCCGCGCCGCGCGCGCCCGCGCCGCACGAGCGCGCGCTGGCGCTGCGGGCCGCCGCCGCCGCCGGACACCTGCCCGCCGCGCAGCTGCTGGTCTGGGTGAGTGTAGCGTGTAGCATGCTGGCGCGCCAGCTGGCCGCGCCCGCGCCGCGCGCGCCCGCGCCGCACGAGCGCGCGCTGGCGCTGCGGGCCGCCGCCGCCGCCGGACACCTGCCCGCCGCGCAGCTGCTGGTCTGGGTGAGTGTAGCGTGTAGCATGCTGGCGCGCCAGCTGGCCGCGCCCGCGCCGCACGAGCGCGCGCTGGCGCTGCGGGCCGCCGCCGCCGCCGGACACCTGCCCGCCGCGCAGCTGCTGGTCTGGGTGAGTGTAGCGTGTAGCATGCTGGCGCGCCAGCTGGCCGCGCCCGCGCCGCACGAGCGCGCGCTGGCGCTGCGGGCCGCCGCCGCCGCCGGACACCTGCCCGCCGCGCAGCTGCTGGTCTGGGTGAGTGTAGCGTGTAGCATGCTGGCGCGCCAGCTGGCCGCGCCCGCGCCGCACGAGCGCGCGCTGGCGCTGCGGGCCGCCGCCGCCGCCGGACACCTGCCCGCCGCGCAGCTGCTGGTCTGGGTGAGTGTAGCGTGTAGCATGCTGGCGCGCCAGCTGGCCGCGCCCGCGCCGCACGAGCGCGCGCTGGCGCTGCGGGCCGCCGCCGCCGCCGGACACCTGCCCGCCGCGCAGCTGCTGGTCTGGGTGAGTGTAGCGTGTATGACTTTAACAATAGCTCTCTTTCCAGCACAACGGCAACCCGAACTTCCCCGACGCTGACGGGCACAGCTGCGTGTTCTACGCGCGCGCGGCCGCCAACCATCTCTCCGGGATCCCGCCTCAGTACCCGAGATATCTGCAGCTCACTTGTCCACTCCACCCGGATCCGCCTGCTGTACCCGCTGGCTCTGGTAAGTCATCATTAATCTTATTCTAATCCTTATTATCCTTATTCGAAAGAACAAATGACTAAGTTATTCCAAGTCAAAGTCAAGAGCGCTGGGATCACAAAAACTCAATGCACATTGAATTGGTAGCGACGCGTAAGAAATAACAAGACAATATAAACCTTATGAACAATGTAACAAGGTATAGTGAACGAGGTGTCGCGCCGGCTCGAGTAGTCTCGCGCGGTCGCGCGTTTTAAATTCTATCAAGCGTTTCTATATCTTGTTACATTGTTCATAAAATCTTGTTACGTCAATTCAATGTGCAGTGAACCGGTTATCTCATAACTTTAAAATCTGCTGAAACAGCATTTGTGTGTGACTGACCTTCTCTCTTCCACAGGCACAAACTCGACCAGTTCAAGTTCAAGCGCAAAATCCTCCATCAAAAACCCGGAACCAGAATGCAACTGCATTATATTCGAGTTACTGAACGCACAGGCTGCGTCCAACGCATTAGTTGAAATACTGATCGGTCTTCAGAATAATCAATATATGAATGGATATGACTCTAATGGTATGAATAGTTTCGGGCACGCGACACTCGGCCGGCCAAATCTGTCGCTGACCAATGGGAAGTGCGGAAGTATAGTGTAGATTTCTGAACAGAATAGTTTTTTCCGCTTATTTTTGTCAATTACCCAATGGTTGAATAGTTTTGATTGGAAAATAATCCGTACATTTGTGGTTTATTTAAACTTCTTGATCCGGAGGGGTTAAAAATAGTTTTTGGTTGGTTAATTAATAATTAATCTAACTACTTCACCCTTTATTTGGGTGGTACAGTACTCTTTGTATTGTATAAATTGTGAGAAAGAAATATATTTGTTCATTGAAAATGCATGCATTACAATTTTGTAATTTAATATCCATTTCGAAATGCGAAGTCATCGGTTAACTTTAAAAGATTAATTTATTATTAAATTGTGTTAAATTTTATTTTGAGTAGAAATTATTATTAGATTAGTTATTAGAAATTCACCGAATGATAGTTTATTTATGACACTAAACTTTTCTTTAAATTATATTCAAGGCAGTATTTTGCACTGTTTAATCGATGTTACATAGAGTTTGTAAGTATGAAAATAATGTTTCGACTGAAATTATCGAAAATTCTTGTAGGTAAGTTACCAAATTTGTTACGTGGAGCTCAAATTTACGTAAAATTAGGTCAGACGCCTATTTTTTCTTATAAAAAGAGAAAAGTTAATAATAATTTATTTAAAATTAAATATTATACGTATGCATGAGCTCCGTCGTTCAAATGTGATGTACGTACTTATACGTAATGTTTAAAATATACGGTAACTCCGATATTTGGGTCAATCAACTATTTTACCCACACTATTCTGTCCCCGAACATTTTTATTAGAATGTTCTTGGTGGACTGGCAACTTGCGACACAACCAGAGGACACCACCACTGCGTCATGCGAGCGAAAGTAAACATAAAAGAAGCTAATTACGGTAAAAAGTGCCATCTAAATGTTTCCAGTTGCAATTTATGAGGGTAACTCAGCATACAAATTCTAGTATGTCCTATCAAAATTCGTATGCTGAGTTACCCTCTTAAATATCGTCTGGAAACACTTAAATGGCACCTTTTACGATATTAGCTTCTTTTGTCTTTGCTTTCGCTCACATGGCGCGGTGGTAGGTATCCATTGGTTGTGTCTTCAAGTTGCCCGCGAAGAACGATCTAATAAAAGCGTTCGATGACAGAATTGTGTGGGTAAAATAGTTGATTGACCCATTTATCCGATCTTTGCAAAATTAGCAAATTTTGTGTCTGTCAATTTAAATGTTAATTAAAGTAGTGAATTTTATTAGTAAAATCCCAGTTCACATATCCGGCTTAATAGTTCAAATGTTGTTTTTCGTAGTTTAGAGTTTAGGGTATTTTTTGTAGTCCCTTATTCAGAAGCACATGTTAAATTTAAATTATGGTGTTATTTGCTAGTTAACTTTGAATATCACAATTTGTATTGTTAAAAAATTAGCTGAAACATAAATATTTTATCCGTACTTATTCACTACCAAATTGCTTTACAAAACTGTTCTATCAATGCATTTAGCTAAGGTGCTTACTCCGGATTTTACGGATAATCTGTTCACATAATACGGATTTAATATTCATGTTTCCAACAATAGATATAGGTTAACTTAAAATGAATAGGTAAAAGATCTCAGCTCAATGCTATGTAGGGTAATCGTAGAATAATTAAAGACTAGTGATAAATAATCGCTTTACCCTTAGCCTTGGGTGGTTTCCGGGTAATTTAAAATCTCCTGTGGTACTACCAGGCTGGTAGTACCACGAGGAAAATATTTCCCGTGGTACTACCGGTAGTACCACACCGGTAGTATACCGGTTTCATAACTTACCAATCTTCGATTGTTTGAGAATATTTTTCTAGAATTTATGTAGGCTTTAGGCAGTTTTGAACTTAAATATAATGCAAGTAAGGTTGTTATTTGCTTATCTTTCGTACATTCCATGATTTCATCACCCAAGGAGTAGTTGATGTGATACCTAAGGTTTTCCCATATAAAGCCAAATGTACTGACCCCTTTGTGCCTACTCTAGTTAGTTGTGCTTAACGGATTTCCAATTGAATTATGATAACTTAAAATGAGAATTGATTTTATCGAATTGTTTTTCTTACTACTAAACAATACACATAGTGAAGTACTTATTTTCGATATGATGATACCTATTCCCTGATTGTAACAGTGGATATAAGTGGAAAAGTTTCCCCCCTAGTAGTAATAGGTGGACAAAAAATCCATTCTTCCCTACCAGTAGGGACAGATTAGTAGGGATATCTGGAACTCGCGTGGCATCTCATCTTAAAATTATTTCGTGTAAAAATTATCCTCACAACGATAAGAACTAGGCTTGCTGTCATATGCAATCTTAGCTTTCTCTTCTGTAGGCTTGTTCGAAATACAAGGACGTGCCACTAACTACCCCATATAGAATTTCAGGGAATATCTTTTGTCCTTTAAAAATTACCATCAATTTGTTCAATTTTAATCTTGTTCTCAAATGGAGATCCGTCATTAGTTTATATACAGGAGTTAGCAACATTTTCTATCAATCATTGTAATGTCTAATTCGAGTCTATCTCCTGGATCGTCTCTATTGATATGTGTAAATTCTTGTTACTACGTTTAGTGTATTCTGTGTTGTCTTGCAACAATATTTGTTCTACGAAATATCACGTTTGACGACCAAAAAGTAAACGTGATTTCATGATTTGTAATTGAAAATTGAATTAATGTTTTCATCCTTTCATTAGATTGCAAATAGGCCAAAGTAATTTAGTAATTTAGCATTTATTTGCAAATCAATTTGGTAATTGTATTTATCGGCAGCTACATTACTTTTCCGTACTTGCGGATTAATTGCGCAAGCTATGAGGCCTTAAGGCGGCCTAAAAACTCCGTCACCAGGCCACTGACTCATACGAACGTTTTGCGCATTATTACAATTTAACTTAAATATTTTTATATTATAAAACTTTAAACTACATTGCAGCTTCTCATAATTTCATTATTATTTCTATCGTAAATAAACTTTCGGAACATAAATCCGATTAATCGTTTTTTTGTATATTTTATGAATAAATCGTTTTACCGTTCAGTATTCCGATTTATGTTTTGTATAAATGCACGAATTATTTCACGCACGTTTTTTATTGTATATTTTTCGTTAAAAATTGATAATTTTAAATTATGTTACCTTTGACTTTGGTTATTTTAGCTTTATTTATATTTTGTATATATTTTGTACAGGCCAAAGAGCTTTCTTGTAAATATGGAATGCAGCTGTAAGCAGCTGTAACGAGTTCCGTTTTTGTAATTTCTAAGAGATTTGTTGATGTTCTTATCTTGTCGAAAATAAAGTGTATTGAACACGACGGCATTTGTTTTTTTTAAGAGGACATTTCCTGCTGCTTCATCACCAAAATAATTTAAGCGCTAAATACCCACATCCCACTCAAATAAAGCTGAAAGTTTGTGAGTTTGTTTGGATGTGTGTATGTTTGTGTATCAATCACGCCTAAACCAGTGAACCGATATGGATGAAACTTGGAATAGGCGTAGATAGTAACCTGGAATAGCATATAGGCTGGAATAGCATATAGGCCGCGTGCAGAAGCTAGTACCCTCTATAAGACGACCTCTATGGCGCAGTGGGTGAAAGCCCGCTTGGGACGCAGAAGGTTTATAAATGTTTGTATGATCTGCAAATATTTATCTCGGGTCTGGGTGTTTCTATGTATATTATGTATGTATTTACAAACAAAAAGTATATAAGTAGTATATTCAGTTGTCTGGTTCCCATAGTACAAGCTTTGCTTAGTTTGGGGCTAAATGATGCTGTGTGAAATGTCTAGCATTATTTAGTTACTGGTTCCCATAGTACAAGCTTTGCTTAGTTTGGGGCTGTGTGACATGTCCGTCCAGCATTATTTATTAATATTTATATCCAGTAGATCATGTGAACTATGTATGTAGTACAAATAAATGTAATTAATCTGAAGATGTAGGAAGTGCTATGTCTTTTCAAAAGTTAAGAAAATAAACTTAAGATACGAACAGAACAAGTAATAAAGCTAGCTGCCAACAGAAGCTGTTGGTAATTGTGAACGAGTTGTGAGCGACACCAATTTCGGAGGCAATCTCCTCAAACCTGATATAGTACAGGAGCTGGTGATATGAAGAATACCTTTGTATTCGAAAAGTGCATCAGAAAAAATACATACCTATACAGGGTGTAAAAAGACGTCTACCGAAGCCGAAATGCGTAGGTACAGCAACCCAACACACAACCAAATCCAAAAGGATTTTCCGAAAAAAATCATTTTATCCTGAGAAAACAGCGTTTGAAGATTACTATTTGCGTATGTTCTGGGCGCGTTTTTTTACGTAGGTTGCTGGATTTTGGGTTTAAACTGTTTTTTTTCTTTTATACTTAAATGAAATAATTAGGTAGGTACCTATGGTCTTATTATGTCGTACTAGTAGTAAATAACCGAAAATAACACACACAACAACAATGACTAAACTAAGTCAAATATTTTTGCGTTTTTTTTTCGCTACATAAGTATGATTAGAATTTATGATTAGATGGTCTGATTGCAACCCCTCAGTTTTCGGTAGTTGTCTTTTTACACCCTGTATATTAAACTAGCTGTCGGTCGCAGTGTTACCCGCGGTTCCTCGGGAAAACATTTTATCCCGGGAAGGTGTCCCGGGATAAAATATAGCCTATGTTCATCAGGGATAATGTTGGATTCTGATGGTGAAAGAATTTTTCAAATCGGTCCAGTAGTTTCGGAGCCTATTCAATTCAAACAAACAAACAAATCTTTCACCTTTATAATATTAGTGTAGATAACGCTTCGTCCACGTTCGTAACTAAGATTTCACAGCTGGATTTCATCAGGATTTTTTATATTTTTTATTTCATTGTTTTTAACCAGTTACCTACGTACTAAACAAGTCTTTTTTACATGTTCTTATCCAGCACCTCTAAGTTATGTCACAGAATACAGAGAGGTTATGTATGGGAACTAGGTAGAAAGAACTAATGTTCATCGCACCACCAATATATTTTCACCTCAGTTGGAATCAAATACAACGTTGATACTTTTGGAACCTAGGTTAGGTACCTAGGTTCCACCTATAGTACCTACAGCGCGGAATAATATGTGGTACCTATTGCAGGAAGTAAAATTTGGTAAAACAAAAAAGTAAAAAAAAGCATGCTACATTCCAGGTATGATTTTGGCGACTAGCTCCTAGACTATTCAATCAAAACGGCATAAAGCCACGATGAGCTGTGCGCAGTCAGTGCTTACACCTTCACCTACCATATTATAATAATATAACATTATGTTTAATATAACATTACCTACCTAGGTTACCTAGGTACCGGTATTCGGTTCAGTCATTTAATTACTGTTTTAATTTTGATATCCTAATTTCAAAAGATTATTTATGAAAACGCACTTGAGACCCACTCATAACTTTCCAGACACTAACTAGCATTGCGATTGTCAAGCAAGTTAATCTCAGAACTTACCTGCTTACACAGAATAATAGGTGACGTAGACATAATTATTTGGGCCATTGGCTGAACGGATTCATGAAATTTGCTATGGAAGAAGCTATATACGTACGTACCCTGGATTAACCCATACCTAGGTCCCGGAAAAGGGACGCGGATATTTTGTGGCGGAACGCAACGTTTTGCTAACGCCCTGTGGCCATTTTCTCTGAAAGCTAAGTATTATTTTTTTTAATTCTAAAGTATTTTAAACTATAAGTCCTAGAAAATCAATATTTCTGTACAAACACAGAATACAGAGAGGAACTCCGAACAGCTGTCGTTAACAATTCATTCGAAACTTTCTTTGCAAGACACGTTGATCAATCTTAGAACTTCGAGAGCTGATAGCTTTCATTCGTTATCAAGTGCCTGTGTTTCTGACATTTTGAAGTTTAATCCATTTATCTTTGATCTAATCCCTGGTAAATAAGGTTAATTTAGATAAAAGCAGTTAGATATACCGCAGTAGCGAGTCATAAAATTGCGATATTTTTAAAAACACATTTTTGCATAGGTACTGTGCGTTTAGTAGAGTACTAGCTTATACGCGCGGCTTCGCCCGCGTGGTACTAACATTTTGAATAGCCTATATGCTATTCCAGGTCACAATCTACACCTATTCCAATTTTCATCCAAATCGGTTCACTGGTTTAGGCGTGATTGATACACAAACATACAAACATTCAAATATCCAAACATACTCACAAACTTTCAGATTTATTATATTATAGAGTATAGATATAGAGTAGGTACCTATATAGAGTATTGCGCACGGATTTAATAAATCCGTGGTATTGCGAGACTAGCCGTCACGTCCCACAATATTTCACTGAACAAACAGTTGAAACGGATAATGCATCGCCGTGGCTGTCTGCGGCGGAATGATGAAATAAAAAGGGGCGAGGCAAAGTTTAAGCAGTTGCTATGCATACTACCGGCCCTTATGCTAAGTCTGTGCTAACACCTAACAACTTGTGCAATGATGCAACTTCCTCCTTCTCTTTCCAATGCGATCCCTTACTTCCTCATACGACATGACAGCGACCTTCTCTTTTATCTGACTAATGCAATTACTTCTAAACCTTCCTCTTCCTCGTCTTCCATTTTTCCTTCGTTGATGTTCTCAATAAGACTTTCATGTCACTCATACAAGAAAAACATTCTCCAATAACGTGAAAAGTTGAGAATAGACAAAATATCGGGTTGGCATTGAACGAAACACATTTTCTGTTGAGGCTCGGCTTCAAACAATTGATATGTGATGCTTCTATTGAGCTACGGAGGTATATACATTGTTGTAGGCAGAGAAATGGGATACAACATCATTGGTTGTAGGTAAGTAGGTACAGTCAGCAACACAAAAGAAAGTCGATTAACATAATATTTTGATGTTTCATAAAGCTGAATATTTCCAAAATTCATAACATCATGACCAAAATTTTGCCATAATTTGCCAAATTTTGTTGGAAGAAATGAAAAGTCTTATCAAAATTCGAAAAATTTATCGGGATTCGAACCTGCAACGATCAGACGATCCTCCTAAAGCCGGAGTTGCGGGTTCGAATCCCGTCGGAATCGAATATTTTGATAAGACTTTTCATTTCTCAATGAAATACCTAAGTGTGGTTTAACATTTTAAAAAATATTACAAAGCTATAAATGTTTGAAGATAACGTCGCAGAAGATCTCAGTTCATAAATAATTCCCAGAAAAAGTTTTTTTTCTCTTAGATAACGAAAACAAAAGCCATTAGACTTTCCTTGCTGACTGTACCTACAAGCAAAATAATTGTCAAGGCCTTCTCGTAGTCGTTTGAATATCGCGTAGGTACGAAAGTATGAGTCTTATTGTGTGCAAAAGCCTTTATTCTAGTGTTTTTCAAGCAGCTAGCTTTCACTTGAGGCTTCGCTATGCCTCACGCAAACCGAACTCACAAACTTTAGGATTTTTAATATTACGATATTAGATACTCACCTACCTGCTATTGTTCAAAGTTGCTAATAAAACGAGGAAGGTAATTTTAGATGTTAATGTATTTCATCTTCAGGAAAGTGTTACAGACAGGTAGATGAAATTCATTTCCGATCTTCAAAGCGGGAGAGGAAATGACATCACTTTCAAACTCTTGAGGTTCAGGAAATGCTTTGTTTACTTATTAAAACTTCACAATTTCGGATTGACAGGTTCACATTTCAAAACTAGGATTTACTTCACCATCGACATCCTTCTTCCTCTTTCCTAAACAAGGCATGTCCCAGAACTTCTGGCTCCTCGACAACTCCTCTGCATCATCAAACGTATGAGGCATATCTTTCTTTGCTGTCTCTGGTAGGAATAAAGCTATGAATCCACCTAATCCAGCAGCACTGCCAACAATCACCAGAGGAAGCCAATGCGCATACACCTTCAGGTAAACGATGTATGGAGAGAGAACTGTTGCGATGTATCCACATATATGCACCATGGAGACACCAGACCCACGAACTGATGTTGGAAGTAACTCAGCAGCCCACTGCATCACAGCAGAGTACGACATATTCACTGCAAATCTTGCAACTACAGCACACGCTACAGACTGAAGCCCTGTACTCATGAATACAGTCAAAATAGAAAACACACAGCTCACTACCATCACGATTACCGTCAACCACCTTCTACCGAGCCAGTCCAAGATGAACGCGATCAGAAACATCGATGGAAACTCTGTGAAGGAGATCACAGAGAATGATAGGAAGAAATCAAAATCCAACTGTCCTATGCTTCGTACTAAGCCGTCAAACACTATAGTACAGCACATAAACTCCAAACACACTAATATTAACGATCTCCTCAACGCTGGCCTTTTAAATATTTCTAAGAGACTCTTCGTCTCTTCCTTCTTTTCTTTCGACAAAGTCTCTTTAAACTGCTCTATCAACTTCTTTGGCACTTCTCTTTTATTAGTCCGTCCAATCGCAAGCACCTTCTCAATAGCCTCATCGACGCGTCCTTTTGATAGTAGCCATCTCGGACTCTCTGGAATAAATAATGGAGTGAAAATGGCGAGAGCTAGAGGAACGCTAGTGACTAGAGATATTGTCTTCCAATGTCCACATGCAAGGGCTATCCAAGGCAACACCGTGACGAACGTGGAGTAGAAGAGAGAGAAGGCCATATTTGATAGCAACGATCTGTACTTAGGGGCGACGTATTCTAGAACAATAAGGTAAGCCATCATCATGCAGTTGTCATATGCCATGCCCATTATGAATCTGCATATCGTGAACGGGACGAAGCTATTGGTGAACGTGCTCGCTAGTCCACCGATGCATCCTAACATGTTGCTTGCGATAGCGGCTGGTAGTCTTCCGAAGCGATCTGAAACCCAGCCTATTAAGAATCCTCCGAAGATAGATCCAACGAAGAACATGGCTTGCGCTGTTGCTTGGTAGCTGTTCTTATCGCATACCCATCCCATTTCACTTGCTATAGTTGGATAAGGGATCTCAGATTTGTCGAACTCCCATCCGTTTTGGCAAGGAGCAGTTTTCCAGGATGTATTTGGTTCCAATCCCATTGATAGCACCTCTGTCCAGTTCGCCACATACGCCTCGCAGTGTGAGTGTCCGTAAATAGAGTTTGTATCTGGTGGTATGGCTATCTTGACTCTTTCAGCCTCGGTCAAGTTTCCAAGTTCTGGAATGTAACACCAGTGGTTCGCTGAAGTCTCTGTCATGAACATTTGCGAGAAGTATGCGAATACTCCGAATAAGTAGAACGGGCAGGTCGAGAAGAATAGCAAAAGCTGGTATTTCCCGAACTCTCCCGCTGAAGATAACAGCTCATCATAATCCACGTGAGATTCTTGTTTTGTTTCCTTTTTCTGATCCAATTTCAATCCAGCATCGCTTGTGATCTCGTTAGACATTTTTGTATCTTGCACTATTTGGTTACAAGTGGTAGTAGATAGGTAATCTTTGACATCTAGAGGTATACTAAATGATAATAATGTTACTGAACAATATAAAGACTAGCTGACGACATGGTCTTTATTATAAAACAATGATTGTCTAGGCTTAGGTTTGTTTGAGCATGGCACCGGAGATAATTATAATTAAGTACGTTCAACATAGCACAACATAACTGAATGTGCGTACCTACCTACTAAAATCTAAAAAATATAGTGAGTTTTAAATATTTCTATTGTACTGTTCCAGTCGTATGATTGCATCGGTAGGTACCTACTGCCTAGCACAATTGCAAGGATGTTTCGGAGTTAGGTACATCAGAATAGGTATACCTACTATAAATAGAGGAGTTAATAAGATAGCGTTGGTACGGCATGGCATAAGGTGGGAGAAAATTCATGTGACGAAAAAGATATAACTTAAGTACCTGCCTAGTACCTACCTACATATGGTTAGAATTTGTTTTTTTTATGGAAGAAGGGGCAAGTGAGCAAGTGGCACACCCGATGGTAAGTGATTGCCACCGTCCACAGACAGCTGCATTAAGAGGCATTGCAGATGCGTTGCCGGCCTTTAAGGTAGGAATAGGTTCTTTTCTTGAAAGCGCCTAAGTCGTATCGGTCTGGAAATACCTCTGGCGATCGCTGATTCCACAAGTTTGATGTGCGAGGCAGGAATTGGCGTGAAAACCGCACAGTTGTGGACTGCCAAAAGTCTACATGATATGGATGGTATAAGTATTGCTGTCGTTGCATACGATGGCGGAATTCAGCGACTGGAATCAGTCCAAACAATTCTTCTGAACACTCCCCATTGTATTATTTAAAATTGGATGAGAATCGTATGGTCTTCTAGTGTCTTAAAAACGTTCTTAGGGATATCTCTATCTATATATGTATAGTCTTAATAGATAATCCTGTGTTCGTTTCTTTTACCAAAACTTAGGAAAAGTTTTAAAGTGTGCTTAGCAACTTGGCTTTGCCTGCAGAAACTTTACTTGCAATAAATTTTTGCTCCCTTTATTACTTTCTTGCGAATAAGCTTGCCCTCGGGAAATCGGCCTGAGTTTATGGATAGTTCACTGCGAATATTGAACACTTTCATTCACTTTTATTTTACTTTTGCAAAACGTATTTTTATTATCATTTCTAATCTAGGTACTTCAAAGTCAGTTATAGCACTTATAACTCATGATGTACCTAAAACGTGTCTCTTCCTTTTTATTGATTGAATTATTGTTTTTTCTGTGTATTGATGTGTATATGTGCTTAAGCAGTAAATAAACGAATGTCAATAACGGCTAAACCAATTTTAATGATGTTTCCTTTGTAGGATTCGTCTCCATCTTGAATAGCAGATTATTTGTGATATTGTAAAATCACGCACAAGCCTCTTAACAAATAAATTTCCTAATAAAAATCAAGCAAACCAGGGCAATTCATCAATGCTTCCTACTTCTCAAATGTAGTACATAACCTAACCCTATATCTACCATATTTAGTTATCCACATCTCAGAAGACACTACAAAGGGACATGACATGTTCGTGTGTGTAAGCAAACGCCTAATTCCTCTGATGGCTCGGGTTTTATTTTATGTAGGTTTGGTGAGAACTATAAGATTCACAACAAATTCAAAGACGACATACTTTCCATCATTCCACTAAGCCAAAGCAACTAAAAACCATTGCTTCTCTTCTTCTCTCGTCTCAATGGCTTGACCTTAAATTTTTTTGTTAGCCCAATAATTTGCGACTCTTACCCTATGGCTATAGGTAAATATGAAATTCCGAACAAGAGAAGTGTTCCCAAGAGATGCACGCATGGAGCGCAGTTTTCAGGCACTTATATTAATAGTATCCAGAAAGCTTGTTAGAACGTTCCAGTATTGAAATGAAAAAGGTACATTTTGCCCTATTTGTGTATAATCAGTTGATTGGAGTAAACAAACATGTTTCGATTGATGGCTGAAAATAACGACACAAATAAGTACATAATCATTATAATTATTTAGGTTGCAGATGTAGGTAGGAGGCTTAATCAGTTAAAGTGGAGATGGACAGGAGCCGGTGGGAGATAGACAAAGGCGGTTACCGAGTGGTGGCCACGTGAGGGTCATAGAACACCAGGCAGACCACCAGCCAGTGGTCTGATGATATTGTGGCGATAGCGGAAAGGCAATGGATTCGACTGTCGCAGGATCGGAAAGAGTGGCGTGAAAATGAGGAGGCCTATACTCAGCAGTGGGTAGATGTGGGCTGATTAGAAGGTCTCTAATTTCTTTGGGTCTAGGCAAGGTCTAGGTGACATAGGCTACCTCTTTATTTTGTCTTTAGTTCTATTTCGGATTTAAATCTTGTTACTCACACAAATGTATACGGCCACCGAAAGGTAGAAATATACCTTCTAGATCCCTAAATATTCATATTTCTTAAGATTTGATACGGGGACGAGGGTTAAGCAATATACTTGAACCCTTAGGTTCACATACATATTTAATACCGAAGGACAGGAGTTGCAACCTCTTTGATACGGGTTTATGTACCTAATACAAAATTGAATAGAAACAAGATTTTAATCCCATCCCTTTTATTTTCGCCGTGTGGACAACTTTCTTTATAAGATAAGATAATGTTTATTTAGGGACAATTAATATACAAGCTTAAAAGTAAAGTTACAAACACTTTAATTTAATTATAACTAGCTTCTGCGTGCGGCTTCGCCCGCGTGGTACGTAGGTACCACGCGGGCGAAGCCGCACGCAGCACGCAGCACGAAGGAATAGCATATAGGCTATCAAAATGTTGGTAACAACATTTTGATAGATAGTAACCTGGAATAGCATATAGGCTATATGCTATTCCAGGTTACTACCTATTTCAAGTTTCATCCAAATCGGTTCATTGGTTTAGGCGCATCTAAACAGCCAAACATCTAAACAAACTCAAAAACTTTCAGCTTTATTATGTGAGTGGGTTGAACTTAGGTTTGTGATTGCACATCCTTGCGTAAACAATAATTATGTGCGCTAAGAGCCGGAGCTAAGTCTTCCGGCCAAGTGGAGTGACGATCTGCTCTGGCTGCTGGCAGAAGCTGGATGCGTCGAGCTGAGGACAGGGCGCAATGGCGCTCATTAGGGGAGGCCTATGTCCAGCAGTGGACTGCTAAAGCGGATGATGATGATGATGATGAAGTACCTTATTGTTCTAGATATTACTTTGACCACCGTATACTTTATATTTTTAATAGTACTAGCCTACTAGCTTCATCACGGTCCGTCACGGTTTCGCGTGTCCCAACTTTTTTAAGACTACTATCCACACCAATTCCAAGTCTCATCAACATAAACACTGGTCAAGACATTGAAACAAAAACACAAACTTTCAAATATCAAAACAAATAAAATACTTTCATATCAGTAGGATTTTCTTCGACGGGGATTGGACCCTCAAGTTTATTCCAGAGGTTACCTTGAACAAAGAAATATAACTTTACCTTTTATACTGGTATAGATCAAGGGCCGAGACGAGACTGCTTAGTATTCCGGGCTAGTGTATCGTATTTGTTGCCGTAGCACGGTGGATCGATCTAATGTACAGTCAATACTAGAATTCTGAATTTACTTAGAATTTACCCTGTTCTATAGAGGTACTCGTAGGTACAGTAAGTAACCAAAGTAAATTAAAAGAAGTTTGTTTTTATGATGAATGCGTCGGCTCTTGACCTCCAAACCGACATAGGCAAGAATGAGGTCTACGATGGAGCGAGCCTACTCAGAAGGTGCCTATTAACTCTCTTCTTGAAAACAACAGGGTCATAGCTCAGCGGAAATACAGGCGCCCAGCAGTGGGAAAGAATAGGTTAATAAAAAAAAATTATACTATAAGTAAGGTAGGTACCTAATTATGTTTAAAAAGCAACGATTCGTCCCATAAAAAACGTACAGCTTCATAATTATCTTATTTGCCGTAGCATTAATCTAGCTAAATTATTAACATATTATAACAATAATAAGCATAAGGCTCAATGCACATTGAATTGCAAGCAACGCGAATTAACGCGATAATTCGTTTTATAGCAGGCCATTATAAACCTTGTGGACCAAGATATAGAAACGCTTGTAGAATTAACGAGGTCTGGCGATCTAGCAGGCTGCGCTGGCTCGAGCACTTTCGTGCGGTTCATTCTACAAGCGTTTCTATATCTTGTACTATGGTTCATAATGGCCCCTCTTCACGTTGACCATCATTGTGGCGAACATTGTGGCGAATAGCTAGCCAACGTGTGGATGCGTCGGCCACAACTGTGCCACAACCCTTTGATCTTTTGTGAAAAACCGACACCACACGGATTTATCGCCAAGTTGTGGGCCATCATTCCAATACATTCCAACTACCCCTTCTTCATGATGGCCATAGTAGTTCGCCATCTATGTTGGCCATCATATTGGCCAACGTGAAGAGGGGCCATAAGGTTTATAATGGCTTTCTATAAAACCAATTGTCGCGTCGCTTGCCAATTCAATGTGCATTCAGCCTAAGCAGATATTGCGATGACGTTGAGTTTAGTTATTTAGGTAGATACTGTGTAATGTACTAAATAAACATGTACCTACATAAGTAGTTAATCTGTACTTTATCACGGGTTTTTTCAACGTTTTCAACGTTTCTCTTCCCCGTACCTACCTACAGTGTAAACTGTCGGGATTCGAACCATTAACTTTGGGACCAGCTGCCACAATTGAGTCCTAAAACATAAATTTTAATTCTGCAAATTAGCCTTTTGTAGCAAAAGTCTGAGTCAACAATGAAACGAGTAAAATACGAATTGCTTCCTCATTAATTAAGGAGTTGACCTACAAGACCCTGGGGTTCCTGAATTATGGATTGGGTAAATTCGGGTATGATCTTAGCACCAGTTTGTGTTCAAAAACGGGTTATAACAATTGGGAGATGTGTTCTTGACTTTCAATCCGAAAGTTGGGACTTTGGGAGTTTGATCCAGTGCATGAATGAATTTTGCGTTTTGTAAAATTTATAGCATGTTAAGTAAAGTAAGTAAAAGTAAAAATTTATTTATTTGAAACAAAAAAACATGTGAAGCACGGTACATTACGAGTAACTTTTTAACTAATCTAATAGGTACTAAATAAAGCATACAATTAACATTTATTTATTTATTTATTGGAAAACCAACAGCTATTACATGGTGTCCTTAGTAACTACAATAGAAATAGTGAGCCAATTACAGGTCTTCGCTAATAGTAGTAGAATAGCTAGAAGAAATGTGAGCACTAATACTTGTATACATACTTATCTATCTCAATATAGATACTTAGAATAAAAATATATAATGAAATTAAACAGTTAAACTTCCGGATTAAAAAAAAATCAAAACATAACAAAACTATATATACTTATATTATACGGTGCAATAGGTATTATGTTATTTATCACATGCCAATACGAGACGTGTGGAGCTAGGACTTTTCATCAAAAATTGCTTCGATATTTGATCCAATTGCGCGATGGGTAGACGACATCAAGAGGCACCATAGATTTTGGATGCACAGGATCGGAATGAATGGCGTAAACAGAGGGAAGCCTATTCCCAGCAGTGGGATATTCTTGGATGCGGATGATGTTGAAGACAAACTAAGATGAGAACGGACCGGGTGAAAACAAATCTGGGGGACAAACTGGACCCAATTGAACGGATGAACTGCGAGTCATAAATAAATAAATAAAATAAATAAATAATGCTGGACTTTTCACACAGCATCATCTAGCCCCAAAGTAAGCAGAACTTGTGTTATGGGTACTAAGATGACTGATATACTACTTATATAAGTACTTTTTGTTTGTAAATACATACATATTATACATAGAAACACCCAGACCCGAGACAAATATTTGTAGATCACACAAACATTAGTCCCGCCGCGGGGATCGAACCCGCAACCTTTTGCGTCGCAGGCGGGCCTTCGCCCACTGCGCTACAGAGGTCGTCATGATGTTTTTCTTCGTTGAGAATTAGAAAAATCGCAAAGAAAATGTTCCCATGCAGCATCTCAAACATACTTCTGCTAGCCCTACATAGTTATATTATTTATGATATGCCTTCCCTAATAGCATTAAGAGGAAGAATGCTAATTTAGATATTTGCTTATAATAATTATAATTAGAACTAACTTTATTACATTTGATAGGGAAAGGGAATCCAATTTTTTTTTATGATGAATGGTTCGACTCTCGACCTCGAAACTTAAATAGGAAAGAATGAGGTCTACGATGGAGCGAGCCTACCCAGAAGGTGCCTATCAACTCTCTTCTTAAAAACAACAGGGTCGTAGCTCAGCGGAAATACAGACGCGGGAAACTGATACCAAATTTTTGCAGTGCGCATAATAAAAGAACTTTGAAAGCGCTTAGTTATAATAAGTGGAATATCAACCAGGTGTGGATGATAATCAGCTGTGCGTCTGAGGTCCCTGTAAAAGAACGGTGAAGGTGGAATAAGGTCATTGTAGCTCCTGGGCACACTCACCGTAGTACAATCTGTAAAAGTCCGACAAACTCGCTACCTCACGACGATGGCTTAGACCCCTCGCAGACTGCAGTGAGGCAGACTGCAGGCTTTCTATCGCCGATACCGGCTTACTTCATGTGCATGTGTTGGGGCCGTCAGTATACAACCGCTTACCAGAGGCTATTACTAACTCACAGACAACGCAATCTTTCAAGCACAAGCTAAAAGAACTACTAGTTCAAAAATCTTATTATAAGGTTGATGAATTTTTTGACTGACCAATTTCTAATTATTTTAAATGTTAACTTTACTAGAAATTTTATCATTATTGTATTTTATTTATTTTCCGTTGTAGTAGTATAAACTTATACTTACCTACCTTTTTAAAATGAAATGAGCTACTTAATAGGTACCTATACCTACCATTTATAGAAATGTGATAATTTATATGAAATGTAATAATTGGACCTGTAACTTATCTGTTATTAATAAATAAACTAAACTAAACTAAACTTCTCCATACTCATTACGAGCCGAAGTATGTTCCGTCTCAACTATCGGCCGATAGAAAGTCTGCAGTCTGCGAGGAGGCTTAGCGTCTTACCATACAACGTGACATAAAGTTATTCCGGAGTGTAAACTGTCAAAATGTATGGTAAGACGCATAGACTGTCAAGTTTAACCAACTTAATATACAATACAATACAAGAAAAAGTAGCATGTTTACAATAGTTACGAGTATTATGGGTATTGTAGTACGATATAAAGGTTGTCACAGACGTAATCCCGTTTTCAGTAACCATCTAGTGTTTTAGAACCTCCATTTTAGCTATTTGAACCTTTATTTGCGAGTCCTGTGTTGGTTTTGCTCTCTGTTTTTGCTCGCAGGTCGAGTACGACTAAGTACGACAAATACATTTTCAGTCGAAGAATAACATTTGTTAGTTTATTCTGTAGTGCTTTTGGAAAATTCATGTAATGGTTCTTTGTTTTACATCATCATCATCCACGCATGACTTCACCCACTGCTGGGTATAGGCCTCCCTAAGCTTGTCCTTGTTTTACATACTGTAACTTAGTACCTTGACGATTCATTTAATTTGAAATTCAATATCATAGTTTTTAATAGCTTTCAGGCCGCGTTAAAAAAAATAACCAGTCACACTTTATGTTTTACTATGAATAAATTACATTCTATGCTTTTAAAGTGTCTGTATATGTATGTTTGTGTTTTAATCACGCATAAACCAGGAAACCGATTTGGATGAAACTTGGAATCGTCGTAGTGACGGAATAGTCGTAGATAGTGACCTGGTATAGCATACAGGCTATTAAAAATATTAATACCACGCGGGCAAAGCCACGCGCAGCAGCTAGTACTCACTAATTTCACTACGGTCATAGACAATATAATAGTTTCTAGTGTAGAAATAGCATCGTTAGGCGACACTACACGCCACAGGTGAGTTCCACTAACGACCGTTACCACTCAGTGAGGTCAGGGATATGAAAATACTCATTACGTGGCATAAGACCCTACACTCTATTATTCCACACACTACCTCAACACACTCTATTTACACCTGTATCTATGATTATATCCACATAAGTGAGCAAACTTAGGCAACTTTATTTACTCAAAATGGAGACGTGACGTTACTAATGTAGTTTTGTTTTTTTTTCTGGATCAGTTGAGCTATCTATAGATCGTTTTTACGACGATCCTTAGAGAGCATGACTGATTCTATTGTATTTTGTAATTTTATGTACATATTATGTACCTAGCTTAGTTTCTGTAAATAAATGTTTTGTTTTATTTCTTATGAGGTCTACTTTTAGGGGTCTCGTAGAACTAAACTATCTGACGTATGAAATAAAGAAGTTTTTTGTATAAATTGCAAATATATTTACACGAAACATTAATCATAAAAATACATAAGCACATAATGCATTTAACCTATAGATAAAAAAAACATCAAATCCCCGACCGCAGGTAATGTGCCCAAAAGGCTGGCGGCATTACCTCGTTGGATGGCTATACTTATCCTCTGTCCGAGGTAAGCACCAGCCCTTTGGTCATTGGTCTTGTCAATCAAACTCTTGGATAATTTCATTATTTTGAAATACATTGTTTCCAATGATGGAAAATTTGACATGAGAGAGGGGCTTCTATTTTGGCAACTACCTACTGAGTAAAATACCCTCTGTAAGTTCAACACGCGCTTGACCGTTTTTATTTATAAAAAAAGCTTTCTCGGAATTGACTTCTATTGGAACTCGAAAGCTTCTAATTAATTTTGAGTGTCGCCAAATAATATAATGAAAAAGTAAGTCCATTTGTCAAACTAATCCTTAATTGCTTCTTCGCTATAAATTCAATTAAAACTGAATGCCTTTAGATAATAGATAGATAGATAGATATATTTATTTCTCAAAAGTTAACATTCTTTAGTTAGTAAAGCAATATCTCTAAGCCTAGGTATATTAGGTTTGTCTAAACACTACGTTCTCGTTTACAGTAACAAAATTATTATGTAGGTACAAAGTTTGAGTTTGATTAGGTTACAATGACATCGAACACAATAATAATAGGTAATGAGAGTTTTTAAGTTATATGTACTTTGATTTATTATTTCTTCTAAAACATAATTCACAAGCAACACAATTTTCGGAATCGAGAAAAAAAACAGTCTAGAAAAAAAAAGGAGTGCCGGCAGAAGTGAAAACTTGAACGGTTCTAAACTTGACAAATAACCGTGTGAATAGCAGTCACGTGAGTCGCACGTGACCTTTTTGAGGCGAATCCAAGATTTTTTTCTGATCTCAAAACTGCCAAACGCGTCTTAAAAAGTTTTCACTTCAAACACAAAATAAAGACTGCAAGAATCAAACCTAAGATGCAATAGGTGCCTATTTGCCATTTTTGTCTGTAACTTCAGGAAACTTGAGAAATCACGAACGTCAGTTTAACTACAAAAAAGTTAAAAATCTGTTGAACACATGTTTTGTGGTTTGTTGAAGGAACTCCGGCTTTAGGAGGATTGTCTGATCATCGCGGGTTCGAATTCCGTCGGAGTCCAAAATTTCGATAAGACTTTTCATTTCTAATGTTTGGTTAATATCACAATAAAGCGTTTTACAACTATTTAGAGATAGACACGGCTTAAATAATGTTTATGTTTTGTTAGTTGCTAAGCACGTGTTAGACCAGTGTTTAAGCCTAAGAAGTTTTATTTTTTGTAGTACTGTAAGCTTTTAAAATTTGCAGCGCCACCTATCAAGATATTTGGAACTAGTGATTTTAAATTAAGAAATGAAAAGCTCTAGAGGTTTCTTAAGTCTGTTTGCGTGTCTTCTTCCATTCCGCGCCTTGTTGTAAGACCTTAATGTATTGGAATTAGTTGCCAATTTGTTCTCCACCATGATGGCATTAGTCGGGATTCATTGCTGGAAATATTAACTATGTTTAGATAGGCTTTCAAGTAAATAAGAGGCGTGAGTCATACATAGGTATAAAACAACTTCTATAAGTTATTTGTTATACCAATTCAAAGTTTAAGTGTATTCGAATCTTTTTTTATTTTAAGTTATAGGTAGGCCACCATTTAATTTTGACCTCACTCTGAGTGAAGTCTGAGATGGAGCATGCTTACCTATATTGTACTTTCCGGGAAATACAGAGCCCGGCAATGAGTTCCACAATTTGGCAGTACAAAATATGCTTAAGTATGTATGTACCTACATTTTACAACGGGCGTAAAAAACATAAGTTTATGTACCTAGGTAGTATCGAAGAGTACTAAAAATGCCATGATTATACGATGCCATTCTGACATAGACATAGACAGACATTTATTCACTACTTTGGCACACAATACAATCACTAGAATAAAAAAAAAACAAAGTAAAAAAAGAAGAAGCATACTAAAAAATTAAAAGTTGAAGAATTGTGATTGTGTGTCACAGCAGCAAAAAGGCGTCGACTCAGCATTCTGCCGTCCCACTGAGATGTGGTAAGGCGCTGGTATTCTGCCGAAGCCCTCATAGTCACTGGACCCCGTGAGACTACAATCTATCCTGGTAGTACCGTGGTAACTATAAATCGTGTTTTAGATAATCTACTCAATATCTTGTGATCGTGTGATATCGCAAACGTTACCAATCTCTCGAGAAAAGCAGTTATCATTTGCCTGCCCTTATCCCGCTAATGCGGGGTCGGCACAATATGTTCTCTTCTTCCACTCTCTATCACTAGTCATTTTCGTATCCACACTGTATAAAAGCAATCTCTTTAAATTGAAAATATCATTTTATTTTTCCTAGAATAATAGTAGCCTAGGATCGTATTGCGTATCAAATGCCCTGAGGTAAACCAGTGAGCGTGTAGTCCACCGGATTAATTTACTCAATAGGTACAGTCGGCAATATATTTTGATGAACTGTTTAGGAAAACAGTTTATAAACTCAAATGATAGACGATAATAGAAGAGAGACGATATAAATAATAATATACGCATGACTAATATTTTATTTTATTTATTTATTTTATTTGGAAAACAAATAGCCGGTTTTTATACCAGTTGGTATAACTAATATGTATTTGTACATGCCTCTGACTACCCCCTTAGACATCTTCAAAGGATCTGGAATATAAATGTCTACCGCGCCAATACAGTCGTGACCCTGTTTTACCCTGTTTGGTATAACTGGTACTAATTAGTTTTTCTTCTGTATACATATAAGTAATGGTGTATATACATACATTTAAAACACTCAGCTCGATGAAAAAAATTGCATCTGACATAAATTAGGCCCTTCTTAATAAAAAATACTTGCAGAAATGAACTTAGGCCTATTCCTCTTCTTGGTGATTTATTCAGTGTCAGGAAACCGGTTTTCTTAATAAGAAGGTCGCCCTTGTGCCATTGTGTAAATGGAGTCCACTTATTTCATCTTATCATGATCTTGGGCGTTTGTTATTCCTAAAAATGTTGAATTTGGTTCTTGTCCTTGTTTTAGAAGTAGCATTCTACTTGCTAAAAATATGAAGTTAAAGGTAAAAAACGAAAGCCCAAATAAATTTTTTATTAAATAAATAAATACAAATATAACAACACAACAACAAAAATGGGATAAATACATATATCTTCAACAGTCAATTTGTTCTTTTTAGTCTACTTAAATTTTTTATTTAGTATCTGTTGTGAAGCCTGATACCTATCGGCTGTTACACAAGGAGAGTTTCTCGCATGCGACCGGCGATTTCTTCTAGGCAATAATATGCTCGCCTAGTGTCAACAAATGCTTCGAGCCTCGCCTCTCGCCTGTCATCGCATTCGAGAATCGCTTGAATAATACGAGTTTCTATCAAAATGCAACCGCAGGCGAGACTCGAATGGCGAGTTTTGCCGAGGGATAATCGCATACGATTTTTCGTCGTTCGCATGCGAGACTTATTGTGTAACAGCCGCTTTAGAAGGCAATTTAATAGAGTTTCAAAACTTAAAACATGATTAATTTTATGGCTGACTGTACAGTATACATATAACAAGATTAGTTGGGGAATGTGGGGCCATGTATGGCTCCGATGAATAGAACATTGTTGTAACAACAGTCGCTAACTATGTGGTCAGTATACAAGCCTGACCACAGCTATGACATGGGTCGTGGGTTTAATCAGGTTTCATGCAAAAAGTATGCAAGTTTGTTCTCCGTCATGGCTTGATGACTATAGTTTCCTTGATGAAAAAATCTTTCCCGTAGAGGTAGGCAGTGATTTATATTTTTTCACACTACCCGCTCGAAATGATTACTTTTTTTTGTCCCCAGAGTTGGCCTCTGACTCATACGAACTTACTTACTACGTCAAAGTGAGTCATTTCTCCCTCCAAAAAAACAAAATGGCGGGCGGGAATAAAGTAGTATGGAATCTCATTTCTCCCTGTGAACCTCATGTGAACAGATAAGTAAATTGTTACATCCCTGCCTAAAAAATAACTTCAACTAGAGATTTATTTTGATTATTTTAACACACCTACCTAGTTCAGGCTCCTATGTTATATCTACCTATGTGTATGTAAAAATGACGTGTAATTCTTTTGTAATCAAGTTAATGAATAAATAATTTATTTATTTAATTACATTATTGAAATCTTTTATCTTATACAGTGCCAGGGTTGGATCTGCATATTCATTTCAATTAGGTCGATGTAGGAGTGGAATAGCCTCAATAACCGTACACTTTTATGAGCTCCGTTGTATTACTGAGTGACATCACACACAAATGTCAAGGTTGGCGTGTGTTATTCTTGTGTAGGAAAATAAAGTTTTTTACTTGTATTTCATTTTTTAAAAACCTTATTAGTTTGAGTTAGTTATACAGGGTTATTTGTAAAACACCGGAGGACTGTATTACTATCATCAAGGAACAACTTTTGTTCTATCTTGTTCTTTTACCTCTGACTACCCCCTTAGACATCTTCGAAGGATCTGGAATATAAAGATCTGAGAGAATGTCTACCGCGCCTTGGGGATACAGTCGTGACCCTGTTTACGTTCATGCTTTTTGAAGCTAAGTATTATGAGTACCTATAAGTTTAGATTTACTGTCTGTTCGTAATCGTTTGATATCTCATTAAATCTGGGTAAATCACAAACCAACCTACAATTGTTTGGTAACATTATCTTAGCGCCGGCGTACACCGTCGAATTACTTATTCATAGATTCACTTTAGACAAACAGGTAAGCTACGACGTTCCTACTACGAACGTGCTACGACAGCTTCGTAGCACTTTCGTAGAGGAGAAAATAATTCGAGATCAAAAGACTAAGCACGTGACTCGAACTTTTAACCATTTGTTACTTTATTAGATTGAATCCAATCTCGTCTAGATGACATTAAATCTTCATGAAAACTATTTGAGATTAATGTTTATTTAAGTAGTTTACTCGTATAAAGCTATTGTTGAATGTGCACATCATATTATTTAGCATAAGACCTAGCCTAGCCATTGTAAGTCGATTCGATTTACAATGGCTAGGAGAGAAGGTTATTAGAGTTTTAAGGGAAAACTATTAACCCCTCACGCTCTCCAACATGCTCAGGCCTTAAAATGGAGATGGGCAGGCCACCTGATACGAAGAGAGGATAGTAGGTGGACCCGTGAAACAACTCTTTGGAAAGGTCCAACTGGGAAAAGAAAACGAGGGAGACCACAAGTAAGATGGAAAGATGAAATAGTCACGGTAGCAGGCGAACCATGGGTCGAAAAAGCTCAAGATAGAGAGGACTGGAAAGCTTTGGAGGAGGCCTATACCCGCCGAGGGGTCCTTGATTAATTATTTTTTAAGATTTTACCTACACTGTTTTAGTTTCATATATTTTGTTAATTAAGGAATAACAAAGGCTTTTTTATTTTTTATTTTTATTTATTTTATTTATCAAACCCTCAGGAATAAAATTTATATGGGACCACTTCTGGTAACCTTTCATACAAAAAAAAAATATTTTGATAATCGGTCCACAATTGGCGGAGTAATCGCGTAACAAGATACAAAAAACCTTTTTTTTGAAGTCGGTTAAAAAAGAGGTGTCTGTTGGTGCAAAATAATCGTTTAGAAGAAATAGTACGACAGTTGCAGACGTAATGGGAAAACTTTGGTACTTAGGCTGCATTTAATTACTCAGAAGCTCAGATAATTTACGTTCTGAAGTAGCTTTTCATGTTTTCAGTCCATTTCATCATAATTGTATAATAAAAACATTTTTGAAATGATCTTGAGAAGATAAGTCTCTCGTACTCGTAGTACCATTATGTCTAAAAATAATTAATAATTTAAAAAAAACATCATTATGACTGTTATGTTAAACTACTGGACCGATTTGAAAAATTCTTACATTATCCCCGATGAACATAGGCTATATTTTATCCCGGGGAAGTGAAGTTTTCCCAAGGGATCGCGGGTAACACCGCGGCGGACATCTAGTATATCCTAATAATCCTAATCTCCTTCCTAATAATATAATAAATCTGAAAGTTTGTGAGTATGTTTGGATGTTTGTGTATCAATCACGCCTAAACCAGTGAACCTATTTGGATGAAACTTGGAATAGTATATAGGCTATTCGAAATGTTGGTACCACGCGGGCGAAGCTAGTATAATATATTTACAAACAAAGATTATCTATGTAGTATATCAGTTATTGGTTCCTATTGTTATATTTATTTATACCTATATTGTATTACCATTTGACGAGCGCAGTGGGCGAAAGCCCGCCTGCGACGCAAAAGGTTGCGGGTTCGATCCCCGCGGCGGGATCAATGTTTGTATGATCTACAAATATTTGTCTCGGGTCTGGGTGTTTCTATATATAATATGTATGTATTTACAAACAAAAAAGTATATAAGTAGTATATGTAGTCATCTTAGTACCCATAGCACAAGCTCTGCTTACTTTAGGGCTAGATGATGCTGTGTGAAAAAAGTCCAGCATTATTTATTTATTTATTGTAAGTCAAGGTACATTAAACAACGTAGTTAATGAGTCCTACAGTTCTCTCTACACGGTTCACCTAATATCGTATCGGAGTATGAAGTAATATCTTTTAAGAGGTTCTCAGAGCGCTACTAAAAGCGGCTTAATCCTGGCTTAAGCTTTTGTCTGCTAAAAGCGGCGACCGTTATTTAAAATGTGTAGATTTCCCTTGTCAATTTCAAAATTGTTGTGATTTTAGTTGTTCTGACTCCCAACATAAGCAAATAATAGATAAATTATATAAAAATATTATTAATATACTATGTGAGGCTGCCACTGAATCTAGTCAGATGGTTATTAGACCATCGGGTAAAAAAGTCGTAGCAGGGTGGAATAAGCACGTTAGTGCATCTCACTTGAGTGCTAGGTTGAAATTTCGCATATGGGCGTGGCACGGTAAACCAACGAGTGGTCCAATTTTAGATGATATGGTGCAAGCGCGCAAGATCTTTAAAAGTAGATTAAAATGGTGTCAAAACCATCAGGACCAAATCAAAATGGACTTGTTAGCGAAACATCATTCCAAGGCGGACTTTAAAAATTTTTGGAAGTGCACGTCTAAATTGAATGTGAGGCCTGGCACTCCAGTGAGTGTAAATGGTGCTTCTACCCCTTTAGAAATTGCGAACACTTTTAAAGATCACTTTCTTGTACAGTCACCCTTGGGACCGCCTAGCCGAGGATGCGATGCTGAAAACCAGAATGCCCAGCGAATTAAAACAATTATTTCTGCCAAGGATGTAAGAGCCGCGATTAAAAAAATGACTAGAGGCAAATCGCCTGGGCATGATGGACTCAGTATCGAGCACCTGAAGCATGCGGGTGTCCACCTCCCTCGAGTACTCGCGTTGCTGTTTAATGTGTGTTTGAGTCACTCGTCTTGCCCGCCGACTTGATGCAAACACTGGTGGTGCCCATTGTTAAAAATAAAACTGGGGATATGTCAGATAAGTCTAATTATAGACCCATCTCGCTGGCTTCTATTGTGGCCAAGGTACTTGACAGTGTGCTTAATTCATACCTCAATAGGCAATTGCAATTGCATGATGCTCAGTTCGGGTTTCAGTCTGGGCTCTCAACTGAAAGTGCGATTCTAAGTCTAAAGCACACTGTCAAGTATTACACAGACAGGCAGACTCCTGTGTATGCCTGTTTCCTGGACTTTTCAAAAGCCTTTGACTTGGTATCCTATGATGTACTCTGGCACAAGTTGAAAGACGTGGGTTTACCATCCGAGCTGGTATCTCTGTTCAGGTATTGGTACCTCAACCAGCAGAACCGAGTGAGGTGGGCGGGTGAATTTTCAGACACGTATAGGCAGGAGTGTGGTGTGAGGCAGGGGGGTTTGAGTTCGCCTTCACTCTTCTGCCTGTATGTGAACGCGCTGATTGAGCGACTCAGTGGCATGCATGTGGGCTGTCATGTCAGTGGGGTATGTGTAAACAACCTCACCTATGCCGATGACATGGTGCTGCTGGCTCCCTCAATCAGTGCCTTACGAAAGCTTCTCACTGTATGTGAGTCCTACGCTGCGTCGCATGGGCTCACTTACAATGTAAAAAAGTCAGAGTTCATGGTTTTCAAGGCTGGTCCCAAGTGTCCGACTTTTGTTCCACCTGTGACACTTAACGGCACGCCACTTAGAAGAGTGTATAGTTTTAAATACCTAGGGCACTTGGTGACTGAAAACATGAAGGACGACGATGATATGGAGAGGGAACGCAGAGCATTGTCAGTCAGGGCGAACATGTTGGCCCGCAGATTTGCACGATGTACGGATGCGGTTAAGGTTTGCCTGTTCAAAGCATACTGTACATCATTTTATTCAGCGAGTTTGTGGTTTAACTATACCCAAAAGGCTTACAATGCTCTGCGTATCCAATATAACAATGCTTTTAGGCTGCTGTTGCGATTGCCGCGTTTCTGCAGCGCCTCGGGCATGTTTGCCCAGTATCATACCGACACCTTCGACGCCATCTGGCGGAAGAAGACAGCCTCACTGCTCAGCAGAACTCGAGGCAGCCGCAACAGCATCCAAACTGCAATAGCTGAAAAATTTGATTGTCCTCTGATTTTCAAACTAATTCAGAGGACTAAATCATTTTTACATTTTAATTACTAACCCCTAGAAATAAGTCTACTAACACAATGGACTGTAAACTGTCTGAAATTAAATAAATAATAAAAAAAAAAAAAAAAATAATAATTAAACGTCGTATTTGATGATACGTTGTGGACGAAAGTACTTTAAGTGGTATGATAAACGATTTCAGACACACAGCGATAGTTACATAATCGCTCAAGTAATTGTCAATGTTTTCTAAGGTTAATAATTATATAAATAGGTAAACTCGAAATGCCACGATACAGGCCTGTGCGGGGTTCGATGTATTGTTGACTAGCTGTCCGCCGCGGTGTTACCCGCGATCCCTCGGGAAAACTTCACTTCCCCGGGATAAAATATAGCCTATGTTCATCAGGGATAATGTAGGATTCTATTGGTGAAATAATTTTTCAAATCGGTCCAGTAGTTTCGGAGCCTATTCATTTCAAACAAACAAACAAACAAACAAATCTGAAATGAAAAGTGGACTTGTCGAGCTCAACAAGGCAATGAAAAAAATCAAATTCATACAGTGAAACCGATATTAACTTACTTTAAATGCTAATTTAATTAAAAGTAAAGTAAAGTAAAAGTTTATTTTGCTAAATTTGCGGTAGGTACAAGTAATTACACATTGGTATTAATACCAATAGTGTTATTGCATAGCTAGACATGTCTGTGACAGGATATGGATAGACAGTTCGAACATGAACCTGTATAAATAATGAAACCTCCTAGCACAAGAGATGGCGCGCGTGTGCAACTGCATACCGCGCTACAGCTAGAACACAAAACGGTGACACCGCTGTGCCTGTGTGCGTGATAGGTACTATAGTCGGTCCAACTTAATAGGCCACATTTGACGTTTGTCAGTTTGAGCTTTTTAGTGAGGTGACCTTCTTAAAAACTTCGATTATGTTCGAAGTCCGTATCGATTCATTCACATGAATTAAAATTGCCAGGTAAACCGTAAACTAAGAGTAGGTAAGATCAGTTAAAAAAAACCGGGTCTGAAAAAAATAGCACACCAAGAACGCAAAGTCAATTTGCACAACGATCAAGACTGCGTCACAACCCCATTACTTATTTATTTTGATAAAAAATTTTCAAAAGTTTATAGTTGTCATGTCAAACAGAGAAAAAAAGTTTTTATGCGATATTCCCGTTGTCCTTTTACATAAGTATACTTTTTGGTATTTAGTAACGTTTTTCGGGATAAATAAGTTTATTTAAAAAAAAACAATAAGTATTTAATGCGCCATCATTCATCATCATTAAAGGTGAAATATTCCCTTACGAGAAATCATTTCATTCGATTCTAACTCTCAAATTTCGATTATTTTGGGTAACATACCTAGTGTCAAAAGAGAACAAGGGTTTACTGACGCAACATTGTAACAACGTTCAGTTCTCTTTAAAACAGAAATTGTTGTGAAACAAAATATGTTTGGATGGTGTAATAAGGAAATAAATCATAAAATTACCTTCTTTTGTCGTTAAGACAATAAATTATTTAACCGCAATTGAAAAAAGTTAAGCAATTGTGCAGTACTAACTTCGATAAAATAGTAGTATTTTATGCCCGCCGGTACAAAGTTACGTTGTTAAATTTTGATGAAATGTCAAATGTGGCTTATTAAAATGGACCGACTATAACTAATTAAGCGTGTTCATAAATAATATCAGAGAACTCTAGTGTCAGGATAAACCTAACATAGGATTTAAGACACTATTAACCAGAACAAAATGTAATCTTTTTCAATAATAAAAAAGAAAAAAAGATAAACAATAAATTATTCCGATTCATATTACGGCGTAGGCTTCTAAGAAACAGGATTCAGGTCAGGATTAAGTAGAATCGAAGGCAGTAGCTGGAAGAGGTTTTACTTTGTTAGTTTAGGTCGAACTCTATCCGGTTCCACTTATGAGGACTAGGAGTAATGTATGTAAACGCAAAAAGTGGATTACGTTGTTACTATTTCCGAGTGATTTTGTCTAAAATGTTTTAGATCGCGTAGAAATTCCGCGAGAGAAACTGACAGATCCAGATGCTGTCACGACAGTTACAGCACTTGCTAGAGTGCTGCAAACTTATCCGGACCGGTGTCCAAAAAAAGAAATTAACGAATTTTACTGTAAAATTTATTTTTCTGCCAACACTATGTATTTCCGCTGAGCTACCCCGTTGTTTTTAAGATAGGCACCTTCTGGGTGGAAATGCTGCCGAGACAGTAATTATTATATAGCAATAAAAAAAATGAAATTTTGATCACGTCTTTACCCACGTTGAAACATTCTCAGATTTTTTTTTCAGGCTATCAAGATCCTTTGAAGGTGTCTAAGGGTTGTATTTAAATCATTATTTAGTACATGCTTACATATTTGTTGAATTGTATTTTTTGTTCGTTGTCCTCTCCGTAATCTCAGACAGTATAATTATGTTCATGTGTGTGTGGCATAAATCCGTGTCACCCCTTGACAAAAATTGGACCTAGTTTGCAAATAGGGGCTGAAGTTAAAGCTTATCGCTTCAGCGTTTGCCCTAGATACCCTTTCGGCTGTCTATTTGTATTATCTCTTAATTAGTGAGCCACAGTGCATAATGTGTTGCTTATAAGCTCGGATTAAACTACCGACGCCTGCGTTTAATAGTTATAGCCGGGTGTGTTTTTCTCTTACTGTTTATCATTATCATTAACACAGATTTCAAAGAGAAAAATACGTTTTGGGCTACTCGGCTGAGATGTTAGAGGTTATCACCTACTTACTCACCATGAGCATGGAGAGAAGAATGGTCTCTTGTAAGTCTTACACAGGTTTTCCAAACCTAGTTTGTTTTAACCCTGTAAATAAAACATTTTTGACTTTTGAAGTGTCAAAAGTCAAAATCACTTTGAATTGTTAAGAATCGTCATTGTGTGAGTTCGATTCTCGTAGTGGGACAAATGTTTGCAAGATATTTTGTTTTGAATCTGCGATACAGGCAAGGCGATCCTAGAGTGGGGTCAAGACTTGGAATGTTTTTATTAATTAAACATTTTCTAGATATAATTATTATGTCTACCATTAGTCAAACTCGCTACCTTTGGATCAAAATTGTGGAACTCATTGCCGGGCTCTATATTTCCCGAAAAGTACAATATAGGGGACGACCTCTGTGGCGCAGTGGGTGAAAGCCCGCTTGGGACGCAGAAGGTTGCGGGTTCGATCCCCGCCGCGGGATAAATGTTTGTATGATCTGCAAATATTTATTTCGGGTCTGGGTGTTTCTATGTATAATATGTATGTATTTACGAACAAAAAGTATATAAGTAGTATATTCAGTTATCTGGTTCCCATAGTACAAGCTTTGCTTAGTTTGGGGCTAGATGATGCTGAGTGAAATGTCCAGCATTATTATTATTATTTTTTTTATTCAAATCAAGAGTAAATAGGTTTGTGGGAACATGACGCGCGCCAGCCGACGTCTGCAGCACGCGCGCGCGCCGCGTCGCAGGTCTCGCCGCGGCGCTCGGAATATTTACGTGCGCGCTATCCTGCTCTTACGATGCTATCTCTGTCGCCGCTCTCCATACATCAGTGTTTTTGGCGCATTTCTATTGGTGTATGAAGTCTGTTCTACTCTTTCAATATTATTCTAGTGCGTAGAGATTTATTGTACTATTAATAGGCTATTTTGTTAATAAATTATGTTCAGTAGTTACCGCGCCTTTTAATTCGAAACAAGAGAAAACCCTTAGCTAGGAAGTAGTAGGAATCAGTTGTAGGCAGGAAGAATAGGTTGCATTAGGTAGTAGGCAGGCCATCGTATAACCACCACGATATCGTAGCCCACCGCTACATCGTCCACTAAGGAGTAGGCAGGCTCTCGTATAAACTCTACGCCATCGTAACAGACCGCTACAGGTTCCTTCTAGGTAAGCATACTCCATCTTAGACCTCACTACTGCTTAACATCAGGCAGAGTGAGGTCAAATGCTGACATATTTATTTAAAAAAAAAAGTTGAGAAAACATCTCACTATACAACGCAGACATAGGAACCGAATATACGGGAACTCTCTATTTTATAGTTAGTTCGTTTGTTTCATTGATTTTATATTCCTTTATTTCCAGTTGTTTTATAAAACGGAAAATGTTCGTTCAATTACAAGTTGGGAATTGCTTCTACTTTCTATTCAAATACGTTTTTTTCACATTCAATTTGAAATGCTTTCATTCATTCCCTTTGGATGTTATAAGCTGATTTAGTATTTAAATATTTATTATTAACAGAGTGGTAATGACTGTATCGTTGTTTTTAGATTGGCTTATGTAAATAAATAATGCTGGACTTTTCACACAGCATCATCTAGCCCCAAAGTAAGCAAAGCTTGTGTTATGGGTACTACATGACTGATATAGGTGCTTTATACAGGGTTATTTGTAAAACACCGGTAATCTCTCAGGACTGTATTACTATCATCTTAGGAACAACTTTTGTTGACTTGAAAAAAGTAATCATTATTTTTTATCATCAGATTTTCATACAAAAATATTTAAATTGAACGCTCTAAATGTTGCGAAGTCTATGCGAAACATAAGAAAGCGATATTTCAAAGCGAGGGGAGCGGGGTTAGGGAGGTGGGGGCCAAACTGTATTCGATAATGTTTTAGATAGGAAAACGAAATAATGTTTGTTTTTGGTATTATGTTTTGTAAAAACTCATAGAACAAAAGTTACAGCCCTATTTTTTAATTACCAAAAAAATTTTAAACATGGTCTCGGTGTCTTTTACTGGTCATATTTATGTAGTTAAAACTCAAAGAAAGATAAAAAAAATTATAACATCAAAAGAGGACGAGTCAGACATGGATTTATGATAGCTACTGCGGTTTTACTGACTGGGGATGATACGAGAACATAGTTCGAATGAGATTCTGCACGCGATTGTTGTCTGTAGTACTTATATGTACAGTTTTCATAAAAAAATTTTCGGTTTCGATTGACTACCATCCTCGATAACTTTGTGATAGTTAAATAAAAAAAAAATCTGACCATGCCATTATCATTTTCTGCATCTGCTGTAACTGTAATTTTTTTTGGTAGTCATTAAATAGCGGTGTAAAATATTAGTATGGATGGATGGATTAGAGATGAGTAAATTAATCTGTAAGGTTAATGACCTTATAGATTAATTTACTAAGAAATGTTCATATTAATCTTACCTTTTTTCATTAATCAGACCTTAATGAAAATGGAAAAATCTTATTTTCCGGACGATTTATTTTAGGATTAGGACTGCTGAGTTTCTTAATAATTTCAATTAATTATTCATTAATTAATTAGATAGATAAATTAATTAGATACATTTATTTGGAAAACACACAATACAAACGAACATAATTCATTGATGGTAAGAAGCCGCTTAGAGGCACACTAAACAACCTTTCACCACATTGATAGGTTCTAAAGAGTGTTATTATCATCATCATCAGCCTAGCAGTCCACTTCTGGACATAGGCCTCCCCTAATGAGCGCCATTTCGCCCTGTCCTCAGCTCGAGTATTATTATACCTACCCTATTTTTCAAGTTTGAAAAATATATTTTTCTATTTTACACCTGAAAATAAGTAGAAATATATCACAGGCGAGCTGCAATGGAAAATAAAAGCTTTGACAAATGACGGTGTTGGCACCTGTAAAATGAGGTGAAGAGCATTTTCCACACAAATGACCAAACCATCCAGAATTACAAAAACTCTCCACACAAACGTTATGCAAGCAATCATGGGTCTATTTACTCTGGCAACAGCGGGTAAAACTGAAATATCCTGACCTCACTCCATACTAAAACTCCTACAGTATAGAGCTCAGTTTATGCTGGTTTTTCTTGTGAAACTGAACCCTACGCGAGTAATGTTTACTGTTCTGCCATCAATAATGCTAGCAGGTAAAATAATGGTACAAAATAGTACATCCCAACTGTTTCTATGAACCTAAATCTACAAAATGACTACGTTCTGTAACTCAAATAATTTTGTTGTTTATTATGTTTTGCCACCGTAGTACAAAAATTATTATTTTCTGATGAGTGTTCAAATTCACAATATTTTTTAAAATTAAATGGTCTTGGCGCTAAAATTTTTTTTAGTATCATTTAGCGGGTGCTATAGAAATATTTTAGAATACTTTTCTGTTTTTAGTTTTAGTATTGTTACTTAGTTGTTTTTGTTAGCGTCCACGACCTTACTGTATCCTAAATTGTTTCTTATACGTGAAAACCTGTTATTGGCTTTCTGCTTCTATCTAAGTAATCTATCAGTTATTGTAGCTGTTGGTTTTCCTATAAATAAATAAAATAAATAAAAATAAATAAATAAATATCGATTTAACCTGATCGAACACTGGGCCGCGCCGTACGCGCGTATACAAAAAATGCTGATGACGTCAGAAAATGCGGCTTGCTGACGTCAGCAGCACTTTCTCTATTGAAATGATAGTTCGCCGCGTTCGGCTCGGCTGGACTGTGCGAGCACCTTTATGGTACAATAACATTTCGTTTACAAAATGTTATGAAAACATTTTTCAGGAGTGGTAAAATTACTATTAATAGGATCAATACCAAATATGTTTAACTTTGAATAATAAAAATTGGCAACCTCTTATTAAACATTAAAAGATACTCGTATTCCTTTGAACATCAAAGAGCAAAATTAATATATTATCCATTAAATGAATCTTGACTTCAAAGCTTCTGTTTTGGATCGGATTTTAAATTAATTGATCCGTCGTTATATCTTTTTGATTTGAAGCATCAAAACATTGAATTATTACCGTCTGCCCCCACAAACAACCCCACTCAATGGCGGACGGTAACGCATATTACATTACCATACCTAAGTATATAATTTTTGTAATTTTATAGTGCTAATCCACACTTGGTATTTCATTAAAAAATGAAAAGTTAACCGAAAAATATGAGCTCATCGAAAATTTGGATACGGGCAAGTAGGATTCTGTGGCCGAGCGGTAAGGCACTCCGGCTTTAGGAGGATCGTCTGATCGATGCGGGTTCGAATCCCGTCGGAATCCAAAATTTTGATAAGACTTTTCATTTCTTAACGACATAGGTACATTCGCTTTAGTTTATTTTAGAATCGAAAATTGTCCGTTCTAGTTTTTTTTAACCTAAAACAAAAATCCCTTCCATCCATCACGTTGAATATCTTCCGACCGATGAATCCTGTCCATAAAATATAAACGAAGCGAATTTTGGCAAATCGCAGCGATAAATCTCTGACAAAGCCATTTGAGGTACCGTCCTTACGCTTTTCACTTTGCGTTCTCGAACTGAGTTCGTATTAGCCGTGGTCATTTACTTAGGTTTATTTAAAAAAAAAAGTGGCACTCCAGCAGTGCCGGCAGAAGTGAAAGCTTGAACGGTTTTAAACTTGATAAATAGCCCGGTGTCGGTGAACTTTTCGAGGCGAATCCAAGAATGTTTTCCCATCTCAAAACTGCCGAACGTGCCTAAAGAAGTTTTCACTTCAAAAAGAAGTATTAAAAGTATATTATTATACAGGGTGTAAAAAGACTGCTACCGTAGAGGGTCTAAAACTGTTTTTTTCGGAAAATCCTTTTGGATTTTGTTGTGTGTTGGGATGCTGTACCTCCCCTTGCGGCTTCGGTAGACGTCTTTTTACACCCTGTATACTATTTGAATTGCTTTTAGTGAGATATTCAATGAAACACGATCTGCGGATGGATTCTGACTGGTTTATTTACAATTGGCGGTAGTACAAAATATCATTTTGTACGAGTACCTACATACAGTACAAATACTCAACACCTCCTTATCTAAATTAAACGTTATTTACTAAGTTATTATTTTAAATAAATTACACAATAAAGCCTTATTTATAATTGGGTTGCCTGTTGAGACGAGGACGCAAGTTATACGCGTTTTTCAAAACAACCGGGGACGAACTTGCCAACTCGAAGTTATCAGCTTCAACCGGCTGTGCACTAGCCGGCTCATCACTAGGCGCGGCGCCGGCGCCGGTGCCGGCACCAGGGCTGCGCGGTGAGGCCGCGGTATCAACCTTGCTGCTTGTCGCAACGGGCACCTCAGAACATAAATTAGTATTTACATCATTAGCAGTACACGCTAGTGAAAACCTTTTTTTGTTCACTTAAGGTACAATCATCTGATCGATGTGTCGCTTCACATAACTTTTAGCCAACGGTACATTCACTGAAAATGAAGAAGGTCCTACCTGTTCCATGACTTGCCCTTCCACCCATTTATCTCTATTTTTAGTGTAGTCGCGTACATGTACGGTATCACCTAACTGTACCTCCCTGCGCGTACCTCCCGCGCGGCGCACCTGCTCGGCTTGGCGCGCGCACACGCGCTCCGCCGTGCCGGCCGGGCCCGCCGTGGGCCGCAGCGCGTCGAGGCGCCCGCGGAGGCGCCGCCCGAGCAGCGCCACCGCTGGGGCCACGTTCGTTGTAGCCTGCTCGCAATTCCTATACTGGAACAGCATTTTACTAATAGCTTGGGTCACATCGGTTCCCTCCGCGTAAGCTTTCTTGATACAGTTTTTAACTGTTCGAACGGCATTCTCCGCTGCCCCGTTACCTTGAGGCCTGTACGGACTGGTCGGAGTGTACACTATATTATTCTTAGCGAAATAGTCCTTCACCTCGCGGGACGAAAACGGCGGACCGTTGTCGGTCACCATCTGCAGCGGTAGCCCAAACCGCGCGAACATCTCCCTAAACTTATCTATCACGAATTTTGCAGCTGTACTGTTCATTTGGAAAACTTCAATCCACTTACTATGGGCATCGATAACTACGAGATAATGCTTCCCTTGATACTCTGCGAAATCTGCATGCAAGCGCTGCCAAGGGCGCGACGGAAAGTGCCAGGGCGTGAGCGGCGCGTGCGGCGGCGCGTCCCGCTGTTGCAGGCAGGCGCCGCACGCGCGGCACAGCGCCTCGATCTCCCCGTCCAGTCCCGGCCAGTAAACATAATTACGTGCCAGATTTTTCATTTTAACGATGCCCAAGTGACCTTCATGCAGTTCACGCAATATATACTCTCTATACTTAGGCGGTATAACTATACGATAGTTGAATACGATGCACCCCTGTTCCACAAAAAGATCATTTTTCTTATTAAAATAAGCTTTTTCCTGTTCTACATCAGTACTTTCCGGCCAGCCAAACAATATATTTTTATAGATAACGCGCAATACAGGGTCAACTTTTGTCGCATCAGCTATATCTTTGTGACTGATAGGAAATTCATTTTCTATAAATAACAAGTACGACACCGATTCGTCAGACATCGGCAGACTACTGCCGGCCGCGCGCGCTGCTACAGGCAATCGCGATAAGCAATCAGCTGCTGCATTGCGCGCGGAGCTCACCCACTCCACTGAGAAGTCGTAAGCAGCGAGCCGCGCCGCGTACCGCTGTAAACGGCTAGCCGCTGTCTGAGGAATACCTACCTTTTCTCCGAATATATACGACAGAGGCTTATGATCGGTGCGAATAATAAAACGCCGACCGAATAAATACTGATGATTCTTTACTACCCCGAAGAATATAGCCAACGCTTCTTTGTCCAATTGACTATAAGCCTTTTCCGCATCATTTAACGTACGTGACGCGTAACAAATCGGTCTTTCTGAGCCGTCAGGATATCGATGCGCCAGCACTGCGCCCAGACCGTACGCGCTGCTGTCCACGCTGAGGACCAGCGGCAGCGTAGGGTCGTAGTGAGCCAAACATTGTTCACTACACATCATTTTTTTTATTCTGCTAAATGCCTGTTCACATTCAACACTCCACTTCCACTGTACTTTACCTTTTAGCAAACTATAAAGTGGGCTTAAAAGTGTACTTAACATAGGGACGAATTTCCCATAATAATTTACTAATCCTAGAAAAGCTTTCAGTTGATGAACATCGGTCGGTTGCGGAGCATTTAAAATCGCCTTAACTTTTTTTTTGTCAGGATGTAAACCGTCCTTATCTATTATGTGCCCTATGTAGCACACAGCAGGCTTGAAAAATTCACATTTAGTTAATTTAACTCTAAGACCTACTGCCTGAAGTCGTTTCAAAACTTCACGGACATTCTTAATATTATCTTCTTTTGAAACGCCCCCTATGCAAGCATCATCAAAATAAACGGCAGTCATGGGAACATCCCTTAGGACCTCCTCCATTAATTTTTGGAACATCTCTGGAATGCTACAAATGCCGTATGGGGTTCGTACATATTGGAACGTACCTACGTGCGTACTTATCGTGGTGCACGACCTAGACTCCGGAGACAAAAGAATCTGTTCATAGGCATGTGCCAAGTCAATCTTTGAAAATATTTGAGCCCCCCTTAATGTAGCATACAATTCCTCAATTCTTGGTAACGGGTAAGGTTCCCGTCTGATTTTAGGATTTATCGTAACTTTGTAGTCACCACAAATTCGGATGCTCCCACACTTTTTAACAACTGGTACAATTGGGGTTCCGTATTCCGAATGCTCGACCTTAACTATAGTACCTTCGTTAACCAAACGCTCTAATTCTTGTTCTACGGGTCCCCTCAAAGCCAGCGGTAAATTTCGCGCTTTGTGAAAAACAGGTTCTTTGTCTATCAATTTCAATGAAAACATTTTTGTACATGTGCCTAACCCTTCAGCGAACACATCAGGATATTCTTCTTGTAGTTTCGAAACCAAGCCATCGGTTTTATCACACGACTCTTCAGAATTTATGTTATTCATTAGAATCTCGATATTTTTTAATTTTAAATGACGCAACCACGAACGACCCAGAAGGGGAGGTCCGCCTGCTGGAATTACGAAAAGTGGCAAGTCGCTCGCCTCTCGTTTCTCCCCTAATACCGTATAACAAACAGTCGTGTTAATAAACCCGATTGGCAAGATTTTACTCCCTGTATACCCCTTTAGTTTAAGGTTACACTCATTTAACTGACAATTTTTAAAATATTTAGTATAATCACGTTCACTAATAGCCGAAATTTTGCTACCTGTATCTACCTCAAATTCTATAGGGATATCATTAACTTGCATCGAAACTACATACGGTTTATCGTCCTCTCCGTCCACCACAATATTGAAGAAATCACTGTCTTCGCTGCTGGAGTCCATATCGATGTAGAACTGGTTACGCCTTTGTGTTTTCCCTACTAAACGATCACCACCATCACCGCTTGACCGCGCACTTTTACACATCACTTTAAGATGACCTTTCGCTCCGCACTCATCACAGTTGTAACGCCTATAGCGACACTGATCCGGTGAGTGCTGGCGGCCACATCGCCAGCACTTCTGGTTATAGCCGCGCGCCTGATGCGCCGCGTTCGCAGCGCCCGCGCCGGGCCGGCCGGCCGCGCGCGCGGCGCCGCCGAGCCGGTGCACGGCTGGGTCGGGCGTGCCCCCGCTGGCCGCGCTCGGCGGAGCGCCGCTCGTCTCCGCATGCCTCTCCGCCGCTTCCAGCGCCAGAGCCAGTTCCACCGCTCGCTTGTAATCCAATTCCTTCTCCGCGAAAAGACGACTGCGCATCTCGTCCCCAGCAAGGCCTGACACGAATTGATCCCTCAGGTTTTCCTCCAGTTTGTCTCCAAAATTACAGGTGCTCGCTAGATGCTTCAAACTTTGTAGATAAATGCTGAGTTCTTCGCCGGGCTTCTGCCGACGCAGCCGAAAAATATGCCGTTCAGCAATATCTGATCGCCTGGGTTCTAAATGTTGTTCGACGATGGTGACCAACTCGGTGAATGTTTTTGTCTCTGGCTTGTCCGGGGCACAAAGATCACACATTAGATCGTAGGTTGGTTCGCCGACTACCGTGATAAGCGTGGCCACGTGCAACGAGTCTTTGATTTCGTTCAACATGATAAATTGTTTAACTCTGTTTACGTATTTCGTCCATTTTCGCGAAGACAAATCGAAATTATCAATTTTACCGTACGGCATCTCAATAAAACTATTAAATCGTCGCCAGTGAGATATTCAATGAAACACGATCTGCGGATGGATTCTGACTGGTTTATTTACAATTGGCGGTAGTACAAAATATCATTTTGTACGAGTACCTACATACAATACAAATACTCAACACTTTTGATCATAGAGTGAAGAAGAACATTGTGACGGAACCAGCGTAGGAATTGTAGCTTCTGCAAAACATGGGCATGTGCCAAATATGCAATTGGACGTGTATCTGTATTCCATACGTTACACGTTTCATGCCCATCTCTGCCAAGTACTACTTGGCAGAGAGGCGAGGGTTAATGACAACCTAGAGACGTTGTCATTAACCCTCGCCTCTTTGGTCGTCATTAGACCCCTCGCAGACTACAGACTTTCTATCGGCCGATAGTTGAGACGGAATATACTTCGGCTCGTAATGCGTATGGAGAAGTATAGCCCGTCTCAACTATCAGCCGATAGAAAATCTGTAGTCTGCGAGGGGTCTAAATGAGCTCACGTTAGTTTGTTTTTTCTGAAAAGTCCATTGATGGTTGAGGTTCAAACCTGACTTTCGGATTGCAGATGAGGCTACTCTGCCAAACTGGCTCCATAGATCCATTAAGGCTATAAAGTAACTGAAAGTAATACTCCCAGCACAGGCCAATCTACAGCGACCTTGTCATCCATCACGACTTCCGAGATGCGTCGATCACGCCCGATTGCCTGGACCGAAGCCATGACGTCACGATGGATCGCCGCGAGGGATTGCCCTTCTTGACAGTTCGGTTATTTATACCCCATTCTGTATCACAGTGACATACGTAAAAAAACATTTTAAAGAAGGCGCATTATAAGCTTTTTTTATACAGGGTGATGCAAACTGTTACGTCAAGAGAAATTTCCTTACACCCAGATCTGCTAACCATACTACCGGAGTCAAGCTTAACGCGTGTGACTGTGTGTGACAGTTCAGTCGATGCAGCACCTACTGTGCCCCTTGTGCCCTGAGACCTGCACAAGAGAGGACCTCAATGCTGCCACAGATAGGTAGCTACAGCTATTAAGGTGGCCAAGTGGCCAAGAGGCAAGCCAATGAGGCATCGACAAGAAGAAGAAGACTTCCGGAGTTGGCTATTTTCAAACTTAAAATCATCCAACTTACATCATTTTAAAGATAGTGTAGTTTAGACTTTTAAAAGTATCAGTAATTCCTGAGATAACCCTATTCAAACAAAACAACATTACTAAACATAGCAATAGAAAATGTGCATTATTTCATTCGACTAGCGTTTTAAAGAACAAAGCCATTTTGCCCTGTTTTGCATTTTAACCCGTCTGGCATCTGACACTTGACAGATGAGATCGCCTTTGTTTATATTCTGACGTGACAAGCTTGCACAAAATCCTCTGTCAAGCGTCAAATTCATATGTTAATTTATTAAAAAGAGGATTAAAACATTTGCTGGTAGATATAATACTAGGTAATACCCAAAATACACAGTTTATGACGTATTGGTCGGGAAGTCCTCAAATTCGATATTGGGAATTACCCGACCAATTTTAATCGTTGTAAAGACATCGGGCCGAGGCACAGTTTATGGCGTATTTTAATTCGTCGGGAGCTCCTCGAATTCGATATTGGGAATTACCCGACCAATTTTAATCGTTGGAAAGGCATTGGGCCGTCTGTGTTGAGAAACTACCGCCTCAATTCGTAGGGTTGTTTCCAATAACTAATCCACTGGCAATTTAAACGAATGAAAATACCCCTTTCCACTGTAGTACCCTGTCGCAGGTATCAGAAATTACATGCATGACACATCCACTCTGGATTGTATTTGTAGTTTATTGAACTCAGAAGAAATAAAAAAAACTCGTCCTATATCTACGGTTGAATAGAGAAAAATTACATTTACGGCAAAACTCAAAATGAGAAGATTTTTTTAGCGTGGTGTCTTATTTATCTTACTTACTGTAGAAATAAAACATGGTACATGGTAAGCAAGCAGGTGATGCAAATATTTATCATCACGAGAATCGAACTCGCCCCACTGAGCACTTACTCGCTGCCACCGAGGTCATCCAAAAATAGCATAAAGTGGAATGAAAGAGAAGTTTACCCAACACAATAGTGTTGGGTAAACTTGCAAGCTGTTTAGTTAAGATTAGCCAGAAATATAAATTAAATTAAAGGATTAATATAAAGGTCTGCTGAAAATGCTAACAAAAGATAATAACAGAGAAGATAATTACGAGTAAAGTAATAAAACCTGGAGATTAGACCTTTGGAACCTTAATTTAATTTTAACTGGATGGTCTTGTTGTTCTTAGCTCTATATTTATTTATAAATATTTTTATTTTTAGGACAAAAACATTAAGTAGAGCATTGCTGTTGAATACTAGCTTCAGCGCGCGGCTTCGCCCGCGTGGTACGAACATTTTGAATAGCCTATAATAGCCTATTATATTAATATAAAAGTGAACGTAACTCTGTCTATCTGTCTGTCAGTCTGTTTATTACCATTTCACGCTCAAACCACTGAACAGATTAGGCTGAAAATTGGCACAAATAAAGGTTGTATCCCGGGGAAGGACATTGGCTACTTTTTATCCCGAAAAAATCCCGAGGGACCGCAGGATACACCGCGGGAGCGCAGCTAGTAGCCTATATGCTATTCCAGGTCACTATCTACGCCTATACCAAGTTTCATCCAAATCGGTTCACTGGTTTGGGCGTAATTGATACACAAACATACAAACATCCAAATACCTCTCTAAACAAACAAATTTTCAGTTTTATTATATGAGTGGGATAAAAATACGGGACAGTGCAATGCTAGGAACTAGAAACTTCACAAAAAGGCATTGTATTCTCTTTAACACATCCACATTAAACAATGGGGTACCTACTACATAAATCATTGGTCTAACCTACTCCCTGATTCCAGACCAGTCTATACGGCCGACTTATGAAACAGGACTACAAACTGAACAGGACTACGAAAAAAATGCTGCTGACGTCAGAAGCGATCTGTTAACTAACGTAGAGCATGAACAATTCTTTGAAGAAATAAATTCAAATTTCGAATTGGAAATGCTTGTAACAGTGCCACAAAGTTATCTGAACCGGTGGCCAAAAGAGGAACTAACGAATTTTATTGTATTTTTTTCTGCCAACACCTAATGCGATAACAGCGCCTCTTTCACCGGTTCAGATAACTTTGTGGCACTGTAGTTATGATTATTTAAATCGAATGCTGTGTATTGCCGAATCGTATGCATTAGTATCTGTGAACTGAACACTACATGGGCTGTGTGCCAGAGCGTTGTACTTGTCACGCCATGATGTACTTTACGAGTAAAAAAAAAAGAAACTTGTTAACAATTTGTTTGAATTTGACCACAAGTGACCTACTGATTCAATTGAGCAATACCCATCCTGAGACTATGCTATGGTTATTTATTCACTTACCTTGCCTTGAACGGTATCTGATTCCATCATCAGATCAGTTCTTTGGCACCATTTTTAATTACTTGAACTACTCGTAGTAGTAGTACCTAATGCCTCACAGCATTAGGCACAGCTGTTTCTTTCCTCACAGCATCATCTAGCCTCAAAGAAAGCAGAGCTTGTGTTGTGAAATGAATTAATAAAAAAAAATCTCTCTAACACCTCTAGGTGGTCGCACAGTCCAACCAAGCGCGCCGTTGTGTCAATTCAATAGAAAAAATGCTGCTGACGTCAGAAGCGAGACGCATTTTCTCACGTCATTAGCATTTTTTGTATAGAAAAATGATTGCGGCGCGTACGGTCAAGTGTGCGATCAGGTTAAGTATTATCTGTGGTACTATTCGAGTCTTTCTTTTCCAAGTTCTATTCTATTCTATTCAAATAAATAATTTTTCTTGTTAAGTAGGTGCTAAGGTTTGAGCTTGTCAACATAAATTGAGTGTGACAAATCTCTACCAGTAGTTTCAAAATGGCATCATTTATTCGTAAAATAGGTATGCCGAAATCAATTTAACTTACAAGGACGTTAATTACTGAAATTCGTATTCAGACTATTATTACAAATGCGCACGAGGCCTCTAATTTCGAATTCGATTGAGCTGCGTTTTCGGCAATAATTCGGGAAAGCTCGGAATCATTCGGAAGCGATCGGGAATCTCTCGGGAACTTGATATGCAAAAGCTATCGTAAACAAAGGCAGCGATTGCTTGGTTGAGAGGTTTGCAGCCGGGAAACAGAATTCTGTATAATATTTGCACATTTTACACCCAAATACATATTTACCTGAGTAAATAGTTATTTAATTGCCAATGTTTAACGTGAACTATCGTTATAGTTCACGTTAAATTGTCGGTCCTAGCTATGAAGTCCTTAAACCAGAGGCCTATAGACAAAACTTAGGGCGACCTATAGATAATCTGCCACTAGAGTCGACTCATACTCATCCCGCATACGGCAAGCGTGAAAAACATGTATGTTTATCTATATTTATTTCGCTAATCTAAACTTGACATTCTGAGGTTGGTAGTTCATTACAAAAAGCTTTTCTCATGTTCAACCTCAAACATGACCAAAAGCCGCACAAGGCGACACCATTACCTCAATTCACCACACCAAAATAACCTTTCCCTCTTTGATATAAGAGTTATTTTCGTACAGCACATTCTTACTTGGTTCCTGTAATGAAGAACATTTTTCATCTGATTAAATTCGTTAGTCCCAAGGCGGTTTATCTGTGTTTGTTAGTCTATTTGGCCCTCATTTCTGTGAAGGTATGTAATATGACAACCGTTTCTCAGATTAGAGACCACGTGATTCGGTTGCGGAATGAACATAAGGGTTGTACACTGGTAATTTGGGACTGTGTAATTTAACTTCGTGTTTCAATAATTTTCTTTGAAGTCATCTCGGGCATTCTGCATATCTATTAGGTTGAGTGTCTTTCTCTTGTAAACCCTTTTCGGTATGTGGTATGCAATAAAAAATATCTATCTATCTATCTATTCTGATGACGTGTTGCGCTGAAAATTATAAGGAGGCCCCTTCAGGTTCCTTAATGAAATGATTTTGCTTAAAAGGCTTCTTTTTTTTATGATGAATGGGTCGGCTCTTGACCTCGAAACTAACATAGGCAAGAATGAGGTCTACGATGGAGCGAGCCTACCCAGAAGGCATCAATTCTCTCAAACGATGAAGGAAAACATGAAGAAACCGGTATATCATAGAACCAAGAAAAAAGTTAATAATATTTGTCAGGACTTGATCGCACACTTGTACGCCGTACGCGCAGCAGTCATTTTTCTATACAAAAAATGCTGATGACGTCAGAAATTGCGGCTCGCTTCTGACGTCAAGCATTTCCTCTATTCAATTGAAAGTTCGGCGCGTTCGGCTCGGCTGGACTATGCGACCACCCTTAGTCCACATCGTTCTTTAGCTGGTTCAAACTAGTGAAACGACAGAAAGTTTAATCCGCTTTACCTACGTCAAAGACAATTGGTCAGTCCGTGCGTAGCTGATAAGGGGGAAATCACTTTATTTCTCTGACAAAGTAATACTAATCTTTGCTATAGAATAGCCGAATAGTAAGATGTTGTATCACTTCAGTTCACGTCAATCCCATCCCACAAAGACTGTAACGAGCCTCAAGGGTGAACTCCTCCTAAGCTCCTTTCCTCAGCTCTAATTATATTCTGTATTGGAGTTAATTTGACCTTTGTAAAGTGAGAATAGTGCTTTTCCTTGTTACTTTGTAGAGTAGAGCTTTTGAGAAAGCATTTTAGTAAAGAAATTGTGTTGTCTGTACTCTGTTTTATATTAAAAATAAGCCTTTACGTCTATACTAGATGATTTATACAGCGTCAGGAGGATCTTTGAGATGGAAAAAGCTTGCCCAGAACTGAACAGAAACTAACCTAAAATAACTTGACATAACTTTACAAAATACACCGGTATTCACAAACATTACTCCTCCTCTTGACGACCTCTGTAGCGCAGTGGGCGAAGGCCCGCCTGCGACGCAAAAGGTTGCGAGTTCGATCCCCGCGGCGGGACCAATGTTCGTATGATCTACAAATATTTGTCTCGGGTCTGGGTGTTTCTATATATAATATGTATGTATTTACAAACAAAAAGTATATAAGTAGTATATCAGTCATCTTAGTACCCATAACACAAGCTCTGCTTACTTTGGGGCTAGATGATGCTGTGTGAAAAGTCCAGCATTATTATTATTATTTATTTTATTTATTTATTTATTTATTTATTACTATGAGGTCTCACAGTGCGCTTGGAAACGTCAAAAATGTTTGTGAATACCGGCATTAATCCAGTTGATAGCTAAACGGAAGCGTGGATAAATCATTGACGGTGATACCACGTTGAATTGGAATATTAAGACCCCTCGCAGACTACAGACTTTCTATCGGCCGATAGTTGAGACCGAATATACTTGGACTCGTAATGAGTGTAAAGAAGTATAGCCCGTCTCAACTATCAGAAGATAGAAAGTCTGTAGTCTGCGAGGGGTCTAACGGTGGAAGGAAAACTCCGTGAAAAAAGCAACTTTTGAAGAAAAAAAAGTATCAAATATATTTTCGCTAAAACAAAATCTCATCAGTCTTTATCTATTGGGCTTTCTTTCAGAGCTAATTCCCAGTAGAGACTACGTATGTCAATCCCAATTACTTTCGAGAGTTTGGTAATTCAAAGATTTATTTGTTCTTATCTGAATTCTAGATATTTTCCATACAGTCATTGACCTTTCGATAACTAGGGATAACCAAAAAATATGGTAATAATAATTATTTTATTTAGTCAATTTATTTAGAAGAACACCATTTTATGGCACTTATGGTACCTGAACAGCCGTATTGGTCGAATGGGGTTGTAACTCGACTTTCAATCCGAAGGTCGTGGGTTCGAATCCCGGCCGAGCATCAATGTTTTCGTTTCGAATTTATATGCACTTTAACACGAGCTTTTTACGGTGAACGCTCCACACGTATTGACGTTGTCTTTCCTGTGGACAAGGCCGATTAAGCTGAGAGGATGGTTTAGGTGCCGGGCAAGCCTATTCCATCTCAAACAATGTTCCAGGCACTACAGCGTCCCGTTCAGTGTAGGCATAGGTTGCCTCCTGACGCTGTATAAATCATTAGATAGATAGATAGAAAATACTTTATTGCACACCACATAATAAAAATAAACAAAAATGGAAAACTAAACAAGAAAATACAATGACATACAATCGGCGGTCTTATGGCTAAATAGCGATCTCTACCAGACATCATCAATGATATAGATGTAAAGGACTAAGTTTTTTTATGGTACTACATGGGTACCTACTACCTATAATATGTACGTGTTTACGTTTAGGTATACTAGCTATTTTGGTTCAAGGTGTTGTTCTAAATTCATATACACTACACACACAATATCCAATGAAGAGCTGATTAGTGCTCATCAATGATGAAAGCCGTCTACGTTAGTTAGCCTATTTGCAGTTCAACATTGCCTTTCATAATTTGGGTTCACCACAGTTCGATAGTTCCTTTGTAATCGAAATAGCTAAATGGGTAATGTAGTTGAATCAGCTTTCCTAACGATGTTTCACGCATCGTCAGCTCTGCCCGTTTCCACAATACCATTATGACATACTACTTCGCCTCTTGCCACAGAATATTAGCTCTTGCTCCGTTGAATTTGAGAAAACAAGACAAGAATGGTATGCCAGTATGGCATTGTGTAAACGGCGTCTAGCTCCGTAAAATCCTGGAGTAAAGTATTTTTTTTTAATTATTATTATTATTTTTAGTCATTTGTGTCCCACTGCTGGGCAAAAAAAATGCCTTGGAGTGCAAGGAGTGGCAGTTAAAAGAGAAAACCTTTTCCCAGCTGTGGGACGTGATAGGTTGAATAAAAAAATCCATCGTAGACCTTATTCTTGCCTATGTAAGTTTCGAGGTCAAGAGCTGACCCATTCATCATAAACAAAAATTAAAAAAATGGATACTTATGCCATTAAAATACTTTACAAGCTATGTCGCATTCGATCTCAATGTGCAATTGCAAATTGTGCAATTTATTTGCAATTTGAAAATTATCGTTAAGACCCCTCGCAGACTACAGACTTTCTATAGGCCGATAGTTGAGACGGGCTATACTTCTCCATACTCATTACGAGCCGAAGTATATTCCGTCTCAACTATCGGCCGATACAAAGTCTGTAGTCTGCGAGGGGTCTTAAAAGGGATAAAAAAATGTATACCCCAAATTATGCCCCAAACTCTACCCTCAAGGTGATTTTAGGGAATATTTTGCTAATAAACCCACTCGCCTGCGTTTCAAACAAGAGGAAACAAATATTTCAACCCCAAGGTTCACTCACAAACTATTATGAATTTCTATCATAAATAAAAGGTAACTGAGTGTGACTAAGTGGCCTGTAACAAAGGGGACTGTAAAGGTTAGGTCACCGTAGATTGTCTTGTAACCTATCTTTTGATCTATTTATACCAACTACCGGGAAAAGCTCGTGTGCTAATTGCCTGTGACACACGAAGCTAGTTGTTGCCAGGATAGTACAGAGTAGCTCTGGCTTCGTGTAAATAGAACTAGCTCCATTTACCTATTCTAAGCTAGTTACGAGGTTAGTAAGCTAATTTTGTAAAGATATTTTTATAGGATTGAGTTGGTAATGCCTGGGGCCGTATTCACGTTCCTGTTTTCGTTCGTTTGATGAATATTCTGATGCTTCCCACCACGATTTCTGACTTCAAAGGCCGATTTTTCGATTTGGAATATTTGTTCCTAGGTTAGGACCGTGTTTCAACGTTTGAAAAATTGGCCCTTGAAGTCAGAAATCGTGGTGGGAAGCATCCGAATATTCATCAAACGAACGAAAAGAAGAACGCGAATACGATCCCTGGCCTTAATTATATTTGGAGTGGTCATATAACACTCCTAAATAATATGTTTGTTTTGTAAATCGTTGAAGGATAGAGTGAGAAATAGTGTAATAAGGGAACAGTGTGGAGTGATAGAAGATGTAGTGTTGAGGATCGAAAAAGGTATGTTAAGATGGTTTGGGCATGTAGAGAGGATGGATGACAGTCGTTTGACAAAGCAAGTGTATGAGGCGAGTGTGTATGGGCCAGCTGGAAGGGGAAGACCTAGGCGAACCTTCTTGGATCAAATTCGCGACATTTTGGAGAAGGGCCAGGTCAAAAGTACCCTAAACCGACGAGCATGTATGAAGAATGTAATGAGAGTGAATGAGGCGAAAGTTGTGTGTCAGGATCGTAGCGAGTGGAGATCCGTGGTCTCTGCCTACCCCTTTGGGAAAGAGGCGTGATTTTATGTATGTAAGTATGTATGTTTTGTAATAAGGGTACATCACATTTGTCGGGTAAGTGTTTCTGAAATGGGCAAAGATGGGCGTGTCTATTACCTACGGGTCATCATGGGTCGTTTCCGCGTGAGAGAAACGAGAGTTTTACTGCCACTTTTTACCTACCCTTTTTGGTAACCTTGACCCTGCTTTGACCTTAGTTGAAGGTAATTACCTACTAAAGAGGGGAGTCGGGTCTAAGATAAAGTGTTTATGAACTTTCAATTCAATTAATTTATTGCATAATATGTGTACCTAAGTAAAAAGTGGTTAGGTGGTGTTGTCGCTAACGTACCCAAACGAAGCCGCGGACGGTAGCTTGTTTAAAATAAAAATCTTCTACGTATAATATGTATGTATTTACAAACAAAAAGTATATAAGTAGTATATCAGTTATCTGGTTCCCATAGTACAAGCTATGCTTAGTTTGGGGCTAGATGATGCTGTGTGAAATTGTCCAGCATTATTTATTTAATTCCTATACACCCCGTGTTGGCCGAATGGGGTTGTACCTCGACTTTCAATCCGAAGGTCGTGGGATCGAATCCCGGCCGTGCATCAATGGATTTTGCGTTTCGTAAAATTTATATGCGTTTTAACACGAGCTCTGAACGGTGAAGGAAAACATCGTGAGGAAACCAGTTAGTATTCTTATAGGCGGCGATGGGCTTGCAACCTGTCACGTATGGAATACTAACTTCTGCAAGATGTGGGCATGTATCAAATATGTATTTGTACATGCCTCTGACTACCCCCTTAGACATCTTCAAAGGATCTGGAATATAAAGATCTGAGAGAATGTCTACCGCGCCTTGGGGATACAGTCGTGACCCTGTCCTATACACAAAAATGTCATAAGGAAAAGGCATTTTTGATATGAGTCTGTAGTTCAATCAAAGGCGTTTTTGAGAATAAGTTTACTATTTAGATTATTCTCGGGCTTATTATAATAGAAAAAATAAAACAACATTTCTAGAAAAGAAAATGTATTTTCAATCTTAGAAAAGTGAAATTCATAACAGAACATAATCCAACTATAATTTTAGATTTTATCTAAATTGTTTGCTCTAAGTATTTACACTACACGAACGCAATTATATTTATCACTAAGTAAATATAATAAGTACATATTTACAAGATTTGTTTTCTATTATTATTTTCCATTTATGATGGAAATAAACTACGTAATGTCATGTTGATAAAGTCTAGGTATTTACAATGGAATTTATATTTAGTAGTTTAAGCCGTTAGGCACATAATTAAACATCAAAGAAAATTTATTTAAATTTACATACATTTTATATTTTCATACTGATATTTTAACCATGTTAACATCATTAATCGTATTAATTAAAGTAAATAAATAATAATAATCATTGAACCATATTGACCATTAGCTCCTTCGATCAAATAAAGATTTGCGCAGTGGCTGCATTGCCACAGATTAGCGAGGTCGTATTTCTGGTGGTAAATATAAATAGGATTAGCCCAGGAATGGAGTCACATACAATTTAAAATTTACATGGTGTAAACAGTAGTGTATTGCTGCGGTTTGACACTGCGGTTCTGCGGTTGTCATTTTAGTCTGCGATTTTTCGTTTGATCGGTCAACTACGCTTATAGGGTCTTTTATTTTAAACTAACTTAATTCGGGAATTGGGTTCAACAAATATTTATCTATTGATTTTTTGTTTTGTTATGAAAATCCCGAGAAAATCGATAGACTGTCCTTGATCAATTGATTGTTGCTTCTTGTATAACTTGTCCATTCAAGCGTGTAACGTGATTTAGCTGCGCTGCGATTGGTGAAACTCCGCGAAAATATTATGCAACATGTTCTAAAAAATCAATAAAAGATAAATGAAGTGAAAACTTAAATCGGCTTAGGAATTAAATTGATACGGTGAAACGTCTATTTAAAACCCAAAAATGACGCCTTGTCAGTTTGTGTAGTTTAAAATGAAAGACCCTGTATAAAGGCCTACATTCATGGAGCTATCGTTTTTGTTCAAAGGGTGGTATGTTTGTTCAAGAAAACACTAGTTTTCCTTGTTTACACTATGGTCTGAGTGAAATAACTTTGTACTATTTTTCTGAGGACAAACTTTTGCAATAGAGGCAAAGTTTTGTTACGGGGGAACATGTGAGTGGGATTGGTTTTGGATCGAGAATGAGCAAAGCTTGTATATTTCACTGAACTTCTCTTCTTGTTACTCTTATATCAATGAAAAGGGATGGCAAGAGATTCAGAAGCCGTTTGTTAAAGCTATGAATCTTGACATAGACCGTTATTGGGCCATATAGAACCTCCTACTAAATTGAACAAAATAAATCTACTTAGTAACACGAGTCATGAAATGACTTACTTTTGTAGTGTGGGCGTGAAATAATACATATTCCACTCAAACTAAACCTTGAATACTTAAAATACATTTCTGGGAAAACTTAATTAACCTCTGAAGCCATAAGACCTTTGCTATTTTAACAGAATACCTTTGGGACGAGCACGGTAAAAATGTCTAAACAGTGGCACTGTAATATAACCTATATTTCACTTTTATTAGAGTTCATATTTCATATTTATATAAGCCAAGCGACACGGCCGCCCTTTTCTCTTTGCTCGTCTTCGGGTGCTGATATGTTGTCGAGCGGAGCGGACGCGCAAGCGGTAGCGGGCGCTTCACTGACGCGGCTTCGCGTCAGTGAGCGCGATGGCTCGCGTCATGTAGTGCAGTCAATGCGGGCGCATACAGCAGCGCTGAGCAGAGTCGCAGCGGCAAGGGCGATCTGAACACACGCGATTACAACTAGATCGCGCGATGAAGGCCGCGAATCCTCTTCTGCTGGACCATCTCTGTTAAAGAGCAAAATCACAATATACATTTTCTATCTTCGCATGGCAAGAAAATTTCAGTAAAATATCTACTTTGATTTCTGTAGGGCTTTTGTTTGAACTTTTCCGAAAAAAACCTGAAATTGACAATTTGTCAAAGTTGTAGCTGAGCTAAATAGAGCTTTGTTTGTTATGATGAGTTATCGTAACTCTTGTTCAATGTTTTGACGAGACTTTCAGGTGCTTTTAAGATCCTTGAAGATTTTTTTTTATATGAGTAATTTGGATAAACACAAAATCTAAAAATCGTGACCTTACCCATGCTCTAGTCCAGGCGGGTCCAGTATAGTCCGACAGCACTGAACAACCAGCGCGATCAGTAGACACGCCGCCGCCGCCCACAGCACGCTCGCCGCGCCCGCTCCCGCTCCCGCTGCGCTTGTCACCGAGCTCCAGCCGCGCGATGTGTGTATTGATACGGCTGTGTGAATAAAAAATACAGCATTTTGAAGAATCACCATCTTGATCCTAATACAATGTTTTTCCTTTAACGTTAGAACCCAGACGTGTTCATATTGTAAATAAATAACTGAATAATAACTGAATATGTGACCGCTAGTGTCATTATCAACTAAGCGTTTCTGTGCTTTGGAGAGCACGTTCAATTGGCAGTCCCGGCTATTTAGTCGCTTAGCCATGACGGAGGCCTTCAGAGCCTTCAGGCAGACTAAAAACTCCATCACCAGAGTTAGACACTTATACAGGGTGTAAAAAGACTGCTACCGAAAACAGAGGGTTTGCAATCAGACAATGATTCTAAACATATTTAGAGAAAAAAAAAAACGCATAAGAAAATTTTTACTTATTTTCGTCATGCTATGTTATTTTCGGTTATTTACTACTAGTACGACAAAATAAGATCATACCTGCCTAACAACTTCATAAAAAAAGAAAACAACAATTAAATTTCAAAATCCAGCAATCTACGTAAAACAATGCGCCCAGAACATACGCAAACAGTACTCTTCAAACGCCGTTTTCTCCGGATATAATGATTTTTGCGGAAAATCCTTTTTTATTTGGTTGTGTGTTGGGATGCTGTACCTATCCCTTTCGGCTTCGGTAGACGTCTTTTACACCCATACAAACTTAACAAGCTCAAGATAAGCTGAGTTAACATTTTACCTTAAAATTCTATTCGGTTTTCTTTAGATTTTGAAACGTTACCTTCATTAAACTCTTAACGGAAAAACCTTGAATGAATTGAGTTTTTTCTTTTGAAAATAATACATTTTGTGACCCAGTATTCATTTTATTTCAAAAATAACCACAGCTAGGATGAAAATATAATCCCAATTAGCTGATGCTGGGAGCTCTTTTAATCTTGACTTGTTGGTCGTAGATGCGAAACTGCTCTAGGCGCAAACTGCTACTATCGGTATCTATACACCGCTATTTTATGAATACCAAAAAAAAAATTAAGGACAGTTGCAGCAGATGCAAAAAATGCTAATGTCATAGTCAGAACTTTTTTTTATTTAACTATCACAAAGTTATCGAGGATTGTAGTCCACCAAAACAGAACAAAGTCCCCAGTCAGTAAAACCACAGTAGCTATCATAAATCCATATCTGACTCGTCTCGTCTCCTTTTGAGGTTATAATTTTTTTTCCCTTTTTTTGAGTTTTGACTAACTCAGTCACTCAGTAACAGACACCGAGACCATGTTTAAAATTTTTTTGGTAATTAAAAAATAGGGCTGTATAAATTTATTATATTATATAATTTGTTTATTTATTTAATTTTAATGCTAATTTTTAATGATAGAATATTGTATGTGTAATTAATAATCATGTGTTTTATGGATTTATTATGATCTGAAATAAATGAATAATAATAATAATAATAATAAAAAATATGATTTAGTACATACTACATAGTCCTGATCCCACACTAATATTCCCCTGCTTCGTGATCAGAAACTACAATTATGTGTATTTGTGAGGACCGAACTCATCCCTCTTGCGAGCACTTACCTCCCCACCACGCCACCGATCGTCATTTAGGGTATACATTTTCAAACGATTTAAGTGAGTTACAGTTCTAATTGATTTATTCTTTTGGACCTGTCCAAAAATATTTTACTTTTAATACGACTGAATTAATGAAGATATTTTGAGCCAGATGTGTTTCAGTGGCCCAATGCAATAAATTTCTTGTTTCCATACGTATTACGTACTCGTAAATCAGTTGTATTGCAAAAGATTTCAGTAAATTGTAAATGATTTATGACATTTTTTTATTCGGTAAATCAAAGGACATTCAGGTTTCATACATTTTTGGTCTAAAATCGAAAAAAGCCGGACAAAAAAAAAGTGCTGTATGCTGATAAAACACGTTGCCTTAGCATTTGTTAAATATGGCACCAAAGCTGTAGCATCACTATGCTTCTATGCTTCGTAGTATTTGAGTTCTAAAAGTCCGTCTTTTTATACATTTATGAAAATATTAATTCATTTGATCGAAAAATAATATGAAACGTCAGATAATAAGTTTTTTTGAAAATAAATCAACAAAAGTACAAGCTTTTAATAGGTGAGTTAATTTTAATACCGTGAGCTGATTGGACTCACCGATGTAAGTACAAAATTTTATTTCAATCAACCTATTTTCTGAAAAGTTCTGTTCTCCATCATCGGATCTCTGTTACCATATTATTGAATTGTCACCGAGGACTCACAAGTGTACCAAAATTCAGCTCAATCGGACACCGGGAAGTGGGTCAAATTAAGCTTGCAAGATTTGACCCGAAAAAACATACAAACATACAAACATTGCAAGTTAATTAAAAGCTTTTAAAATAGGTATTTATGTTGAGGAAATGAGACATAAAATGAAAACACCAAAGATTATAGCACCGCTAATAGTTGTGCGACAATTTTGGTTTTTGGACTAAAATAAATCCTATAAATATTATAAAGGCGAAAGTTTGTAAGTATGGATGTATGGATGTATGGATGTTTGTTACTCTTTCACGCAAAAACGGCTGGACCGATTTGGTTGAAATTTGGTATGTAGATAGGTGATACCCTGGATTAACACATAGGCTACTTTTTATCCCGATATTCCCGCGGGAACGGGACTTACGCGGGTGAAACCGCGGGGCGCAGCTAGTAAAAAATAAATAAATAATGCTGGACATTTCACACAGCATCATCTAGCCCCAAACTAAGCAAAGCTTGTACTATGGGAACCAGATAACTGATACTACTTATATACTTTTTTGTTTGTAAATACATACATATTATATATAGAAACACCCAGACCCGAGATAAATATTTGCAGATCATACAAACATTTATCCCGCGGCGGGGATCGAACCCGCAACCTTCTGCGTCCCAAGCGGGCTTTCACCCACTGCGCCACAGAGGTCGTCAAAATGGATGAAGTGCTTCTCTTCCACTCCGCTCTATCAGCCGTCATCTCAACGTCCACTTCTTCCTTACCCGTATCTCTTTATGAAACACAAAGCTCTTCTAAAGAAAATTCAGTGAGGTTTAATAGGGAGGCTAGTAGTAACCACTCTGTACGTAGTTACTATTTTTTAATATTCTGTGTTAAAAGGTCAAAGCTCAATATCCAATAACAAACTAATTGAGTTAATTTTGAGCGCGTAACTGGATCGGCTGTATTTTGATAAAATTATCGTTTATTTTTGCTTTTTGCATAATAATTTAGCTTGGTGTGGGCATGTATCAAATATGTATTTGTACATGCCTCTGACTACCCCCTTAGACATCTTCAAAGGATCTGGAATATAAAAGATCTGAGAGAATGTCTACCGCGCCTTGGGGATGCAGTCGTGACCCTGTTTTTAATTTAGCTTGGTCTATATTTACCCTGAAAATCCGATATTATGAAGTTCAATAGTGAGGCTCAGTTGTGTTAATTTAATCTGTTATATGCCTTTGATATTGATTTAGTTGATGACGAGATGACGAGTGATAGGGGAGAGTGGAAGAGGAGAACATGTTGTGCCGACCCCGCATGAGCGGGATAAGGGCAGGCCAATGATGATGCCTTTGATATTGATTTCATGCTTTTCGACCTTTGTTTCTGTTTGTTTGTTCTCTTGTTTCTTTATAATACCTGTATTTTACCAGTTTTGACATACGGATGCCAGACATGGGCCCCAACGAAAACACATATTAAGAAGTTACAAGTCTGTCAATCAGCCATGGAAAGAAGCATGCTCGGGAAAAGAAAATCAGATAGAGTACAAAACATAACATTAAGAAGAAACACAAAAATAGAAGAGGTTACACTCATAATAAGGAAATTAAAATGGAGATGGACAGGCCATACAATAAGGGGAAAGGAGAAATGGAGCCAAACGGTGATGGATTGGTTCCCGAAATACAATAAACGAAAGAGGGGGAGACAGTTTAAAAGATGGGAGGACGAGTTGAGGGAGCTGGCAGGGAAAGCGTGGATTAGGATAGCAAGAGATAGAGCGGAGTGGAAATGCTTGGAGGAGGCCTTTGCCAAAAAGGGGCAAGCAGAAGATGCCGATGTCGCATAATTTAAACATATGTGTGTTAGTTAAGATAGTATCTTTTGTATTTAAGGCTTATAAATAAATAAATAAATAAAATGCCTTTGATATAATAATAACACGCTTTTACCTACACTGAGAAAATACCATGTACTTACAAAATACAGTTTTCACGCATTTTACTACGAGTATATTAAGAGTGCGCAGGAAACGCCGAACGAGACGGATTCGTGCCCCACTTCACCTCACCCTTCTGCCTAAATACGCAACACCGCCAACGCGGCAGAGTGCGAGAGTTCGAGTCGCGCATTGCCAATGTATTTTGGCCGGCTTATTTACGCACGGTACGGTAGGTAGAAGGACAGCAAATCAGCGAAAACATGAATATTATTTACTAGCTTCTGCGCGCGGCTTCGCCCGCGTGGTACCAACATTTTGAATATCCTATATGCTATTGGTAGGTAAGTACCTACTCGATTGTTTTAGATTTTTTAGCTGGTAGGATAGGCCTACTAGAATGTCAGCATGAAATAAAATAAAATAATAGGTAATTATTAGGAAGAAGGACATAGCTTCCTACACTAAAGGAACAACTTTACCTATTTTATGAAAAACGATGGGCGATTCCGAGAAAAAGTGACCGTAACGTAATGGATTTCCACCCGGAAAAAAAAATATAAAATGTGAATAAGTAAGAAATTTATGTTTGAATGAAATATGGGCCATCAAAAATTCCGTTACGTCACAAAGTTTAGATATGATTTACATAAAATGCAGTGGGAATTCAAGTTAACCATTTATTTAAGTACCTTCGAAACCCATCAGCCTTCAATTAATACGTCATTCACGTAGGAAATAACATAAAACAAACATAATATATAACAAAACAATTCCTAAACGCTACTTTATGGTAAGTTTAATTGCACATTTTTTGTCTTAACTTTGGTATTATGTATGATAATTATGTCATTTTAAATTTAAACGAAACTTTAGTTATTACTCTACTTATTTGTCTTAAATTTGAGCGTCCTAATTTGCAAATGAATAAAATTAAGTTAAATCTAATATCACAATAATATGTGACAAGTGACGTTAGTGGAAAAGACGTCACGCTTAGGAATTATAGGGCAGGGCTTACATGAACAAAGGGTCAGTACCACCACTAACATAATAATGTGTCAGATAGCCTTAAAGACCAATTATAATAATTATGCTCATGATTTTGAATCAATCAAGAGAGATTTGCACATGAAAAAATGTTATAAAATATTTTACCAGCAAGATATATCAGCCACTTAAACAAATTTAATAAAAATTAACAATTGTAATTTTAATTATTAGGTATTTAGGTACCGAAATCACAAATATTAGTAGCCGAAAAATATTGTTTAGCTATACATGATGAGTTTTTGTATTTTTCGCATTTATTGATGACTAGATATCCGTCGCGGTGTTACCCGCGGTCCCTTGGGAAAACTTCACTTTCCCGTGATAAAATATAGCCTATAATCATCAGAGATAATTGTAGGATTCTAATGATGAAAGAATTTTTCAAATCAGTCCAGTAGTTTCGGAGCCTATTTAATTCAAACAAACAAACAAATCTTTCCTCTTTATAATATTAGTATATACTATATATTGTTTGTTATCATTATAGAGCATCCAAAAATTCGAAAAAAGAAAAAAATATACTGGGTGTACAGCATCCCAACCCAACACTCAACGAAATCCAAAATCGCCCAGCTGGATGAGCGCTATTAGGCGCGTTGTTTTACATAGATTGCTGTAATTTGTATAATGTTGTTCTCGTAGTAAATAAGTGGAAAATAACATAAAATGACGTAGCTAAGTAAATTTACGTTTAAATTACCTTTCACTGAAAGTCCCATTCAAATTAGTTCAGCCACTCCAGTGATTAGCCCGGGACACCAGACAGATAGACAAAAAAATTAACAATGTTTGTGTGTGTTTAAGTATCGTGTCGATAACTACACAGACTGAGAAAACAGTTATTTTGAAATCACAGGGAGTTCTTTTGGTGATTACTATCTTCATACAAACAAACTTTTACCAGCTTTATTTTATTCTATTCGAAATGCATTATAAGCATCAATAAGTCGGATAATAATATAATAGTAAGCGATATTATTGCAGGCACAATGTAAACCATGCTTAATATCTACTTTTGCCACTTCTGTTTAGCCTTTTCTTCGTGCTTGTTCTTGTGTTTTCCGTATTTAGTGTGTGTTTCCAAATAAATGTTTTTCTTTCTTTCTTTCTAATAGTTCCATTACGTCACATTTTGCTTTCCGCTTATACATCACGTCGCGTTGCGGACGTAACGTAATGATGCCGGTCAATAAACAAACTCAAATAACGTAGTTAATATTGCATTAAATCAAAATCTAGATAGATAAAGTAATTAGTCTTTAAAAGTTGTATGTCTAACGAATACTACTTATCAAGAAAATCCAAGTTCGTGGTGGAAATCAAAAACAGAACATCGTGACGCACGATCTTTCTAATCCATGTCACAGGCGCTACTGCGCCTAAAAATCTAATAAGTTGTTTATCTATGGTCTAAAATATTGCCATAATCCTAAAACAACTATTTAAAATCGATATTATTCTCTAAATATCGATTTATGATCGTAGCGTAAGCGGAATTTTCCACCAGTACCGATTTTAGTCTCAAGACAAAATAGTATTTTGAACTCATAAACGTTGTATTCAGGGTATAAAATTGCATTTCGTGCATATGATCTTTCTAAAAAGCATAAAATTGACATGCAAAAAGACTATAAAATTTTGCCTTCGGAAATTTCAAAAGTTGGGTGTGACACTCGAAAAAACCGCCTCCCGAGATCTTATTTTGCCAATATTTTTGCGAAAAAAATGTATTTATGAGCTTTTTGTTATTTAATTATTATCAGTTTTTGAATTACATTGTACGATGTTGTTAAAAAAACCCTTGTTTAATTATCAATAGCCTGCAGAATATGAGTCGAAAGTTGTGTGACAGGCCATTTTTTCTCGGAATCGCCCCGATACCTAGGTAGGTAAATAGAAAAAAAATTGTTTATATTCAAAGTGTGACGCAGACAAGCACAGGTCCGTCCCGCTCGCAATGCCGTAGCCAACTGACTACAGAGCGTCGAGCGGAATGGCAAGATATGCTTTTCTCGTGAGTGAGTAGTACAGAGCGATAGCCGCGCACCGTATTTTATAACGACGTAAGCGCCAAAATAGTTTTTATTTAATTAAAAGTTAATTAAACAACCTATCGAAAAATGAAAACACAAAATTAAAGAATTACTTCAAGGTTTTTTGACAAATCGAAAACTCCAAAGAAAAATTGTCTTGTTCCTGAGATAAATAGCAAATTCTGTGCAAAACATGTATTTTTCAAAAAAATATATTATCGAGAAAATTTTAACCAATCGTGTTTCTAAAAAGAAGCAATCCGAGATAAAAGTTCGAAGTATCATTTCCCTAAATATGAAGGTGGTAGCTTTTACAGATTCTGAGATAAATAACGATTTAGAAGTACAAAATCGTTTCTAGCACACTCTTAACGTGAGTATGCTAAGTTCATCACCATCATCACACCCGCAGTCTTTTTTATCCCACTACTGAGCATAGGCCTCTCTTCGCTCTTGCCGACCCTCCCTATCCTGCGCTAGTCTGACCCATGAACGACCTGCTGTTATTATTATGTCATCAACTCATCTAGCTGCCGGACGACCTACTCGTCTTTAGCCCTCCCGGGGGCACCACTCGGTAATCACTCTGCTCCATCATACTAAGTTATTTCAAGAAAATATTGAAATTGTTAACCTACTTTTGCTGCAAAGTTATTCTGGTATTGAAATCATAAAATGTTGAATATGTATAGATATATATGATAACCTGTGCGATAACTGCACAAAAAGTCAAAAATAATCCCCACTAATATAAAGCTGAAAGATTGTGTGTGAGTTTGTTAAATGTACGTACTGTGTGTGAGTTTGTTAAGTATGTTTGTGTTTCAATCACGCCTAAACCAGTGGCTTATTCCTAGAGGTCCATGATTCTATTGTATTTATTTCTCAGTGGGTCCATGAACCGATTTGGATGAAACTTGGAAAAGGCATAGATAGTGACTTGGATCTTGCTATCACGGAGGCGAAGCCGCGCGCAGTAGCTAGTAAATAATATTTACAGCTCTTTTTTATACAATTCACGTGATTTTCATACCAAAACATGGCAATTAAAATAATTTTCCCGTATGGAAAGTTATAACGAATGAAGTTTTCTTGTTAGAACGTACGTAGAGGTAAAGTCTATCATATTAGCCAAAACTTTTCGTGGTAAGGTACAGTCGACATAAATAAAATTAATGATGCCTAATATCATACAGATGGGTAGATGATATTGCGCACTATTGATTTATCTTTACTTTAAAAGGGGTTACCAATTGGTGACGCTTGTGCACGGGTCGTCACTGGGTCCGATTAGCGCAGGATCGTGGTGGATGGCACAAACTTAGGGAGGCCTATACCCAGCAGTAGGTGAAGTCAGGCTGCGGATGATGATGATGATGGTGAATATCATGGTTTATAATACAAAAGATTCTTGAGCTTAAATGGCAATGAGCAGGTCATTTACAAAGGCTAGAGCCACATAAATGGTCTCGAATTGCAACTGGACCCCTAGAGACACGAAAAGAAGACGAGGAAGACCAAAAAAGGTGCGACGACATCATCGCAGTTGCAGGAAATACGTAGCCAAGGTTAGCAAAAGACAGAACAGAATGGAAAAGCTTGGAAGAGGCTTAGGTAGTTTAAGTTAAAAAATCAAGTTTAAGTTAAGTCTATTGTAGTTAGTTGTAAGGAAAATAGAGCTCGTTTTATTTTGTTTTATTTATTTTTAAATCATGGTTTGAAACTTATTGATTTTATTTAGTGTTACTATTTTATCTCTATCGATATATTAATGTCTAGTACAGTCAGCGTCACCAATTGGTAACCTGCTTAGTAAGGCGGTTTGTACTGCAGGGGAGGGGGGGTCAGCTGGTGAGGCTGACTGAACTATTATTTTTTTTTGGGCAGCTTCAAGATGCTGACACATTATAATTTTCAGGAAATTATCACATTATCTTTAGGAAATTGAATCTTCTATATCTTCGAAACTCGTAGGGTTGTAACGAAAACTTTAGCTTATATTGGATGCTTTGCCTCACACAATTATTATTTCTGATTTTTTTCAAACAAATCATGAAGAAAATGAAGTTTTAAAATCTCCAATTGTTCATGAACTTCTGTCGCTGACTGTACTACGTTTATGTATAAAACTACATGTGGAAAATTAAATGGTTCCTACCCACGCAAAGTAGCGTGACTTTGTGACCATTCGTTAGGTTTCAAGATGAATGGAAGATGGATGTGACCTGAATGCTTAGCATGGACCACGCCTTCAATGCACTTAGCAAACCAAATAAAATGTATTCTATTCTTACTCACTGGTGGAGTCGTTGGCTCATCAAGGGTAGTCAAGAAACAAATCATTGGCCTGTTTTCCATCTATTAAAGATGATTCAGGTGGCGTCAGTCAAGTCACACTACAATTAGGATTTGAATTTAAACACTTACGTTCGTGGCTAAATAAGCCTATACGGGAGTGGCAGCCACGACCGCACTTTGTACAGACAAAAGACCCTGGGGTTGTTGCAGGGTTCGCGGCGCGTTGGTGTCGAGTAGCCCGCTTTTGTGCCAACTGGGCGAGCCAGGCTTTATCGTGAGCGATAAAGCCTGCGTGCGTGGAAGGACTAAAGGAGAATTTACACGATTCGATTTTTGCGCGTCCAATCACATATGATTTTTAGGATCCGATGACCGTTTAGACGTAAATAATGCAGTGCGATACTAAATCGTATCAGTTTAAATTCCCGTGTGAGTAGGTATGTACCTGCGGCTAGCACGCTGAGTCCTCCAGCTGGTATCCCGAGCCCCATGTTGAACTTCTGCCGCTCCTCGATGAAAGCTACGCTGCCCATCACCATCGCTGATATACCGCATACTATCTGTTGAAGAACATTTTAGTTAAAACAATCTTGATATCGACACTCAACACTTCCGCGATCATGGCCTAATGCAACTACGCCGAAATATAGGAAAATTCAAAATATTCCGATAAAAGTGTTTAAAGTATCAATAAAGTTTTTTTTCGTAGATGACTAGACAGTGTGAGCTATCTATAGATCGTTTTCAAGGTTTAAGTATCGCAACACACTTCAAATGTTGCATTTTATGTTAATTAGTTGTAGGTATATTGTATGGAGTCCTGTGCAAATAAAATTATAGTAAAATTATAGTAACACTCTGACAGCATTAACAACCTAACAGATGGTCTATTAATCTTATTTTGGCTAACTTAATTCTTGTATTTTGAAAGTTATGTGAACATATAGAAGTTCAGTTTTTGCAAATAAACGTATTGATCAAGCAAGCGAAGAGGCAATTTGTTTCAATGGCAAAGTTGTTGCTTTGTTTGTATGTTTGATCGAAAATATTCTCCATTCCAATCATTTGAATGAGTGAAAGTGAACTTGAGTTATTAATATAACTTATTGGAACCAAATCACCACGGTACACAATGCTCTTCACACTGCCGGGGACAGAGGAAGATGGAGAAACATCATCAGGGAAAAGGTGATACCTAAAGGACGTCACGACCCTCAGCATTGAGGAATAGGACTCGAGGAGGAGGAGGAACCAAATCGGTCAAATCTTTTCGTGCGATATAAGAACGATAGAGGTCCAGACAGTTGATCCCTCGTTAAGCTATGGATCGAATCGATTGGGCTGTCGTTATGGTTTTATGTCTCGGCTTTGGGTGTCATTGAACTTTTGTACATAAATATTTTGATAACGTGAAACTACAATCGATTCTGAGGGAAATGTTGTGAGTTCTATTTCATTGTAGTGGATTATAAAACACAATTTAATTCTGAAGTCACTGCGAGATGCGTAGGTCTAGTAAAAGAAACAGTAAGCGCTCTTACGCACTAGCGGTTGAAACGCGGGGTGGCTAGCCGCGTGGAGGGCCGCTTTTCAAGTTTTAGAATGCAACCGCTTCTCATTGTACGCACCTAACCGCCACCAACCGCCACAAAATTGTACTAAAATTTGAACGTAAAAAAAAGTACTTAAAACCGCTTGGTAGTGCGTAGGGGGCTAGGTATAACGTGTATTTCCAAGGCACAGCAGACTGTCAGATTAAGTCAATATCCTTTCATTCTATTTGGATAGGTAAATCGAATCATTTTATTGACGATATTACTAAATGATTCGTGTCTTTATTATTGTCTCTTAGAACTTGCAAAGTTTGATAACTAGCCAATCCTGTCCCAATTATTGTAGGATCTAACCAAAAACAATGAGAAAAACAAGGGTATAACAAGGGATTTTTCTTTTACAAACTTCGTAGTACGTAGACTCTTACACGATGCCATAATGGCATACGATTCTTGCCTCTTGCTTTCTCTAACTCAACGGAGCAAGAGCTAATATTCTGTGGCAAGAGGCAAAAAGTATGCCAGAATGGTATCGTGTAAACGGCGTCTCGCTCAAGATTGACCAAATAATTTTTTTTTTTGTAAAAATATGTTTATTCAGAACCAATTACAGTTGAGCATAAATTACAATAAAAACGATGAAACTGCAAAAGTTGTAAAACTGTGAAGCAGTTTCAACGCCCACCTCCAGAACTGGTGAGTAGGTTCTGATAAAAAAGTAAGTAAGTTCGTATTAGTCAGTGGCCAACTCTGGTGACGGAGTTTTTAGGCCGCCTTAAGGCTTCCGTCATGGCTTAACGACTTAAATAGCCGGGACCGACAATTTAACGTGCCCTCCGAAGCACGGAAGCGCTCAGATGAAAATGCCACTGGCGGTCACCCATCCACTTACAGACCGTTTCGAACGTTGCTTAACTTCGACGATCTATCAAGAACGACTAAGCAAGCACGACCACGAGCGCTTCAACTTCTGTTTAGGTTCGCTTGGGTTCTGATGGAAAACTACATGGCAGTAAACCACTATATTAACGCCAATTCAGTATAGGTCTATCTAGATGATATTTATTTCCATTATGAACCGAAGCTGATCCTGAGATCCCTATAATCTGATTTTGTATCGTGAAAAAGGTAATATCTTTCACTGGCAATAATCTATGAACGTAATCTCAAAACGAAAAGCAAACGATATCGAATCTAAAACGAAGTGTGTCAAGGCTCATTTTTCGTTGGACAAACATAAATGATTTCATCCAGTCACAATGTTAGTAACGTAATTTAGATCCTAAAATTACTTTAATAAGGTTCACAATAAATTATATTAATGGTACAGTGACCAATAAAAGAGTTTGGGTAAAGTAAAAGACTTTTATGAGAACGTGAAAGTATCGTACAATATCATAAAATAATCCGTGCATAAAATATATATGTGGTGCATATAGGTATAGCAAAGCTAGCAATATACCTAATTCTGAAAGTATAGGTACATGTTTTATTACATTTTCGAAATGAAAACTACTTTAGGCGCGTTGGGCATTTTTGAGATGACAATAAATGCTTGGATTTGCCTTGAAAAGGTCACGTGCGAGTCACGTGACTGCTCACCGACACCTACCAGTCGCGCCATCTAGTTCTGTACTCGGTAAACTTTCGGCAATATTTTTACATTTCCAAAAGCTCATTTTATAACTAAACGGGTGAAGTCTTCTTTCGATATTTTTCGATTTCCTGACGATTCAAAAAATACACTATGCACATAATAGTTCAAGTTTTCATTTCTCTCGGCACTCCCGGTAGTGCCACGTTTTTTTTTTAATATCATTGGTTCATTATTAATCTTTCATAATAGCATTAGCTTTGTTGTTCATAAAAAGCTTAGCTATAACACCTCGGCTTGATGCCTGAATATTAAACAACCCAATTTAGTAACAATTGGATTAAGATAGAATGTAGGGACCGCACAAACGAACCGATTTTCGGATATTTGTGCTTGAAACTATTAGTGATTATTTTAAATATAATGGCACTGGTGAGCTTGCAACCTTTCATGTCAGTGTATGTATTTTGATTTCAAAAAGATTAAGTTAGTTAAAACTGGGTACTTGAAAGGAAAAACTTACACAAAATAGGTTACTTAACATTTAAAAACCACGGTTTAAGCCGATGTAGGAAAATATAAAAGTAATTTACAGAATTAACCTGTGTAGGTATATAAATAATCCTGTGTAGGTATATAATCGTAGGTAGATTATAAGGCAATAAAGATTTTAATAATTTTATTATAAAAAATCTCAACCTATAGGTATCAGGTGTAAATCGGGTCGTCTGTAATTAAGTTAGGAACAATGAACAAAGGTATTTTATAGGTAAGCGGATTATTTCCTTTCATTTAATTCAACAGTATTCAAATGTGACTCACAAAAGCGAATTGAGAAGCAAAAGTAGGATAATTGGAACCGAGCTCGACTCATATTTGGGTTTAGTTGGAATCCTATTGTAAAAATTTATGGTATAAAAATATTTCAAAGTATCAGAAAGTTTGTGTCTAAATTTGTGTTTCAATGAACCCTGAATCAGTAAGTCAAAGTCAAAGTCAAAAAGCATTTATTCAGTAGGACCGCTGGGATCACTTTGAAACGTCTTAAAACTAGGTGATTTTACTCCTGTTCCTTCGCGACCAATACCGTGAAGAATCAGGGCAACAAACACGGTTTGGGGCCTAGCTTTCTTTTAGGTGATCCATCTTAAATCTAAACTTATGATAACTTAGGTGGTACCTACCTACCAATTGCTTAAATTATATAATACAAGATAGCAGACATTGAGGACACATCAGCCGTCGAGGGGCAGAGCGACATCAGGCCACGCGAATTTATCATTAATATAATCCTTAAGTGAATAATAAGCTTTTTTTATAAGAGTATTTTTATGTAAGTTTTAAATCTTCGAATAGGCAGTTTAGTCGCGTTTTCAGGAAGTTTATTATAAAAAAGTATCGTATTTCCCATAAAAGAACCTTTTACTTTTTCTAATCTAAATTTAGGCAAATAAAGTTTATTCTTATTTCTTGTGTTAATGCTATGCACATCACTTTTTTTCCTAAAGTTATTGATATTTTTATGAGTATACAAAATGTTTTCATAAATGTACTGGGAAAAAACTGTTAGAATATTTATTTCTTTAAAACGTTGTCTCAGTGAGTCCCGTGGTTTCAATTTGTAAATCGCACGGACAGCTCGCTTTTGCAAAACAAATATATCTTGAATATCGGCTGCTTTACCCCAGAGAAATATACCGTATGACATCACACTATGGAAGTAACTATAATATACTATCTTAGCTGTCTCTTCGTCAGCCAATCTCCTAATCGTACGAACTGCATATGCGGCGGAGCTCAGTCTACCTGCAAGTCTTTCAATGTGAGCCCCCCACTGCAAATTGGAATCAACAGTTAGCCCCAAGAAAATAGCGGTATCGACCAGATTGAGTGCTTCCCCATTTAATTCAATTTTTGTTGCTTTGTGAACCACGTTAGGCAAAGTAAATTTAATACATTTAGTTTTCTTGGCATTAAGTAAGAGATTATTAGCCGTAAACCAGTTTAAAATTAGAGACAGAGACGCATTAACATCATCGTACTCTTCTTTATATCTATCAACTTTAAAAACCAAAGAGGTATCATCAGCAAACAGAACAATGTCACACATGTCTTTTACAAAAGAAGGGAGGTCATTTATATACACTAGAAACAAGAACGGGCCCAATATCGAGCCTTGTGGTACACCCATGTCAATAATTGACCCTGAAGACCTTTCGCCACCTACATCGACCTTAAGGACTCTATTGGAGAGATATGATTGGACCAGGTCTATAGCTTTATTTTGAACGCCATAATATTTTAACTTAGAAATCAGAGTCTCGTGACATACACAATCGAATGCTTTGGACAGATCACAGAATACTCCGATCACGTCTTGTGAGTTTTCAAAGGCTTCATAGATGTGCTTTAGAAGCAAAGTACCCGCGTCAGTTGTTGAACGACCTTTGGTGAATCCAAATTGATAATTATGCAGTAGTCCATGGAGATTAAAATGAGCTAGCAATTGATTCAATCAAAATAACTTTTTCAAATATTTTACTTAATGCAGGCAGAATCGAAATTGGTCTATAGTTAGCAGGGTCGCTTTCATTGCCAGATTTGAATAAAGGAATAAGTTTGCTAAACTTCATGAGGTCAGGAAAAACACCCTCGTCAACACATCTGTTAAAGACATAAGCTAGACATGGTGCAATATCAATGACAATAGTAGCTAGTATTTTCGTTGATATTCCCCATAAATCCTCAGTATTTTTGATATTCAAAGTCTTAAATGTTTTGACTATATGATCTGCGCTCACATAACTGAACTCAAACTCACTGTTAATCTGCGTAACACCAGTTTCTAGATATGCGAGTGCGCTAGAAGCTGAGGAATTGAGTGACCGGGTCGCAACCTGGGCTACATTAGAAAAAAAACTATCAAACGCGTTAGCTATTTCAGTGTTATTGGTTAAAAGAGTATCATTAACTTTTAAATTTATCTGTTTAAAACCATGTTTTGATTTACCTGATTCATTATTTATTAATTTCCAAGTGGCTTTAATTTTATTCGAAGAAGATTCTATTTTATTTCTCAAATGCATTGATTTAGCTGCTTGACATACTTTTTTAAATATTTTAGAATAGTTCTTAATGTATAAGATATGTGATGGGTTGTGAAGCATTAGTTCTCTAGTAGCATAAAGATCATACAGTCTATTCCTACTTCGATAAATACCTGGCGTTGCCCAGTCTACAAAGCTCACACAAGCTTTAGTTAAGCAGGTCTTTAATTTAAATATTTCCGTATGCTCCTCAATAATAAGATTTGACAAACTGGCAAATAGGTCATTTGGGTTTTCTACACAAGGTAAAAGTGACATTTTGAGTTCTATATTTCTTTGAAACTTTATAATACGACTCACTGTGATGGGCCGATATGAGAACTTTACAGGTTCATTTAATGTGAAATTAGGAAAAACGACACTTTGACCATAGTGATCGGACTCAAAATTTTTTACTAAAGATTTACTAATCGGTAAACAGTTACAGAAGACATTGTCCAGACATGTGGCCGTTTCTGATGTCACCCTAGTTGGCTCATAAAAGAGATGTTTTAAATTAAAACATTTAAATAAATTAGTTAACCTGTCAGTGTCTACCAATATATCAATATTAAAGTCGCCGCAGATTATTAGGTTTTTGTTACATTCAAAAATTTTAAGTAAAACTTCTTCCATAGTGGACTCATATATCCTATGATCAGCACTGGGGGGACGGTAGATACTTACAACGATATGTCGCTCTAGCTCAACGCACGACAGCTCAATAGTCCTCTCGATAGAGAGGTTAACAATATCTTTACGTTCCTTGCATTTCAAGTTATTTTTAATAATAATTAGAGAGCCGCCTCTTATGGCGCTCTTGCGTTTATATGAACTTATTACATTGTAATGGTTAAGATAAGGGAGCAACTCATTTTCTATAATCCAGTGTTCTGTGACACACATAACATCTACATTGAATTTATTTAAAAACAACTCTAATTCTAATTTTTTGCTGGGGAGACCTTGCATGTTCTGATGTACAACATGAAAGGTGCCTGTCTTACCCATTGTCGAAGTGGTCAGTTTAAATGTTGACCCACAGTCCCTATTTTTTTAATACCCTGATTAGTAATATTACTAACCCCCGGCTCGTCAGTTAATTGTGTTATACTACTTATAACACCATCAAAAATATTATATGCTAACAATTTAGCAATTATCAATTTACTATTCCTACTATGGTACATTGTACCTTTTGTCAAAATAAAATCACTAATAAAATTATTAGTATCTAAATATAAAACGTCACTATGACGACATGTCAAATTATAAAATAATAAATTAGCTTTATGAACTCTCTGGTTCTCCTTTTCAGTTGAGAACTGAGAGTAAGGAAAAGCACACAAAATTAATTTTCCTAACCCTAGATCTAGCTTCTCCAATAAAGTCTCAACAAGGTTGATTATGTCCAAGCGCTTGACACTACTACTTTCGCCTAAGTGCAATATCAAAGTGGTATTGCTGTCAAGTGATGAATCTCTCTTGATGATTTTAGTGAAGTGGTCAATGGGGGCATTCGGGAAACAATTATTAATTACATTTTGCCTCAGTTGACCACCAAGTAGCCGCCCTAAACCCTCGCCTATTTGGTCTGAGAAAATGACAGTCTTCCGGGTCTGCTGACAGACTTGTTGCTGTCTAACCGAAGACTGTGAGACATTTGCTTCTTGTGCTTCAGTCGGAGCACAAGATGAGGTTTGTTCAGATAGAGACGCCTCATTTAAAGACAGGTTTTCATATATAGGTATATCAGTTTGGGAGCTACTGTTACAAACTTGCACGTATAAACTATCATTACTCACTACATTTACAATATTATCAAATTTTTTGAGGTTATCTAAAACCTCTTGTTCTGATTTTTTGAGTTTACATGTCATTTCATGTAGTGATCGTTCAAGACCTATAATTTTTTCCGCCATATGGTCTAACTCTAAAGAATTGCGGCCTATCAGATTATAACATGCGCTTAATTCCTCTTTCAAATTACATTTATCTTTACAAAGTTTTGCATTCTCAAAAATTTTTTTGTGCATTTTAAGTTTTTTTTCAGATTTTTTAATAAAATTGTTCAATTTTATATACTTTTTTATCTTGTTGCTCCCTTTTATTGCAGGCAACGGGCCTTTACAATTTGGGGTAGAAAGGTCAATCGTTAAACTATTGGGCAAACTGCTCAGAAGCTCAGTCTGCAAATCCAGACTATTATTACAATTGTTATCTAATGGCACTTTTTGTTTAAGTTCTAAATTGTCTATTCTCAATCTACACTTAGATAATTCTTGCTGTAGGTCCTTGTTCAGCCGCAGAGCCGCCTCATAAGTTTCATGGCAGTGGTCCACTGACTGCAGCGATGACTGCAGGCGCTCCATCTGTTCCAGCACATCTTCATATTTAGTATGAAGCTCGGCGAGTTGTCTCTTCAAGCTCTGGTTTTGGCCAAGGATCATCAGCATTTCAGCCTCACTCTCCTCCTGCTCTTGAAGCAGCTGTTTTTGAATCTTATTAGATTCTTTGAGTTCCGACGTAGCCATCTTCAGTTTAGCTTCTAAGTCACATGCCCTCCGAGTCATGGTCATCTTGATTGGTACCTGAAACGCACGTCCAGCAAGTTAGAATGGTACAAGGAGAAATTGAGGAAGTGATCTTAGACAGTGAATACAATGAAGACAGACTAAGACAGTTTAGGTAGAAAAGGGAGATTTTTAGAAATAAAAAAAAAAAAATGATACAATAGTCAGTAAATGAAATGGAAATATGTGAAAGGAGAATGTATTTGCTATTCAGGTTGCAAGGTTATTATTGATTTAGAATAATCTAGATACCAAAGCCAATTACATAGGAATAATAATGTAAAGTAGTTAAAAATAATTAAAAATCTATTTTACACATTTGCACTGACAGAAAGTTCTTATGTTTGAGTTCTTACTTATTGGTAACTAAGTGTAAGTATACAAAAACGGATTCAGCACTTTATTGCTGTCCCGGTTTCAATAAACTATTTTATTGGTGTAGCCTACTGCTTGTGAAATGTACTATAATAGGCCTATGGAAGTATGGGAACTATGTAAACAGGGAAGGGTTGTATTAGTGGGAATGTATAGTGTTTACTGTAGTGTTTATTGTGTGAGACATTTGTTTTGGACAACAACTCAAGCTTCCACTGATTGTCAAGCTGAGAGTGTAAAAAACTGCGCCTGTGTCGTGTAATGAAAGTGACTCATCGATCCCGGTGAGCGTGTGTAAGATGTTGTGTTATGATTGTGATTTCGTTAGTAAAGAGTTGGTAAATGAACACAAATACTCCCCAGGTTTATCGAAGGCTTCCAATTCGTCAGGTTAAGCACAATTTAACAGCGTTCCGCTTCAGACATCAGATTTCGTTGAGTCCGTTGGTTGTTCAAAGTTCAAAACTTCATGTCACTTTATTTGAGTCAATATTGATAAAAAAAACGTTCACAAACACTAGCACTAAGTCATTGTACTATTTAGAATCGAAAGGCATAACTAATTTCACAATAAAACATAAATAAACTGGAAATTTATTTAGCAGCAGCTGATTTTACGTCAGACCGCTAGTGTTGCCACACGGCGAAAAGTAAGCAATGATTTCTGATAATGGTCCGCCATGAAATCAGTCAGCAGCTTTAATGGTGACCCATCCAACCCATAATGTCTCAGCTTCGCTACGAGAACATTGTGGTCAGCAACGTCAAAGGCCTTAGATAAATCGCACATGATCACCGCTACCTGCTGTCGCCGCTCCCGAGCCTCCATCACTCGTCGTGCCAGCTCCCGCGCCACGTCCGTCGTTGACCTACCGACCCACCTCAGTGGAATGATAATTAGAATAATGTGACTGACGACCTCTGTGGCGTAGTGGGTGAAAGCCCGCCAGTGACGTAGAAGGTTGCGGGTTCGATCCCGCGGGATAAATGTTTGTATGATCTGCAAATATTTATCTCGGTTCTGGGTGAATAGATCACAAAGAGTTTACCATACTTTGGGGATACAGTCATGATCTTGTTTTAAATTATGTATTAAGTGCCCGTGACTTCCCACTGCAAGACAAATTCAATTCTCCAGTTAAACCACAGACGATATATTAGTTAGCATACTTGATCTGAATTGATACATGTAAGTTAGTCAAGTTATTCCAACTATTCTAACAAATTCAATTTCACGCTAAATTCAAATGCTAAATGTTAAATTGGATAGTCCCTCTGAAATTCTGGTTATGGTTTTAGGTAACCGTCGCCGTCGCACAAAGTTTCGGGAATCGTTTGAAATGGGGAGGTAAAACTATATGAAGAAATTGGGGAATGAATTCAGATGTAATATAATTTGAATTTAGAGAATATCTCATATTAATATTTTCATTCGATATAACATACGTAGTAATTCTGCTAGTGTTTTACAAGTTTCCGACTGGTAGTGACTTGGATTATTGAAAACGATCTCTAGATAACTTAACTGATTCTCGTTAGATCATCAGATATTTGAAAGACCTTTGAAAATGAGCTAAGGGGGTAGTTAGGAGAAGGTATGTCCGAATACATATTACGGACACATTTTATGAAAGTTAGCATTCCATTACGTGACAGGTTGCAAGCCAATCGACGCCATTTATGATATCTACTTTCCTATATTTTCTTTCATTGAAATCGTAGGTTTGATAAGAATAGGAGCCTCTCGATCGTTCTCATTTTTAGGATTAACCGTACAAAAAGGGTAAAATGGGACCCTAGACTAAGACTCCACTGTCCGTCCGTCCGTCCGTCAGTCTGTCTGTCTGTCATCAGGCTGTATCTCAAGAACCGTGATAATTAGACAGTTGACATCTTCATAGATGTATTTCTGTTGCCGCACAACAAATATTAAAAAACAGAATAAAATAAATATTTAAGAGGGCTTCAAGAGGGCCCATAGAAATAATCGTGTTTTTTTTGCCGTTTGTACGGAATACGTCGTGCGCGAGTCTGACTCACACTTTGCCAGTTTTTAAAAGAACACTAGAAAAAATATCCACCATGCCTTGGGGGTAGAGTCATATCCTGTTTCAATTCGTATCAATTTCCACTAGAATCGACAAAGATTTAAGAAGGACTAATATAAACAAGAAGACAAATAGAAAAACTTTTATTATAGAAGTTGGTTTTCTATGTTCGCTGTTCGATCAACAAGTTTGAAACACGTTTCGGATTCGAGTGTAGGTCAAATAAACTATGCTTTGACGCATGGTTATCTATAACTATCAACTATTCTTAAGCAAGGAATAAACTTAGGTTATTACAGTTGTTTGTTCGAAGAAGTAAAGGTGCATTTACACGGTGCGATACGATTTAGCATCGCACGCCAATTTTCCCGTGTGAACGCTCATCGTATGTGATTTGTCTTAGTAAAATCGCATACGATGAGCGTTCCCACGTGAAAATTGGCGTGCGATGCTAAATCGTATCGCACCGTGTAAATGATCCTTAAAAGTATAGCCGTGTTGGCAGAAAGGGGTTGTGCCTCAACTTTCAATCCGAAGGTCGTGGGTTCGAATCCCGGCCGTGCATCAATGGATTTTTCGTTTCGTAAAATGTATACCTTAACACGATCGCGTCGCGTTGCTGCTAATTCAGTCTGCATTGAACCTTAAATAGGTACCTGTAGAACTCGAAGCCGCAGCATCAAAGCCAGGGGGTAGTTGAAAGAGCGACGGAAGATAGCGGCATCTCTTTCCCCCGTCAGTGGAGCCGCCGACTCCTTCCGTCTGGATAGTGCTGTCTGCAAACAATAACATTTTGTTTAACCCTAGTATAGCATGTTTTTCTGGGGTACAACATAGGTATAAATAGAAAATGCCATGTAATAAATAATAATTTGATAGTCAAGTAATTGGATTGTGCGAGAGATGATAATTATGAACGTGGAAGGAGAAGAGAAGATATAATAGAGATTCAAAAATAGAGATGAAAGTGATAAGAAAGTACCTCATGATAAGAGGAGGGGAAGAAGAAAAATTGTGCTGACCAGCCAGACAGAATGATGATGATAAAAAACTGTCCCAAAAGCTCATCGCAGAACCTATCCATCTGCGCCGAATGCGTTGAACTGTCAATAGAGGAAATGCTGCTGAAGTCAGAAGCAAGCCGCATTTTCTGACGAAATCAGTATTTTTTCTATAGAAAAATGACTGTAGGGCGTAGGGCGCAGAACTGTGTTATTTCTATACAATTTTTCATTTGAACCTATGATTTGTAGCGAAAATTATTTTAGGTCTGTGATTTGAACAGTTTTAATGAGAATAAGGCATTATATTGATTTCATTTAGTATATCTTTTGTCTTCTTACTCTGAACTTTATTGAGATTTATATATCTGACGAAGTACTTTCCATCAAATAAAGATTAATGAACATCCTTTTGCATCAAAGCACTCCAATAAACCTGTTTTATGGCTATTTCTGAATGAAACAAGGATATTTCCTTGAAAGCCTTAAAACAGATAAATCTGTCTTCAAGATAAACAGGTTGTATCTGAACTAATCTGAAGGATTAGCTGGAAAATGTCTAGAAACGGATTGCTTGGACTTTAAGTTCGATGAACTAAAAGATAACTAATAGATTGTAGGTATTAAGCTTGCTTTCTTGCATATTACCAGCTAACTTCCAATGATGAGATATTTTTTATCAAATAAATGCATTAGTTCCAAAGATTTTTAATTTGTTTTTGTTGCCAACTGTTCATCATCATTTGCCTGCCCTTATCCCGCTTATGCGGGGTCGGCACATGTTCTCTTCTTCCACTCTCCCCTATCACTCGTCATCTTCGTATCTACTCTGTTGCCAACTGTTCATAGGTTGGGTAAAGAAAGTGATTTGTCATCGATAATAAAACAGGAAATTTCTGAGAAATTGTCCCGTTGTGATATTGAAAGTTATCGACAGTCACTACCATATTCACGTTTATGAGGTTTCATAACATTATTGTGCCTGTATTTTTATGAAAAGCTTTTTGCTACCGTGCTGACTTTGAATGAGGTAAAATAATAGAATATACATTATTTTGTGAAGTGGTGTGTAACAAAATGTAACAACCACTCCAGACATTCAAAGAACTATTCGCCGAACTATTATTTGGAAAGACGATGACAGGCGAATACAGGCGATGAGGCCATCTACACGTTCGTGACCGTCGGCATTCGTCTACCATCGGCGAATATGTTGAGGGCCCATAAAACGTAAACAGGATGACGACTGTATCTAGGCGCGGTAGACATTCTCTTAAATGAAATCATCAATGTTTTATTTTAATTCATTTCTACATATATAGAATCCTAACCGAGTTTCAAATTGCCCATTATTCCCATACCTACCAACTATGACACCACATTTTACCTATAGACATAGACAGACATTTATTTACCTATTTTATGGGTATTTCAGAAAAACCCAACTAGCATCATCATCCATAGCCCGACTCCCAATGCTGGGCATAGGCCTGCCTTTGTGCCATCCAACACGATCCTGTGCTAATCCCATCCATCTACGACCTTGTTCGACCCTGCTAGCAACCTTAACTAAAACTACTGGTAATTTCAACGATATTGTTTGTTTGGTAGCCTCATCGTTAGAACACAATACGTACCACTAAGTACCATCTGATTGACGCATGCGTGGTACTCCTACAAACACGTATCAAAGCAACCGCTTGTGTTTACAACCCTCTTAGAAACTTAGGACTGACTATTTGTCTGTCTTCTTAGTAACAAAAGTTAGAGTACTAGGTACTGTTTCGTAATTGTTGTCAAAACCATTTCTTCTAACATTAATTGTGATATCACGAGTTTATCAAATAGTTCGGGACTTGTATATTTTTATTTATTCTGTGTTATTGTACGATTTTTTCCATTTCACACGAAAAGCTTCTTTGAGCACACTAATAATACTATCACCGTACTAGTTCGAAAGGTCTATATTATAAGGAACAATATTAGGGTAATTTTAATAGAATCAGACAAAAGTAAGACAAAATGAGTAGTTCTGATAGCGAAGAAGAAAGGAAGGTTGTTGAGGAAGTCAGGAGGAATAGTTCTTCAGAGTCAAGCTACGAAGATGAAGAAGAAGTTGTACCTATTGAGGAGACGAAGGTTGATGGGAGTATGGTGGAAGTGGGTGAGTGAAATACAATAATTGAATACACACATAGTATGTACCTACCCATGAAGTTTTATCTATACCTTCATAAAACTACCTAATAGTCAAAGTTTACAATATACGAACCTCGAACACTCAAGTTAAATTATCTTTGCTCTATGTATGTTACAAGCACGCCTATTAGTTCAGTATTAAAAATTTTAAACCAACTTGCGATGTGAAACCTTTTGGTTTACATAAAAACTTAAAACTCAACAAGTGTTGACCTCATTTGAAAACATGAATAGCGTCTAGAAACGTCAATAGTAAGTGATTTTCTTCCTGTCATTAAGTGTGTCAACAAATCCCAATATTGGGTTGTTTTGAAAATAGGTAAAGTTTCAAATAATTTATTTGTTTGAATATTTTCAGTCGAATCAGTCCAAGTAAAAATGGCTGCACAGCAACCAAAACCACGTCGTAAACGGTTTATCCCAAAATACGATGTTGAGGGCGTCTACACTGTGATTCTCGGCGAAGAAACACAAATACAAATCGAAATGGTCATCGGTACTCACATAAATGCACAGTACCCATGGAAGTCTCTCCCCAAAGCCAAGATCATGGAGACAATAGACATCGGTGGTGAACTCTCTGAGTTTTTTCCCTTGAAAGAAGCTATAGAAGCATACACAGAGGAAGAGATACTCTTAGGCTACATGGTTGATGAATCCAAAGATGTAGATGAATTCTACGTATGCTGCACGACAGAAGCTAGGGATCATTGCAAACAACAGTCTGATAGATACATCCGAAGACAAGAAAAGAAGCTGGAGAAATCAGTACAAAAAAAGCCTAGGCCTTGGAAAACTCTGGGGAGTGCGATTGAGATAACCGAACTTAAACCAATCAATACGCGACCGCTGATGGAAATGGAAATTCTTGCGAAGTTTCCCACTGTTTATCAACCCAAAATGTTCAAAGTCAGAGATACTAATTCTAGTCGAGACGGTTACATCGAACTAACACCTTATAGACAAAAATTTAACATGGTTTTTCGACGAAGAGTGGACTGCGCCTCTCAAGCAGCTGCAGCCAGAGTAGATAGAGCGGCACAAACTCTCCTAAGGTACCCTCAAAATATGTGGACTCAGTCTATTGCTGACGCGTTAGGTCAAGTTGATGATGTGGAAGGCGGTGGTGATGCTGGGAAGGGGGGAGAAGGGGACGACGAAAAAGAAGGGGAAAGAAGTTCCGATGAGGATGATGAGGACGTGGTCAAGGAACCACCAGATGAGGTTGGGCTAATGGCTTACAGAGCTGCCCTTAAACGACTGCGACGACCGTCATACATCAAAATGATAAACAGCTTTATGACTGAAAAGAAAACCGAAATGGATTCTATAATAGAACTCAATACAGTTATGGATATGTACTGCAATGACTACCCTAATCTAACAGCACAGAAGACAGTTGATATTTACGACTCAATGACGTTTGATGAGTATGTATGTTTTACTGATGTGAGATCTAAAGACAAATATGTATCTTGTGCAGTTTTCCATCCAATGTGGACAGGCATTGTAGCGATAAGTTATGCAGACGGTTCTCCATCAGTCATGAAAACTTTGAGCAGTCGGCCTGATCCAATACAAAGAGCTGTTTATGGTTTGAATCCCGTGATGATTTGGAGTCATATTGATAGTTTGATTCCTAAGCTTTATTTAGAATCACCTCGAGAAGTCAAGATGATGTCTTTTTGTCCTTTTGATGAGAATATTTTAGTTGGTGGATGCGTAAATGGTCAGCTTGTTGTGTGGGATATAACAAATAAGTTAGAAAATGTTGAAAGAATCGAAGTCCTCAGCGAAACCAGAGAGAAGTATCGAATCGCTATGAACGCACATATGGGTTGGATGAAAAGTGTTCAAGATAACGCTGTGGTTCAATCAACTGCTTTGAGTCACTTACTGACAAGTCATTATGGCCCAGTAACAACTATCAAATGGCTGTCTCCAAACTTTGTTGTGAGTTCGACAGGGAAAGTTACTAAGATGCCGGACAAGAGAAAATCTCTCATGTTCTTCACTGGTTCTGAAGACGGCAACATTTTAATATGGAATTTGTCTGTTGAAAATGTCACTATGTTCGAAGGTAAAAAGGTGAAGAAATCAAAGAGAGTGTTGAAGCGGCCGTCTGGACTACTAGTGGATGTATCACCGCTCAAAGTTTTGGATCGGAACATGCAACCCTGTTATAAGATTATTTTAGGCGTCGCTGGTCAACCGCACACTTTACCACTTCAAAGTTTCGGGATAAACTCACCCGCCGTAAAATATATTTACACGCCGAGAAACCCCGGCTCGGGGCGAAAATATTTCAGTTGTGAAATTATTCCCCAAAGCGAAAGCGAAATTAATACGATACTGTACTGCGGTTCACAACACGGCGAGATGAGACGAATCACTTGGGAAGGCCATGAGTTCAACACCGGAGAGGTCGTAAATTCTGAATATTGTGATATAAAGTTTAGTTGCTGTATCCACGATGGGATCATAACCTGCACACAGAAAAACCCTTTCATAAATCAAATGACAGTTACTGTGGGCGGTAAAATATTTGCGATATGGTCGGACAAGTTACTGAATCGACCTCTTATGTGGAAAAAACGACCTTACCGCCTCACGGACGCGAAGTGGTCGCTGTATAAACCAAGTATGTTGTTTATAGCTACGTCGGAGGGAGATCTTGAAACTTGGGATTTATTATTGAGGAGCGATCAGCCGATTTCTATACAGACTTTGTCGGGAACGATGCTGACCGGAGTCAGTCTTCACACTTTACCTTTGGCCAAGAATATTATTGGCGTAAGTGATGTCAATGGTTCGTTCAGAATGTTTCTAGTTCCACCTATTTTCATGATTGAAAACCCCTCATATATCGGACGTATGGAGGGTATGATTGTGAGAGAATTAAAAGTAATGCAAACTTTTAGTGCTTGGCAAGAGGATTGGATGAAAAATAACCCACAGATATTATTGGAAATGAAGCGAAAAGAGGGTGCTCTACTCGCTGAAAAAGAAGAAGAAAAGCGTAGACTACGGGAAGAAGAAGAGAAAAGGTTGGAAGATGAAGCTGAAGCTAGACGCCTAGCAAAGATGAAAGTTATTGGTCCAGAGGAGAGGTGGCAGATGATAATCCAAAAGCTCATAGAAAGAACGATCGCTGTAAAGAAAAGGATAAACAGAGCAGAACTGATTGAACACGAAAAGCCGCTACGAGAACTTGAAGCCCAGCGTTTGGAGAAAGAAAGAAGAATGCTTGAAATTATGAAGAACCAGAAAACAATTTTCAACGATACTGTCGCTATCCTTTTCCCTGAAGCTATAAAAAAGCAGGAAAAGGTTAAGAAGAGTCTACTTACAGATAATAAACAGGCTTTGAAGAAGGAATACTTGGAAGATTACGAGTATTTGAAGAGGAATGCTTTCAGAACTGTCAAGGACAATCCATATAGAGTACCGTTTTCTTGGGATGCTACGTTATCTGAAGGGAAAGAGAGAAGACAAGCTTTGAATGCGCATGAGGATTACATCAACTTGCATAAGACAAGAATTGAGGAAGATAGTCGAGAGCCACCGCCACCTCCACCTCCTACCAAGATAGTTATGAAAAGACGAGGATCTGATGCAGCTGGGGATATAGAAGAGGAACCGTCTGATGATATTGAACTGTAGTTCAAGTAAGTTTGTATGATTTAGTGGCCATCTGGTGACGGATTTTATTAGGCCACTTTAAGGCCTCCGTCATGGCTTAACGACTGACAATTTGATAGTGTGACGTCAGGGACGCTGTGTTGCTAAACTTTTGGATTATTTCCGTTGAACTAACTCGCATTATGTTAAAAAGTTTATTAAAAGTATTTTAAGAATTATTTGGTCTTTTAATTTAAATTTTTATTTGTCAACCTAAGCTTCTCTGAATTTGTTATTTTAGAAAATAATTTTTCAGTAGAATCATTTTAACAAAGTTTTTATTGAGTAAATATTATTATAATTATTTAACTTTGTGTGTGTTTTGATACTGAATAGGCACTAAAATAATTTCAATGAAAATAATTCCAATTTACCCAATTTTGTGTAAGTAATTTGTAAATTATGGTTCAGTGGAGTTTGTAAAGGGAATTAATGAGTACCTAATGAATTATGTACCTAATTAGTTGGTTTTAGCCCAGTTTTACAAAATAAAAATAAGACAATAAAGTTAAAGGTTGAACATAAAGTTATGTCATGCATAACCATACAAATTTTTGTTCATGCATGACATAACTTTATGTCAAGTTTATTAGTAAGGGCCTAAGTTAAATAAAGTGCAAGTGGGTTTTAAGTTAATAGTAAATAGTAAGGTACCTAAATCCTAAAAGTAAGGGAGTATAATAAAGTGAAAATCTGCGTTATCCTGGGTTTGGCAGCCTAGGTCTACATATGAGTAGGAGTATTGGGAGTTTTGTTTTACTGGTAAGTCTACTGGGTACAAAGTTCCCAGTGGTCTTCCAAGTAATTCTGTAAGGAAGAAAATTCCCAGAATTCAACTGGTAAGTCTACTGGGAATATACTAATGATTACCACGTAGGTTGTGTCGAATCCCGTCGTGCAACAATGAGTTTTTCTGCCCAAAAATTTATGTGTTTCGTAAAATTTATTAGAGATGGCGGGACGAGCTCGATCAGTTTTTGGCGGAATGGAGGGATGTTGCTGGTGACCGGGATGTCTGGAGGGAGTGGGGGGAGGCCTTTGCCCAGCAGTGGGACACTGATGGCTGAAATAATAATAATAATAATGCTTTAACAATACGACCTTTCGACTGATAACGGTGAAGGAATCGTGAGGAAACCCGCAGCTTAGTCAGCTCCACACGTATTGCCGTTGTCTTTCCTGTTCCAGGCCGATTAAGCTGTTAGGATTGATTAGGTGCTGGGCAAGCCTTATTCCATCTCAAACAATCTGTTCAGTGTAGGCATAGGTTGCCTCCTGACGCTGTATAAATCATCTAATAAAGACGTAAAGGCCTAAGTTTTTTGTTGGTAACATTATCGTAGAATCTAAAACTAGCCTCTTTTAAACACATAAAATCCATTCACCTCACTTCGAAGGAAATTGTGACAAGAACTTACCACATTCAGCTCCTCCATGTCGTCACAATTGAAAGGTGGCGCGCATAGTTTGCGCTTCATATGTATAGGGGTGGGGTGTTTCTGACGGGGAATCTTGGAGCAGATCTTGAAGGCTTCGGCAAAGTACCTGGATAAACAAAAAGGTAATTATAGAACTTTCTACAAGCTTTTATGGAACTGAAAGAAAGAAGAATGAAGATAGACATGAAAAAAAGTAAGTATTGAGACCAAAATATAAACCTAGGAATAAGTTAAATACTTGTTTATTGGTGTAAAGAAAGAAAAATACTATACAAACTACGCAATAAAAATAGTACATTGTACCACAAGAGAGCAAAATTCGTTTTTGTTGCGAGTGCTGAGTTTGAATCTCGAACAAACGAAGGATTCTATATTTGATTTGTGCACGCTGCGGCCTGTAATATTCGATTCTCATTGGTTGCTTGCAGCATTCTAAATTCAAATCACTTTTCCTCATAGTGTGAGCAAAGTAGAGTTTTGCTCACTGTTTTTACGCGGCAAAAGCGCCCTTTTTGAGCTAGTAAGGTGAAAAATAAGTAACGCTTTATCTTATAATGGTACTGCACCTGTCTGTCTGTATCCGTCCTAAGTGTGATATTTGACATACATAGATTTTATATCATGTATGGCATTGATTAATGAAAATGAAAATAATTAAAAAATATTTATTACTCAATACAAAAACAAAAACAATAGGCAGGAGACAATTAACGCGCACTAATGGAAAATTTACGGAAAGACAAATAAAATGTCTTAAAACTTGTTTCTGACTACATTTTAAAAACACAAACCTGTAAAAAAACTATGAAAGTAAATGCACATTTTTATTTTTATTATTCATGAACTTTTAATAAGAAAAAATAAAACTCGACAGTTTTTTCATGAATTGTATTTTACAACTAGCCACAAAAATAAAAAAACTTTTCGTGCAATATCGCATTACTGTTCTAAGGTTCAGCTTCAGCGAAATTACTTTTTCGAACATCCCTTTGCTTTGATAAAGTTGAAAAGTTTTTCTTGTGATACGTACTACAGAGTTAGCTTCTTTGTTATAAAGTGCTATGTAGACCAAAAGCAAGTAAAATTATGGAAATTAGATACTTTAAGAGGCTGATTTGAAAATAGTTGTCCGACTTTCATCGGTTGTGTAAACCCTTGTAGTCAGTAGGTATATCTTAATTAAAAAAAAATTGGTTGTCTGTAAAGTCGGTTTACTGACGATAGTTGAACGTGACAACGTTTGTGCTTCTTCGTCGCTCGTTCCGCGCTCTCGCTTGCACTTCAAGCCTTACATGGAACGCCTCAGAGCGAGGTAACGCCGTGGTAACGCCGCATTTTTTCGTGCGTGCAGCCGGCTCTATCGAATTATAAGACGTTGTCACGTCAAAAAAATTGGTTGTCTGTAAAGTCAGTTTACTGACGATAGTTGAACGTGACAACGTTTGTGCTTCTTTGTCGCTCGTTCCGCGCTCTCGCTTGCACTTCAAGCCTTACATGGAACGCCTCAGAGCGAGGTAACGCCGCATTTTTTCGTGCGTGCAGCCGGCTCTGTCGAATTATAAGACGTCACGTCAAAAAATATATTGTTATTTCGCAACTGGACGCGGTTGAAGAATTTGATTCTTGTTCCGCAACCAGTACCGTATTCGCGTTTCTTTTTGACGTGACAACGTCTTATAATTCGATAGAGCCGGCTGCACGCACGAAAAATGCGGCGTTACCTCGCTCTGAGGCGTTTCAAGTAAGGCTTGAAGTGCAAGCGAGAGCGCGGAACGAGCGACAAAGAAGCACAAACGTTGTCACGTTCAACTATCGTCAGTAAACCGACTTTACAGATAACCAATTTTTTTCGTTAGTTTGATGAATATTCGGATGCTTCTCACCACGATTTCTGACTTCAAGGGTCAAAAAAGACCTCTGTTCCTCCCAATGGTTTCCTTCACCGTTTATTTTTACTCGTTGTAAGGGATAGTGTAGGATGGTGTATGGCATCACTTATTGTTTATGGTTTGTGTAATTTGTAGTACGGCGAATGCTAATAATCCTTGTATTGTCTGTGGTCTCGGACATCTCTTGTCTATGGTTCTAGTGAATGTTTAAGCGAGAAAAGAGATGTCGGAAAGAGACAGATATAGTTTTTGACATTCAGATACGTCGAGCCGTAACGGCGTGAAAGATTTTCTCCCAAGTGAGCTCTGAGTGAACTTTCTTTGTAACCTGTGGACCTGTTGTTTGTTTTATAAACACACCCCTGGTTATAATGGCGCCCAAAATACGCGGATGAAAGTCACCAAAATATTCACAAAAACTTTTTTACTTAAAAGCTTAAGGTAATTAAGCACCAGCTACCCGGTAAAACAAATTCAATTCCCCAACATTTGTTAGAAGGCGAAAGAGGAAAAACTTTTCGACCCTTTCACCATTTTAAGCTCTGGATCTAAATAACCGTTTACGCCTAACCTTTATTCCGGGCTTACAAGAGTATAAGTATTAATACCTTGGCTTGAGAGTTCAGGATTAGTAGATGTGAGTCAGACGTGCGCAAAATGGTTCCGTTCTTTCTACCTATATGTCCTACCACGGCCGTCTCACCTTCACACTCATCATCATCATCCGAAGCCAAGAATATCCCACTGCTGGGTATAGGCCTCCCTCTGTTTACGCCATTCCTTCCGGTTCTGTGCCTCACGCATCCAAAATCTATGCTGCCTCTTGATGTCGTCCACCCATCGCGCAATTGGACGTCCTCGACTTCTATGTCCGGTTCTAGGCCACCACTCGGTCAAAGTCTTACTCCACCTGCCGTCACTTCGTCTGGCCAAGACGTCATGCCCAATTCCATTTGAGTTCCATTACCCTGTTTCCGACGTCTTGAACTTTAGTCAGACGACGGATTTCGGCATTAGGAACTTGGTCTAGCAGGTTGATACTGAGCATGGAACGCTCCATGGCTCTCTGTGCAACACGTACTTAGTTCACCTTAGACCCACTACCTAAGAGAAAAATCCCCGACTTAACTAGTATTAAAGATAGCAAAACGCTTTCCTCACTTTACACTGTACGCTTCTCTGTCACACGAATGTTAAGATTAGGAAGAAATTATCCCACTGCTGAGTGTCCGTCTCATTTTAAGGCTTTCTTCTCTAGCCCTGTGCTACCCAATCAAAGTCAAAGACAAAAAGCATTAATTCAGTAGGACCGCTAGGATCAGTTAGAATAGTTCTTTCGCGACCAATACCGTGAAGAATCAGAGCAACAAACACGGTTTGGGGCCTATCATTCTTTTAGGTGATCCATCTTAAAATTAAACAGTCAAGTTCCAACGGAGTGTCAAAGAAAATTAAGGCTCATCAAAGTTAGTTTAGATGCTCATAAAGTACAAAGAACGACTCCTTGATGCCACAATATCATCAGAATATTTAGATACTTTGCCTGTTGATCTGTGGCTCTTTAAATCTTCAGCAGATCTTTGGTACGTGAAAATCACAGAGAATTTCTACCGTATAATCGTGGGCTTTGCAAGCAAAATTACGCGCATATTTAAACTCTAATAAATCAAAACTCGATTCACGCTTGGTTGGAGCTAAAATGAAATATTATTTTGAATACGAGTGTCACTCGAGTACGCGCGAATGTGGTCGGGTTCCGCACCAATTTCCTTTTCCAATTTTAATTACTAAACCCGAAACGGAGATGAAAGAGTTTGCCGAGTTTGCGCGTTTACGAGTGGTAGCAATTTCAACGGTAAAATTATCTGTGAAATGGTTTATGGTTTACATATTCAATCACCCGATTTCGGTAAAATAGAACATGGCAATTAATTAACCCCACATGTTTAGGCTCGTTATATTTCCACAAATAAAATAATATTTTGTTTGTAGAAACCATTTAACTTTTTTTTATATTACCGGCACCTCATCTCTTTGGTGCTCTTATTGCATTTTTGTTCTTTTAAAGATAAGTACGTAAGTGTGTAGTAAGTACTTAAACGTACTCTAAATGTTATCTAATAAAATCTGTACACTATACTTGCAAAACATTTCAACTATTCTGTATTCAATTTCTCGGACTCTTGACCAGCTAATCAAATTTAAATAATTCCAAAAGGCACTAGGGAAACCCACGTACGGTCCACTAACCTTTCCAAATCTCATTTCATTGTTACTCAACCGTTTCCTCTGAGATTGCTCACGGAACCCTAATCAAATGCTTTATGAAAAATTCTTGAGTTTGAATAGATTGTAAGACAGCGGTCATTTCCAGGGATGGCAAATCATTTTGTGAAGCGGCCCGCTAAAAAATTGTATAAGTTTATGTTTTTACTTATACTTATATTATTATTGATGTTATATGGAAAGACTAGGGGGAAATCAAAACTGAATCATTATCTGATATGCTCGAGAAATCTGCGACAAAGAGTTTCACAGCAAGGAGTGAGAAAACAGCTGCGCGGGATCACGATTGTAATATAAAATGAGTCTTGACCCTGTATAATTTTACCTACAAAATTATATTAAAGTTATTAGTTTTTTTTTTTTTTTTTTTTTTTTATATAATCTGCCATCGGCTGTATAGCCATAATCAGATCCCTTCTCTGGAATGGTTGTTTTGTGGCGCCCCTCCATTGAGTGGCTCCACACTGACTATTGGGCGAGTCAGCTTCGCTTGTCCAGGTCTAAGACCTGCCATCTCTTCAAACGATCCACGCTCTCTCTGTTACTCAAGAGGTTCCGGGCTAGTGTGTTAGTGTGTGTTCTTAGTCTCTCCTTGTACTTTATGGCATATTTACAGACTTCTTCTTTGACGGTTGGCATTTCCAGGTATTCGTGTATTTCAGTGTTTCTTACAAACCAGTGTGCTTTGGAGATGGTTCTCAGAGCTAGGTTTTGGAACCTTTGGAGTATCTCAATATTTGAGTTACTGGCTGTTCCCCAGAGTTCAATGCCATATGTCCATATTGGCTTTATTATAGCCTTGTAGACTATCAGTTTGTTGCTGATTGAAAGTTGGGATTGGCGGCCAAGTAGCCAGGAGAATCCCTTGAGTTGCAAGTTGGCTTCGATTCTTTTGGCTTTAAGTTATTAGTTAAGATTAAAAAGTGCTGCATCTTCCTCGCTTCTCTATGTGAACAGACCCTAAGACCAAGGCATTTCATACGCTCTTACTTGGGGTTGTATTTCGCGATTCAATAAATCAATCGCGCATGCATACTCTCATTCGAATTTTTACGCTTGACAAATTTCGAGGACGTAGGTGGTTCGCGCATACATGAGCTTATGCGCGTCTACTTTTGTACGAAATGCAAAGTATTTACGCGTATTTGACAGTTTTCAAATGAGTAACGGATCGAAACGCTTAAGCGCGAACTGAATTTAAGTAGCATGCGGGCCGTATGTTTTTTACGCCTGGACAGACTTTAAAAGAAGAAAGTTTCCCCCTTGCATTTACGGGTCTTCATAAAAAAAGCCATTTGGAATTCAAAAAGTCGAGCCACTTTTGTTCAGTCATATAAATAAATCTCTTTTAAGTGCCGGGTTTTTAGATAAACGCTTTCTAAGTTGGACGTTTTACCTGATAAACGAAAAGAACCATTGTAGTTTAGTCGTTTTTGATAGATCGTCGAAGTAAAACAAAGTTCTGTGTAACAAATAGAGGATGGGTGACCGCAAGTCGCATTATCAAAGCTCCCGTGCTTTGCAGGGCACTCCAAGATACAAGTAGGCAGGCGCGGTCGCAGCCTGAAATTTGGGGGGGGGGGGTCACTACACTAATATTAGACTTTATTGCACAATAAACAAGATTTTACTATTAGACGTGTATGATTTGGGGGGGGCTCCAACCGCGCCTGCAAGTAGGTACATTTTTGGACGTGTCTCTGACTAGCCTTCTTATCTTCAAAGTTTTGAAAGTGTCTACAATGTTTTGAGGATGGTTTAAACCTGATCGCACACTTGACCACGCCGTACGCGCCGCAGTCATTTTTCTATACAAAAGATGCTGATGACGAAATGCGGCACGCTTCTGACGTCAGCAGCATTTTCTCTATTGAATTGGCAGTTCGGCGCGTTAGGCTCGCGTGGACTGTGCGACCACCCTAATGTTTTTGATGACTTATCTCAAAATACATTTTATCAAATGACAAAATATTAAATTCAAGCGTATTTTCTCAGCCATTCTTAATTTTAGTTTCACGGTGTCAAAGTTTGCTGCAAAGCTTATTTGAAGTTTAGTCAAAGGATGATCGTTCAAAGATTTTAGAACTTTCCTTTTTAGTCTACAGGTACTTATGATAAAAGCTACGAGTAGTTCAAATGCAATGTGTGGTTTGACTTTTGTGCCGGAGTATCCATCATTTTGAGAATCTGTCGATTTTCTGAGGTTTTATTTTCTGGTATACAGATCATCTGATATGACTGGACTTCATACTCATTACGAGCCGAAGTATATTCCGTCTCAACTATCGGTCGATAGAAAGTCTGCAGTCTGCGAGGAGGCTTACCTACTACTCATTAGACGTTTTGCGCTGTTGGACATTTACCTACATACAACCTTTTCCTTCAGGAAGCTGTTTGTGCCACTCGACGATGGAAAATGTGTTCCTGTGGAACTGAAAATACGGTCCTTTGGACTCACTCTCAAAGTTAATTAAGTTTTAAGCGTTGTTCACTCAATTTGATCCGGTCCTGAATTGGTCCTTGAAGTCGAGAATCGAGAAGTCGTGTTTTTGTCTGGCCCGAACATTTGGAATTTTTCACATTTATAACGTTTTTTTACTTATTTTAATCCTGGTTAACTGGTTTTTAACCAAAGTTGTCGACATAGCTCAGAGAATTAGCAAGCTGACGTATCAGTGGGCTGGCCATATCTGCCGAAGAACCGATAACCGCTGGGGTAAACGAGTTCTTGAGTAGAGACCGCGACTCGGCAAATGTAGTGTGGGACGCCCTCTGGCCAGGTGGAGTGACGATCTGCGAAAGGCTGCTGGCAGAAGCTGGATGCGTCGAGCCGAGGACAGAGCGCAATGGCGCTCATTAGGTGAGGCCTATGTCCAGCAGTGGACTGCTATAGACTGATGATGATGATGAATCCTGGTTAAACCTTGGCTGTTTTTATAAAGGTACTTTACTCTACCGTCAAAAGAAAGTGAAGTTTTCCATTAAAGACCATTTCCTTTTAAAGCCCTTTACAATCCAAATAGCTTAAACTCAAGTTGACCCTTCTTGATACAATAGATCAATAAAGAACTTCCAGACTCTGTGACCCTTACATCTATGAAAATTAAGTTTACAATCGCTTATTTTTTAACCGACTTCAAAAAAGGACGAGGTTCTATGTTCGGGTGTATGTATGTTTTTTTTTTTTTTTTTTTTTGGATGTATGTTCATCGATATCTCCGTCAGTTGTAAACCGATTTCCAAAATTTTTTGTTTAAAAGGGTATGCTACCATAGTGGTCCCATAAAAATTTTACTCCTGAGGGATTGATAGTTTTCCCGTAATACTCAAAAAATCACCGATCTTTCCGAAAAATGTGGACCGATTTCCAAAATTTTTTTTTTTGCTTGAAAGGGTATCCATATCTAGGTGGTCCTCATACTTTTTTTTCCTGAGGGATTGATAGTTTTCCTGTAAATCTCAAAAAACCTCATTCTCACTACAAAATCTGAGTCAAACATTGAATAGTTTGACATGTTTAAATACGTTTTAAATTTTATAACGGGACTTAATCGCGTAGGTATAACATTTGTTTATTTACCTCGACGTTTCAGTAGCGTTACAGCTACCGTGGTCACGAGAAGACTGCCCGCCGGTACTCGTTCGCCTCTCCGACGAGAAACTACCCTCATTCGGTCAACACAAAATAACATTAGGGTCGCGACACACTACACTGACAACATCCAAGTTAGTACTAGACGTTCTTACACGACCCGAACACTTTTTTATCACTGGATCCCACGTTGTTATAAAATTTAAAATGTCTTCGAGTCGCGAAAGTTTAAAATGTGTATGTTTAAATACGCTCGAGGTGATCCCATATAATTTTATTACTGAGGGATTCTCACTCTAACTTTTTTAATCATGACTATTCCAATATCTAACCTAACCTACTATATTATTTACACTAAAAATTTAAAAATAAAAATTTTTGAAAAAAATATTGAACCGACTTCACATAACACAAATAGACACTAAGAACCTTCTATGTACCTACACTAAAAAGAGAAAAATAAGAATATACACATGCAATTATTACTTACAGTATTCAAATAATAAATTATTATGTTATATTATATTTGAAGTCGGTGCCAACTATTCTACTCTAACTACTCCATACAATTTTGCACCCAAGTTCTATTGTACTCGTAATTTCTTCTTAGATGTAAATGCATAGGCAGTTGGCACCGACTTCAAATATAATATAACATAATAATTTATTATTTGAATACTGTAAGTAATAATTGCATGTGTATATTCTTATTTTTCTCTTTTTAGTGTAGGTACATAGAAGGTTCTTAGTGTCTATTTGTGTTATGTGAAGTCGGTTCAATTTTTTTTTCAAAAATTTTTATTCACATTTTATTCAGTGCAATGTATCGAATACCTAGTGGTAGTTTTGTAAGTTTTTGTATTTATAAGTAAATAAATAATGCTGGACATTTCACACAGCATCATCTAGCCCCAAACTAAGCAAAGCTTGTTCTATAGGAACCAGATAACTGATATACTACTTTATATACTTTTTGTTTTGTAAATACATACATATTATACCAGAGATAAATATTTGTAGATTATATAAACAATTATCCGCGGCGGGGATCGAACCTGCAACCTTCTGCGTCTCAAGCGGGCTTTCACCCACTGCGCCACAGAGGTCGTCGAAAACTTTCAGTAACGGAAATATGTCCAACTCATAAACAACGTCAGCTAAACTCGACAACTCGATCGGACAAGCCGAACTCGGTATCGACAATGCATTAACTTGTTTCGTCATAGTTTCAAAGTTTAATCAGCCTTTTTAGTGACATTCAAACAGGAAATTACCTAAGTACAATCTGGATGAATGTGTTTATATCCATACTATATACTAAACTATAATATTATAAATGTGAAAGTAACTCTGTCTGTCTGTCTGTTTGTTACCTTTTCACGCCCAAACCACTGAACAGATTGGGCTGAAAATTGGCATGGATAGAGGATGTATCCCAGGGAAGGACATAGGCAGTAGCCTATGTCCTCCGCGGTGTAACCCGCGGTCCCTCGGGATTTCTTCGGGATAAAAAGTATTTTATCCCGAAGAAATCCCGAGGGACCGCGGGTTACACCGCGGGAGCGCAGCTAGTAATGTATATTTTGGTAACATCAATGGCCTCATAAAGAAGGTTTAAGCAGCGTTCGTTTGGGAGGTACAGCACTTCAATTTTGGAATACGGTTACCGATATTGCTATAGTTGATTATCAACCAAGGGGCTACAGCGGAGAAGAGATTGTTGAGACACGACACAGTCAAGAGCCAGATAGTTCAATGGATAAATCTTAATATTGACGATACCCAAATCAAAATAATTCTCAAGTGTATTATAAATATCACTCATATCTTTCCCATAGTACAAGCTATGATTAGTTTGGGGCTAGATGATGCTGTGTGAAAATGTCCAGCATTATTTATTATTTATTTATCTTTTGGACAATATTCTGCCCCCAATCACTTCTAGCCTAATGAACGGATGGGAGAGAGTATTTAACTATTATATTTTCGCTTTAACTAATATAAATTTTCAATACAATGAAAATAAGAAACCATAACCTACTTTTAGCCGATAGTTGGACCGGAAAGAATGGCAAAAGCGGGCTGCGGATGATGATAATGTTTCTTTTTTTTTTTTTTAAAGCATTTATTCAGTAGGACCGCTGGGATCACTTTGAAATGATGAACATACTTTTAGTCGTAGTAAAATCAGCTGCAGCTTCACACTATAGGTGATGACATTCTAAAGGTGGGTCCACATTAGAACATTTCGGCGAACATTTCGGCGTAACAAAGCCGCGTATCTGTTACAGCAGTGTGGACGCGATTTGTTCGACGAACAAAATGTTCGATCATTTATCCGTTTCATACTTCCATACAAAATATCAATCTTTGAAAGTATGCCGAACAGTTCGCCGAACATTGTTCGTTAGAATGTTACAGATGTGGACGGCGTTTTGGTTTTGTTACGGCCAAATGACACGGGCCGATCCATAATGGTTATCGCACATTATAAATAACCGATCACAGAACTCATGTAATCTAAAAAATGGATTCGGCAACGTGTAAAAACAACAAAACACTATTTCCGATTCAGTTATTTACGAGAAAATTATTCATTCTTGTTTGTTCAATTACTAGGAGCTGTTGAAAACAAAACGCCATACGGTTTCGCTGGTGTAAATAGTATTTAACCTTGGTTGCATTAGAAACGGATACCGCTAAATTACGATCGTGTTGTGTCGTTGAATAACACACGTAGTGCAAACAACGAAGCGCTTGTGGTCGTGCTTGCTTAGTCGTTCTTGATAGATCGTCGAAGTTAAGCAACGTTCGTAACGGTCTGTATGTGGATGGGTGACCGCAAGTGGCATTTTCATCTGAGCGCTTCCGTGGGTTCGGAGGGCACGTTCAATTGTCGGTCCCGGCTATTTAAGTCTTGTTAGTTTGTTGTTGGTTGGCTAGTTAAGCCATGACGGAGGCCTTAAGGCGGCTAAAAACTCCGTCACCAGAGTTGGCCACTGACTCATACGAACTTAATTTACTTAGTGCAAACATTGGAACTTTCTATTATTATTTTACTAGCTTCTGCGCGCAGCTTCGCCCGCGTGGTACCAACATTTTGAATAGCCTATATGCTATTCCAGGTCACTCTCTACGCCTATTCCAAGTTTCATCCAAATTAGTTTACTGGTTTAGGCGTGATTGATACACAAACAAACTCACAAACTTTCAGCTTTATTATAAAAACAGGGTCACGACTGTATCGGCGCGGTAGACATTCTCTCAGATCTTTTTATTGTCAGAGGCATGTACAAATACATATTTGATACATGCCCACATCTTGCAGAAGTTAGTATTCCATACGTGGTTGCAAGCCCATCGCCGCCTATAAGAATATTAACTGGTTTCCTCACTATGTTTTCCTTCACCGTTGCTTGTTTTTCTTCAGCTTTGTTATATGAGTGGGATATGAGTGGGATTGTAGCTTGCCGGAAGGAATGAAAGATATAACCTTAGGCCTTTACCCAGCAGTCGAACACAATGGGGTATACCCAGAACCCATTGGGCGACCATTTATGACTTCACCCAATGCTGGGTAAAAAAAAACGTAAACAGGGTCACGACTGTATCCCCAAGGCGCGGTAGACATTCTCTCAGATCTTTATATTCCAGATCCTTTGAAGATGTCTAAGGGGGTAGTCAGAGTAATGCTGGGTATTGGATGAAATCCCACTGCGAGTGATGGGATAAGTGTATTCTTTAAAACCTAGGGTTATTTTCAGTTGTTTCCATATTTCAACACCTCAGACATGACGTCGGCTGGTATTCTATAAACTCAAAAGAACAGCTAAGTTTTTTCATCATTATAATAACGACCGTCATTTTACGAGTTCCGCTTTCTAGGAAGCTGAGTGTGAGCAGCCAAATCTGGCAGCGTTCTGAAATCTTATGGATTCAGAGATCGGCTGAACCATATCAAACTCTATGCCATGGTAATAAGGCGCAAAATGTAGTGTTTATTTTAAAACTAGTCAAGGATATTGAATGTAAATTACTTCCAAGTTCTGGACCTTAACAAAGTCGAGATGAGCATTACTATCTCGAATCAATAATCTATGATTTACTATTGTTTAATACTCTAATATGAATTTGTGGGACTAGGCGGGTCACGTGACCCGGATGGACCGAGAAAAATGGGCCAACATCGTCACACCAGAGACCGTTGGAAGTTTGGGAGAGACCTTTGTTCAACAATGGGACGAGAGAAGTTGAATAAAAAATACATTGCGTCTTACCATAGAACGTGACATAAAGTTATTCCACCGAATAAATCAAGAATAACCATACATTTTGACAGTTTACACTCCGGAATAACTTTATGTCACGTTCTATGGTAAGACGCAAAGTATTTACCTCTACTTAGTGGTGTACGGCGGCCGATACAAAGGACATTATTTAATGCTGTCAATCCAAAATGCTGCGCATGATAACAAATGCCCCTTGGTATGTCACAAACAATCAACTACATCGCGACTTGGAAGTGCCAACAGTAAAACAAGACATAGTGAACAAGCTTAAATCCTATTTTAAGCGCTCTCGCCGTAAATCACATAAAAGGGCCCACAAGATTTAAAAGACTGAAGAAGAGAGTTCCTGAAGCCCTCCTATCTAGCCCTCTATTGGAGCATTTATTATGTGGAATGGCCACTGAGCTCTTCCCTTCACGAACGGAAGCAGGATAAAACTCTAGCTAAACGCCCAAAAAGGCAGCAAGATTCAAAGGAGAGTATTAAAAAACACCTTTACTTAAAAGTACAAAAATTACTTATTAGAAAAAGCTATGTCAAAACAAGCCATTTATTCCAAACAGTTTACTAAACTTAGATTAATTAGCATAAACTTTACACTTGTGCTACTGAGAGGTATTCGATTATAAATCGACGCGTAATTAATTTTGCTTGGTGCTGACTTAGTTATTCCTGAATTGATATCCATTATTACTGAGATAATTGATATGAATTGATCCCATTTACATGAGCTAATTGATATTCATCATCATTATCCACAGCCTGACTTCATAAAACTAAACTCTCTGGATATAAACTATGATGTAGTTTCTAGCCCGCACTGTCCCACTGCTGGGTATGCCCAGCAGACTCGAGTCTTCCAGGCTTTTAAGTCAAACGCCATTGCTTGCCACTGATATTCGCTGAAGGCGTCCAGCTCGTCGCACCATCGCTATATAAATTACTAGCCGTCCGTCGCGGTGTTACCCGTGTTCCCTCGGGAAAACTTCATTTTCCCGGGATAAAATATAGCTTATGTTCATCAGAGATAATGTAGAAAAGAATTTTTCAAATCGGTCCAGTAGTTTCGGAGCCTATTCAATTCAAACAATCAAACAAACAAATCTTTCCTCTTTATAATATTAGTGTAGATGATAATTGATGACAGTCCAAATCACAATTTTTTATAGTAAATTATTATATCAAAATATGTTATAGGTACATTATCTATTATATCTATCTATTATATTATATATATATATAAAAGAAAGTCGTGTTAGTTACACCACTTATAACTCAAGAACGGCAGAACAGATTTGGCTGAAAATTGGTAGGGAGGTAGCTTAGAGCCAGGAGACGGACATAGGATACTTTTTATCCCGTTCGGTAGCTTAGAGCCAGGAGACGGACATAGGATACTTTTTATCCCGTTCGACAGCGTTCCCGTGTGACTTGACATGAAACGTCAGTCACTATAAAACGTGGTATAACAAAAAAGAATCAGACTTGGAATAACAAAACGCAAATGACAGCTATGTAATTGACGTAAAATGACAACTATGTAATGACGTATGGATGACAATTTGATATTTGTAAGAAATCAATATTAAAACTATTTCTATTAAATAAATAATTAACAAGTGGATTGAAGTGAAGTGAAGTTTAATTAATAATGCCGCGACCAAGACGATCGAATCTTTCCCGACAAAGCCGTAATGCAAGAAGAATACAGGTCAAAACTACTTTACACTTTTTCTCCTAGGTGGCGTTTCTAAATACTATTTTCGAAATACGATCGAATATAATTTTCTTTGATTTTGAGTTTTGAAAAGTTAATGGAGATTTTTGCTTAGAGTTTTCGATATTTTTATATTGCTGACGAAGTCGCGGGTAGGTAATATTAGTTAATCGTTTTATTTCGAAATTCAACACCCTACAGTACTTGCTATTCAAAAAAAATTATGTCTCGAGTCAATTTCTTCAAAAAAATTGCCGCTAGCTTCAGCGATTCTATACCAATTACCGTATTCGTTTTGTTCTTAGCATTGCAACATCTGGGTAAGATTTTCCCTACCTCTATCTATTATGGGATTCTTGAGAGAAACATAAATATAAAAAAAATATTATTATTATTATCAAGCGACGGAGTTTTATATTTTGTATATACCTACTCTCGATTCACTCAAAACTCCTCTACTTTGTTCCTAATAATGCGCAGACGAAGTTGCGCGGGTCAGCTAGTAATTATATTAAAAGTAAGGAGCACCAATTTTCAAGTAGCATTAGGACTGTTCTACTTGAAGAATAAAATTGTCCTCATTTTTACTTTATTTTCACTACACGATAAAGTTTTATAGCTGGAAATAAAAGTGTTACGAAGGAACCACTCGTCATTTCGCAAAGTAAGAAATGTAGGTAAGTAGCTAGAGCTGTGTACACGAGTAGAGTACTTCAATTGAAGAAAGTAGTTAGTCCGGGCTTTTGTACTCAATCGAGAGAAAAGAGAGTATGCTGGGAACGTTTTTATCTTGGATTTGTGCTGGAAACACGATTGGTTGCTAGTTTACTTATTGAAAAACAGCAGATCTTTTTCAAATAATTCAATTGTTTTTTTAAGTTTCATTCTGAGTGGAGTACCTTGGAAGTGTTCTAAGTCGAACTTACAAATAGAAAAAAAAATCGTTATAAAACAATTTGTTTTAACCAAGGCACTGTAATCATTACATACATAAAATCACGCCTCTCTCCCGAAGGGGTAGGCAGAGACCACGGATCTCCACTCTCTACGATCCTGACACACAACTTTTGCCTCATTCACTCTCATTACATTCTTCATACATGCTCGTCGGTTTAGGGTACTTTTTACCTCGCCCTTCTCCAAAATGTCGCCAATTTGATCCAAGAAGGTTCGCCTATGCCTTCCCCTTCCAGCTGTCCCATACACACTCGCCTCATACACTTGCTTTGTCATACGACTGTCATCCATCCTCTCTACATATTATTATGTAATCATTATCTCAATTATATTTTGGATAAGGAAAAAATCTTTAAGGGTTTATAGTTTGAATATTTTGGTTTGTAAAATTACCTTTCACGAAGGTAAATAAATAAGTTAGAAATGATTATAAATTCAAAGTTTATTTAATGTGCACAAGTCCATACTTTGACGTCGCAGAAAATACAAAAGTTCATTTTGCAGTTTCAAATCGACTTCAAAGGCAGAGGCCACTTTGTCTGAAGTGAAGCGCAGCTTAAAATACCTACGGAGCATTTCAATCGAGTTGGTCAAGAATTTGCGAAGCTTAGAATGTTAGAATGTTGAATAATGTTCTGAATGCAGTAATTCCCAAGTTTCATCTACGTCATTTGCCTGCATACGCGCCGTAAAGTCAGTCATCATTGGAGTGCTCTGGTGTAGGTTGCTAACGTTCTGAGCGGTTAGTGAGCGGATGGGTGACCGCTGCTAGCATTATCAGTGCGTAAAATTGTCGGTCCCGTTATTAAGCCATGACGGAGGCCTGGTGACCCAGAATTGGCTATAACTCATACGAACTTACTTTTTTACATTTTATGTCGGCTCAATAGAAGAGGATTATAGGTATTTTTCTGGTGTATGTTTCTTGGTGGTAAGTCGGGGCAGACCAGTAGCCAGATGGGTGGATGATATAGAGCCGATTGAGGGAAAGGCATGGATGAGAACAGCACAGGGCCGATTAGAGTGACGTTTGAGGGAGGAGGCTTATGTCCAGTGGGCTATTATTTGAGCTGTCAATGATGATGATGATAGGTATTTTTCAAACCTTGGAACAAAGCTGTTACATGGGTTTCTGGCATCTCTCAAAACTTACCTCGTAACTTTAAACTTTGAAAGAAAGAGCTTTAAACAATCGCTTATAGCCTGAGGACTTAACAAACATGCCAGTTCCAATGAAAGGAATTATCGATTCGTTCATTTTAAGCAATTCTATTGGGAATAGATTCGAATCATTGAATGCTATGAATGCATCGAATCTAGCTTCCGATTGGAAATATATTCATTTACCTCTGAAACAGATCGTTTTCCATGAAAGCTGGTTTGATCAACCTGGTTTCAAAAATCCATACTAATATCATAAATGTGAAAGTAACTCTGTTTGTCTGTCTGTTTGTTATCTTTTGACGCTCGAACTGCTGAACAGATTAAGCTATTTGGTATGGATAAAGATTATACCTCAGAGCGGACAAAGGCTACTTTTTATCCCGAAAAAATATCTCTATATTATCTTTATTTTGAATTAATTTTACACGAATAGGTAAAAACAAAGAGAAATAGGTACCAAAAGTAGTCTTTACCATTGTCATGAGCGAATATACCTTCGCAGTACTAAATTATCCGTTGTCTTTTCCGATTTTGATGAAATTTTTAAAAGCTGATGTTACATATACATGCTGTAAAAAGACTGCTACCGAAAACTGAGGGGTTGTAATCAGACCATGATTCTAAACATATTTAGCGAAAAAAAAACGTAAAAAAAAATTTTTACTTAGCTTCGTCATGCTATGTTATTATCGGCTATTTACTACTATTACAACATAATAAGACCATACCTATACCTACCTAATAATTTCATTTAAAAAAGAAAAAAACATTTATAAAAAAAAACTCTAAATCCAGCAATCTACGTAAAAAAACGCGCCCAAAACATACGCAAACAGTACTCTTCAAACGCTGTTTTCTCCGGATTTAGTGCATATTTCGGAAAATCCTTTTGGATTTGGTTGTCTATTGGGATGCTGTACCTACCCCTTTTGGCTTCGGTAGACGTCTTTTTACACCCTGTATAATAGTCCAATCAAGTTTTATTTGTTTAAATTTGAAAAAAAGTAGCATAAGTTTATTTTTATTGAGGGAAAATGCTGACCTATTTAACTTAAAAAAAAAAAGAAACCCGTACTCGAATTTTTTAAATTACCTTATTCAAACTAAAACTAACTGGAATAATCTCACCGCAATACCGGCGAAGTAGACTACCCCAGGGTACTCTCAGTTCACAGTGGTGTTAGTTGGTAACTAAGAACACAAACTTGGCAGCCTGTTGAAGTTCAGTGGGACCATTAGTAGCTTAACTTTTCTAGATCGCTAATCTACAAAGGCTTTGTTTTGCTTCACCAAGATGCAGTAAAAGCTTGTATATTTCTAACTACAAGCTTTTTTTTTACAAAGATACCTACCTTTTGTTAGCCATCTCTAATAAGCCAAATTCGAGTTTGATGTAGATGTGTTTGTGTGCATATAATGTGAGTCACGCTTAAACCAGTGAACCAATTCGGATATTTATAAGTAAGACAACGAATCGTCTTTGGTGAGAGTCAAAGTAAAAAGGCATTAATAATTCAGAGGGACCGCTGGGATCACTTAGAATAGTCCTAAAATTAGGTGATTTTATCCTGTTCCTTCGCGAACTGAAGACGTTATAAACATTAACCTGGTCTCACACTTATCCGCGCCGCACGCGCTGCAGTTTTTTTCTATACAAAAAATGTTGATGACGTCAGAAAATGCGGCTCACTTCTGACGTCAGCAGCATTTTCTCTATTGAATAGACAGTTCCGCGCGTTCGGCTCGGCTGGACTGTGCGACCACCGTAATAGATTGATCGTAGCCTGGAATAGCAGGCTATTTAAATTGTCGGTACCACACGAACGAAGCCACGGGTGGAAGCTAGTCAAAAACAAATTTAATTTCATTACGGCCGCATCTCCAAAAGAGGTAATAAATTATCGTTTTACATACCTTTTTCCTTAAGCCAATTAATTACTCTGAGTAATTAGTCTGTATGAAAAACTGGTGCTAACGAGAACTGGGAAGGAACATGTAATTACTTCACCGTAAATTGCTGGGCTTTCCGAGCTCGTTTTTTATAAGAAAAGTTGGATATTATAATAAAGAATGAGCCGCCTCTTTAAGCGCACCATTTTTGTGTTAAAAAAGCTGAAAATAGACTTAAAAGTTGCCAAACACATTTGAAGTCTTACAATATTACCACAAAGATCATCTTACTGACGTGGTTTACACAATACGATTCTGGCATATCATTCTTTAGAATATTAGCTCTTGTTCCGTTGAGTTTGAGAAAGCACGAAGCAAGAATGGTGTGCCAGACTGGCGTCCTGTAAACGGCGTCTTAAGCCCTCGATCTTTCTTTTACCTAAAATGACGCTATCAGTTTTTTAAAACAAAAAAAGTATGGAATCATCTTGTTCTTGCGTGTCAGTGGTACTAGTTAAATAAAATTTGAGTAAAACCCCGCCACCATCAGTCCAGCGTCCGTGGCGTCCATAAAGTCCTTCCTTGTGCAGGTGGCAGGACACAAAGGGCACACGATCAAGTGGGACATCGTTTGAATAGGGACCCCGCAGTCACAACGTGTCTGCGATAGCCTCACTTGCACATGCTCTCCCTGCATCGACCGACTTGGGTCCGAAGTCGGTTGATAGACTTCCTAACCGGCCAGGGCAGATCACTTCCTGGGGCAGTTTTTCCTGTGTGATAAAATCAGATGGTGCTGGATGTTTTTTTCTCCCAGAGAGAGTACTTAAGAGTCGCCGGATGTTTGTCGGTAGCTATAGTTTTGCGCAAGTAGCTATTACGGCTTATTAGTATGGAATTATTTAGGTCCATGGTTTCCTCTAATTTCGGTTTAAGCTCGTGAGAAGTCCCTGTTCAAAAATCATACATTACAATACAATACAAACTTCATTTTTTTTCTCTCACAAAGGTCAGCACTAAGAATAGCGGGCTATACTATTTGTACAATACTTCACAAAGAAGTGCAAGAACCTGTTTTGTGAGAGACTGGTGCCTGTGATAGGTTTTACACCTGTGATACAGGTCACCAGTGCCCCACTCCACGGATATCTACTCGTATAACATAAAGTAAATTAATCATAAAACGCCCTAGCTTTTACCTTTTAACCTTTCAAAGGTCATCCAACTGACATGGATTTTCGTGAATGACATGAAACTTAATGAAATAGGAATTCGCTTTCATCAAAGTACAAACGATCTTGGCTGGAATTGAAATGGTTTCTCGTTGAGATGCTGAGATGTGTCAAAATGTCTGTCTCGTGTCTCATTCGTGAAGTCTTTGTGCGATATAAATGTTATAGCTGACGATAAATAGAAACCTTTTTAGGCTTTTATTGGAGGGATAGGGCGACAATTGCAAGAAAATGTTTCCTTCTCCAAAAAATGTCACTACTTGCTGATAAAGTAGCATATTAGGCTTGTGCTTGCTCGGTCAGTACAGAGAGCGCTCCGTACTAGTACGATCGTTGTGAAGAACTGGATCGGACTTCTAGTACTATTAGTACATCTAGTACAGTAGATCTTCGGTTCTATAATGAGTCGCTCGGTCGGTCGGTCGGTCCTGAACTACGTACTAGCTTTGTGTTTTGTAGGACATGAACGATGTTCGTACTAAACTAAAGATCAAATGAAACGCCCGCCACCGTGATATCTCTGTCTCTTTTATTACCGCTTACTCGCCTAATGAGTCTATCTCTGTCTGCGCTTGACAAACCAATCAGACACTGATATGGTGAATACATTTCCATTAGCTAACAGTTCTTTTTCCGAACGATCGAATGAACTAGAGTCCTAATAGGATCGTGTAGTTCTTTTCATTCCGTCCTAGTACAAGGGTAGATACGCAATAATACGCATGCCGATTTGAACCCTATTACAGTGCAGGAAGGCGCAGTTATGATAATTTCCTTAACGAAACGATGGAATGAACTAGTGTACTAGTGTACTAATAGTCCTATTAGGACCGAGTTATGTGAACTAGTTCAACTAGTACACTTGTGGGAATGAATTCCTATTAGTACTTAGTTCAGGAACTACACAAGCCTATAGCATATCACTCTGATAAATTCAAAATCAGAGTTTGACTGCTAGATCTTGAAGGCTTCAGCCCGGTTTCGACTGAAAAAGGTTAATGAGCGAGAAATAACGGACTCTTTTCCTGTAAAATAGGGTTTAATTTCCAGCAACAGAGAGTTTTGTGTTTTGATTTCCACCACAAAAGGAATGTAGGACTAAGCGAGTTCATTTCAACTCTTTCTGCTAATTTACTCCTATCCGCTTGACTATATTTTGATAATGGAAACACAGTTATAAATAAATAAATAATGCTGGACATTTCACACAGCATCATCTAGCCCCAAACTAAGCAAAGCTTGTACTATGGGAACCAGATAACTGATATACTACTTATATACTTTTTGTTTGTAAATACATACATATTATACATAGAAACACCCAGACCCGAGATAAATATTTGCAGATCATACAAACATTTATCCCGCCGCGGGGATCGAACCCGCAACCTTCTGCGTCCCAAGCGGGCTTTCACCCACTGCGCCACAGAGGTCGTCTGTGTGTGAGCATTTTGTTCTTGCGAGTTCAACGGAGTCCGTACGGAGTCTGCTCCGCTAGTGGTGTAAACCGGACACATTATAAGCAAAAGCTATAGAATCAACCAGTGTAATTAAAATTATTCATTTCAAGTTTAAGGTGACCTTTTCAGAGACCATTAAAAGTGAGTAAGCCCCCTCAAAATTATGTATTTGCCCGCGGTTCTAAACGCTAAAAGTAATTTTGAACAATTTGCAAAAGTTTAACTGATAAAGTAACTGTGAGTTCCGTCTCCGATACTTCTGAGAGGTTTTGAAACTTTGATTTTGTTTCGAAGTTTTAATTGTTCTATTTATTTGTTCATTTTATTCGGTTCGGTTTAAATTGAAAATATTGAAATATGGATGGCTTGAACGGAAGATTTCATCCGAACATCAAAGTCGTGGCTTACATTGTTATTGACTCAAAAGTTTGCTTAAGTTTTTGAGGGATCACAGTGATTCTGTTATTCATAGATTTTTATTCCACTATCTAGGTGAACAAAGCAGCTTTGAAGCAGGATATTTATAGACCTGTTTATGTTCAGGCTGGCTCAATTAGTTGATGAGCGTGTAAATGAGCTGATAATGGCTCACCCTTTGTACCCATTTGTAATTCGATATTGCTGAAGGCTTGTCTTTTGTGTAGATTCTGAAAGAAGTGGTAAATATAAAGCCATATAAATATATTATTATGGTATCAGACTATGATCGTGGGTTCAAATCATGGATGGACTGGCCATACATACAAGGTGTAAAAAGACAACTATCGAAAACTGAGGAGTTGCAATCAGACCATGATCCTAAACATATTTAGCTAATAAAGAACGCAAAAAATTTTTTATTAGTCATTTTATGTTATTTTCGGTTATTTACTACTATTACAACATAAAACGACCAAACCTACCTAATAATTTAATTTATAAAAGAAATAAACCATTAAAACTCAAACTCCAGCAATCTACGTAAAACAACGCGCCCGGTACATACGCAAACAGCAATCTTCAAAAGCTGTTTTCTCCGGATATAATATCATTTTGGATTTTGTTGTGTGTTGGGATGCTGTACTGTACCTACCCCTTGCGGCTTCGGTAGACGTCTTTTTACACCCTGTACATGTAAACTCTGAAACGAAGAACTTGTTTCGGAAAAGTTAATGGCGAAGGAAAACGTAACGAAACCTACTGGTTTCCTCACGATATTAGCAGGTTAACTTACTTACACTTGTTTGAAACTTACTAAGTAGTTGCAATCTGTAACTTATAGAATGCTAACGTCTGCAAAAAATGGACACGGTGAAGAGTGTGCATTTTCGTGCCTCTATTTATTCAAGATTTGAAGTTGTATGGTAAGGGTATGGTAGTCGTGAACCTGTTTTGTCGTTCATATTATGATGATTTTCAATCTCGAATTCAATGAGCGAACCCACGAGTGTGTCAAGTCAGTGTGACAGAAGTTCTAACGATTTACAAACTAAAGTTCTAATAAACAAGGAAACTTTGCCTTCAAACCAGCCGTGCCCAGCAGTATTGTAAAGTCTGTACCGTTTAATTAGGTCACACTAGTTTACTTTTTAAGGTACTGTTTTGAAACCAGCGGCAATGCAAAGCGGCTGTTACACAAGGAGAGTTTCTCGTATGCGAACGGCGAGAAACTCGAAAGGCGAGACTCGCCATGCGAGTCTTGACTGCGGTTGTTTACATCATGACAGAAACTCGTATTATTCAAGGGATTCTCGAATACGAGTATGACAGGCAAAAGGCGAGGCTCGAAGCATTTGTTTATACTAGGCATATTTTCTCGCATGTGAGAAACTCTCCTTGTGTAACAGCGGCTTAATAGACTATGCACTTGCCTTTTTTTATCAAAGTTGACTCTCAAAAAGTCGAAAAGTCTCAAATTTTATGCTTGTGTGTACATACTTATGTATGTTGGTAGGTTAGGTGCTTGCATAATACCCAAGCGCCTACCTACTTCATCTTGTACTAATATCTATCATGTTTCTTTTTCTTTTCATACTTTTCTGTCTGTTTGTATTAGTCAAAATATTTTTATTGTGTTATTTTTCCTATTATGTTGGTCTGGGTGTGTGTGTTTTTACAAATAAATTATCCATCTATCTTTTATTGAAATCTGATATAAGTGTGTGTGTTAGCAACTATAAAGTTTAAAGACATGTATTGTGTCTAGCGCACGCTAGAAGCACTTAAAAGTACCTAAATTCCTTGTACCAACGCACGATGTTTTCCTTCACTGTTTTAGTGTGGCATAGTAGATTTAGATATAAAACTACCAGATTTAAACCATGAATCAGAATAGGAAGGCCGCAGCCACTAGATCACCATAGATAAAATAAACTCGAAGTGTTATGTAATCGTGAGTCGTTAAAAAAGTCGCGCGGATTTGTCGCGGTTGTGGAAACCAAGCTTTAATAGCTGTTCGGTAATCAAGTGGTCGTTTTGTGAACTCGGCACAGATTAGCCTTTTGGTGCTCTTAATTTAAGACCCAATGAACTGGAACAAGATGTTTGAACAATCTGTTTGATCAAAGCCAAGCTCATTACACCAGTGACGGTGCTAGCCATATTACAGCATCCTCTAGTCGTTATGGGAACCACATATATTTTGTCTCGCGGCGGGAAGCGAACCCGCAAGCATCTACGTCACAGAGGTGGTCGTACTAAAATAAACCGAAAGTAATCTTTGAGCTAAGAGCTCGTACACAATTTTCAGATACGAAGACCTTAGCCCAGTGGGCGAAGGCCTCCTACGACGCAGAAGGTTACGGGTTCGATCCCCGCGGCGAGACCAATGTTTGTATCATCTACACATATTTGTCTCGGGTCTGGGTATTTTCTATGTTTATAATGTATGTATTTACAAACATCTAATAGTACCCATAACACCAGCTCTGCTTACTTTGGGGCTAGATGATGCTGTGTGAAAAGTCCAGCATAATTTATTCATGTTGGCCCGGCTGGAATCCGAACCTTACCTTGGAAGCACCATCCCACTTAGCCAATACGAATTTTCTTGATCGGAACAAAATGCCTTGAGGCAGAGGTAGCCAACCGGTCGTTGAGTGGTCCCAAATTGGAAGACAAAATTGACTTTTCAGCGGCACTTTTTGGCTGAAACGATTGTACCTTTAAGGCATTTCTTGCGATAGCCTCTTCTAATAGCTTTGACCCGAATATTGGCTTTTTATTTTGTTTTATAGGTTCTGATGTTTGGCATCAGTCATCATCATCTCAGCCATCTAGCGTCCACTGCTGAACATAGACCTCCTCCATCGATTTCAGCTTTATTATGAGTGGGAAGTGGGATTGTCCAGTAAAGTTCGTGGCTGAGTGTACGACTACGCTCATAATGCGTTTTAGGGTCGATTCACATCTGACGGAAGATCCGTCGCGGATTATCGGTCGCGGAACGCCAGAACTGACAAATGTATAGAAAAACACTCCGACGGATGATACGTTAGTCCGTCGAGTGTGAACGGTCGAGTGTTTTTCTATACATTTGTCAGTTCTGGCGTTCCGCGACCGATAATCCGCGACGGATCTTCGGTCAGATGTGAATCGACCCTATTAGGACCCTATTAGGGTCGATTCACATCTGATTCACACTAGAGATAGACTAGTGCGAGTTTCAATTGATAACTATCGCAGAGTCAAGGTAATTCAGCCCGGTTGCACTCACTGCTGAGTATAGGCCAAGGCAATTGTCAGGAAGCAATCATGTCTAAACTTATGGACAGTAGTACAGTATTGCGTAACTTCCGAGTTCTTTTCTTATTTTAATTCAATAATATTACAATGTACCTGCGTTATAATATTCTTCTGTCTGTGGCACAAAATAAAAGTTTCTTTCTTTCTTTCTTTTCAAAAAAGAATAAATTTAATATTCCATGTTATCAGCTCCAAGCCCAAATAGGTTTTTTTTTGTCAACATCTCTGGAACTTCTTTATACCGGATTTCGTTGCGGTTTTTACACTTCCAGAATAAGAAAAAGCAAGTACGTGCATGGGCCAGATGGGCCATAAAGTTGCCCATTATAAAAAAACAGTGGCATTTCAGGAGTGCTGGCAGAAGTGAACACTAGAACGACGTTTCGGTAACGATTCGAAACTTAAAATAAAAGTATAGGTAACAAAAAAAAAAAACAAAGTGCAAAAAGTAACTATCCTGCTCTAGGATTTGAACCCGGAGCTGCCTCACTCAGAGGCGAAGTCTGATAAGTGCTCTTTGGTCTTACCTCGACTATTATGACGATAAAGCGACGAAATTAAGGTAGATAAAGAGGTCGTAACAGTCACGTGACTGAGTTGGATATTATTCTCCCATCTGAAAAATTCCCAACGCGCCTGTTACACAAGGAGAGTTTCTCGCATGCGAGCGGCGAGAAACTCGAAAGGTGAGACTCGCCATTCGAGTCTCGCTCGCGGTTGTTTACATTTTGACAAAAACTCGTATTATTCAAGCGATTCGAATGCGAGTATGACAGGTGAGAGGCGAAACTCGAAGCATTTGTTTATGCGAGCTATGTAGCACACATGAGGTACATGACAGGATTCTTTTTTTTGTTTTTGTCTTATTCTTTTCATTATTTTTTTTCTTCTCGTTTTGTATTTTGTGTGTGCTTGAGTGGCAAATAAATAAATGTCTATGTCTATGTAGTTAAAAAAAGGTCGTAACAGTCACGTGACTGAGTTGGATATTATTCTCCCATCTGAAAAATTCTCAACGCGCCTGTTACACAAGGAGAGTTTCCCGCATACGAGCGGCGAGAAACTCGAAAGGTGAGACTCGCCATTCGAGTCTCGCTCGCGGTTGTTTACATTTTGACAGAAACTCGTATTATTCAAACGATTCGAATGCGAGTGTGACAAGCGAGACGCGGAGCTCGAAGCATTTGTTTATGCGAGCTATCCATAGAAGAAATCGCCACTCGCATGCAAAAACCTCTCTTTGTGTAACAGCCGCATCTTTTAATTTCAATAATAACAAGAAGTGAAACTAGTTTTGGAATCGTCCAGAATTTCAGGAGTTGTCCTACTAACACCAATAAAGTTGACAAAGATGATTAGAAGTGATAATTCCTTTGTTTTCCCGAGATCAAGCAACAAAAGCGGGTAAAATCCCCGGGTTCTTATTGGAAGCAGTTTCAAAGACAATCCTCGACAAAAAGCGATCCCGTTTAATCTCGATTTCCTGGGACTAACAAGGGTCGTCTAGTTTTATTGTGCATCTCAATGAGAAACAGGGATGTAGCTAGTGCAGGTAGCATGAAGCCATCAAATTATTTTGTAGGATTTAAAGTGCACTAGGTGTATTGCAATGAATTATGCCATATTCGTTCCAGTGTTTCGGCCCACGCGATTAAAAAATCTTCGTCCCACACGATAATATTTGTCCATATTCGTCCCGCATGCCTAAATTATTGTATAGTGCCACAAACTTATCTGGACCGGTGGCCAAAGTAGGAACTAAATAATTTTACTGTAAAAAAATTTTTCTGCCAACACCCAATGCGATAACAGCGTCTCTCTCACAGGTTCAGATAAGTTTGTGTCACTGTAAGTACAGTCAGCTTTTCTTTTCTTAGCTTAAGAAAAGAAGACGAAGAAAAATTAGCTATTTGCTATTTATAGAAAAATGGAAAGGAGCATGCTAGGGTTAAAGATATCAGACCAAGTTAGGAACAAAACCATACGGAAAAAAACTAAAATTATAGATTTAAAGGAACGAATAAGACAACTTAAGTGGAACTGGGCGGGACATATCTGTAGATTAGAAAATTCGAAATGGACCAAAAGAGTGACAGAATGGATCCCAAGGGAAGGAAAAAGAAAACAAGGGAGACCAAGAAAGAGATGGAGGGATATATTTACCCAACGAGGTGGACCGGAATGGATGAGGAAGGCTAGGGAGAGAGACGAATGGAGGGATTTAGGGGAGGCCTACGCCACAGAGGCGACTGCTGCGGAGGCGCTAGATTAAAATGCGTAATTTAACAAATAAGTGTGTATAATAATAGTGGAGAGCAAAATTAGCTAAGTAACTTGTTTAAATTGTTTGTAAGTATAGTAGTAGAATAAAGGCTTTTAATTTTTTTTTTTTTTTTTTATTTATTTAAGTACAGTCAGCGTCAAAACTATAATTTATCACCACAACTAAAGTTGTGCTTGACTTGACACTTGACACAAATGTTTTCAAACTTTTTAAATTCTATGACATTCTTAATAATGTACAGACCTACAATTTCAACGTTTTTTTACCCTCTCAGACATCTTCAAAAGATCATCAAAGAGAATACATAAAAAAATCTGAGAAAATAGTCTACTGTGTATCGTGAATACAGTCGTGATTCTGTTTGTTTGTAAATAATACCGACAACAAAAACCGCCTAAACAAAATATTTGAAATAACAGTAGAGTAGGTTCATATTAGTTAGTAAATGAGTAAAGTTATCATCAAAGTTACAATTTAGCATGCCAACAAGAACACGGAAGAGCTTTTGCTTAAAGTAATATAAAAAAACCAGGTAATCCTGAGTCTTATCCCGTCTCAAGTTCCTTGTTTATTCCCCTGATTAAAACGTTCACTTGTACCATTTCATCCAACCTTACAAGTCAACTTCTTAACAAATAACAATTTTCCCTAAAGTAAGCTCGTGTCGTGAATTTTCTTTATCCGGGTAAAATATGCAAGGTTAATAAGGTTTATTATCCGGTTTCCGGATCTCTGAAAATTGTAATAATAACGATAACGTAATGTTTGCGTTTTAAGAGGATCTGACAAAGACGAGAGACACTTAAAATCGCAAAGGCATAGTACTACTCTTTACTTTTGATTGACTTTTTAGTTTTAAGCGGGTATCACACTACACGGTATTCAGGGTCCCTTACCCTAACAAGGAGTGGTGTAATAAGAGTTAAGAGTCCCTAACTAGGGTGACCGGACGGTCCCGGCAAGCCTTGCTCCCTAACTATCGGGCCCTGAATACGTAAAGATGGATCACCTAAAAGACTGCAAGGCCCAAACCGTGTTTGTTGCCCTAACTCTTCACGGTATTGCTCGCGCAAGAATAGGAGTAAAATTAGTTTTATGACTATTCTAAATGTTCCCAGCGGTCCTGCTGACTAAATGCTTTTTGACTTTGACTAAGATAGAGCTGATATGGGTGGGGTTTGATGCAGGAGGCTTATGTCCAGCAATCATTTGAGACGACCTCTGTGGCGCAGTGGGTGAAAGCCCGCTTGGGACGCAGAAGGTTGCGGGTTCGATCCCCGCCGCGGGATAAATGTTTGTATGATCTGCAAATATTTATCTCGGGTCTGGGTGTTTCTATGTATAATATGTATGTATTTACAAACAAAAAGTATACAAGTAGTATATCAGTTATCTGGTTCCCATAGTACGAGCTTTGCTTAGTTTGGGGCTAGATGATGCTGTGTGAAATATCCAGCATTATTTTTTTTATTTATTTAAGCCGGCTATGATGGTGATATTGATAGAACAAGAAAGCTGTAGTTTAGCATAAAGCTGATAAATATTACGCATAAGTAAACGGTAAAGGTGGTAGTCACCTGTTGTACACGTGAAACAAATGGAGATTATTTCAATTTCATGATGACCTGCCAGCCTTATTGTCTTACTTGAAATGTATTCCCAGTTGTCATCCCAATAGAGCTCAACCAATCACACCATACAATAATGGCAATTGAAGTCCAAGCTAGGCTTCAAATGTTAAAATAAAGCTGATGTCCATTGCCAGTTGAGTTACACAAAAGAACCCCTGCAGCATTACTGTCTAACTTGAAATCCATTCCCAGTTATCATCCCAATTGAGCTCAACCAATCACATAACACGAAAACAGCAAAACACATCATTTTCGTATTGTGTGATTGGTTGAGCTCTACTGGGATGATAACTGGGCATGGATTTCAAGATAGACAATAAGGCTGCTGGTTGTGGTCAAGTGTCCATCCAAAATGTCGACCAACTAACTAATCTTACTTAATCCCATCGCGTCTTCAAAAATCTTTCAGGGCGTCTGGTCGAAGCGTCGCGTGATTCGAGAGCTGGCGACTTTTGGGCACAAAGAATCAGCATTGCCATTCAACGTGGCAATGCCGCCAGTGTTTTGACCTTGAGCTATCTATAGATCGTTTTTACGACGATCCTTAGATAGTTTGACTGATTCTATTGTATTTTGTAATTTTATGTACATATTGTAGTAGCTTAGTTTTTGTAAATAAATTTGTTTTATCTTACTAGTTTCATTTATACCTACATTTTTTTTCTATGCTACGTCATCTTCGACAAACGATTCTCTACCTGTTTCCTTTGAATCTATGCTCAGGGTACTTTGAATGAGGGGTAGTAAAACTAACGGTCGGTAATCATGAACCGGAAGGTTTTGAGAGTTAGAGATCAGTATTTATTGCTGCTGTTATAGCTTTTGCAGCTTTATGGCTTGGATAATAGACTATTTACAGTGTAAATAATGTCATATGAGCGTTCCGGTCATTAAGTTGAAATTCTGTTCTATTTTTGTCATTCTTTTCAGATTTTTTATTCATCGTCCTAATTTCACCACCGCTGGACATGAACAATAATAACGTAAACAGGGTCACGACTGTATCCCCAAGGCGCGGTAGACATTCTCTCAGATCTTTTATATTCCAGATCCTTTGAAGATGTCTAAGGGGGTAGTCAGAGGCATGTAAAACCCCATATTTGATACATTGTATGCCCACATCTTGCAGAAGTTAGTATTCCATACATGACATGTTGCAAGCTCATCGCCGCCTAAAGGAATACTAACTGGTTTCTTCACGATGTTTTCCTTCGTTCAGAGCACGTGTCAATAATATTTTTTATAAATCTGAAACCCTGAGAAAATTTATTAATTTTCTCATAAAAATAACCTGGCTCTAATATCTCCAATGCAAGATAGACAATATTCACAGATCCTTTAGAGAATTTAATATCAATTGAAAATGCAGAGGCTCACCCAAATACCTACATATCTAGCACATGCTCACTTTAAAGTTAGCATGAACTTTAGAAATAATACGCTAATAGACAGACCGAAACGGAGATGGCGGAACGAACTCGATCAATTATAGATGGACTGGATTTTGCAAGGGATTGCCGGGGATGAAGTCTAGAAAAAGAAGGGGAACGGGGCAGTTGTGGGACAGTAACGGTTGATAATAATATGGTTATGTTATTCAGATCCGCAATAGTTCTGCTCTGTTCAGATGTCTTCGTCATATACGATCGTCAGTGTATGTCTATCGGACAACTCTATAGTCCCAAAATATTCAATTTTAACAAATATACAAATTCACTTTATATACAGGGTGTAAAAAGACGTCTACCGCAGCCGCAAGGGGTACAGCATCCCAACACACAACCAAATCCAAAAGGATTTTCCGAAATAATCATTTTAACCGGAGAAAACAGCGTTTGAAGAGTATTGTTTGCCTATGTTCTGGGCGCGTTGTTTTACGTAGATTGCTGGATTTTGAGTTTTCACTGTTTCTTTCTTTCATAAATGAAATTATTAGGTAGTCTTATTATGTTGTAAATAACCGAAAATAACATAAAGTGACTAAGCTAAGTCAAAAATTTAGTTTTCGTTTTTTTTTCGCTAAATATGTTTAGAACACGGATATATAAATGGAGGGATGGGTGATTCGGTAGAAATCCTATGAAACACGATGTCGCAGGATTTCCCTCACTCTTGCCTACACATACAAATAAAGCTTTCGTACGATAATAAACTCGCGCGACACACTCACGGAACGCATAGATCTTATTGGCTACTTACCCATTCACACTGACAAATCACCCAATCAAAGCGAATCACTCGCACACCACTCGTACATCACACTAACATAAAAACTTAGGGATTGACAATATCGATAAAATATTATCGATAGTGGGTAATTGTTCTAATTCGTATAACTAAGGTGATAAACAGCGAGAACACTTAGGGAGGATTTTCGGAATTAACACAAATAGAATTTGGAAATAATCATATATTGTTTTATCAAACATAAATTGACCAAAGAAATACACAAGTAGAAAGTCATCAATTATAATACTAGAGGTTTTGTAAGACCAGTTTTATATTAGGATGACGCTGTGTAAAATATTCAGAATTATTTATTGATATCAAAAAATCCCCTGAATTATGGTGTAAGAGAATGGAAATAGGGTTGTTAGGATTTGTTTATCCCACTTCCCACTCATATAATAAAGCTTTAAGTTTCTGAATTTGTTTAGATATTTTGATGTTTGTATGTTTGTGTATCAATCACGCCTAAAGCAGTGAACCGATTTAGATGAAACTGGAATAGGCGTAGATAGTGACCTGGAATAGCATATAGCCTATTCAAAATGTTGGTACAACGCGGGCGAAGCCGCGCGCAGAAGCTAGTGAAATCATGAATGCGTGACATGCTTGAAATTCGGTATGAGAAGACATAATGGGAGTGCGAGTTATAATGTTAATGCGAAATTTAGTCCGTCGAGTGTTAACGGTCGAGTGTTTTTCTATACATTTGTCAGTTCTGGCGTTCCGCGACCGATAATCCGCGACGGATCTTCCGTTAGATATGAACCGACCCTAAGTTCTAAAACTATATTGTAAGTGATCCCAGCGGTCCTACTGAATAAATTCTTTTTGACTTTGAATTTCAATAAATGATTTAATATTTTTGTAATAATGATTTAATATCTTTGAGCATATCGTGCTATATTTATGAGGGAACCAGCTGGCTCCTCTACCTGTGACTTCGATCCAGTTTTCTTTAATTTTGGGATCTTTCGGAAAACTGAAAAAATATAAGGTATAAGTAAGTATAAATCGATTCGTTAACAAAGACCTGCTTCTAAGATAACAATTCCATTTTTATCAAAATGAATCCCGATACCGATCCCGATCAGACCTAATATGGCTCTCAAAAAAACTGTCACTCCCTCTTTCACCCCCTAGATAGGTAGGTACAGTCAGCGCCACCAATTGGTAACCCCCTCAGTAAGGCGGTTTGTTCTGCAGGGGGGTTACCAGTTGGCGACGCTAACCGTACACTACATAAGAAATCATACCAAGCTGTAGTAAACCGGACCGGAAAAACTAAATACTTATACCGAGTTTGAAGCAAATTGGAACACGCATTCAAAAAACCCCATACAAATATTAACACCCCCTACACCCCGTTCTAGGGGCAGTTTTGAATTTTTGTGAATGCAGACTTTCATTAAAATTGTTGAACAATCGTAATGCTAAATTTTAAGTTTGTAAGTACCAGGAATACAAGTTTTCATACAAACGTTTTTGGTCCTTTTCACTCCCTTAGGGGTAGAATTTCGGAAAATTCTTTCTTATCAGATGCCTACGTCATACAAAGAACATACGCTCCAAGTTTAATGTTTCTACGATCAGTGGTTTAGGCTGTGCGTTGATCCGTCAGTCATTCAGGACAAATCATTTTATAAGTATAGATAGATTGTATTGTATGCATGATGTATTATACAAATACAAACTCATCGTACATCGTACTCATCGTTTTATTTCAGTTCGCTCTTGGTCATTAATTAAAAGTAGGTATCGACAAATTTATTTGTTGAAATGAACGAGCACAACACTACCTGGCGGCAACAAGCAGCGGCCGTACCACGCAACGCGCGTAGTGTCGAGGTTATCGTTGGACTGTGTAGTCCATTGCGCGATTTTCTGGTAGGATTGTGACTCATCTCAAGATACACGCAGCAATGTATTTCAAACATTGAATGTTATGTACGTTTCGTACCAATTTAAAACTTTCGAATAATCTTGAAATATTTTTTGGCCTTGCGATTGATTTGAGGATAAAAACAGTAAAAACTAGTTAATTTGAGTACTTACGAGTGAAACGTTATCCCATCTTTACTGTAGTTCACTTTGTTACTTTTGTTTCTGCATGAAATCACCGCACAACTTGGCATTTTGCGAAAATTTTAAGGACGCATACGCGATCACTCATGCAGCGCGACTACTGCCCGATTTTGATGTAATGAGGTCGTCCGGACCTACTGCTGCGACGCGAAACACGCCCCCATTGCCAATCCCCTCCATTTATACATCCGTGGTTTAGAATCATGGTCTGATTGCAACCCCTCGGTTTTCGGTAGTTGTCTTTTTACACCCTGTATAATATTTACATATTTCAATAGCTATTTTAATATGCCTAAATTAATATAAAATGCGGCAACGTTGGATGTGTCTCTGACTACTACCGCAGACGAATGATCTGTTTCAACACAATGTTTACACAAGCATCTCATTGAATGTAGATGTGTGTAAAAACGTCAATACCGTGATTGTGTGAGATATTTGAATTACGAATCCGGGAATGCCATTGTACTACGGGAAAATCTCAATTGGGATACCTCGGCCCGCATACCGAAATTCCTTTGTCAGTCGTGAGTTTACGAGTAACAATATTCACGTACAAATATTTTAACAATACAAACAAGATGAGGTTTATTTTGGGATTTTATTAGTAAAAATAATTTTGTTAGGTATAAGAAACATTTTTAAGTCAAAGTCAAAAAGCATTTATTCAGTAGGAGCGCTGGGATCACTTTGAATCGTTTTAAAACTAGGTGATTTTACTCCTGTTCCTTCGCGACCAATACCGTGAACAACTAGGGTGACAAACACGGTTTGGGGCCTAGCTTTTTTTTTGGTGATCCATCCCGAACAAGCTTTGGTTCAGACTATTCAAATAATGTAAGTATACGTGTGAAATGCTATCAAATAAAATCGTCCAATTATCGCAAACGTTTTGTTTTATTTCAAAACACACATTTTTAGAGATGTCTGAAAAAGTAATAAAAGAACCTTCGATTTAACATAAAAGTTATTGCTGTGCTATTATTATTAATGCTATAAATGCATTCTTATTATTATTAAAAAATAACTGAGTACTAGGGAGAAAAATCATTTTTCTATGTTTAGGTATAATCTAAAAATGCACTAAACTCACCGTTCGTGTATGAAACAACGCCAATCAAAACTTTTAACACGATTCGAATTTTAAAATTCTAGTGCACCGTTCTGATTTCAAAGCTGTTAGATTTGAAACTCAAAAAGTTTTTATTCGAATAATTGAGACGCGGACCAATCAGAGCGCGGGAAGCTTGCAAGCGTGTAGATTGCTCTGTAGCTTTCGTGCGACTGGTGTTTCGTAGGAAGAAAATTTCTTTGGACCTATGAACGGGTTTTTTCTTATAAATTATTTTGTAACGCTGTATACACACCAATAAAGAAGTTGTATGCATACTCTTAGGCATCAAAACATTTACACACATATCCATCATTTACATTTAGACATCACACAGCATCATCTAGCCCCAAACTAAGCATATTGTACTATGGGAACCAGATAACTGATATAGGTACTACTTATATACTTTTTGTTTGTAAAAAAGAAAAAGTTTTCGGCATAATTGTACGAGTATTTCATTTTCTCTTATACATTTTTTTATTCAATTAGGTTCCAATTTAGACAAAAACATATGACTACAATTATATTGTAATTCAATTCAAGAACGTCGAAATTCAGAGCTTTCCTATGTAAGAATATTCATTTCCTAATTTGTCGATTCTGGGCACGCTTGGGAGTTACGTCTTGAATTTCTTGTATCGAGGGAATGTGGTGATTATAAAAGTCTTTTAATAATTTAGAGCCGGTCTTTTGATGCGAGCTCAAAATCCCGGCCTATATTATTCGGATAGTAAATAAATATCGCTGATCCACATTTGGCTCGCTGAGAGACAAACCGAGCCGAAGTCGAGAATAACCCTCCATGCCATGGTCATCAAGTAATCTTACTTCTTTTGGATGTTTGGCAGAGAGATAGATTAGGTATTACGTAAAACAGGGTCACGACTGTATCCCCGAGGCGCGGTAGACATTCTCTCAGATCCTTTTTATATTCCAGATCCTTTAAAGATGTCTAAGGGGATAGTCAGAGGCATGTACAAATACATATTTGATACATTCCCACATCTTGCAGAAGTTAGTACTCCATACGTGACAGGTTGCAAGTCCATCGCTGCCTATAAAAATACTCAGTGGTTTCCTCGCTATGTTTTCCTTCACCGTTCAGAGCTCGTGGTAAAGCGCATATACATTTTACGAAACGCAAAATCCATTGATGGACGGCCGGGATTTGATCCCACGACCTTCGGATTCAAAGTCGAGGCACAACCCCATTCGGCCAACAAGACTCTCGCATGTAAGTAACTTATGTAGTTTCAGTATGGTAGATTAAGTGATGTAGTCATGAATCATAATTCTGTTATTTTGACAAGGCTCTTTTTACATAAAATATGGTGGATTTAATAAAGACAATATATTTGCCCTTATTCAATCTCACCAGACAAAACTAATAAGAAAGTTATTGTCTTTTGGCAGAAGCTCTCCCTGTAACTTATTCATCTGCGGGCTTAGTCTAAGTGCGATTGTGTGTTCTACCTTTCTGTTGTTTAAAAGTGCTCTTAATGTAATCATTTTGGGAGGTTTATGGTGACACTTTGAAGTGATGCTCTCCTTATGTTAAATAAGACAAAAAAATAAAAGAGATACAAAATAAATGACGACCTCTGTAGCGCAGTGGTCGAAGGCCCGTCTGGGACGCAAAAGGTCGCGGGTTCGATCCCCGCGGCGGGACCAATGTTTGTATGATCTACAAATATTTGTCTCGGGTTTGGGTGTTTCTATGTATATATGTATGTAAACAAACAAAAAGTATATAAGTAGTACTTATATCAGTCATGATAGTACTAATAACACAAGCTCTGCTTACTTTGAGGCTAGATGAAAGCGTTTGAAAAGTTCAGGATTTAAAAAAAAACCCAGACCTACGACAAATATTTGCAAATCATACAAACATTTTGTTTCTCAGCGGAAACAGAACTCGCAAACTTCTGAGTCGGAGCCGGACCTCCTTTCACTGCTCTACAGATGTCGTCAAAGGCAAAAAATACTAGCACTACCAGAGAACCAAAGTCGTCATAGTGCACCGTTAGAGGAATCATTTTCTTGAATGGAGACAACGAATAGGCTAACGTAGTGGATGACTACGAGTTCATAAGTCTTAAATAAAAGCACAAAACAGTAAAAGATTCAGACTAGGCCTCCAATACTTGGAATCAGTCCAGCATTCATAAGTAGTTGGAACTGGCCGTGCTTAAAAATTGGGCCTCCAAGTTATTGAAATTGTTAGTTTATTTTGCCATCTATGAGCAAGACTCTTTGAATGAGCTAAGGCGGAAAATTGTCTATTCGTTAATCAAGGTTCGTTATCCCATACTGTCTTATCTCATACTACAAATTCTGGTCGTGGTTACCAGAAACTATAAATAGGCATGCAGTTCCGTGACAAATATAATATGAAATCACAAGCAAATATTTTCATGTCGCGAGAATCGATATTGTATCTCCCGCGTCTCAGCCGAGCAATTGTCCACCACGCCACCGCGGTCGGGAAAATCTGTAAGTATCTAAATGTTTCTGTAATAAGAGTGCGTGTATTTACTGACTGTAAGGTTGATCTTAATCTAAACATAGTTGAGTAGATTTTCAATTTTGAAATGTTGTTCGAACACAATCAAAACTGATATATCTAAATCGACAGTACGATTTGAGTGAGGTTCAGCCAACGCTTGAGAATATTATCCGTGATTTTACCAAAACTGATGTAATCGCAAGTTTGATCTGAGTGAGGTCTAGACTAATCTAGTCTGTGATTGGTGAGTTGGTGTAAACAAAGAAAATGTTGTGAGTTGGGCTGAGAGCAAATGCTCTTGGTTTACTTTGCTTAGTCGTTCTTGATAGATCTTCGAAGTGTACAGAGCGCTTCCATACATTGAAGAGTATGATAAATTGTCAGTTACTTGAGACTAGGTCTAAAATCTCACTCTTCATAGAGTTTGCCACTACCTCAGACGAACTTACGGCGCAGTGTTTTCAGGACAGTTCTCAAAAGCTAGTCCCCAAACCGTGTTTGTTGCCCTGATTCTTCACGGTATTGGTCGCGAAGGAACAGGGGTAAAATCACCTAGCTCTAAGACGATTCAAAGTGATCGTGCGGTCCTAGTATATTAAGAGTTACTATAGGTTCTAAAATAAGACCAATACTTAAAACTAAACAAAGTTCAATCAAAATATTGATTAGAGTTTAAACTAAGTAAAGTTGAGTACCAATCTGCAATACGATCTTAAGTGTCGAAACTTATCCCGTAAAATTATTATAGCTAGTTGCCTAGTCGACATCATCTGAATTTTAATTGACTTGGAGTTAGTTTCTATATAGAATATCTTACGCCAATATTAAATAGGTACATGTTGAAATTATTAATTGAGATATTGTTATTCAACTCTTGTACTTCATTTCTTTATTACAGGTGAAAGTAATCATAATAAATACCAAATCACAATTTATAAATGTTTTTGAGTAACAGGTTTTTATCACGTCATCATCATCATCATCCACAACCTGACTTTGCCCACTGCTGGGCATAGGCCTCTCTTTCTATATGCCACTTTTTACGGTCTCGTGCTAACCTCATCCAGGTGCGGCCCGCGACGGATACCAAATCGTCTGCCCATCTGCCGGACGACCAACGTTTCTAAAACCGGTTCTTGGACGCCATTCAGTTATCGCTTGACTCCACCTGTCGTCACCTCGCCTGGCCAGGTTTCCTGCCCAACTCCATTTTAGTTCCGCGATACGATTCCCTACGTCTTTGACCTTTGTTCGACTTCGGATCTCGACGTTGGGAACACGGTCTATAAGCCTGATACCGAGCATGGCACGCTCCATGGCCCTCTGTGCTACTCGCATTCGGTACACAGCCTCATTTATTTATTTATTTAAATACTTTATTGCACAAAATTTACATAAAAATTTGCACAATTGGCGAGCATAATGCCGAAGGCATTTTCTACCTGCTAACCAACGTGTTGTTGAAAAGGTATAAATGGCGTGCTAACAAAAATAAAGTAACAATTTAAACCTAAACTTAACATAACAACAAAATTTTTAACAATATAACAGAAAATAAATATAGTGACACATTAACAATAACCAAAGGTACCCATCTAAAAATATAAAATATATAATAATACTTATTTATAAGAGTATATATATATATAGAAATAACAATAGTAGTATATAGTATATATAATAATAATACTTGTAATATAATGGAATAAAATATATCTACATAGAGTCTAATAATAGTTTCCGAGTCCGTCTTCTAAAGCATTCCTTTGAATCAGTCAACCTGACATCGTCAGGGAGACCGTTCCAAAGCCTCACCGCTTCTACGCAGAAAGACTTGTCACGATAGGAAGAACTGTGGGCAGGAGTTTTAAGAATAGGGTTATTAGAAGATCTTAGTGGTCTGTCATGTGAGTCAGCTAATAAATTGAAACGATTTTTAAGGTAAACGGGAGTGGAAGGATCTTTGAGTATGGAAAAAAGAAGACACAGAACCCTCAGGTTTCTACGTTCACGGATAGGGAGCCACTTCAGTTTTGCTCGGTATTCGCTAATGTGGTCATATTTACGGAGACAAAATATGAAGCGTATACCAGCATTCAAAAGGCGATCAAGTTTATTGAGTAAATCTTGATTAAGATCTATAAAAGCTACATCGGCATAGTCTAATATTGGCATTAAAAGAGAATTTACTAAATTTATTTTTGTGGGAACAGGCAGAAAATTTTTTAGGCGAATTATAGAATGTAGAGTAGCGTAGAATCTACGTGAGAGCTCCTTGATGTAGGGCATCCAGCAAAGTTTGGAGTCCAGAATAAGACCAAGATTTTTTACCGTGGGAGAGAAAGGAATTGTGTGACCGTTGTAGGAAAGTTGAGGAAGGGCATCATAGGAAACTATTTTCGCAAGTTGACGAGACCCACCGATAATGATGGCCTGACATTTATCAGGATTTACTGTAATACCAAACATGGTGGACCACGACAACAGACGAGAAAGGTCATTATTGAGAGCAAGGATAGCATTGTTTAAATCGTCAAAAGGAGCAGAACAATACATTTGTAAATCATCAGCATACATATGATACTGGCAAAGAAGATGAGGGCAGAGAAAATTAATAAATAAAGAAAACAAGAGTGGTGATAAGATGCCCCCTTGAGGGACACCAGCCTCAATATCAGCCCATTCCGAAAACTCATCACAATGCCGAGTTCTTTGACGACGCCCTCTGAGGTAGGAACTAAACCAGTTAACCGCGTCTAAGGATAAGCCAAGCCTCGAAAGAACGTTAATTAGAAGGTCATGATCTACTGCATTAAAAGCATTGCTAAAATCAATTAGCACAAGAACTGTCAAGTGGGCATTTTCCATGTTTAAGCGAATATCTTCAGTTACATTTAAGAGAGCAGTAGTAGTACTATGCCCTTTCCTAAAGCCGGATTGAAAAGGGTTGAAAAGCATGTTAGCTGTTAGGAACTCAGTGAGCTGGGCATGTGCTACAGATTCGATGATTTTCGAGAAGAAGGGCAAAATTGAAATTGGTCGATAGTGTTTTAACAGTGAAGGATTAGTGATTTTAGGTAAAGGGATAACATAAGCTTCGCGCCATTGATCTGGAAAGTGACACTGAGAAAAGGAGTGGTTGATAATATGAGTTACTGTGGGGAGAATATGTGTCAGAATAGGAGAGATCATGATACGGCCTATATCATCACTGCCAACTGCCTTAGATTTAAGTGATAAGAAAATTTTCTGTATCCTATCTTGACTTACTGGAGCAAAGAAAAAAACAGCATCAGGTGGCGAAACTTTTCCAATTTCAGATAATGCGGCTAATTTAGCCCAGGAGGCAATCTTTGTGCTCGCAGAAAAATGAGTGTTGAGAGTATCCAGGTCGAAGCATAGACGAGACTCGTGAGACTTGGGTTTACCTATGCCAAGTGATCTAAGAAATTTCCAGAGACCAGCTGGCGTGGAAAGTTGAATTTGCTCCGCAATATAGTGTTTTTTAGCATTTCTGACCAAGAGATTACACCTATTCCTGGATTTTTTATAATTAGACCAGTTTTCCTCACACCTATGGCGCTTGTATTTGCGAAAGTCCCGGTCACGCTTAGCCATGGCTTTACGAATTGCATCAGTTAGCCAGGGAGATGGAGGGCGTTTTATCCTAACCGGATGAATGGGAGCATGACGGTCAAATAAAGAGATGATATTTGAGTTCAGAGAATCTACCATATTATTCACAGATGGCAAGGAATCGATATCGATCCATTCTGTGCTCGAAGCATCGTCGTCAAGCTTACCAATATCTATACGCGAAAAATTACGTTGGTTAAGAATTATAGGCTTAGGTCTGGGAACTTTCATTTTAAAAGACAGATAGATAAGATCATGGTGCGAGAAGGCCGGGGCTGGGAATTGACCATAATTCTGTACAAGACTGCCATCGGACACAATCATGAGATCTAGGACTGTATCATTAGTGGCCGAGTGATGCGTGGGTTCCGAGTTTATAATATTGAGGTTTACGGAATCAATTATGCTAACTAAAGTCTTGGCTTTAGGATGGGATTTAAGGCAGGTGTTCAGGTCTCCCATTATAATTGTGTGAAGGAAATCAGATGCAATAGTTTCTAATACTAATTCAAGTTTAAGGAGGTAGTTAGCAGAATCTGTGATATTTGGAGGACAATAAATGACTCCAAGGAGAAATTTGATACCAATATCAACCTCAATAAACAAGTATTCAGGCGATGCGCTGTAAGCAGAGGGAGACTGACAGATTAATCTAAAGGAAAAACAACTCTTAAGATAAATGCCAACACCACCGCAACGCTTGCCAACGCGATCGTTGCGTATGAGCACAAATCCTGGAATCGGGTAAAATGGTGACGGAAGAGAGGGTTTGAGAAAAGTCTCGGATACAAGAATCGCATGGATGTGTTCAGATCTAAAGGTTTCAAGTAAATCAGAAACATGACCTGGGATACTTTGGGCGTTTATATGGCACACATTGAACGTTTTGGGGGACTTGTTAAAGGTATTTATCAATAAATCACCCAGCGTCAAGTTGTTGTCATTACCCTCGCTGTTGATACTAACAAAGGAAGCATCAGAACCAGACTCGGCAGATAAAAAAGGCTCATCATCGTCACTAACGAACATAGCATTAATTACAACTCTATATTTAACACTAATATATAATAAAACTTAAAAAATAGAAATAGGAACTAAAAACTATCACGAACTTAGTAAAAAATAAAATAATTAAACTTAAGTAGATAAAAATATAGTAAAATAAATTACTTACAAAATATATACACATATTGCAATAACTTGCCAGCAATACTTATTCATGGATACACACAATAAATAAATGAAAAGATTACTAGGCCAATTATTAATAAAATACCAACTACATAATCAGAATACCATTTCACAACAGTCCATCAAATACCGAAAACCTATAGTAAGTACCGTAGGTACATATAATAATAAAACAAAGTTCTTATAATCTAAAAAACAAAATAAATACACAATACTCTAATAGGAACTCAGAACGTGAAACGGAACGTGAAATCATTATTCTTGGAAATAAACTTCAAGTCAGTTGACAGAACTGCTTCAAATCATTCAGATCATCTGTCAGGGATGACAATTGACATGACATTGACAATCTTTAACAATATTTCACTCAATGTCGGCAAGTCAGATAGAACCTTAGAAAAAACAAACAAATCAAAAGAAAAATGTAGGTAAAACTTGGAAGTGAACATTAAATACCTACCGACATTGAATGTAATGTGAACATTGTAAAGAACAACTCAGTGAAGTGAATGAAAAGAGCTATTTGTTGAGACGCGCTCTGGTAGCCATGGGCTGGTTGCGTCTTGACGCCGCCGCCGCCGCCGGCGCCGGCAGTGCCTTCGATGCAGACGGGCTTGCTGGCTTCGGACTCGCCTTATGATGAGCCCGAGCAGGCACCCCGGAGCTACCGCTGTTCATGCTTTCCACAGGATACTTAGATATCAGCGATTCCAGTTCTGAAGCTGTAGAAACCCTGGCACGAGTGCTGTCTGGGGTTTTGATGAACACAGATCCATTGGACGTCCAGCTGCTAGACGTTCCGAAGTGTTTCCTTGCAGCAAGGAACAGCTCATGCCTGTTCTTCGTCAGAAATTCACCAAGGACTATGGTACTTGATTTCAGTGCCTTTTTAGCATTCCAAATAGCATTCTTTACATGGATGTCAGTGAAACGGACAATCATTGGTCGAGTTCTCTGCTCATTTTTCGTTCCCAGGCGGTGGCACAAATAAATAGAGGAGTCTTGAAACGTACTCATATTTAATTTAGTTCTAATAATGTTAGAGATTGTCTGAGTACAGATCTCATTTTCCTCCTCGGGCAGGCCATGGAATAAGAGTGCATTACGGCGTGATTGATTATCAATATCATCCACCTGAGTAGCAATGGAGTCAATTTGAGTACGTAATAATTTGAACATGTCCATTACAAACTGCCTAAACTCAGTGAATTCCTCGACCAATGAAGATTTCTCCACAGTACTCACGGAGCAAGACGGTGGTTGTAGCAAATTCTCAAAGTGAGCCATCCTGGCTTCAAGGCTTGCTTCCAATTTCTTCTGAGTGTCCATTACTTCTTGTAAGGTAGGCATTATGTAGACTTCCACACAAATAATGAGTTGGTTGTAGGTTTTTATAGGTTATGGCCAGCAAGTTATTGCAAAGAAAAAGTTATTGCATGAAGATGAGTGACTTCTTGAATATCATTAACTGTTGGCCTGACAATATTACTCCACTAAAGAAAACTTTAAAAACTTGTTCAGAACAATAAATAAAAATAAAATATTACAGAGCAAAATAAGGCAATGTTATGTTAAGAAGCGCCATCTAGCGAAAAAAAAACGTGTGAGCGTCACGTTTTTATCACGTACTTAATTGTTTATTGTTGTGTGCCCGACGTTTCGGACGTGTTGCAGTGCTTGTGGTCACGCATGAACTGATGCGCGGCGAGTCAGCTTCTATTATTGAGGGTAGGATCCGTATCTACCCTCAATTTGTCCTCAGAATCAGTTAAGGCCAAGTTCATACTACAAAAGTTTAATTAGTTTAATTTATAATTGTGCAATGATTGATGGTAAAGATAAATTTATTTCATAAAGAAATGGTTTGCCTTAAAAATAACAAATACAATTTATCAAACAAAGAACTTAGCAATATAATTAAACAATTCAAAAAAGTAATGTGGAGTAGGAACAATGTGGGTAGGTAGGTATAGCTAAAGTATTGTCTGACTAAACATTAGACTGCTAGGGTGGCATTAGTATAAAACTTTACCTTCCGTGCTAGTTTTACAACTGTGTTACGGATGGTCGAGAAGTAGATACTGTCTCCGTCACCAATAAAATTGATATTCCATGGTGGTTTCAATCTACGTTTATTGATGTACTTGCTTTTCAATGCAATAGCTGCACTGTATCTCCATGATTCATCATCATCAGCCGTTTTTCTCCTACTGCTGGGCATAGGCCTCTCTTCGCTTTTGCCATTCCATGATTAACAAGAGGAAGCTCTCAGTTGATTACGCAACTACCGTTCACCCATCTACTTACTAACCGCATGCTAAGAAGGTTGATAAACTGGATTCAACTTGGTATTACAATATAATGACGTCATTCGTATACCACAACGCATGAGGAGCGTGGGCTTCGGCATAATGAGCAATCTTGGCGTGCAGCCTCAGAGCTCACGAATGCAGTAATGAGTTTAATGCAGCTAGCAGAAGTTTTTAAGTCGATAACCAGCGAGGTCATCCTGTCCTGTTTTTTTTTAATTTATCTATGATTATCCACTGCTGTATTCTCCCTCTTTACTTTCAAAGACTGCGATTACCAGCTCCGTCCTACAAGTCAGTCTGGAAAGCATAGAAATTATCACGTCAGCCTCTTCACGAAAGCATCACAAATCATCAATTATCACGTCCGCTTCTTCGTCTTCAGTCGTCTTGGGTCTTGTCAAAAATGTGATTTGACGACCTCTGTAGCGCAGTGGGCGAAGGCCCGCCTCCGACGCAAAAGGTTGCGGGTTCGATCCCCGCGGCGGGACCAATGTTTGTATGATCTACAAATATTTGTCTCGAGTCTGGGTGTTTCTATGTATAATATGTATGTATTTACAAACAAAAAGTATATAAGTAAAATATCAGTCATCTTAAGGTGCATTTACACGGTGCGATACGATTTAGCATCGCACGTCAATTTTCCCGTGTGAACGCTCATCGTATGCGATTTTACTAAGACAAATCGCATACGATGAGCGTTCACACGGGAAAGTTGACGTGCGATGCTAAATCGTATCGCACCGTGTAAATGCACCTTTAGTACCCATAACACAAGCTCTGCTTACTTTGGGGCTAGATGATGCTGTGTGAAAGTCCAGCATTTAAAAAAAATGTAGTGTATTTTGGACAAGGTTTCCTGCAAGATTTGTATCAAACCTAACCAACAAAATCTTGTTTGAATAAAGAACGAATCAATAGCCCCGATTAAGCGAGCAGTCTCGCGAGGCAGACGCGCGCGGCAAATCCCCGGTCGGTCATGAAGTGTCTCGCCCGCTGCAAACGCAAACACCTTGCAGTAAACGTTGCGGGGCAAACGCCTGAGGCAAATGCCTGAGGCTTGCTCAGTCAGTACGCGGCTTGATTTGTTCTTTGTTCAAACAATATTTTCTTTCGAGCTTTTATTCCAAATTGCGCATTCAATAGAAAACATTTAAACTAGTGCTTGCTTTATTAACTCTGAGTAGAGCGCATATGAGCATGTGCCTAGTTCAAATTTTGTCGTTGATGTAGAGAAGTTATCCAGTAGTTACCTAAATAATAGGATTACTGAAGTCATTTCCCTCTTAGTTTTTAAGTAAGTCCGTATGAGTCAGTGGCAACTCTGGTATCGGAGTTTTTAGGCCGCCTTTTTGTAAGACACCGAGTGGGATTTGTTCGACGTGTGAGGAGTACAGAGCTATGAATCGCAACGTTATTTACGGCGTTAAAACACTTTTTAGCTAATTACAAGTTATTTAAACAACTAATCGAAAAATTCAAAGACACAACTAAAGATATACTTGTAGGTTTCTTGACAAAACAAACACACACTAAAAAAAGTGAGCTGTACCTGAGATAAATAGCAAAATGTGTGCAAAACATTATATCGTCGTTGCAAATTCAAGAGCTCTTATGTGACATTTTTTGCCAAAATGACTTTTTCACATTTTTGGATAGCCCTATTCAAAAGCCATCGTTTGCAAAGACTCTCAAGTGAATATCTTATTATTTGAGTGAGTTGTTCCATCAATTTAATTAATCTCATGTGTCGGCTTACATTTTACTGTAAATCAAAATCTCCCATGTGCCTGGTAAACACATGGGAGATTTTGGTAACGGCATTGTTCGAAATAATTTGTAAACAAATACTCTTATGTGCGTAATATTCCCTAGTTTTTGGGCTATTCTGCACTTAATTTTTAATTGGAGAAAGTGCTCTTTAAATAAAAATAAAGAGAAAATAGTTGTGAGATGTTAATAGTATAATATTTTTAAATGTTTTCTTTATTAAAAGGGAAATAGGTCCCATGCCAGTTAAAAGGTTGATGAAAGGAAGCCAATGTTCTATGATTATTGAGGTACTCCTTCAGGAGCATAACCATGTCCATGTCATGTTGATGATGATGGACCCTGGGTGGGTTCATCATCATCCATCATCACTGATGATGGAAACAAGGAGTAGGACATAGTTATGATAGGTTATGAATAGGCATGGTCTGAAAGTTGCGGATGGGTTTTGGGTTGCAAGTTATGGGGAGATATGAGAGTCGTTGCTGGCGGATGAGTGATGAGTATGAATGTGGATGGATTTAGGTACCTAGGAACGTACATGTAGAAGAGGTTCTGCAAATAAATGAATGAGATGTGTAAGTACGAATGTGTGTACGATGGGAATGCGTTTTGAGATGACAAGGGTTCCAGGATTAGGTACATGAAATCTCATCATAGAACGGATGATTGTCCTAGTCAGACTTTCAACTTCTTGGGGGTCTTTGAAGTTTCTGTCTATGATTTTCGAGGGTGCAAAAGTGGGCGCTGTCGCAGCAATCTTTTACCAAGCATGGCCAATCCTACCACAGCAAAGTGTTCTATGCTGTGGTAGGATTGGCCATGCATCGTTGTGCCGCAACTTGAAGCATCTGGCAAATAACTGCCATCACTTAGTCTCCTCTATTCTTGCCTGGATCATAAACACTTAGGAACTATTAAAACATCATTCATAGTGGATAGGGTCCCACCCATCATTAATATTTATTAGGCAAGCCTGCTGCATTTGGAATAAATAGTCTCTAGGTACTTACTTGCGTAAATGAGAGTTACATCTAAGTGGTGCACATCACCCTGTACTGCAGACAATAGGTACACAACATTCCTCACAAAGACAGTTAAAATAAGAAGAGACCCACGCATCCAGTGACAGTGTAGTTATCTTGAATGCAGGCTTGCCTAGGAAATCCTGATGGTGTAATGTAAAGTCTATCCAATATGATTTCTTTGATAGCAATGCGGTAGCTACTGTCATCCAACTTTGATTCTTTGGGCAAGAACGGAGGAGATTCGGTCGTGGTAGTAATTGGAGGGCTGGAATGGAACGTTTGCCGCATGCTGTAGGCGCAAGTAGTGATACAAAGATAGGCTCGATCTACCACAGCGAACCACAGCTGCTCTTGGTGGAGGATTGGTGCCCCAGCTCTTATTTTTTGTACCCCCACGAATAGAGACAGTAACTTTAAATACCTACCTCTGTTGGATGTTGTCATTGACAAGGACTGCCATCCCTTTTGTGATGCTATTTAATTTATTCTATGCATCTAGCAGTGCAAGGTTGGCATTTTTAGATGATTACCTGTAGGTAGCCTTTGTGTTTCTTTGAACTATACCTACTGTTTTCTTGAGGTGACATACCAATCATTATCTTTCTCCCTCTCTCGTTTATTTTCTTCTACCACCCGTTATATCAGAGCTTACCAATTTTCACGCACTTGCGTTAATAAAATCCCATTCTTCTTTCTTTAGGCCTACCCTATCCATCCACATTCACACTCGCTTCTCGTCGTGTGGCATGCATGACTTTCATACCTCCCACAGAGAGTTCTTTATAATAAATAGAAAATACCTCCTCATGACCTGCCCATACCCTTGTGCTCCTCAGTTTATCCGTAGCGTTTAAACATCCCCTGATGTGATACTCATATTTTATTTTATTCATTCTCATTATACTTACCACAAACCCATTTCAACATCCTAATCTACGTCGCATCTTCTTTTTGCTCAACATTCTGATAAAATACGACACACCTAATGATAAATTTATTAATTTGTGTGAACCATTTAACTACGTATAGTAGCTGCTTCACCTCCAAATCCCATCAATAACTCTTATGTGGAAAAAATATTTGCAAGTAAAATATCTTATGTGTAGAAAAAAGCAAAAAATGCCTTATAACTTGAAAACTGTTATTGTAAATAAAATAATTTATTTATTATACGTTTTTAATTATTTTTTAACAACATAATTGCGACAGAAAAGCATAAGTTGTCTTTGAAAATTTTTCAGGAGGTAGTTTTTATTGATTTTCTCGGAAAGTTACTTTTTGCACATGAGAGATATTAAAGGAGAATGGGCATTCCCGCCCAAATCAAAAAACTATCGCCCGCAGAGTAGGCGTATGGTGGAATGGGTAGACCTTCAAAAACACTCCATTTCATTGTATGACAGCTAAAAAATCCATCCTACAGAAATCGAGATATTTGCAGTTAAAGGTGGTGACTTTTACCATCATGTTTTTTGACTTACAGGCTTCCCGCAGACAAGCCACTATGGGCATTCGATAGAACTTTAGAAGCACTACATTTCATTGTATGACAGCTAAAAAATCCATCCTGCAGAAATCGAGATATTTGCAGATAAAAGTGGTGACTTTTACCATCATCTTTTTTAACTTACAGCCTTCCCGCAGATAAGCCATTATAGGCAATCGATAGAACTTTAGAAGCACTACATTTCATTGTATGACAGCTAAAAAATTCATCCTGCAGAAATCGAGATATTTGCAGTTAAAGGTGGTGACTTTTACCATCATGTTTTTTGACTTACAGCCTTTCCGCAGACAAGCCACTATGGGCATTCGATAGAACTTTAGAAGCACTACATTTCATTGTACGACAGCGAAAAAATCCATCTTGCAGAAATCGAGATATTTGCAGTTAAAGGTGGTGACTTTAACCATCATGTTTTTTGACTTACAGGCTTCCCGCAGACAAGCCACTATGGGCATTCGATAGAACTTTAGAAGCACTACATTTCATTGTATGACAGCTAAAAAATCTGAATTTGAATATGTTACTTAGGGAGCTATAAAAAGAGGTTTCCCAAGCGGGCAGACACCTGCGATGGTTCCTTTATCATGTCGGTCAGCCTCAAAGTATGGAAAATTACGAGTCAACTTTCGTCATTTTACCAAGGCTGAATAAAAAAAAACGGTAAACGTTTGTTTTATACTTGTTGCATACATATTTTATACTTGTTGCATACTTGTTTGATACATGTTGCATACTTATTTGATACTTGTTGCATACATGTTGCATACATGTTTTTTACTTGTTGCATACATGTTGCATACATGTTTTATACTTGTTGCATACATGTTTTATACTTGTTGCATACATGTTTGATACTTGTTGCATACATGTTTGATACTTGTTGCATACATGTTTTATACTTGTTGCATACATGTTTTATACTTGTTGCATACATGTTTGATACATGTTGCATACATGTTTGATACATGTTGCATACATGTTTTATACTTGTTGCATACATGTTTTATACTTGTTGCATACTTGTTTGATACTTGTTGCCTACATGTTGCCTTCATGTTTTACTACTTGTTGCATACATGTTTGATACTTGTTTTATACTTGTTACATACATGTTGCATACATGTTTTATACTTGTTGCATACATGTTTTATACTTGTTGCATACATGTTTTATACTTGTTGCATACTTGTTTGATACATGTTGCATACATGTTTGATACTTGTTGCATACATGTTTTATACTTGTTGCATACATGTTTTATACTTGTTGCATACATGTTTGATACTTGTTGCATACATGTTTTATACTTGTTGCATACATGTTTTATACTTGTTGCATACATGTTTTATACTTGTTACATACATGTTTGATACTTGTTGCATACATGTTTTATACTTGTTGCATACATGTTTGATACTTGTTGCATACATGTTTTATACTTGTTGCATACATGTTTTATACTTGTTGCATACATGTTTTATACTTGTTCCATACATGTTTTATACTTGTTGCATACATGTTTTATACTTGTTGCATACTTGTTTGATACATGTTGCATACCATATTTGATACTTGTTGCATACATGTTTTATACTTGTTGCATACATGTTTTATACTTGTTGCATACATGTTTTATACTTGTTGCATACATGTTGCATACATGTTTTATACTTGTTGCATACATGTTTTATACTTGTTGCATACATGTTTTATACTTGTTGCATACTTGTTTGATACTTGTTGCATACATGTTTTATACTTGTTGCATACATGTTTTATACTTGTTGCATACTTGTTTGCTACATGTTGCATACATGTTTTATACTTGTTTTATACGGCAGACTTTGAGGCTGACCGACATGATGAAGGAACCACCGCAGGTGTCTGCCCGCTTGGGAAACCTCTTTTAATAGCTCCCTAAGTAACATTATAAAATTCAGCCTTGGTAAAATGACGAATCTTGGGTGCTATTTTGGGCACCTTTGATGCCTCATATCTCCCAAAGCCACCCGGACCCAAACTTCATATTTGGGGATCGTACATAACCATACTGGGACTACACAGACAAAGTCTCAGCCTTTATAAAATGACGAAGGTCTGCCGGTCGCTGGCTCTCACCCTATAAGTCAAAAAACATGATGGTTAAAGTCACCACCTTTAACTGCAAATATCTCGATTTCTGCAGGATGGATTTTTTCGCTGTCATACAATGAAATGTAGTGCTTCTAAAGTTCTATCGAATGCCCATAGTGGCTTGTCTGCGGGAAGGCTATAAGTCAAAAAACATTGATGGTAAAAGTCACCACATTTAACTGCAAATATCTTGATTTCTGCAGGATGGATTTTTTAGCTGTGATACAATGAAATGTAGTGCTTCTAAAGTTCTATCGAATGCCCATAGTGGCTTGTCTGCGGGAAGCCTGTAAGTCAAAAAACATGATGGTAAAAGTCACCACCTTTAACTGCAAATATCTTGATTTCTGCAGGATGGATTTTTTAGCTGTCATACAATGAAATGTAGTGCTTCTAAAGTTCTATCGAATGCCCATAGTGGCTTGTCTGCGGGAAGCCTGTTAGTCAAAAAACATGATGGTAAAAGTCACCACCTTTAACTGCAAATATCTCGATTTCTGTAGGATGGATTTTTTTGCTGTCATACAATCAAATGTAGTGTTTTAGAAGGTCTACCCATTCCACTATACGTCCACTCTGCGGGCGATCGTTTTTTGACTTGGGCGGCGCTTCATACATGCCTGCCCGTTCTCCTTTGCAACGACGATATTTAAAAAATTATATCTAGAAATCTTTCACCAATCTTAAGTGTTTTTAAAACACGTAATCTAATATAAAACAATGAAGTATCATTTACCTAAATATTATGAAGGTTGTAGCTTTCACAGATTCTGAGATAAATAACGATTTCGAACTGCAAAATTGCCTCAATCGCTCCTAAGGTCTCTGGCATGGCTTAACAACTTAATTAATAATACAATTATGTAAGAATGACTGTATTATAATGACTTATCATCATCATTATCATCCGCAGCGTTTTTCATCCCACTGCTGGGCATAACCCTCTCTTCGCTTTTGAAGAAAGACAATAATAGTAGTTACCCTATTCGTATCAAGAATGGTGAATAAAATACATTATTTTATTTATGCATTTATTTAGAAAATAGTAACAAATAATTTATTGACATAATGAATAATTTATGTATATTCTATTCAAATGCCGAGTATGAAATAAGATTATTAACTAAAAGCTTAATTCATAACACATTTAATTGCAAAAGCTGTATAACCCTTGTCTTTATAAAGAGATGACAATATACGTATCATCGTAACAGCCGCACTCAGAGCTATGAAATCGTTCTTGAGTAAAAAAAACATATTTTTTTTTCAAACCTTTACTTGGAACAGATTTAAGAACACCTTAGTGACTTTGAGTACCGAAATAAGTATATCACCAGCCAATACAAATAAAAAGCTTAAGCAATTGTTATAAATAAGATGCATTGTACTATTACACTAAATTCATTTATATATCTATTTATTTGGCATCAGGCTACAGTCACTAAATATAGTACTAGGTATCTAAAAGCTTTAAAAATAACTTAAGTTTAAAAAAATATTTTAAAAACAATTGGCTCGTATTTATAGACACTAAAAATTTACTATAAGTAAACGGCGATAACTGATTTACTTAAACAATCAATAAAATTATTATTGATAACACAAGTGTACAAAAATATTGTTATGTATACACCGGTATTTTATGACTACCAAAAAAAATTTAAGGACAGTTGCAGCAGATGCAGAAAATGATAATGGCATGGTCAGAACTTTTTTTTATTTAACTATCACAACGTTATCGAGGATTGTAGTCAACCAAAACCGAACAAATTTTTATGAAAACTGTACAAATAAGTACTATAGACAACAATCGCGTACAGACTCTCATTGTAACTATGTTCTCATATCATCCCCAGTCAGTAAAATCGCAGTAGCTATCATAAATCCATATCTGACTCGTCTCGTCTCCTTTTGAGGTTATAATTTTTTTTTCTCTTTTTTTGAATTTTGACTACATAAATGTGATCAGTAACAGACACCGAAACCATGTTTAAACATTTTTTGGTAATTAAAAAATAGGGGTGTATAATTGATAACAGCGCCACCCACAAGTTTACAAAAATATTGCTCTGTATATTATCGTATAGAATTCTTAATTTTAATATTTAAACCTAGGTACTTGAGATTGACATCAAAATAAGGGACTTCAAAATCAATGGCAGTATTGTTCTTATTAATACAGTAATTTTTTTTTGCTAATAAATATATAAGCACTGCCTTCTGGTACTGGGTGTAATACACAGCTACAATTAGACCAAGAGCTAGGTATGTTTTTAACACTTTCCTAAGATACAATTTCTTGTATGTTATTGGCAGAAAGCTTTTTTGAGTCTGTGTTTATTGATAACGAGTTTCCTGAGCTTATAAAAACAGTATTTCCCGCAGTCAATGAGATAAACTTCAGAACAAACCGATACGACTTCGATCTGGTACTGATGCTGATTATTACCTTTGATTACGGTCTGTAGATTTATTACACCCTGCACTTTTGATTAAAAAACTTTATATTAAAACATAATTTTAAGTTGTTTGTAGTATCGGAGAAAAAACATAGCAAAAATTATTAAAATAAGAAATAGAACTGTTATTTATTAAATTTTGTCATATAATGAATCAAAATTTAATAAAGCTTTGTTTAGCTTTATGAAATATGTATTTAAGGGTTGGAAAAGTCTGACGTAATTTAAAGCTGATTGCGGCCTAAATAAATATTGTCAGGTTTGTGTGAAATATCTTTGAGTATTTTTAACGTTATATTTTTAGGTAAAGCTCTTAACTCCGTTAGAACGAAAAAATATGTTTCCTCACTGTTTTTTTTCGTGGTTAAGAGCTCGCATTAAAATGCGCATAGAAATTGTACGAAAATTATTTGAACTATGTTAAACTATTTTAACCAATTCTTGCCGTAATAATATAATAGTTAAACTGTTTTAAGTATTGTACGGAGTACGCGTGCCAGCCACGCGCGAGTCGATGTACAATGTCAAAATGTTTAGGCGTTGCTGCAGGCTATGCGTTCATTGGAACGCGTGAACGCGTACCCTGGAACGGGTAGTCCGTACGCGGCTAATGTTTTTTTATAAGTTCAAAAACCTACTAGTGCTGTGCTAGTGCTGAAGGCACTATTCATATAATTTAGTTCCGCACCGACGATGCGTAGTGATACGAGCGCCCGAGGAATAAAAAAAGGCATTATGTAAACCAAACTCGATTTTACATAAAAAAATCTACTTAGTTTTATACTTTTTAAAACCCCTTCCTTTGACAGCCAGGTAAAAATGTAGCAAATGTAGAGACGATCATGAAATTATCAAGATCAATATCAAATGACATGGATCAGTTGAGATGTATATAGATCGTTTTAGAGGTTTTTTTCGCCTTTTAGGAAGAGCACTGCTCTGCTATTTTATTTTTCTTGTGTTTTACTAGGTTTTTTTTATGTATTTTCGGTGGCATTTTACTAATAAAGCCTTGGATATGTAACAGGAGATCTGGCAAATGGAATGGGGGAGTATTGAAGAAGATTTCTCATTTGACGAAAAATTCCCGTTGGAGTTTTGATGAAAACAAGCGGCCGTGTTTTGTTCAAACCAGTGACAGGACTGACTGACTGACATGATATAAATCTATGTTTAAAACTTGACATTGGCAGAATTATACCTAGTTGTGTAGTTGCCATTAAATAAAAGAAGAAGATAGTTTTAAATCGTTGGATAGTTCAACATTAAACGACACACGGTATATTACAACAGTCTTAAACAGTTGTTAAGCTGAGTTTCTTACTTTGGAAACTTAAAAAGAAAGCATCACTGGCATCCTTACTTTACATCAAATCTGGTCACTTGAGCTAAAATGGTACGATCAGCGATGAAAGTCCATAAACACCAAAAACAATCGTATTAGGCTCTTGCCGTTTACTAATGTAAAGAATGTAATATTTTCACAGAATAGATGAAAAAGGAATATTAATTTCCCAAATTGTTTATGAAATTTAGCTGACTGTACACCAACAGTCACTCTTGTCACCATTACAGATTGATATTGATTGGCAATCGACATTAGCAAATATAGAATTGACATTATTACGAGTAGCTGTCCGACCAATTGTTATGCCCTAGCGGTTGAACCGCGGGGCGGGCCACTTTTCCAGTTTAAGACCCCTCGCAGACTACAGACTTTCTATCGGCCGATAGTTGAGACGGGCTATACTTCTCCATACTCATTACGAGCCGAAGTATATTCCATCTCAACTATCGGCCGATAGAAAGTCTGTAGTCTGCGAAGGGTCTTAGTATGCAACCGCTTGTCATCGTTTGCACCACGTCCGCACCTAATCGCCACTAACCACCACAAAATTGTACTAAAATTTGAATTGCAGGGCGCGGTTCAACTGCTAGTGCGTAAAGGGGCTAAAGCTATCCTTCAGAAGATTGTCAAACAGCTAAATCCGATTACCAATGGATATTAAAACAAATAGCTTGCCTCTTACTCCAACTTCTGAACCTTCTTAATCTCCAAGAGTTTCAGAGTATTCAGAGCCCAGAACATGGCACTGGCCACGTAGAATGTCTGCAGAGCTGTGCCCAACCCTGGGCTGGTGGCCAGACTCCTGGTGAGGAAGGCCAGCGCTGAACAGCGGATGACCTCCAGGAGTGGAGCATACTTGGAGTTGTCGAAGAGCATACCAATTATGGTGAGAGACGCTATGATGTAGAAAACGAAGATCAGGACTGAGATTGGAGTCATACCCTGAAAGATGAAACAGATTTGTAAATAAACCAGTAAGTATTCCATTAGTTAGCTGCAGTGGACGATTTTGTATGAAAAACCGTCTAATGCGCATCAAAACGGAAGGCTCAATGCACATTGGATTGGCAAGCGACGCGACAATTAGTTTATAGCAAGCCATTATAAACCTTATGAACAATTGTACAAGGTTTAGAAACGCTTGTAGAATTAACAAGGTCTGGCGAAGACATCGCAGTCGCGCACTTTCATGCGGTTCATTCTACGAGCGTTTCTACCTATATCTTGTACATTAAGGTTTATAATAGCTTGCTATAAAACTAATTGACGCGTCTCGCTTGCCAATTCAATGTACATTGAGCCTAATAGGCAATTGCTTAGGGAACCCTAAATAAAAAATAACATTAAAATATGAGAGTAACCGAGACGAGGTAGGCGTCAGCATATTAATTGAACAAATCAATGATGTTTACTTAAGTGAGTGAAAAGGAAAATTCTTGCAAGTTACTAACAACTCTTAGTGTTTGTGTAAAGATCGTTTTGATTTTAAGTAAGTGGGTTCTCTGTATGCGTAAAACAAATTATTGCTTTTATTTTTAAAACCCACGGGAGCATAATTTCCGGGAGAGGAAAAAGTTAGGTACGGGTTCGTTTCCGCGTAGATACAAATATCTGGTAGAAAAGTAAAAAAAAAATTGGGAAAATTACAAGTATTTTTGTGAACTTTTTTTTAAAGTGAATTACATGCGCGGTATGGGAAGAGACATTTGATGACCTACTTAAAAAAAATATTCGCCAAAAAAGTTAGATAATCACATATTCAGTACGCTAGGAACTAGTGGCTTGTACAAACAGACAAACGTATCTGTATAATGATGAGTAAATAAAGACTAATGAAACAATTAGGTTAATTGTGATCCAGTACAGCAAAGTTGGTGTACGTAATTTATATGTATAAAATAGTCACTTTCATATAAACAAACTAAAAAAAATAATTTAATTAATGAGCTTATCAAAAGTTTCGACGCTTAGGGTTCCGTGGCCGAGCGGTAAGGCACTCCGGCTTTCTGAGGATCGTTATGGGTTCGAATCCCGTCAGAATCGAATTTTTTTTTAGACTTTTCATTTCTCAATATAATACTTTTTTGTTTTAATGTTTTGATGCAGCCTTATCGCTAAAAAAATGTCTCTTCTAGTGTAAGTTCACACCAAGATAAGTCCTTTCGAAGCGCTGGCTATCTTCGAATGATAATAAATTTTAACCGATTTTCTTCTAAATCCCACAGGATTTATTTTACGCTTATCCTAAAGATAAAAGTAAAAAAAGGTGTTAACTTACCATATGTTTTCCAGCCAGCTCAAAGAATCCGTACAGCACTATAGAGTAGTGGGCGACCAGGTAAATGTTCCACCATGCTGGCAAATGCACGTCGTACTTATCTCTCACTTCAACCTGGAACAAAATATTGGATTACAATCAAAATACACTGACATTGATTAGACGTAATTATACGACTATAACCGCTGGGGTAAACGAGTTCTTGGGTGGAGACCGCGACTCGGCAAACGTAGTGTTAGGACGCCCTCCGGCCAGGTGGAGTGACGATCTGCGAAAGGCTGCTGGCAGAAGCTGGGTGCGTCGAGCCAAGGACAGGGCGCAATGGCGCTCATTAGGGGAGGCCTATGTCCAGCAGTGGACTACAATAGGCTGATGATGATGATGATGAATATAATTATACGTGTAATAAACGTACGCTAGAAAAGTGCTTATAAGTTTGTCATTTCTGTTTGTAATTTCAGTCAACCCCTTTAAGTAAATTTAAGTCTCTGTGGTGTAATTTAAGTCAACCCCGAAAAGTATCAGCATTTTTCGCACATGTCTGCCTGCACTCACAATATAGCATCTTAAGATCCCGCACTCATTGTATACTTAAGTTTGAGTTTCGTTTATTAATCAGTCCATCACTCAGTTGATGACGTGAACCTAATCCGCAACTTGAGAACATGATGAATCACGTTTATTAATATGATCAGGATCTCAAGATGCATCTTGAGTGCGGTCTCTTGAGCTGAGTAACGACTAATAATATGGGCCGTAGACGGCTTCCCCGCGACTTTGCGTGAGCGCACTGACGCACGCTAGCGGCAACAGCTTTCTTCTTCTTCTTTTTTATTTAGTGGCAATCTACACAACTAGGTGTAATTCTGCCAATGTCAAGTTTTAAATATTGATTTATAGTCATGTCAGTCAGTCAAGTCATGTCGATGGTTTGAACAAAACATGGCGGCTTGTTTTCTTCAAAACTAACGGAAATTTTCCGTCAAATGAGAAATCTGCTTCAATACTCCCCCATTCCATTTTCCAGATCTCCTGTTTCAAACCCAAGGCTTCATTAGTAAAATGCCACCGAAATTACATAATAAAACTTAGTAAAACACAAGAAAAAGAAAATAAAATAGCAGAGCAGTGCTTCTTCCTAAAATGGCGAAAAACAACCCAACAGCTTTCTTCTTCTTCTTCTTCTTTTTTTTAATGGCAATCTACACAACTAGGTAACAGCTTTCTTACAGCTATAGATAACCGGCCTGACGCTTATCTCCCGTGTCACTGTCATCACAAGTATGTACACTAGCATCCCAACACACAACCAAATCCAAAAGGATTTTCCGAAATATTCAATATAACCGGAGAAAACAGCATTTGAAGAGTACTGTTGGCGTATTATTTGGGCGCGTTTTTTTACGTAGATTGCTGGATTTTGAGTTTTAAATGTTTTTTTCTTTAATAAATGAAATTATTAGGTAGGTATATAATATGCTGTAATAGTAATAAATTACCGAAAATAACATAAAATTACTAAGCTAAGTTAATTAAGTTAATATTTTTTTGCCTTTTTTATCGCTTAATATGTTTAGAATCATGGTCTGATTGCAACCCCTCAGTTTTCGGTAGCTGTCTTTTTACACCCTGTATAAGCTTTAATATGTAAGCTTATCCCTACTTTTGATATACCTGTTGTTTTTTTTGTTAATATAAGGATGAAAAAAAATCTTAAATAAAAACTTTTTTTTCTAGATGTGGCGAGGTTTTTTTGTAGAATCTACGGTACACATCTCTAGTTTAAAATAATGAAATTTTCAGTCCACACGCACTGTTTGTAGATATTCTCTGGCAGTAGGTAACACGCTTTTACTAACCCAACTAACTAACTAATGAATGTACGCGGAGGTATCACACTTGGCTTAACAATACGTGACTCTAATGAGACTGACATCTGGATTTGTTACGTCACGTAAAGCTCCTGAATTCTGTGACGTCATTAGTTGACTTTACCTAACTTTTAATTGACTTGGGAAACATATTTCTACATACGAAAGGAACGCTGCCATTTGTGGTGTTAGTCAAAACGTTGTTCAAGTAGAGGTAGAGGTGTTTGGCAATTTTTTGCTGCAATGGTATAGCCCCAAGTTGCCGACTATATCTCGTAAAACAGTGCAATAATTGCTGCAATATTGCTGTGTAGCCCGGCGATGTTGCCAAAATATTTCTTTGCAAATATTCAATGTCTAGCCGGCTAGATTGCAAATGATTTAGCCCGAGTTGCAAATATACTGAGCTATATTGGTCAATAAAAAATGCCAGCAAGATGATTATTTTATGTAATGAATCTCATGCAAGATGCAACTGAAGCTTTTATTAGTTTTCGTGAGTAAATTTTTACACTCTGTACATAAGAAAGCATAACTATAGCTAACCAAATGTCATTTCAATTATAAAAGGCTCGATAGGTACGCTAATGGAACTGGGACACGGTTCCCGCATCGAGGAATTGTGGTGAGGTCGGCACTTCCACGGAGAGAACCAAGCGCCTTATTAATTTCTGAGAGCTTGTGGTTTCACGTTCATGTAAATTGCTTTTATAATTTTTGCAGGAGACGTTTGAATCGCACCGTCTATTGATTTAACGAGGTATTTCCGTGGCTCATGTTTATAGGGCAAGCAACATAAAGTACGTATGTAGGTATATCCTCACAACACAATACGTTTTGGTCTTTAAATGAATGGAATGAACAGAAGCGAGGCAGCAACTTGCACTATGAATGAATAGGTATAATAATAATTCGATGAAATGCTAAGAAAGGCACAAATTATCAAAATCTCATGCAATTGTGTGATTTCACGGTGCATCGGTTGTAGAACTTTCGGAAAAAAGTTTTTTTTACTACCCATCGTCTCACACACAGTCCTAAGACATCAAAATAATTTCGTCGTTTAACCCCCATGCGTCATTCTCAGCGCAACATTCTAACCTTCCACAATGCAATCACGCCTCACAACTCATCCACTCACAGCATAGATTCCCATGCGTCCTCACGCTTTTACAGTCCCGATGCCCCACGATAATCTCGTAGTTTAAATCCCCCATGCATTATCAGCACAATATTCTAACCTGCTGCGTCCAAAAAATCATAATTCACAGCATAGATTCCCATGCGTCTCTACGGGCTCACTGTACTTAGACCCCAACATTGTCTCTTTAAATGTCCCATGCGTCATTTTTATCGCAACATTCTAACCTCCTCCTGCAATAGTATATTTACATCGACTTTCAGCTCCTCTTCTCCGAGTCTTGATGTACCAGGCTCCCAGCTGGGTCCCCAGAAGATTGCTCTGAACTTGTCTCCCCAGTTTTCGAAGGCACGATACTTCTCAACCACGTAGCCGGTGTAGAACGCCTGGAAGAAAGATTAGTATAAGTCTTTTCATCATCAAATCAAGTCAAAAAATATGGTAAGTCTCTCGTTTTGGAGACTAAGAAAAGATTGAAAAGCATTGATAAAATATTACTGAATTTATGTGAGAAATATGAATGGATTGTGTTGATACAACCTATTTATTCAGTGAGGTATGTTGGGCGATGATGACGAGACGATAGATAAAACAAGACACTTTGAAAAACACGTTTTTTAAGCTAGCCTAACAAATAGACCTTTCTACAAATAGGTCTACGTAATAAATCGATGGTGATAGATAGAAAAAGGTTTCAATGAATCTACATCCTAAACAATAAAACATGATGTTCTGAATGAACGAAAATTCTATTTATATTGGATGGAAATCTCGCAGGAAGACACAAAGGGGGATGCGAACAAAAAACCCAATACACAGACCTATACAATTGGCGAATACCTTTTCACATTTACATGGTCTTCATTCACTGTTATATACAGGGTGTAAAAAGACTGCTACCGAAAACTGAGGGGTTGTAATCAGACCATGATTCTAAAAAAAAACGCAACCATTTTTTTTTTACTTAGCTTCGTCATGCTGTGTTATTTTTGGCTATTTACTACTATTACAACATAATATGACCATACCTACCTAATAATTACATTTTTTAAAAAAGACATTTAAAACTCAAAATCCAGCAATCTACGTAAAAAAACGCGCCCAAAACATACGCAAACAGTACTCTTCAAACGCTGTTTTCTCCGGATTTAGTGCATATTTCGGAAAATCCTTTTGGATTTGGTTGTCTATTGGGATGCTGTACCTACCCCTTTCGGCTTCGGTAGACGTCTTTTTACACCCTGTATAAATCATGATGCTGTGCTCTCCACTCTTATCAGATTCTTCTGCCCCTATACCACGAATGTTCGACATGATCAGTTTTCTCCACTCACTCTTATTATTCGTCAACAATGAATACTCCTTTTCATGCTCTGATACTCTAATAATCTAGGTATAAAATAATTATTTTGATGCTTCTTATGCAAAATACTTTTTCGGAATTTGTATGGACACGCAAAATTTGTTTGTTTCATATAATATAATTGCACCGGAAATCGCAGTAGAGGACGGCTCCCAACTAGATGGAAAGACGATCTGATAAAGGTTACCTACTGGGAGCCGCTGGGTGCAGGCTGCACAAAATCGATGGCTATGGACATGGGCCACGGATGTAAAATGGAGGGGATGGGCAATGGGGGCGTGTTTCGCGTCGCAGCAGTAGGTCCGGACGACCTCATTACATCAAAATCGGGCAGTAGTCGCGCTGCATGAGTGATCGCGTATGCGTCCTTAAAATTTTCGCAAAATGCCAAGTTGTGCGGTGATTTCATGCAGAAAAAAAAGTAACAACGTGAACTACAGTAAAGATGGGATAACGTTTCACTACGTATACAAATTAACTTGTTTTTATTGTTTTTATCCTCAAATCAATCGCAAGGCCAAAAAAATATTTCAAGATTATTCGAAAGTTTTAAATTGGTACGAAATGTATATAACATTCAATGTTTGAAATACATTGCTGCGTGTATCTTGAGATGAGTCACAATCCTACCAGCAAAAAGCGCAATGGACTACACAGTCCAACGATCACCTCAACACTACGCGCGTTGCGTGGTACGGCCGCTGCTTGTTGCCGCCAGGTAGTGTTGTGCTCGTTCATTTCAACAAATAAATTTGTCGATACCTACTTTTAATTAATGACCAAGAGCGAACTGAAATAAAACGATGAGTACGATGTATGATGAGTTTGTAATGGGCATTTCTAAAATTTTATGTGTGTCAGTCAGATTAATTCGGTGCATAGTTGTACTTTAATTACCTAGTTATACTTTATAGTAACGTTAACTTTTTTACCTTACCTATTAACAAAGAAATTAATGATTTCAAGGACCCCGAGGAGTCGTCTGCATCTTGTTCGCATTCAAAAAGAAAACATACAAGTCTCGATGGTACAGATGATGGAGTAAAAATTAAAAAACAAAAATTACAAGAGTCTTGTAATGATTTGGTAAGAAAGGCTTTTTAGTTAAAATCGATTGTTATGACTTTTTTAATTAGGTGGATAATTGAAACTTACCTACCATCTTTGAATGGGCATTTCTAAAATTTTATGTGTGTCAGTCAGATTAATTCGGCGCATAGTTGTATTTTAATTACCTAGTTATACTTTATTTAACGTTACTTTTTTACCTTACCTATTAACAAAGAAATTAATGATTTCAAGGACCCCGAAGAGTCGTCAGCATCTTGTTCGCATTCAAAAAGAAAACATACAAGTCTCGATGGTACAGATGATGGAGTAAAAATTAAAAAACAAAAATTACAAGAGTCTTGTAATGATTTGGTAAAAAAGGCTTTTTTAATAAAAAAAACGAATGTTACTACTTTTTGCAAAATTGCATCGGTACCTAACCTACAACTCACTAAGACTGTCCCAGTGCTGGGCAAAGGCCTCCCCTCCAGTTAACATTTTACTTAAGTATATTTTTTTTTTAGAAATCAGACACACAAGCTAACCTAGCGGATTTTCAAGTTATTACGACGCCTCGAAGAAGTAAAATCTCAGACTCGATGGATTTAGGCGATATTGAAACTCCCCGAAAACGCAAAATGCGCATTAAAATTATCCAATGCAAATCCATGATTAATAAACAAAACAAAAAAATTAGAAGCCTACAAAAGAAAACCAGCCGATACCGTAAAAAAATTACCAGTTTAAAAAATGTATTAAAAGAGCTCAATGAAAAAAAATTTGTTAATTCAGAGGAAGTCGAGCATTTAGAAAATATCGGCGTTTGTGACCTAATCAATCGATTCAAAAATAAAAATGAATCAAACCTCAACGCAAAGACGAAATATTCTCCATCTCTCAAAAGTTTTGCGTGTACATTACATTTTTACTCACCCAAGGCTTTGGTACTATAATTGATGACTTTCTAATTGTGTATTTCTTTGGTGAATTTATGTTTGATAAAACAATATATGATTATTTCCAAATTCTATTTGTGTTAATTCCGAAAATCCTCCCTAAGTGTTCTCGCTGTATAACACCTTAGTTATACGAATTAGAACAATTACCCACTATCGATAATATTTTATCGATATTGTCAATCCCTAAGTTTTTATGTTAGTGTGATGTACGAGTGGCGTGCAAGTGGTTCGCTTTGATTGGGAGATTTGTCAGTGTGAATGGGTAAGTAGCCAATAAGATCTATGCGTTCCGTGAGTGTGTCGCGCGAGTTTATTATCGTACGAAAGCTTTATTTGTATGTGTAGGCAAGAGTGAGGGAAATCCTGCGACATCGTGTTTCATAGGATTTCTACCGAATCACCCATCCCTCCATTTAACATCCGTGACATGGGCGGATCCAGGATTTTTTTCTTTTAATTAATTTTTCGTAGTTAGTAGGTACACAAAAATATTGTCTAGGGGGGGGGGGGGGCACGTGCCCCCGTGCCCCCCCCCCCTGGATCCGCCTGTGGCTATGGAAATCAATGGGGGAGGCCTATGTTCAACACTGGACGATCGATGGCAGAGATTATGATGATGATAATGATGATATAATTGTTCTAGTAGGAAATTCTTCTAACATTAAACTAAATTAAACTTTGTGTGACAATTAAATTAGTTAAAATTGTTGTACAGAACATAATGCTTATTGCTAATTTGCGTTTTGCTGTATGGATGGATAAAAGTAACGTGGATACAGTTACAACAGCATATGCTAAGGCATCAGGAAATGTCAATGTGTACAAAAGACGAAAACCCGTGACCCTAATTTCCCTGGAGCTCCAGAATCAGAACACACGTGATATCAATAACGAATAACAGGATGTCTTTGTCGATTCTATCTCCCACAATTTGTTTGATATAGAAATAAGGATAACGCCAAATAATAAGCTGTTTCGGTTCAGCCGTTTCACCATGAAAAAGTTGAACACAAACATTTGATACATGACATGTTACCAGTTATACAGGCTCTTTCATTGTAAACTACACTAACTGGCAGGGCTTCTTCTTCTTGTATTTACAAGAAGCCCAAAAATGAAGCCCTGCCAGTTAGTGAAGTTTACAATGAAAGAGCCTGTATAATATAGATGTTTGACCGTATCAATTTCATTTATAATAAATAAATAATGCTGGACTTTTTCACACAGCATCATCTAGCCCCAAAGTAAGCAGAGCTTGTGTTATGGGTACTAAGATGACTGATATACTACTTATATACTTTTTGTTTGTAAATACATACATATTATACATAGAAACACCCAGACCACACCATTTCTAAGCCGTTATAAGTTTTCACTTCAAAATTTATCTTTTATTGTTTTTTTTTATTGTTTTGACGACCTCTGTAGCGCAGTGGGCGAAGGCCCGCCAGCGACGCAAGAGGTTGCGGGTTCGATCCCCGCGGCGGGACCAATGTTTGTATGATCTACAAATATTTGTCTCGGGTCTGGGTGTTTCTATGTATAATATGTAGGTATGTATTTACAAACAAAAAGTATATAAGTAGTATATCAGTCATCATAGTACCCATAACACAAGCTCTGCTTACTTTGGGGCTAGATGATGCTGTGTGAAAAGTCCAGCATTTTTTTTTTTTTTTTTTTTTTAGGACATGTTGCATATGATTTTCAAGGAGAACAGAAATTCTACTAATCGCAGCCCGGATACATACGAGCGCACACACATGCACGCTCGAAAGGAATATGTTTCACAGGAAGCAACAATGGAACAAAAATTCTGTGCAGAAAAAAATCATTTTGCGTCACCGTGTAGCAAAAGCTTTTGTATGTGCGACTCATGCCACGTCTTGTAGGTATGTAAACATAAAACTTGTATACACGTAAAATAGCGACATTTACGCAACTCATAACTCAAAAAACACTCCTTTTTCACTCCATATTTATTATGTTGTGTTTTTAGGAAATTACTTTTTCATATTAAAACTGATGACGTGTAAAATAATAGCTTACTTGTAAGTACAGAGGGTTAAATGAAGGCTGATTGTATATAAGCCCGTATACAATCTCAACCTTGTCTGACTCGGGGCGGAAGGTTCCGAACAGCCGGTCCCAGATGATCAACACTCCTCCGTAGTTTACGTCCAGGCAATATTTGTTGCTTCCTGCGAAAATATACATCATTCAATTCAATTTGAATTTTTTGATTTTTTGGCACAGAGAATCAGCATTGCAGTTTGACGATCCTTAGCTTGACTGATTCTATTGTATTTATTGGTAGTATCTTAGTTTCTGTATCTAATTTCTTTAAATACAATCTTTGTCTTATTAAAAAAACACGTTATGGATTTACATAAACTTGGTACCTATCTAGATTTACACACTTTCACCACACTGGTTCGAAATAACTAGTGACACGACAGTAAGAAGACTTTACTACACATTGAGTTACAGTAATGGTAAGGACTTTAATATACATTAAGTTACAATATTACATTGGATAAAATAATTGAAATCATTGAGAAATGAAAAGTCAACAAAATTTTCGATTCCAACTTCACTGAGTGAAACGTGTAGATGGCTCTTACCGGTTCTTAACCGATAAATATGAGCTTATCACAAATTTCAATTGTGTGTTCGGGTTCCGGGCCGAGCGGTAAGGCACTCCGGCTTTAGGAAGATCTGATCGTTGCGGGTTCGGAATCGAAAATTTTGATAAGACTTTTGGTCACTTTAAAAATAACAAAATGATTGAAATCGTTGTCTAAACTTGCGCCCACATTTAATCAAAATTAAAAAGTTTTATTATAAAAGTTCTTGCTTTAAATAGATGGAACAGTTTTTTTACTACACCAATACGAAGATCAGAAATAGACATTATCTTAGTATTATTTTCAATACGAAAGTTCTATAGAACTTTGTTGCTTCTTCACGCTAAAACACTGTTGCTTCTGATAAAATTTTGTTACTGAGTATTCTCAACTTTAAAAAAAAACGATCAGAAATAGGCTGAAATATTAAATTAGTTCAACTACCTAAATATTTTTCATATTATCAAAACAAAGTGCTCAAAACTTATAACTGCAATGTTTATTTTTAAGATAGATTTAGACTTTGCGTTGGTATTCTGACGATTGAAATAACACACAAACTTTATTTCTTAAGCGGCTGTTACACAAAGAGAGTTTATGGCATGCGAGCGGCGATTTCTTTTAGGCAATATAATATGCTCGCCTCTCGCCTGTCATAATCGCATTTGAGAATCGCTTGAATAATACAAGTTTCTGTCATAATGTAAACATCCACAGGTGAGACTAGAAAGGCGAGTTTTGCCGAGGGATGATCGCATTAGATTTTTCGCCACTCGCATGCGAGAAACTCTCCTTGTGTAACAGCCGCCTTAAAATAAATCTTTCATTATTATAACGTAATGTTATCGATTACAGTATCTATTCGCGCCGAACGCGTCGATCTGTCAATTCAATAGAAGAAAATGCTGAGACGTCAGAAGTGAGCCGCATTTGACGCCTTCAGTATTTTTTCTATAGAAAAATTCGGACATTATATTATGCGATCAACCTATTTGTAATCATTGATTAAGAGAATGTGAATGACGAAGAATTGCGAAAATAAATCTGAAAAACAATAAATCTGATCATGAATCAACAATCACATTCAAGGACTTCAAAATAAATATAACAGTTGGCATAAAGTTTTTGTGTATTTCTTTTTCAACCCACAAATATTTTATTTCTGTTTCACACCAAAATGTCGTCGTTTTAACATATTTTTCCGTTTCAGGCTAAGAAATTCTCCATTGTCCTTTAACATCGGGTTTTATGGAATTGGTATTTTTGTTCCAGGTGGAAATAATTTTAAAATACAATAATAAAAACAAACTTTTAATGTAAAAGTTTGCAGTGGGTATTTTTACTTGTCGTAGTTGTGAGGAGCAAATCAAACAAAGTTACACTCGTCAAATAATTTAAAAGTACGCCCGTGGTACGGTCAGCGTCACCAACTGGTAACCCCCTTGGCAGTTTGTTCCTGCGAGCCTCGTACGAGGGGGTTACCATTGGTGACGCTCGCTGTACATGGATAACGCGACAAGTTCACCTAACACTAGAGTAAGGTTCTTACCATGATGCACTCTGTGATGACTTGGGGTGTTCAGGATGTACTCCAGAGGTCCAAGGGACTTGATGGCTTCCGTGTGGATCCAGAACATGTAGAGGTAACTGAACTGGTGATGCACCACGAATTGGGATGGTGGGATCGCCACTGCGAGTGGCAGGTAAAAGATCTGTAAAGTTTCCAGGGTTAGTATATCATTTGATTCGTGTAAAGCATAAAATAATATTCAAATATGTTTGTCTTGCATTCCCAATTTCTTTTGAAATAAAGTTGGGTGTTCCTCTACTGGCTGCAATTGTTTTCAAAATGGGGAGAGTAATATGCCGCCATTTTTCAAAATGCCGACTAGTAGATACTTATGGGCTTCGTAATAAAATATTCAAACTTATTGTTGTTTTAATAATGGGACGAAATCGCTTAAAGGTTTTGGATAATATTCGATTCGAAAATATTACACAAAAAAGCTTGGGACAAAAAAGCTTAGGACTTGCTCCAACTCCATGGATCCATGGATCACCTAAAAGAATGATAGGCCCCAAACCGTGTTTGTTGCCCTGATTCTTCACGGTATTGGTCGTGAAGGATCAGGAGTAAAATTAGTTTTAAGACTATTCTAAGTGATCCCAGCGGTCCTACTGAATAAATGCTTTTTGACTTTGACTTTACCCTTACCTCGACGTTTCGATCGGGCTGCACCGATCGTGGTCACGAGGGAACTGATAATTGAATTCAAAACAACTATGAGTAAAGTTTTATTTGATTTCTTTAGGCTTTGTTGTTTTAATTCATTCATCAAACCAAAAACAAACATAAGGATGTGTTCCTGGATCCAGATTTCTGGCCAACGGGCATCGTGTACCGTCGCTTTAGGGAGGCAGCGCGAAAGCAAAGTCCCTCTAGTGTAGGTTTAGTTAATAAGTAGGTAATTATTATATTATTTATGTGTACATTATACATAGTTGTATATCTAAGATATTTATTTATAGCAATAGTCAAAAAAAATTATTATATTTGTTATTACCGTGTATTTTTATAAAAATCTTTTTACTCGGGCTACCGCGATACAGGCTTGGCCTAGTGCGGGGTCCGTTGTAAATTATTTATGTATGAAATAAATAAAAAAAAATAAAAAAAAAAATTATAAAAAAAAAAAAAAAAAGCTATTATAAAAATAAAACGCAAATTTTTTAAATCCTAGCATTATTTATTAAAATCCACATCATGTTGTTGAATACCAAACGATATTAACACTGATATTATTCGTAGGCACGTATAGGAAGACTGACAGTTCTTTCATGTAAATTGTGTACAAACGAACATATTAATGTTTGCTTGTGAGTGAAGTATCAAAGAGTTAAGAGACAAGAGCTGTTTACACAATACCAGTCTAGCAAGATTGCTTCTTGCCACAGTATAATAGCTCTTGTTCCGTTGAGTTAGAGAAAGCAAGAGGCAAGAATGGTATGCCAGAATGGTATCGAAATGGCGTCTTAATCCGGATATTCGGTATTACAAATATTTGAGAATATTGGAAAATGATAATACTCGTAGAATGGAAACGTTTAGACGAAAACAATAAAATGGAAAAGTTGAAATCTTGATAGGATCTTTGAACAAAAATAATGTTAAGATTTCTAAATGGCTGAGAGGTATCTTATACGTGGCGCAAGAGACCGAAAAGAGTGAAAAAACTCGGAGGAGGCTTTCACTGCCATCTTATCCGAGAAAGGATCCAAGAACCTGAGGGGCTATAGTCTAAATCAACTGACATTCATTGAGGCTTCATTTTGACATTTGAAACCTAGCCTATACTTCAATTGTCATTTTCGTATTGTGTGTTTGGTAGAGAACATGGATTTAGCATGATCTTTATCTTTGGTAGAGCTCTATTGGGATGACAACTGGGAATGAATTTCAAGTTAGACAATAAGGCGGCTACTAATAAACCTGGTATAAAGTTTTTCCTGAGTGTAAACTGTTAAAATGTATGGTTATTTTTGGTTTATTCCGACAAAAAACTTTATGTCACGTTTCATGGTAAGGTAATTAGGCTGCTGGTCTCGTGGCTGCAATCGTAGGTGGGATCTACTATTTTATGGGCTTTTTACAGCCAAGGAAGTGGCCACTCATCCAGGTGCGGATCCAGCCACTCAAAAAATGGCTAAAGATGCGAGTCGGAATCAAAGATCGCTATCGGCTAAACAATTTAAAGAAATCAAGGACCTTTATGTGCCCATTTTCACAAAAAAATCTTAAAAAATGCGACCTGTGTGCGAGAAGTGTGACTCACCGACAGACAAACACATTTTTGGCCAATTTCGAAACTTCGGTCAAAAGGTGGGCCTGTTATGGGCACGGTGGACATGCCCAGTTGCCCACTGTGCCCATAACGGTGGATCCGCGCCTGCACTCATCAATTTGTCAACCATGCTGAAGGTTTCTTTACATAACCAAAGACGATTGCATTACCATAAACAAAGTACATAAGCGCTTCAAGCTCGACATTGTAAACATTGTATGTGTACCTTGATATTAGATATCTAAGATAGGTATTATGTACAGCATCAGCTGTTTTGATATGATAAGTAGGTTATCTCGACTGATATAACCTTGTAACAATGCAATACATCTTAGAATAATAAATATTTTGCCTACTACGAAATGTCTCAGTTCTACTGGATTTTTTACAACTTGATCATCTATACTAATATTATAATGAGGAAAGATTTGTTTGTTTTTTTGAATTGAATAGGCTCCGAAACTAATGGGCCGATTTGAAAAATTCTTTCACCATAAGAATTATACATTATTCCTGATGAATATAGGCTATATTTTATCCCGGGAAAGTGAAGTTTTCCCGAGGGACCGTGGGTAACACTGCGAAGGACAGCTAGTATATCTTACTAATAGGTAATAAGAACAATTCTGAATAAAGTTTTATGATACCAGCGAGCGGTCCTACTGAATAATATTTTTACTTTCTTTAGCAATTTCTAAAAAAATTTAAATCTAGAATGAATGAATGAATGAATAACTCTTGATTCTACACAATAATTACAAAACATACACTTATGAATCAATAGAACCCAACGAGACAATGTACAATGGGCGGTCTTATCGCTTAGAAGCGATTTCTTCCAGACAACCTTTGGATGGAAAGAATTTTTTTTAAAAGTTTTAAGTTTTTAGAAAAGGCAGATGCTATCAAGCTATAAATGTTATAGCAGAAAACAACTTATTCCATTCAACGGAACGCTGTTGCTCTTGGATCATTGTTGAGAATTTTAGAGTGATCAGCTTTCTTTACAGTAGATTGTTTTAAACATCCAAATTAGCAGGAAAATAAATTCCTTATACTTACAAATCCACACCAGCCTTGCAACGCGGACTGCCTGATGCCTACCCCCATGTTGAAGTCCTCAGATGTGTGGTGCACCTGATGTTGGGCCCAGAGTATGTGCACCTCTGAAACAAACAGTAATAATTTTGAAAGGTGCGTAGATTTGACTAGCCTTCCTTTAAAAATCGCAAAAAAATACGTGACATACCCCGCTCAATGTAAAGTGGTGGCCAAATTAAGACCAACCAGTTGAACCAAGTCCACGAATTTCGAATCCAAATACTTAAATGTAGGTATGTTTGATCGAGATAATCAGAAAATCTGCTTTCCAGGATTGAAGGAATTTAAACCTTATTGGAGACAATATTACTTTTATTTTACCCTAACAAAATACTTTACATATTTTCAGCCAGTATTATTGGGATCCATGTATAGAGCCAATCTATAACTTATTACAAGGTACTTAAGATATATCTTACCATGACAAGCTCTGTGCATCCAATAGTAGCAGAAGTCGACCCCCAAAGCCGCTGCATACCAAGTAAATGTATTGTCCCAGGGCAGGTCAATGACCCTGTAGTGGGTGTAGATCCAGGTATATAGATATGATTCTGCTCCTCGCCAAACTATCCTGAAAATACATTACATTTGAATATTTTGTCAAGGAGCCGGGTGAGGTAGTGCCTCAGTAGGGTCATTGGGACTTTTTATTACCAACTATTATTTATTTATTTATAATGTCTAACGTTGCTTGTAGATACAGTTATGATCATTTTCATTTTGAAAAACTTTTTGTTTTATGCAAAATATTTTTTGATAAAACAGGACACATTACAGCATCATCTAGCCCCAAACGAAGCATAGCTTGTACTATAGGAACCAGATAACTGATATACTACTTAAATACTTTTTGTTTGTTTTTTTTTAAATAAAAAAAATAGGTCAGCATTTGACCTCACTCTACCTGATGCAGCTACTGAGCTGTAGTGAGGTCTAAGATGAAGCATGCTTCTCTTGATTTTAAGACAACTATAATTGTGCTTATTGTAAATACATACATAGTATACATAGAAACCAGACCCCAGACAAATATTTGCAGATCATACAAAGTTTATCCCGCGGCGGGGATCGAACCCGCAACCTTCTGCGTCCCAAGCGGGCTTTCATCCCGCGCCACAGAAGTCGTGGGAACATCAATTCAATCACAATGAAACAGGAATAAAATGTTAGTAACGATGCTCGTAGATTCAAAGCTAATCTCACCAGAATACATTTGAGCACATTATTTACACCCTCTTTATATAACTGGTCTTGGGATAAGGAAATCGAGGTTGTCGGAGCAAAGGATTTGCATGAAGGAGTAATATACAAAGTTAATCCTTACGAAAGGTGATGACAAGACTGGCCTTAGAGGCGTTGACAGGGGTCATTGTCACGTGATCATGATATCAGATTTAATATGCCCTGATAACATTTAGTTTTCTCGATAGCGATATCAGAAGCGAATGAAATTAATGTGTCAAAACGGGACAATCTCTATGGACTTGCTGAAGAATATAAGGAGATCACCAGAATAAGAATAAAGTCTTAAGAGAAATCATCATCATCATCAGCCTATAGCAGTCCACTGCTGGACATATGCCTCCCCTAATGGGCGCCATTGCGCCCTGTCCTCAGCTTGACGCATCCAGCTTCTGTTAGCAGCCTTTCGCAGATAGTCACTCCACCTGGCCGGAGGGCGTCCTACACTACGTTTGCCGAGTCACGGTCACCACTCAAGAACTCGTTTACCCCAACGGTTATCGGTTCTTCAGATAAATCAGCAGTGGGAAACATTATATACATAGTTTGAAAAAGTTTACGTTTAAAAGACGAAACAAAAAGTACATACAATGTGTATATAACACGTGTTTAAAAAGGGACAGGTAAACCGCGGCTTATTCATTTTCATTCATATACCTAGTTAATCCCGTGAATTTGGTCAACTAGGACAATGTTGTGCCGGCATAAAGTGGGACAAGGGCAGGAAGAATTAGTTTCGGGTATGAGTATTGTGGTATCGCACTCGTAGTTTTTGACCACCACCCAGGGAACCCTCGTCGTATGACTATGAATGTATAAATGTTGTTTTTCTATAGGATGTTGGTATCTTACCTGCCACATTCTTGCAGAAGTCCATGTGAGATGCTGGTTATTCCATCGTTCAGTCGGATCCCAGGCTTGCCCTCCAGCCTCAGCACAATGTGCTCCAGAACCATGAAGATGAAGAAATACGGCCATGACTGCAGAATAAATAATAGGAATGATATTAAAATTCATCCATCCAAACCATCCATGGAATCCAGTTATTAGTAGGTGTGAAGTGCGTCGTAACATCACGCAGCGGGGTCAAGATACGGTTAGTGTCGTGTGCGCCGGTGTAAACGTCGTCGTTTAGAAAATCTGAAGATATGTGAGGGTAGTTGTAAAACTATCGGTCATCGACGGGGGCTCCGTCACATACTCCAATTCGGCCACGCCTGTTGCAACACAGGCGAAACGTCGGGAAATAATAAAATAAGGTACGCGATAAATAATAACTTACGCGGAACATCCAGTCCTCTAGATTAAATTTTTTATTTATACTAGTAGTAACGACATTTAGTACGACCACAACACTGATTTGAGAGAATATTTTGCAATCAAAGTCATTGCAAAAGCTTTTTTTTTTTTTTTTTATTGGAGTCAGGGTAGATACATAACCTCATTCGTTTTTTAGTGCTCAACCACACCACACTTTATTTTCTTGTGTTTCTTCGCAGTGTGCTGGAAATGCCTGAACGCTTTCCAGAATTGTCTTAGTGCAAGTATTTAGCAGTGCAAATTATGTAAAGGTGAAAAAAGCGTTGTTTTCTTGAAGTGCTGGACGTATTCAACGTCACCTCAACCTGGTGAGCGGCTCTAAAGCCTTATAATGCATTAGATAGATGAAATTATAAAACATGATGTTAGACAAATAATAACGTTCACTATCGAGTGAGTGAATAGCCTTTGTGTCTTGAAACACCCTACATCGAAATGTTAGTACCTATTTTAGACATAGCTACATTTTATTGAGAGACCTGAAGGTGGGTTTTATATGAGGAGAAAGATAAGAATGTAAGTACCTAGATGTACCAATGAAGATTCTACAAAGACGTGTTGACGTATGGAAAATGTGGTCCAGGTATTTACCTACAGTTTTATGCATGTTGTGATGCAAAGAATCAGGTTGGCGTTTCTACCATTGGGGTCTATAACCTAACCTTTAAATACCGGCATTCTATTTAGAATACAGTATGGATATTCCCAGTAGGTATTTACCTACAATTTAATTTTAATGCAACCAGAGCTGCCATTGGGGCTGTCTCGAAGCATCGACGTTACGGTTTTTGCGTCCTCTTCATTGGGAACTGTGACCGAACCTTGTCATGTTTACATTATTACTTCCTTAAACTAATTGGATACAAACTCGCTAGCCGACTATACCTACATACCTACGAATGAATTAGGTATGTACTTATTTCCAAAATACCCTACGTTCGAAATTTAACCTTGGAAATTTAATAAAAGGCAGTCAACTTAGTTTGGAGGAAATGATCAAAAGGAGAATTCGGCCAATAATGGCTAGTTATGAAGGCCAGGAGGCGCCGCCGGCGCACCGCCGCAAGCCGCCACTACGCGGCGCCATGCACCAGCGCGACACAATGGTGACGACGGACGGCGTGAAGGACGAGGCCCGCGCACGAACCTCCGGCCCTACTCTCGTCGAGCCCAGATGAGTACCTAGGCCTACTGGATATTTGCTTCCTTATTTTGATCAATGTACTAAGTATTATGTTCTAAGTATGTACTGCTTCGTACCTACCTATAATTTGTCGCCGACAATGAAATTTAACGTGCCCTCTCCGAGGCACGGTAATTCAGCCGATAATTTCATTTCATAAATGAAATGAAGGTGCCATTAGCGGTCACCCATCCAAATCTGGCCGGGACGTTTGAGTCATTCGCTTGTTTGCTTGATTTCGACGATTTGGGAAGAACGATAATCAAGCTACACCACGAGCGCTTCTTATCTTATGACGGGAGACCATACCTAGTACCTGGCTACTTTCGTTTTTGAAGTAGAAATACTTATATAAAATTATACATTTCTTTATAACCTGTGTATTAACACTATACCCGACATTCTGTCGTATTCAGATACAGACGAAGTATTATTATACGAGAATAAGGAGCAACGCGCATCATTTCAGAACCTTAAAAATATTTCATCATATTTGATAATTTTAAGTTCAACAACTTAAATATAGGCTATGGCTACATGACTTAACTTCGAAGTTATTATTATTATATCTATATCTCATGTTAATGAGGGAAATGACATTGTCGATCGTCATGCGTCGTTTTCTCGTCGTTATATTCTCTTTTATACAAAATACCTAGGTCACAAAATACAACCTAGGTATGGGTTATTATCCATAGGTGGAAAAATATTAAATTGTTTATCAAGTATTGATTTAAAAATCTTTCCATTACCTAATGGTAATGATGTGAAACGAGGGTACCTATATTCAATAATCTGAACCTCAAGGATCGTGACGATCAAGTACTCATAATTATAATAATGAACCAGATGAAAATGTACAATGGGCGGCCTTATCGCTATGAATCGCGAATGATCTCTTCCAGGCAATCAATGCCTTTATTATGAGTTTATGGATAATTTTAACATTCATCGTTGAAATTTTACTGACGCTCAACTATGGGGTGTAATTATACGAGTATGTATAGGTAGCGGTCAGTCGTCAATATTTGACAACTAGTACATACGTGCTGCTTAAATAAGCCTAACATAATTTTAATGTTTTTCAAAACATTACCTACGTACCTATACATTACTAAGGTCTGTAGGTATCTACCAATATGGTTGTATGCATTGACAGCTCCACTGAATTCTTCCTACACGCATAAGATGATTGGTATTACGGATATATTACCTACCTAAGCAGGTGGGGTAGTACTAGGTGGTATTCAACACCTTTACCAGAGTACCTACCTACCTAATAAGAAACGACTAAGTGATTTTTTCTATTGAATGTACTTAAGTATTTTATTCACTCGTGTTATATGTGCTGGCTTGAATTTGAACATAATTATAATAAATGATTCAGTTATTTCATAATTAGTAGGTAGTTTGGGACTGGACGAAGGTAACAATTTTTTGTAAATCCGTACATATACGTAGTTATGTCTAATAACATTGATGTCTACAAGTACTCTTCAGTTAGCTAGGACCCAATTTACCAGTCGCGTAAATATGATTTGGACATCTACTAAGTCATTTATCTAAATGACTTCTGGAGGCGTTTGCCATAGACCAATTCAGAGTCCTATCTAGGTCATTTAATTACCTTATTTACCACTATTTTGATTTACGAAATCTATTTAAATGTTATTTTGTTTATTTCATTTAAATGTTATTTTGTTTTTTGAGGGATGTTGCTGGGGACCGAGATGTCTGGAGGGAGTGGGGGGAGGCCTTTGCCCAGCAGTGGGACAGTAACGGCTGAAAATAATAAATAAATAATAAATAATTTGTTTATTTCATTATTAAGGAAATAATACAATCGCAGATTAAGCTCGAGGAACCTCGGTTCACCTCGGTCAACTAAACTATCAAGTTTAAGCATCCCAATTTTATCTTTGAACAATCTTAATTTGACGCCACTTTCAGCCACTTCAAGTAAATAATAGGTTATTATTTACATACCAAAGTGGTGGGGTTATTTTGTGAAAGCCTTATTTTTTGTTAAGTTCTATTTAAATAAAAGTCATATAATTGTTTCCTACAATAAGATTCATTTTAAGGACTGATTTTAATACCTAGTACCTAGGTAGGTACCTCAAATTCAAATCAATCAGCCTTATCCTTAATCTTAGACTTCTGTGCTTAGGCCCAATATTAAATACTTAGATACTTACCAAATGAGTATGTTGTATAAGTACAAGAAATTAAACCTCAATGTTGGCGGTGCACTATATAAATGGTGATAATTTGAATAAACAAAACATGAAACCGGAAAAAGACTATATTTGTAAAACAACTAACTAGACATTATCCTTTTTTCGAAGACAGCGAGCTGCCAAAACTCTTTTAAAACTACTTTTTTAAAGAAGGCTGCCTTCTTTCCAATCAAACTCCTTCGCGTCGCTAACACGCCCCTGTTTCGTCAAAAGTACTACAATCGAAATAAATACGATTGTGTATACTCTCTAAGGTACCTACATACCTTGATATTATAAACTTGTCTTGGATCATTAGCCTTTGTAATATTTTTTATAATAAGATTCCCTAAGAAAGTCTTGACAGAACGACTTTTTATACCTACTGCTACTGGTACTCGCAAATTCGCATATGTCTGCTACTAGTACTCAAAAATGTCTATAGTCCAACCAATATATTGAGATTTATTTATTTTAAAATAAAATCCGAAATAAATGTTGAAAATTTTAAGTCTTGATTGTAAACAACCAGTGCCACACTCTCCCTGTTTATCCAAGAACCAATAGTTTTACTCGGCTGAAGTTTGATTATTAACTACGTCAAAAGAACCACAGATCTATAAAGGACTTATTAAAGTAAAGTCATTCATTGTGGACAAAAAATCTTCTATAACAATTTTATTGGTAAACACACTAACTGTGAAGCTTGTTAAAGGGCCTGCCGAGCAAGTGCGGTATGGATATTATATCGGTATCAAGCGCACACGACACGCTACACTTCGCGGCGTAACGCGTCGCATACGCGAACTCACTTGGCTTCAGTGTCGATCCCATCCACAACAGATACCTCTGCAGGCTGGACCGACCGCTTCTCCACCTTTGCTCGCTCCGATCAGGAGCCTTTTATTTATTACATAAAAGGAGAAGTACATTTAACTCATTTCATTATTGCCTAATAATTCCTCAGGCATAATAATACCTAAACTAGATTCTTAATCAATTTACCACGTCCATGTTGTTTGTTATTCAAATAATCTACAATTTCCGTATCCTTCTTTAATAGTATCTTCAAAAACTATTAAATACCTATATAATATACTATTTCATATTATGTATAATATTGAAAAATATTATAACTATTATAATAAATTAGCTAAGAAATATTATACCTCAGCGTTTTTTATTATTAATAATTCTTATCAATCTTGTTGATCGAAACTAAATTGAAGCAAGGATGACTATGAAAATTAGTAAGGCATCCTTTCCTTATTTATCCTTCGTAGTTACCAATCGTTAAATTGGTCGAAATAGAAACATTTTTATTTCGCATAACTACATGGAATGAATTCCTCATTGATGTTATTCCCATACGAACTCTCAAGGTCTACTAGTATAAATAAAAAATTTAATCTAGAGGACTGGATGTTCCGCGTAATTAAGGATTAAACGAACTTACCTGTAAGTGAAGTTCTATCATAATTACGCTAACATCCAGTCCGAATAGATTAATATGTCCCGCCCACCCGTCGTGGTTGCAACACTCCCAATATATATATATATATATATATAATTACGGTAATTAGGTAATACATCAATGAGGTCCAGGATTTATGTTCTCCTGTATTGAAACTACTAACTAAATGAGGTTATGTATCTACCCTGACTCCAATAAAAAAAAAAAAAAAAAAGCTTTTGCAATGACTTTGATTGCAAAATATTCTCTCAAATCAGTGTTGTGGTCGTACTAAATGTCGTTACTACTAGTATAAATAAAAAATTTAATCTATTCGGACTGGATGTTAGCGTAATTATGATAGAACTTCACTTACAGGTAAGTTCGTTTAATCCTTAAGTATTAACTAAACGGTTAGTTAATACGTAATTATTAAAATTTGGTTTCTTTGAAGCAATACTATAATATTATTTTTAACACCCTTGCTCGTAAAGCTGATGTAATTCCACCGGTTTTAGATATGTAAAGCGGGTCATAACAAACGCGTGTGTTATCAAAGCAAATAGTTATGTTATAGTCCATACAAATTCCATAACAGCATTATTTGCCATTTCAAATATGGAACTGATCGCCGCCGAGCTGGAGTCGTGCCTCCAGCTAGTGAGCAGCGCGCTGTTGCTATTCAAATTTCGAACTAATCGCCGCGCGGCGCCAGTCAGTAGGCAGCGCTGGCGCGCTGTTAAAATGGCGGGAAAGCAACAGTGTGCATTCACAGATTGAGTTTATTTAAATGTTTTTTTTTCTGTTTCCTCGCAAATGTGTTAAAAAACGTCGTACGATATACGTGCGTATTGGTTATAACATGCTCGGCTCAATTACGCCCTCGCCTCCGGCTCGGGCTGAAATTCCGCCTCGCATGTTATAACCATCTTTACGCACTAATATCGTAATGTACTATTATGTTATGTTCGCTTATAATGTTAGATAGCTAGCGTCCCGTTGATGTAGGTTGCTCCTGACGTATAAATCATCTTTGTCTAACTTAGATGTACAAAGGCTTAGGCCTTTTTTTTCTTTTTGTGAAGACTTATTAGATCATAGGCAATAGTTAGCTATTGCCTACATCTAATAAGTCTTCACAAGAGAGGACCTCAATGCTGCCTCAGATAGAGCCATCAAAGTGGCTTATCATTATTCCAAGTGTATCTGAATGAAGCATCGACACGACAAGAAGAAGAAGAAAATGATCGAATAAGCGAAATCGATGTAAATCAAATCAAACCAAGTTTTGAGCACTGAAGCACAGTGCACTTTACAAGCAGTAGTTGCTAAATACTACTGCTTGTAATGGGTACTGTGCTCGACTCCCACATTATGTGGCAATGTCCAACCGCTGTCATACGATACAGTGCAAGTGAACGTATGTAATGAAACCGATATGATTGTATTGCAAATTCCGATAGGCTTGTTGGGAAATCCATTTGAATTATTATTGCTTATGATTCTTAGTTCAACGACCGATGTAACCTACTTCTAAAAGCTGTGAAACCGTTTCCAACTTATTTTGATTTTAGGGGTTGTGACATTTATTTATTTACACAAAAACAAAGATGTACTTACAGAAGGATCCAAGTCGTCTAAATGTTATTAAATAGTTATATAAGTAGTTAAAATAATTAAATAAAATACAAAATAATGTCAAAACTAATAAATTAAAAGAAGAGACGAAATAATTCATTAATATCTTTGACATGATTTACAAGTCAACATGTTTTTTTTGTGAAGTGTTTTTTTCTTCAAATGCATAACAAAACAATGTTCACATAATATTCTATCAATAGACACGTATTATAATAGCAAACTAATTAACTACATTAAAATCGATTGACAAATAGACCTTGACCGTTTCTGTAAAACCAGCTTTGAAAGAAATTACGACATTTTGTGTTTTTAAATTGTGTTTAGCAATACAATTTGTTATTCAATTATCTTGTTCAAATTAATTAATGGAGCTGAGCTTAGGTTATCTACTCTTTGTTGATATAGTTTAAGAAAAATACCTGATTACTAAGTTTCGTCAAAGCATAAGAATAAGGGGGTCGCACAGTCCAGCCGAGCCAATCGCGCCGAACTGTTGACTCAATAGAGAAAATGCTGCTGACGTCAGAAGCGAGCCGCATTTTCTGACGTCATCAGCATTTTTTGTATAAAAAAATAACTGCGGCGCGTACGGCGCGGACAAGTGTGCGATCAGGTTAAGAATCATTCAAGGTTTGTGAGTTTATTGCCTTCAAAAAGTATTTTTGAATCAATCATCAAGCACGGTCCGTTTAAAAAGTTCTGTTGAAATTGAATGTTCAAAAAGTTTAATTGACTTACTTGTTTAAAAAAGTTAGGAACGTCTTCCTTCCTCTCCCACATGGAATCTTGGGGGGAGTGGATGTAAAACATCCTGCCTACCCCCTTCAGGTGGTCGCTGAGCAGCCCCGAGAAGCCATTGTCAGCGGTGGAGTTTACGAAGGTGTAGTCCACCGCCATCTTGATAATCCTGGAATACCAACACTTTTAATGGCTGAAACGCTTAAACCTAATCTATTATTAGTTACTGTCACACTTTGTGGGTTTAATCCAATGATATTTTTTTCCATAAGAAGATCATGTTTTGGCTTTTATTAATACTCATAGTATTGTCATTTGATTATGACAACTACGCATAGCATAGCAAAATGACCTAGCAACGTCTAGCTATACTTATTAATATTAAAATCTAACCAATAACCTACAAAGTAGTTGGTTGGAACAGCAAAATGATACTAAGCTGAGAGTTGGGTGCACTCTATGTTCACATGTAACAATAACTTGGACATTGATTTGCCCATCTACTCGGTACGTGTAACTCTGCCATAAACACTACTTGAGAACGGTTGACATTTCCCCACGATTGAGTAAAAGCTTGGGAAGTAACTGCCAATCAAATAATTACATACAAAATCCCCTTTTAGTTACCATAGTAGTCAACCATAACGTGTATAAATAATAATAAAATTATTGAGCACCACGATTGTATTAAAGCATAGACAGTTAGACATACGCTTAGGGTGCGATTCAACTTGTATAATTACATGTAAAACTATTTTATTTACAAAATATTCATTAACACCTGTCTGTGTTGTACTAAAAAGTAATGATGTATTTTCTTACATAAAGAGGATCCCAAACTGATGCAATAAATAAATAAAGTATTTTAGTTTAATTTAAGGAAATAAAATAATTTGTATTTGTAAAAAAAAATATAATTGTGATGGAGCTAAGCGATGCGGACGACATTGACCAATCGCAACGCTTGAAATCTCCGCTCAAGCTTTGTAATTGTCAAATCCATGCACCGTTAAGCTCCAGGGACCGTATTCACGTTCCTCTTTTCGTTCGATTGATGAATATTCGGATGCTTCCCACCACGGTTTCTGACTTCAAGGGCCAATTTCTCAAAAGTTAAAACACGGTCCTAACCATGGACCAAATATTCCAAACCGAAAAATTGGGTCTTAAAGTCAAAAGTGGAACCGAACCTGGGCGATTCCACTCAGGCGGAGTTAATCGGAGCCGAGATATTCAAAAACTTGTTGTGTTGAGTGTTTAATATAATTTTCAACTATGTAGGTGTTGATTGTTTCAATTTTATTAGTTTCCCTTTGACAGTAAGCCCCCTCGCAGACCCTTGCATATCTTCAAAGGATTTGGAATATAAAGATCTGAGAGAATGTCTACCGCGCCTTGGGGATACAGTCGTGACCCTGTTTACGTTTTACGTAGTAAGCCCCCTCGCAGACTTTCTATCGGCCGATAGTTGAGACGGGCTATACTTCTTCATACTCATTACGAGCCGAAGTATATTCCGTCTCAATCTGTCTGTGAAAGTCTGCAGTCTGCGGGGGGCAAATAATTGGAAAGCAAATAATTGTGAAATAGCAGATTTAATTAATTGATTGATAACGATCCGAACAATGAAACGTTCCATTACACAATAATATTAGAATTTGTAGTCATTTTGGAATAGAGCAAAGTTTATCATTTTCAGTGAACAATTTTACGATAAACGACTTGAAAATACAATTAAAACTAATTGACGACCCTTGGCGTGGTGGGCGGTAACTTTGCTGATTTGATTCTTACAAAGACGGTAACGTATAGACTTTTTACAGTGTTAGGGCTGGTTTCACCAAAGTCAATCTAACAGCTGGTTAGTAAATCGCGGTTAGGGAATATTTCCTTCAAACTTCGTTGTTATTTCTGTTGTTATGGTTACGGCGCGAACTTTTAGATGCTTTTGGATATTGTTGTGACATATTTTTAATTTTCAACGATGTCAACTGTCAGTGAGCTAACCGGCCGCCGACCAGCGATTAGATTTATTGGCTTGTTAGTGAAGATTTCCTTTGGAAAGAACACAAAACATCGTAACGGTCTGTTAAAATCTTAATCCGTTGTTATTTGTCTTACTAAATTTGAACTAACACTCTGTTAGCCAAAGTTTGGTGAAACCAGCCCTTAATCTCATACTCACATGACTAAGATTTTACAATGCATCCCGAAAGTTAAATAACTTATCTACACTAATATTATAAACAGGAAAGATTTGTTTGTTTGTTTGAATTGAATGGCTCCGAAACTACTGGATTGATTAGAAAAATCGTTTCACCATTAGAATCCTACATTATTCCTGATGATCATAGGCTATATTTATCCCGGGAAAGTGATGTTTTCCCGAGGGACCGCGGGTAACACCGCGACGGACAGCTAGTAATAAATAATGCTGGACTTTTCACACGCATTATCTAGCCCTTAAGTAAGCAGAGCTTGTGCTATGGGTACTACATGACTGATATAGTACTTATACATTTGTAAATACATACATTTCATAGTTAGTAGTAGTTTTTTACATAGTTGTGTGTCAGGATCGTAGCGACTGGAGATCCGTGGTCTCTGCCTACCCCTTTGGGAAAGAGGCGTGACTTTATGTATGTATGTATGTAAATACATACATACATATGGTACATACAGGTGATTCTATGTATAATACATAGAATCACCCAGACCCGAGACAAATTTTAATATGTAGATCATACAAACATTTATACCGCGGCAGGGATCAAACCCGCAACCTTCTGCGTCGCAGGCGGGCATTCACCCACTGCGCCATGACGTCATACGTGATTTGAAAATCTGCCAATCCGTAGCAAAGTAGTAACGTACTTATGTTCATTTAAAACTCACACGGGGCTACCATCCGCAAAAAAACTTCCGCCAGAAATATCCGACAGCCTGTCCAACAGATGCAAGTTGTTTTCAAAACAGTGAAATTACGATTCTTGCATCGGAGTTTACACTTACAAGCTAGCTGCCGGACAGATTGTAAAAAAATTCTCGCAAGAATGGCGGTTGCGGAATCAAGTTTTCTTGCAGAGCAACGCGGCCTAATGGGAAGTAGGAAACAATAAAACGTACTACTCTCATAAAATAAACTATACTATAAATAATATGTGTTATTAGCTCACCTAGCTTCACAGTCATTTCCGGAAGTGCTCTATTATGGTCTAGAATCTAGATAAACCGTTTACACTTATGGCGGGCGTAAAAAAACCGAGGCATTCCAGGAGTGCCGACAGAAGTGAAAACTTGAACGAGATTTCGTTAATGGTTCTAAACTTAGAAAAAAGCATAAAATAAGTGCAAAAAGTTACTGTCCTACTGGGATTTTAACTCGAGGATGTCTCAGTCAGATGCCGAAAATCTTTCACATCGACTATTCTGACCGAAATTAAGTCACGTGACTGAGTTTGATAATTTTATCCCATCTCAATCTGAGGACAGGGCGCAATGGCGCTCATTAGGGGAGGCCTATGTCCAGCAGTGGACTGCTATAGGCTGATGATAATGATGATCCCATCTCAAAAATTCCCAACGTGCCTAAAGAAGTTTTGACTTCATAGACTTTAACTCAAAAAGGACTATAAAAAGTCCAAACCTATTGCTAAGGATGACCTTCCAAAATACATCCAACTTTTACAAAAAATTTAATGATGTATAGGTAGTTTCCAATAATAGTGCTCGAGATCGCGCATCTTGCGCATAGTAGCAAGGTTATCACTGAAAAAGACTCGTCCGATTAAAAAAAAATTCACAGGTATCACCAACTTACCTGAGTGAAATTGGCATTGTTGGAATTGGAACCACGTGATCGAAGCCACGGGCAAACGGTAAATATAGTAAATAGGTTGTAATAAAAATGAATGGCTAAGTTCAGTGACTTTTGAACTTTGTACCTTTCGTGCAGAAAATAAGTTCCATATTTAGGCTATTATATATATTATTATATATTTCTCATGACCGCGCGGTGCGTTGGTAGCGTTCACATGACAGCAACGGAGCGGTGGGAGCGTTTTACAGCATTGTACGCGAGCCAGTCTGGCATCAACATTAGAAAATAGATAGAAAATACTTTATTGCACACCACATAATAAAAATAAATAAAAATGGAAAACTAAACAAAAAAATACAATGACATACAATTGGCGGTCTTATCGCTAAATAGTGATCTCTACCAGACCAACATTGAGGCAATTTGCTTGGTTTGATTTGTTTGAACCGCGCGGACAACTGAACGAGTCTATACTGGGTAGCGATAGAGTTCAGCGGAATGTATTAGGTTCGGAATAGGTCAGTTGTCAATAAATAAAAATAAAAATAAATAAAAAGTTGTTCAACTGACCGCATCCAATCACAGTGCAGGAATTGATCCAAAACTGACGTTTCTTGCTCTGTGATTGCGTTTGGTTGAACAGCTGCCCTAATTCCGAACCGAATGCATTCCGCTGAACTCTGAATCGCTACCCAGGTCTGAAGAACTTGAACTGCGTGGTACCGCGTGGTGACTCGCGGCTCGCGGTTCAAGATCTTGCGCGCGGTTCGGAGCGCACCGCGCGTTGCTGCGCGTTACCGCGCGGTTATATGAACGATACTAAGCCTTTACCCGTATCTTGTACTACGCGGATAGTCGTCATGTGAACTTAGCCTTACATGTTGCAAAAATTGCGCGTCTCATGTCTGTGTGAACTGACCTTAAGACCTCGTTAAGACATTTACAAAGCAAGTATTTGACCTTATGAGTGTTTTTGTTACTAATCTAAGCGAGTTGATAACAGAGTACTTGTTACAGTTAGAAATATGATTTAAATGAATTATGTGGGATGTATACTTGACTTTAAATCTAAAGGTTGAGTTCAACATTATTCCCTAGTCCGTAACCCACGCTGTGTGGGGTTGGCATAATATTATTATTGAAGAGAAAACTTCTAATACAGCCGCGTTGGGCATTTTTGAGATGGGAAAAATCTATTGAAGTAAGACCGGATATTGACAGTGTTTCCGACACCACCGCCAGTGCCATCTAGTTTTGAACTCCGTAACTAAACGCGACAAAGAACCTTTATCACGGCGTTTCCTGCTGCGCGCCCAGTGACGATACAAAAAATACACATGTAATTTTTTCTGTCTGTGGGCACTCCCGGAGTGCAACTGTTTTTTAACCGACTTCAAAAAAAGGAGGAGTTTCTCAATTCGCCTGTATGTTTTTTTTTTTAACCGACTTCAAAAAAAGGAGGAGGTTCTCAATTCGCCTGTATGTTTTCTTTTTGTATCTTGTTACGCGATTACTCCACTAATTGTGGACCGATTTTAAAAATATTTTTTGTTTGAAAGGGTATGCTCCAGAGGTGGTCCCATATAAATTTTATTCCTGAGGGTTTGATAGTTTTCCCGTAAAACTCTGAAAACCTTCCCTCCTAGCCATTGTAAATCGAACCGACAGATAAGTCTAAGACTCTCTATGCATTATGTCAAACTGACGTTATAGACACGCCGCGTGTAGAGTCGAACATTGAAGTCGGTTTTTCTTTTAGTTTTAAAACGTAATTATTTTTCATCCTTATTTTATTCGTCAACCATGAATCTTCTTTATCACTTACATACAATCCGATATGAACATAAACGGTGAAGAAAAACCAAGGGATGTTGCTTACTCAGCTACAGACGACCTACAGCATTGACCATGTTTTTCATTGCTGCTAAATCGGCTGCTAAATAGAGACTAACTAGTTGTCCGTCGCGGTGTTACCCGCGTTCCCTCGGGAAACCTTCACTTTCCCGGGATAAAATATAGCCTATGTTCATCAGGGATAATGCAGGATTCTAATGGTGAAAGAATTTTTCAAATCGGTCCAGTAGTTTCGGAGCCTATTCAATTCAAACAAACAAACAAACAAATCTTTTCTCTTTTTAATATTAGTGTAGATTAAGTGTGATGCTCCTTGGCTGCTAAATTGGAAAACGAGTCAAAAATGGCATCGTGTTAATGTTCTTCTAGCCCTAAGATTTTGTACAAGTTTAATTTCCTTATTATCGCCAATGTCCAATAATCAACACACCTAATTAACTAAAAAAATTGTAGGTATATTAACCCTTGACATGTCAATTTACAATAGATTAACTATTACACCATATTTAGGTTTTTTATGCAAAATAATAATATGAAGTTATGTAAATTATCTGAGTGTAAGTTAAAGGTTAAATAAATAATCTTCATTAAAGCCGCTATCTTAATGCTGAGTGAATTTATAGACATTTTTTATTGTAGCTGTTTTTTTTTTTGTTCATGTTTTATGTACTGGCAAGAGAAGCGTCGGACGTCCGGCAGCGAGATGGGCGGACGATATTATTAACGTCGTAGCCCGACAGTGGATTAGGCTGGCACTTTTAGAAGCCGTTGGTTCAGTGGTTTCTATAGTAGAATTAACTGTGGTCCATGAGATGTCGAGTTCAAATCCACCCGAACTGAATATATCAGTTATGCTTTATTTTGCACCGGTGTGTTCCGTAGGAGGTCCCGGAGCCCCTTGACATGCATGGAGGCAGGCCACGCGTCAGTTTTTAGTCGGTGAGAGTCCGACATAACCCTTCCGCTGTCCCCACGGGCGGTCGGGTATCCATAATGGATTTTCTGACGTTATAAAAAAAAAAAAAAACGACGGGGAAGAAAGACAAAAGCAGAGGGAGGCCTATACCCAGCAGTGGGTGAAGTCGGGCTGCGGATGATGATGAGGTTTTATGTGTGCTAAAAAGTTTATGGGTTCAATTGAATGTGTGTAGGTTAGGTAGGTAGGTATATATCAATTCCTTTGGTACGTTTTGTAACTTATTACAGGTATTTTGATGCTAGAGTTATACGGGCTCAGATAATAATTAAGACATATTTGCCACTCAAGCACACACAAAATACAAAATGAGAAGAAATCATAATAAAAAGAATAAGACAAAAACAAAAAGAAACCTGTCATGTTCATGTGTACTACAACAGCAAAAGGGCTTCGACTCAGCATAATGGCTCGCCACAACGAGGTAGCGAGGCACTGGCATTCTATCGAAAACCATCGGTCCGTCAATAGACCCTGTGAGGATATTTTACGAAGTATAGATAGAAGATAGAAAATACTTTATTGTACACCACATGGACATTACAAAATACAAACAAAGATACAAGAAAACATTTGAAGCTAAGTACAATGGGCGGTCTTATCGCTGTGAGCGATTTCTTCCAGACAACCTTAGAAGTAGAAGAAGTACCTATGTTTATGAAGATTTTATATGAACTCGTACGTTTTTTCCTATCATTGCTAAGCAATAGAGCGATAGAGTTTATCTGCCTTGTGATAGGACAAGACTGAATGGAAAGATAAACACAGTGTATAACACAATAATCTAATGTCAATAATGGACATACAATGCAAATTCTAGGTCATTCACATCATAAATGCGCAATTGAATCTTACCACGTGTTCAGTTCAAAGTCGATTTCAGACTGATCGAGCGAGCGAAGCGATCAGAGATTTCAGTGGAAAGTTGAGCTTCATTATTTCGCATGTTTGAGTAAGTGCATATCTCTAGAAACGTTGATCTGATGAAATTTTGTGAGTCAAAATGAATTTGAAAATGTTAGTAAATTTTCTGAGCCATGTTGGTTTCTTATAATTTTTTAGGCCAAAGAAAAGATGGATGGATTGTGTGAAGGATGACATGAGTAAGAAAGGAGTGAGTGCTGAGATGACGGCTGATAGAGGGGAATGGAAGAGGAACACATGTTGTGCCGACCCCACATAGTGTGGGGGAGGGGCAAGAAGATGATGCCGTTGGTCAATTTTTTTTATATGGTTTATAATCCTATATAGAAAATTGAGAGTGAACAATTTTCATGTAAAAAATATCAAATTATGTGTCCCGTTGTTAGAGATTCAAAAATGTATTTACATATTTACTGTTCAAGCTGGAGCCTATCGTAAGTCTAAATTGTCGACTATGTCCCCAGGGCGCGGTAGACATTGTCTTAGATCTTTGATGTATTCCAGAATACAATATTCTATACTCGACGACCTCTGTGGCGCAGTGGGTGTAAGCCTGCTTGGGACGCAGAAGGTTGCGGGTTTGATCCATGCCGCGGGATAAATGTTTGTATGATCTGCAAATATTTATCTCGGGTCTGGGTGTTTCTATGTATAATATGTATGTATTTACAAACAAAAAAAACTTATATAAGTAGTATATTAGTTATCTGGTTCCCATAGTACAAGCTTTGCTTAGTTTGGGGCTAGATGATGCTGTGTGAAATGTCCAGCATTATTTATTATTAATTATACTTGATAGTTTTTGATAGGTACTTAAATAAGCCTTGTAAGTTTCGAGGTCAAGAGGCGACCTTCATACTTTTCATCATAAATAAAAAACAGCCAATGTTGTATCCCATACATTAACGAAAACATTTAAATACTTATAATATTGAGAAATAAAATACCTAGGTGTTGTTTAAAACTTTAAAATTAAAAAACTTATGATATTTTTTAAGAATCTATGCATAGGTAGTAAAGACTTCTTGTATATTTACAATACGAAAAGACATTAAAACTTTTTGAGTTGAATTAAAAGCCGAGTAAACACAACAGTCCTTAATTTAATTTATAACCCTTCGTGTGAAAGTTTCCTGCTAATTAAAATATATGTCTGCATGATTTATATCATGTTTGTCTGTTTATTTATATACGCAATGACCTTAACCTTTACTTTACCTCCTCTACCTCTATTCAGTCTGGTTATTACCATTACATATTTGTATAATAGAATAAAGTAAAATGACATTTGAATTTTGGCAAAAGTGTCTTTTTTACAACCACGATAGAACTCAAATTCATCTACTTTTCGCCTCGCCATAAGTTAATCTAACTGTATTACTCTATCTCAAAATAAATAAAATTGTCGTGTCACAGTGTTTGTAACACAACTCTGTGTATATTTAGTTCTGAGAATAGGACGTACCGAAACTATTTTTATTTTTTTGTCTAAATTTCCACGCGATGAAGTCGCGGGCACAGCTAGTTTAAATATAAAAACAGGCAGGTGTACAGTATATCCTTTTGAGGTACGGAGCCCTAATAAATTGTTTCTCATAGCGTCAGGGAAAAAGTATACCAGTTTTAGAAATAATTGTTTCTGTAACCGGATCTATGAAACTTGATTTTACGACTTTGTACTTTGATACTACACACCTTTACCTATACCTATTTGCAACCTGTGAACTGTGAAATTCTTCTTTTTTTATTAAATACAGCGTTTGAAGAGTAATGTTTGCGTACCTATGTACTTGGCAATTTGTTTACATAGATTGTACATAGATTGCTGGATTTAAAGTTTTAACTGTTTTTTGTTTTCTTTTTATAGTGCTGTCAATTTGGTTTAGAAGAAAACATGGCGGCTGGTCACTCCAAAATTCCAACGGAAATCTTTCGTCAAATATAAGATATTTTTTGAATACTCCCCATGTATTCCCCCCCCAAGGATTCCGTGGATTGAGGACCACGGTGAAGCTAAAAGGAATCCTAGGCGCGGAGGCCCTGGATGCGTCCGAAGAGGGTGGGGTCGCGGGAGAAGAATTTTTTGAAGGGAAAACTTTTATAGGCGCGTTGGATCCCAGGAGCGCCATGGTTTTTAATGGAACTACTTTTTAGGTCTCAATTTTTTTGTAATTTTTATAGTGATAATCCACACTTAGTATTTCAATAATTAGGTCTCCCCTTTCAATCAAAAAAAATTGTGATCGGTTCATAAACATAAAAGTTATGCCAGAAGCCCTTAACTTTATACTTCTTATACACCCTGTATACCTTTTATAGGGCATAACTTTTATGTAGTTCTAGGTACCTATGTACCTAGATATAGATTTTGGGTTAAAAAAGATTGACATTCATTTATTTGGACACAATAAGTTTGAGGAATAAAAAATAAACAAAACAACATTATTGATGCATATAGCAAAGTAAATAATGCATTATTTATCAAGCACATGTACCTGTAGAGCCGGCTTTCAATGTTAATGTTTTGATGAGATGCCAAAAACGAAGAATTGTCTTGCCAATTTGCATAAACATTAATATTTACGCAACATAAAGGTATATACATATACCTAGGTACTACGTACTACTAACTAACATAATATGAATTGAAAACTACGCACAAGTAACACGAAAAACAATAAATCAGATGAGTCAATGTTATGTACCTAACACTTGACTGCACAAGTTCAAAAGAGAGTAAAGAATAATATTGACATACCTCATGCACATATAATAATGATTGTGTTTGCATGTAGCATGTAGCACTACATAATTTTTCTGTAATTACTTTAAAAATAATTAGAAAATACTTGTCAGGCTTAGAAACCAAATTTAATAAATACTCAAATATTTTTTAATAAAAAAATGTTTTTTTTAACCTTTTTTTCGCATTAGGTTATGTTTTTTTAACATTTTTATGTTTAAAAATGTGACGGGGGAGGTGTTTGCCCAGCAGTGGGACAGTACGGAAAAAAATATTAAAATATTACAGTTCGAATTGATGTTTTTTTGGACCTCAAAAATCCTAACTTTCATCATAATGTAAGTAATTTGATTTTTACTATCTAGAAAAAAGTTCAATTTTCAGTTCAATTCGAGATTATTTATAATCTGAGTGGTTTATTGACCTCAAATAATTATATTGTAATACTTTATTATGACAGCTGTTGAGATGGATGTGTGGAGTTACAAGAATGGACAAAATCAAGAATGAGTATATTAGAGGAAGTTTGAAAGTTGCACCAGTGACGGATAAGTTGAGGAGTAATAGATTGTCGTGGTATGGACATGTTATGAAGAGGAAAGATAATCATGTAACGAGAAGAATGTTAGGTTTGAATGTAGAGGGATGTAGCAGAAGAGGAAGACCAAAGAAAAGATGGATGGACTGTGTGAATGATGATATGGGTAATAAAGGGGTAAGTGTTGAGATGACGGCTGATAGAGCGGAGTGGAGGAAAACCTGTTGTGCCGATCCCACATTAAAGTGGGATAAGGGCAGGGAAATTATGACTTTATTATGACAGCGACATATAAAATTCCACTAAAGTTTTAACTATCATCTGCATTATTATTAATTTATACACCCATACCACTATTATTATCGAACCTCGGAAACGAGTACTAGGGTTCAATAACTGTATAAACAAAAACAATTATGCAAAAAAAGTAAACATGTCATTAATATTTTATACTTTGCAGTAATCGTAATTATTTTTATTGTGGCGAGTTTACTACTCTTATTTTAGTAGGTACTTATTGAATAAATAAAATAAAACACATTGGAAGATACCTAGCGAGATCAAGGCCGAAATAAAGCAAACTGGTACTATGGGAACCGGAGATAAAATATAAATACCTACTTTTTCTCGTAAATACTGATAATTATATTTATAACACCGTTGCACAGTAAACGACAAACATACTATTTATATGTAAAATATAGGTAAACATGCATTTATAGGCACTTTGTATGTAGGTAGTACACAAGTATATTTCCGGAAATGCAAAATTTTACAACTTTATGTATGAATAACCAAGTTCTAATACCAAATATTTAATTCTAAACTTCTCAACATGTAACTTTTTAAATAGCGCCATAATGTTAGATACGTCTAATAAATAAACAAAATTATATAAATAAATCTAATCAAAAACAAGTTTTGGAGGTTAGTTTCAGATCTTTTATAATTTTCAGCATGATTGTGTTAATTTTTTTTTGTTAAACCTGAAAAACATTATTAAATCGATAAAGATTATACTTTAGACTTAGTTTAACCGCACACTTGGGGATATCTATTTTAAATGCATCCCAAAAATTCACGGATGCAATGCAAATTTTTAGGATACATATATCATTATTTATTAAATCACAAAAAAATTAAGTCGTATTTCTCCAAATCAAAGTGGAACCAGATTATAAACGAGTTTAAAAATTAGTAAAATTAAAAAAATTGTAAAAACTAAAAAATAAAAAACTTACAAAAACGATGATTCAAATAAAACGTGTTTTCTCAACCAAGTCCACTAACATTGTAACACTGTCACAAACTCGTTCAAAACGTCCAATAGTGAAATGAATCGGTAAAATAATTCGATTTTATCGAGCGCGAACGAAACGTGCACTACGTGTGGTTGTTTGTACAGACAGTCGCGTCGAGTGGCTGCGATTGTTTTATAAATAGACGCAATGCGCTAAGACGAAAATTAAATTGTATTGCGAGTGTCTGATTGTTATTAATTGCTTTATATAAAGACATAACTCAGGCCCTTATTATTTGTACCTACGAAAAAGTGTATTTTATAGCGTAAGGTAATTTTTACCTACTGACTGACGCATCTTGGGACTACTAGTGTTGGCGTCCCGATTTTTTATGATAATCGATTTTTTGTTGGGAAAGCCTTTTCGGTCCGGTTTTTTTCGCTATATCTAATCGATTTTGGGAAAGCCGTTTTGATCCAATTTCTTTGCTGTATGTTTTATAGAAATACTGCGTTCAGTAACAGGCATTGCAGACGTCGGCAGAAAAGCAGCACGACTCAAGTGGGACTGGGCGGGTCATATGAGCCGGATGAATCCCGACAAATGGGCAAATACCTCAACGTCTTGGCAGCCCGATGGGAGACGTGGTCGCGGTCGGCCGAGGAAGCGTTGGCGGGATGACCTCGACTCCTTCGAGAGAGAGTGGTGGCAGATTTCGAAGGAGAGAGATGGAGGAGACCTTTGCCCAGCTGTGGGATTGTATAGGTTGACAAAAAAATAATGTTTTATAGAAGGAGTTTGCCATAGAGGCCAACCTATTTCTTAATATATTTTTATAATGGTAAAACAGTCGAAATGATGATGATTTATCTATTATTGTTATGTGTAAAAAATTCAGCAAACGAGATTAGTAAATGATAATGAACGATAAACATAAAAACTTTGTAAATAAACCTATAAAAACCAATTAAGTAAGTAACCTATAGAGTTTTTTGCATTGTATGTTTTTATTCGTAAATGATTGATAAAGGGTTAAGTAGGTATTACATTGACGCGGGTCATCACAAAGCCACACAATGGATTTTATATTGAGTTCAAGAAATATTTATCTTGAAATAAATAATGAATCTTAATTTACTTATTTTGTTATGAATCTTATGACTTTTTGTTATGTTAACTAAACGGTGACGGAAAACATCGTGCGTAAAAAAGCCTTTGAGATCTGAGAATGGTCTAACATGCCTTGGGCAACCTGTCTGTTATTCTGTCTGTTTTTTCAGGTTAAATTCAATCCAAATCATCCAAAATTAAATTCATCCTACAATACAAGGTGGATTTTTGAGATGCGCTACGGAGGGCAGGTTCCTTAATTAACCCTTGTAGCTACAGGAAAACGCTCTTAGGAGACCTTCCCTAACTTTTTGAGATATTTTGAAATGCATTCACAGATTTCGAAAAAAAAAAACAAAAGACTTACAGTGAGCGACAAAACTGCCAAGAGTAATAATTTTTTTTTTAATGCCAATCAATTCAGTTTCAGGTAGGGATCAAAAGACCTAAGGGGTGATTTAAGGTTTGAGTACTAGAAAAGTCAGAAATCGTCAAAAACTATTCCTGTACATTTTGTGCTAAAAATCGATAAATGTCTGTCTGTCTGTCTGTTTTTTCCTTTTCACGCCCAAACTACTCAACAGATTAGGCTGAAAATTGGCATGGATATATAAAGTTTGTATGCCAGGGATATAGGCTACTTTTTATCCCGAAAAAATCCCGAGGGACTGCGGGTCGTATCGCGTGAGCGTGACTTGTCTTGTTTTGCTACGTTACATACAATAAATAAATGATAAAACTAAAAAAAATAAACTTTCTCCCTTTCTCCCTAATTATGTTTCTCCATCTTCCTCTGTCCCTGGCAGTATGAAGAGCATTGTGAATCGTGGTGTCGAGGGTGGTGCGAATTTGGTCAGACCAGCGCATCGGACTTCGCCCACGAGATCTTTTTCCTTCTACTTTTCCGGTCACTATCAGCTTCTCGAGGTTGTCCCCATCTTTCCTTGCAACTTTTTTTTATAAACGATAAAATATCGAATATATCCCTGTGCGATCAAAATCTGCAGCTTTCAAGATGCAAAAATTCAACGTCGATTAAGTAGGTAAAAACTATTTTTATATTCTACAGTTCAATAGAATCGTGACCTATAAAGCTGGTTCTAGGCAGATGATTTCGAGAAAATATATTATATTCAACCGCATCCTTATATAAATAGCTATAATAATATGATATCATTACTCAGAGATCTTACATTTTTATGCAATTACCATCAGATTCATTATCATCATCTGCCTGCTCTTGTGCCACGTTACAATGTGGTCCATTTTCTTTATCATTCATACATTCATTTTCATAAATTACAATAGAAATTACGAAGGAAGCGCTCGTGGTCATGCTTGCTTAGCCGTTAGATAGATAGTCGAAGTTAAGCAACGTTAGAAACAGTCTGTATGTGGATAGGTGACTGCCAGTGGCATTTTGATCTGAGCGCTTCTGTGCTTCGGAGGGCATGTGAAATTGTCCGTCCCGGCTATTGCCATGACGGAAGCCTTATGGCGGCTTAAAAATTCTGTCACCAGAGTTACCGAACTTATTTTAATTTTAATAGAATCATACTCTTTTCTTGCATAAAAAGAATTGATATTATCAATGGAATGAGTAGTATTACTCGTAGTAGCTATGAGATATTTTAATTCTCATGATAAATTACGTTCCAATATAGTTTTTGCGGCTTGATGAATGAATTGAATAAGCTATTGACAGCTCAACTAGAATTTGGCAGTTGTCCATACTACAATTCATGCAAGAATAAATTGATTAAAATATTTGGTCAGCAAGAATAAAAAAAACTTATTCCTTTACATCTCTATTAGATGATTTATATATACAGCGTCAGGAGGCAATCCATGCCTACACTCAACGGGATGCTGTAGTGCCTGGGACATTGTTTGAGATGGAATAGGCTTGCCCAGCACCTAAACCATCCTCTCAGCTTAATCGGCCTGGCCCACAAGAAATACGACGTCAATATGCGTGGAGCTGACTAAGCTGCGGGTTTCCTCACGATGTTTTCTTTCACAGTTACGACAAGCAGTTGCATACTATAACTGGAAAAGTGACCCGCTACGCGGCTACACGCTCCGCGGTTCAACCCCTAGTGCGTAAGAGCGCTGAGGGATTGATAGTTTTTAACTTAAACACCCCATCCTTGTCCACCTGAATCCAATAACTCTAAAGTCGTTATTTTTTTGTCATACTTATAAATTTTTTTCTACACATTAATGCGAATGCATTAATGCAGTAGAGCGAGTCATTTCATGGGGGTTTCCGGATTATCCCCTCCGACCAGGTGGAGTGACGATCTGCGAAAGTTTGCTGGCAGAAGCTGGATGCGTCGAGCTGAGGACGGCGCAATGGCGCTCATTAGGGGAGGCCTATTTCCAGCAGTGGACTGCTATAGGCTGATGATGATGATGATCCTGATTATCTAAAAGATGTAGGTATTATAAAATAAGATCGAATTGTACTTTTCCTTTTTGCCACAGAAATAGATCAGCAAGGCACAGCCTTTATCGGGTCTTTCGAGACATTGGCCTAGTTACACTTCCTTGTCAAAACAGGTTATTTACATACGTAATATTGTAATAATATTTTTTTATTATTACATATTGACTGAGTGGCTTACTTCTTGCGAAGGTCGTGGGTTCGAATCCCAGCCGTGCATCAATGGATTTTTGAAACGGTATTTACCTAGTTTAAGGGTCGGTTAATATCTAACGGAAGATCCGTCGCGTATTATCGGTCGCGGAACGCCAGAACTGACAAATGTATAGAAAAACACTCGACCGTTCACACTCAACCGATGATGCGTTAGTCCGTCGAGTGTGAACGGTCGAGTGTTTTTCTATACATTTGTCAGTTCTGGCGTTCCGCGACCGATAATACGCGACGGATCTTCCGTTAGATATGAACCGACCCTTAATGGTAGGTTTACCATATTTTTGGGTAATTGTTAGTCATCACTGTCATCAACACTAATATTATAAAGAGGAAAGATTTGTTTGTTTGCATTGAATAGGCTCCGAAACTACTGGACCGATTTGAAAAATTCTTTCACCATTAGAATCCTACATTATCCCTGATTAGAATCCTATAGATGAACATAGGCTATATTTTATCCCGGGGAAGTGAAGGTTTCCCGAGGGATCGCGGGTAACACCGCGACGGACACCTAGTTCATTATATGCAAGTTGTTGATTTATTTATTTTAGGGCATCCAACAAAGAAATCACAAATCTTGATTATAACTAAGGATATGTATCTTATGTCTATGTGTTTCTTTAATTATAGGACACAGCATGCATGTTGAGTAACTATTATACGAGTAATTATGTTATATAGTCTGCTACTTAAAAAATATAGGTATTATATTTATTAAATAAGAACCAGATAATATGTTTTTAGCAATTTAAAGGTTAACTTATTTTTTGTTTATTAACAACTAAAGCTATTAAATATACCTACATTTTTTGTCATTTAAATCAATAAAACACATGACCTTGGGACGTTTCAAAAGTAGTAGCAAAGATTCGCGACTTAAGACCAAGTATAACTGAAAAAAGCTAAACAAAAACTCATTAAATTCGCACGAATAACAATCCAAACTATATAAAAACTCTGATATAACCGGTGATGCTAATAATATGGGTGAGACTAAATGAACGTAAGCTTTTGAGTTGTGAGTCGTCATCATCATCATCATCAGCCTATAGCCTTCCACTGCTGGACATAGGCCTCTCATAATGAGCGCCATTGCGCCCTGTCCTCAGCTCGACGCATCCAGCTTCTGCCAGCAGCCTTTCGCAGATCGTCACTCCATCTGGCCGGAGGGCGTCCTACACTACGTTTGCCGAGTCGCGGTCTCCACTCAAGAACTCGTTTCGCGGTTTTCGGTTCTTCGGCAGATATGGCCAGCCCACTGCCACTTCTCGTCGCAGCCAAATCAGTGTGAATGTTTCTCGACATAAAATCTGTCGCGGGACACACATGGTCCAGAATAGACAGATCAAGCAAGAGAAGCGTGGTAATCGTTGGAAGAGGCCTTTGCCAAATTTGGGCAAACAGATACCTACAGCTGTCGACTAGTTCACTAGTGTTTATAGCTATAAGTCAAACGTGTAGTATAATTATATCTGAATAAAGGCTTTTATTATTATTATTATTATTTGTTTTTTTGATTTAATCAGCTCGGCTTGGAAGGCCGGAGTATACTGACGAGCACGGGCCTAGGCCAAGTGCACATCAGTTTGCGCGGTTGATATGATGTTATCATTTATAGTATTTGAAGCGCCTTCGTTGGAAAAGTCAATTTGAAGGAATTTTCGGACTATCCTACAAGTGTTAAGAATAACAGCTTTTTGCAACATTATTATTATTATTATTATTGTTTTTAGATTTTTATCCACTCGACTCAATTGAGTCGGTAATTTAATGATGAGCGCGGGCCTAAGCCAAGTGCACATCATTTGATACACCTAATTGATTACGGGTTCCAGAGTTTGATGTCTGCACATCACCAGAGAGGTCACTTTGCAAAAATTTGCGTACAATCCTACATGTGTTTAAAACGACTGCTTTTTGGAGTAATACAAAAGTGTGCTTAGGCAGATCCAGCAGAGCAATTGACTGGAAGAGTTGGTTAGGGATAACGCCTGTTGAGGATAATACTACCGGTACGATGGAGACCTTTTATTATTATTAATTGTTTCTCAATTAATGTATAAAATTAAGCTCGTACCCAATAATATGTGGTACAAAATAAATGCAGAGCATAATTTATAGACTACGCAATGAAAACAAGACAAATGGAAACATGGTTGTATAACTGTCAATTCGAAGGGTTCCATAGGTATATTTACACCGTATAGTAATAAGAAATGTATATTTTTTTAGTTTAATTTTAAAAATACTTTAGTTAGTAATATACGCCGAAAAAGTATGATGAAGAAGGTATCTCAAAAGTGGCGGACAGACGGATGAGCCTGGGTAACTCCACGTTCACACACAACAAAAACAATACGTTGAAACTTACTTGTGTTTTTTTTGTTAAGGTAAAATGGAACTTGTGTCTAAAATAAACGTCATTTATTTATTTAAAAACAATACTCGGGATGCTGGGCTTTTCACACAGCATCATCTAACTCCAAAGTGAGCTTGTTCTACTATGATATACTACTTATATAATTTTTGTTTGTAAATACATACATATTATACATAGAAACACCCAGACACGAGAAATATTTGTAGATCATACAAACATGGTCCCGCCGCGGGGATCGAACCCGCAACCATTAGCGTCGCAGGCGGGTCTTCGCCCACTGCGCTACAGAGGCCGTCATAATAGTAGGATAAATGGTCCTGTTTGCACCCTTTGGATACTGAACCCTAAATAAAACTGTTTTCCTAATGGTAATGAACTTGACTACATATGATGCAACATATTACTTCACTTTCATATGAAACCGGTTAAGCCGTTAGAATATTATTATCATAATAATTATTAATATTTATTAAGAGTGATACTGTGACTTTACCTGTATAATATTAATCTGTTCTAAGCTCTTCTTGACTTGTTATAGTTAAGGTACATTTACACGATGGGATTTTTCGTACCCGCCCATTGAACGTGCCGACGAGCGTCGCGCTAACTATGACAAATCGCATAAGATGAGCGTTTACACGTGAAAAATTGCCATGCGATACGATATCATATGGGTTGAAATCGCATCGTGAAAATGCACCTTATTCATACTAGTGTGGTGATAGGTTTCTAAATCCACTTTAATGAGGCTTTTTTTAAACCTCAACACAAAAAGAGAGGTTTGTATCTGTGTATCTGTCTGTGTATCGTATCTCCCAAATGGATGAACCGATTTTCCTTTAGTTTTTTTTGTGTCATAGATAATTTTATTACCAATGTTCTTAGTCTTGTTACATGAAGATCTGTTCAGCCGTTTGTAGATCATCAGCTCTTTTCTAGTTGATGAGGGGATCTGACTAACTTCCTTATGTCCGATCGATTCGTTTGATACCGTGTTACTTCGATTGAAATTATATGGTAAGTGATTATATGTGATCCCAGCGGTCCTACTGAATAAATGCTTTTTGAATTTGACTTAAGGTAACCATGACCTGTTCAGCCGTTTAAAGATCGTCAGCTCTTTAATAGTTGATGAGGGGATCTGACTAACTTCCATAAATCAATTTTTTTTAGAAGTGGCTGGGGTTATTTCTTAGCAGGGTCCACGGGCCTGTTGCACTTGTTTTGGAATAGTGTAGGTAACGGATATATATAATGTTTGATCAAAAGTAGCAGATTACAAGCCCAATCGAAATAATCCATGTTTTTCGCGATATTTTCCTCAATTACAATCATATCAAGGAAAAATGTTTAATTCTTGTACTTATCTGTTTGTATTCAACGAAAAATAAACTTTAAATGAGTTCGTGATCTGATAGATCCTTAAGATGTCTGATGAGATAATAACAGGTACCATCTAGAAATACATTGGACACATGTCATGCCCACATTTATAGTCCCACAAGGATATCTGTTCCGGTGAGGGAGGCGCTGCTATTGCATTTGGCATAGAGAAAGTAAATGTCTATGGCCTTTGGTGTTGCCAAAAAAACATTTCACAGTAAAGTGGGTAAGCAAGGGACCAAAGCACCCTTAAAGCACCAATCGAAAAAAAACACCGAGCAAACAAGCAATGGCGGATATGGCAACTGGAAACGAATGGCAGACAGATTGACATTTCAAAATGGTTTCGTTAGTTCCTCTTTTGGCCACCGGTCTAGATATTTTTGTAGCGCTACACAGTTGCTATACAAAACTGATCTTTAGCTCTCTGTAGTAGCTGCACAGAACCCATTTTTGATGAAGCCTAAATGACAAAGACCGCGTTGTATAGCTGCCTCGCTCACTCGCTTAGTTTGTTGCGTCGTCCTATCTCGCCTACTCTACCAAACCTGCGCAGTCGTGTAGTGCACCTGACGTTCCCTTAAGACGTTTTCTTTCACCTTTTACATACACACATACTTTTTAAAGTAAAGCGAATCAAACAAACAGACAGATTTTACTATTTTGGTTTAAGTAGCTGGAAACTGTTTCTGGTAGTTCTCATCATTAAAAACAAATAAGTAAAGGTCATTGGCTCTATTGAAGGTGTTAATATTCTAGAACCTAATATTTTTATGGATACACTTATTAATAGCTTAGAAGAATACATATTACATATTAATTTATTAAAAACTAGCTGTGCCCGTGACACGTTGGCTTTACTCATTAGTTTTCCCGCGAAAGTTCAAGTCAAAAAATAATCATTACCTAACATTAAATTCGGTGCAGCTGTTCGAGAGTAGCCCTGACTAGTATTATATTATCTGGGCCCTGACAAAGAGAAAGACAGTTTGTGTTTTAGTAACGTGGAAATAATGAAGACCAGTACAAATCCACGTTTATGACGTCGATACCGTATGGCGAAGAAAAGTACCTAATACAGCACCCTGATTGTGCCCGAAACTATTCAATTCATTGCTACGCCGAATGCTCAGCCGGTAAGCCTCCTCGCAGACTGCAGACTTTCTATCGGCCGATAGTTGAGACGGAACATACTTAGGCTTGTTATGAGTATAGAGAAGTATAGCCCGTCTCAACTATCGGCCGATAGAAAGTCTGTAGTATGGTTTCTAAAGCGCTTTCTCAGATTAGACCACAATTTTGCTTTTAGCAAAGAAAAATCCTTGGCCTTTGATTATCATAGCATGACAAGGAAAGGAAACAAATTGAAAATCTTATGCAAAATACTATAATAACTCAATTATTTACAAGCTTTACACTACGGTTTCACTCGATTGAGTCATGTCACTTTAAAGTATCACACCGAATAATAAAAAAGGGCTATTACACGGTGCGATTTTTCGTACGATTTGCTGAGTCCCGCTCATTGAACGTGTGGACGAGTGTCGGTATGACAAATCACGTAAGATTATCATTTACTCTTGAAATATTGCCGTGCGATATCATATTGGTTAATATTGGACGCACCTGCTGGTGTGCCCCTTGTGCCCTAACACCTGCACATAGGAAGAGCTCAACGCAGCCACAGATAGCGCAGTTGAGGTGGCCACCTTTTACTCAAAATCAATTTAACGGAGTGGACATCGACACGATAAGAAGATCTCAGTCACATTTCCAACCAACTTCAAAAAAGGTGGAGGTTTATATTCGACTTATGTTTTTTCATGTTTACCGATATCTCTATCAAATTGTACCCCGATTTAAAATAAAAAACTTATTTCATAACTCATCGTCGTTTTATTTTTCACCTGAGACCAACATCGAAGTTTTCTTTTTAGTTTTTGCAACATAATTATTATATTTTACGCTTCCAATAGTGCTAGTTGGATACAGTTGAATAATCATTTCATTTCATTTCATTTCATTTTTATTTTATTCCATAATAACAAAATACATTGCATGCGGAAATACACAGTACATAATAAAAATTTAAACATGTCAAAAAACGAAAACAAATCTAAAAAACTTAATACTTATGTTATTTACGTAAGAGAGATTCTGAAGTGATCAATTTGTCAAAGGTCATCGAGAGAATAGAGGCACTTCTCTAGAAGAAAAGTCTTTAATTTATTTAATCATTATTATCTAAGTACAGGAAAAACATAACCAATAGGTATTTAGGTGTGAACCTGACTAAACCGAGTGCATTCATAATTTTTCCTCTATATGCACGTGCGAGCAATCACATACATTTTCCGAAACAAATAATTCATCGATGCACGATTGGGTATCAACAGTTCACACAACATCATCTAGCCCCAAACTAAGCAAAGCTTTTTCTATGGGAACCAGATAACTGATATACTACATATATACTTTTTGTTCATATACATACATATCATGCATAGAAACACCCAGACCAGAAATAAATATTTGCAGACCATACAAACATTTATCCCCCAGCGGGGATCGAACCCGCAACCTTCTGCGTCCCAAGCGGGCTTTTACCAACTGCGCCATAGAGTCGTGGGTCATCTAGGGGTCATCTAGTACTATTGGAGTCCCATACCTTTGATAGGCTTGAGGCCTTTTTAACCGACTGTTAAAGGAAAGGTTATGTTTCTGTTAATTTTGATCTTGTGTTGACACGTAACGGCTACTATTCCTTCAACACTATGGAGAGCATCTAAAAACATTACTCTTATAATACTTCTTCTTTTTGTCGTGTAACCAGCGAACTGGGTACATCAACAACCGGATATCTAAAACAGTCGGACAAACTTTATAAACAATAGTTATTGTAAGTAAAATAGGATAATGGGATGCACAATTTGCCTATGACATTTTCCATAGAGCAACGACAGATATTATTGCATCATCGAATTAAATAGCTCGCTTAATTTAATCGATTGTTACATCTCTAGGGTTCCTTGTGTTTTTTTTATTTTATTTAAAAACTCTTCCAGTTTAGTTCTGTACAACACAGCACAATGTCATGTCGCTGATAACCAATAAGTAGTAATCGATACCACAACTATAAGGGCATTATTAATAAACTTGGTGTAAAGTTACGCCAGGTCTAAACTACAAAAATTGTATGTTTACTCTTAAAATACCCCCCGCGCAACTTACACGTTTATTAATAACGGCCTAAATGTTAGGCCATGCTTCTACCAGCTAGAAAACTTTTGCTAGAATGTCCGACAGTAGCAAGTGCTCAAGGACTGACTATCAGATAATTTTTATATTTTTTTTAAGAAGTATTTCATTGAGAAACTTAATCGATGCTTAACCGATAAATAAGAGCTTATCAAAAATGTCAATTGCTACGTCTAGTGGTTCCGTGGCCGAGCGGTTAAGGCACTCCGGCTTTAGGAGGATCGTCTGATCGTCGCGGCTTCGAATCCCGTCGGAATCGAAAATTTCTGCTTCCAGCGTCTGTATTTCCGCTGAGTTACGACCCTGCTGTTTTTAAGAAGAGAGTAGGTATATAGGCACCTTCTGGGTAGGCTCGCTCCATCGTAGACCTCATTCACGCCTATGTAAGTTTCGAGGTCAAGAGCCGACCCATTCATCATAAAGAAAATTGATAAGACTTTTCATTTAATTCTCTCGTTGAGTTTACTTGCAGATGGAAACGCTGCCTCAACTCTACCTCCACCCAGCCGCGCTCCGAGGGGGGAGGTCACATGGGACATGACCCCCCCAAAATCGTCTAATATTAGTGTAGTGACCCTCCCCCAAAATCCCCTCCCAATATTTCATGCTGCGACCGCGCCTGCTTCCACCAAGTGACTATGACGTGATTCTTTCACTCTACTGACTACGCGGGTTTTTTGATCTTCAAAATGTAATTCGTTATATACGGAACTCTCACTTTTATTTCACTTGTACCCACTTGTTCGGTTCTTCCATTTATAAACAAAATCTATTATTAGATAATTAATTATAGTCAATTAGGGCTAATAGAGTTTTAATTAGAAATAAAAAATATTGCGTTTAGTAATCCCACTAAGTACATTAAATAAGAATATTTGTGAAGTTGTTAATATTTGTTTTAAATAATGAATAAATAAATAATGCTGGACATTTCACACAGCATCATCTAGCCCCAAACTAAGCAAAGCTTGTACTATGGGAACCAGATAACTGCTAAACTACTTATAAACTTTTTGTATGTAAATACAGATTATACACAAAAACACCCAGACCCGAGATAAATAATTTCAGATCATACAAACATTTATACCGCGGCGGGGATCGAACCCGCAACTAAGCGGGCTTTCACCCACTGCGCCACAGAGGTCGTCTCAACTTTTGTTACATTAATTTGTATAGGACAAATATAAAACTTGACTGGCCTTACAGTGTAGTTGGTAAAAGCTTTATCTTCCGCTCTATGTAGATCGTGGGTTCGATTATCATTGAGGTAAACCGTGAAGCTGGTAAAGTATCTTCTTGATTAACATACATTTATCATAATCTACATACTAACTAAATGAATGATTGACGACCTCTGTAGCGCAGTGGGCGAAGGCCCGCCTGCGACGCAAGAGGTTGTGGGTTCGATCCTCGCGGCGGGACTAATGTTTGTATGATTTACAAATATTTGTCTCGGGTCTGGGTGTATCTAAGTATAATATGTATGTATTTACAAACAAAAAGTATATAAATATCAGTTATGTAGTACCCATAACACAATCTTTGCTTACTTTGGGGCTAGATGCTACTGTGTGAAAAAGTCCAGCATTATTTATTTTTTATTTATTTATTATTTAATTAAAGTATTCCATATCACTTTAATATATATTATTCTGCCTTATAAATAACAGCCTTTATCTCATCACTTTTACATACAAACAGCAACCAAAATAGTCCAGAAACTGCGTAGAAGAACTCCAAAGTGGGTGTCAATGTCAGCACAGGGGTCAACAACCTGACCAGGCCTAGGATGCTCATGCAGCGAAGACTTTCGTAGAGAGGCGCTTTGGGAGACGCATCCAGGATCATCCCGAAGGTGGTGAGGGAAGCGAAGATGTAGATCACTAGAGGTATCACCGTGGTTTGTGGAAGGATCTAGAAAAATAATTCAGTCTTCAATCTTGTACCAACTGTCACTGATTCTATACTAATCTCTGTGTCGTGGGTATTAGAAACTCGAGTAACACAACAACTTAGTCAACAAATCTGTAAATCTTAGTCGAAAAGCACATGATGCCGTCGCGAGAATTCAATTCTTCTCATGTGTCTCATGTGCAGCTAGTGAAAAGTCTCAAAAGAAAGGTCGAACTCCAATGATTACAATTACCTAATTATTTCCCGTGACTACGTCTACATTGAATGCTATGATGTCTCGTTTTCCCATTTATACTTTCATAATGAACTTTGATAAGATGACTTTCGATACAGATAAATTTATTCGGGATTTGCTGCTATAACGGGCTGCGCAAAGATTCTGCTGCCTCAGGCTGCCTAGTGCGCCTTAAAGAGGCTTTAAGGAGCCTGTCCTTCCTATGAATGCAATCTATGTAAGTCCATGCCAAAATTGTTTAAAAGCAAAATTGGTTTGGTCGTTTAGCCATGGAACATCAGATCACATTTTTAATTCGAATTTGTCTTACCGAATGTATTAGGAACAGCTGGTAGAAACCATACAGCACTAAGCTGTAGTGACAGAGTAGGTAGACGGTGCACCATGTTGGCAGTACAACGTTATACTTCAGTCTTGTGTGGATAGCCGGCTGAAAAACAGAAAGAGATATTTTCATAGCAGTTTAAAAACAAACATGACTAAAAAAGTGATGGATGAATGTTGATTTTCTCATTCAACTCCAATTTGATACATGACCACTTGGCTAACACGGGATTCATGTATTCCATATACTTCCAGCTTTAATGATCTCAGCGGTCCATTCCTGAAAAAAATCTTCTTAGTCCTCATGACTTACGTCTTCCTCCATATCCTTGAAACGGATGGAGACACCTGGCTTCCAGCTTGGTCGGCTCAGTACAGCACGAACCTTATGGAACCAGTTGTCGTAGCTCTTGAACCTTTGAACTACGTAGCCGGTGTAGAATGTCTGTGAACAAATAAAATAAGGAGAAACTAGTAAAAATATGTTTGTTGGATTAACATGGAATAGTTATAGCTTCCCAAGAGCAGTAGACAATGTAAAGATCTAATTTTAAAATGTATTCAATAATGAGTAAGACCACAGTAAAATGTGGATGGAGTAAAGGTAGACCTAGAAAGAAGAAATGGGTGGATTGTGTGAAAGAAGATTAATGAGATGTTAGGAGAGAGTGAAAGAGAACAAGTTGTATTGAGGTTAAGTCCAGTAGACCACAGTAAGTTTTTAAGATGATACCTGTAAATGAAGAGGGTTGAATGACGGCTGCTGATAGATCAGTCCGTACACTATGCGGTCCTCTTTCTTCTCAGGTCGGAAGGTGCCGAAGAGTTTGTCCCAGATGATGAGAACTCCTCCATAGTTCACGTCGATGCAGTATGGGTTGCTGCCTGAAGACATATCTTATTAGACTTTACTTGGTAAAATATGGTATAGTTTTTTATGATTACTGTCTAATAATGGAAGCTGGATGCATCCAGCTGAGGACAGGGCGCAATGGTCCTCATTAGGGAAGGCCTATGTTCAGCAGTGGACTGCTATAGGCTGATGATGATGATGATGATGTCTATTACTGAGAAGCGCTCTTGGTGTAGCTTGCTTAGTCGTTCTTGAGAGATCGTCGAAGTTAAGCAACGTTCTGATCGATGAGTGGATGGGTGACTGCTAGTGACATTATCAACTGCGCTTTCGTACGCTTCGTACTTCGAAGGGCACGCAAAATGGTCGGTCTCTGCTTAAGTCGTTAAGCCATGCCGGCGGTCTAAAAGTATTCATACGAACTCACTTATACTTTGGTGTTCCCAAGCCAATAAAACATCACAGTTAATGCTTCTTACCATGATGGATCCTATGATGGCTAGGAGTGTTCAGGATGTACTCCAGAAGTCCAAGGGTCTTCACAGTTTCTGTGTGTATCCAGAACATGTAGAGGTAGCTGAACTGGTGATGCATTATGAACTGGGCTGGTGGGATAGCTATTGCTAGTGGTAGGTAGAATATCTGAGGAGAGAAGACAGCTTTTTGTAAAGTATACATTGTCTTTTTGAAACACTGCTGGATTCTTGTGTATTAACAAAAATTGTGTCCTTCTAGCTCATAAATCATTTATTCTTAGGTAACCAAATAAATCTGAACCAATTCCCTCTGGTCTGGAATCACGTTAACTTCACTTCCGATTAACGAAGTTGCAACGTTGTTGAGGCCGTAATTACATTATGCCATTCTCCCATTATTGGAAACGGAACTAGCTGCAATTAGACAACACTGTTGCTTCTCGATGTTTTCCAAAGTTTATACAGTTAGGATTATGGAGAACTGTGCATACATTATCTCTGGTAACCAATACTTCCAAAAACTGTGGTTATCACAAGTCACAAATGGCGCAAATAACTATAATAGTTATGGCACTGACTGACACTATACATTGCTCTCATAATTTTTGCCACTTACACCGGTATTCACAAAGATTACAATAAGGTCTCACAGTGCGCGCGGACGCACAGTGTCACAAACCTACTGATTTTGGGAGCCTGTGCGTCCGCGCGCACTTGGAAACGTTAAAGTAATGTTTGTGACTTACAAACACGTACACTTACAACTTTGACACGCCACACACACACACACACACATGTGTTTTGTCGTGTGTAGACAGAATTCAAAAACTTACAAAGCCACACCAACCCTGTAGCACGGACTGCCTTATCCCAACAGCCATGTTGAAGTCTTCAGACGTGTGGTGAACTTGGTGCTGAGCCCATAGTATGTGGATCTCTGAAATACAATTTATTTTGTAATTTACACAAACTATGCTCCTTTAATTATTTACAAAATTCAATAGAACCACTTGAGACATCTAAAGATAGTTGAAAACGATTTCTATATTATAATAGATAAATTTCATTACCAAAATTTTGTTATTTAACAACTATGGAAATGGAAAACTATATTGTTTTGGGAAAAGGAAAAAACTTTTGTTTTGTAGGGAGAACAATAAAATCTAAATAAATAATTCACTTGACATAATTAAAACGGTTCTGGTTCTTTTGAATCAATGCTGAACAAAATTCTAGTGTGATTTGTTCAAACCAAAAATATAAAATGAAATCAAGTTCAATACATCCGATTGGGAACTTTTTGTATCGGGGTAAAAGCAAAAAAATTACCATGACACGCTCTATGCATCCAATAGTAAAAAAAGTCGACTCCTATTGCTGCTAACACCCAAGTCGATACGTTGTTCCAAGGCAAGTCCACTAACTTGTAATGGGTGTACACCCAGGTGTAAGCATAGGATTCTGCCCCACGCCATAATAGCCTGAAAAAAAATTGCGTGTGAAACAATGTACTTGTATATAAGGTACGCAAGGCCCCAAACTGTGTTTATTGTCCTACATGGTATTGGCCACGAAAGAATAGGAGTAAGTATCATCTACTTATAAGATTCTAAGTGATCCCAGCGGTCCTTCTAAAACAATGCTTTTTCACTTTGACATTGACGAGCTCGGGTGTGGCTGTGGGTGCCATTCCCGGGACAGTGCTTAGGCAAAATGTGAGAGGGGCACCGGTGTGTTCCGTAGGAGATCCCGGAGCCCCTTGACATGCATGGAGGCCAGCCATACATCAGTTTTTAGTCGGTGAGAGTCCGACATAACCCTTCCGCTGTCCCCACGGCGGCAGGGTATCCATAATGGATTTTCTGACGTTGTAAAAAAAGGCCTGTAGGAGGTACTGGTTGACCAGGTCACTAGATCATAGTTACTAGCGTGGGGGGAGGTCTTTGCCCAACAATAGAATAGTATGAGGTTATAGTAATAGGAATGATTTGTTAAATTGAAATTGTCCTTCCCACAATTGATTATTCTTAAACAGTAAAGTAAGTCAGGCCGCCTTAAGGCCTCCGTCATGGCTTAACGACTTAAATAGCCATTTCTTAGATTCTTAAAAAGAAAGCATGGCACGCAAACAAAACAAGAAAGACAGGAAAGTAGCAATCCCTCTAAAACCATAATGGGACTATTTTACCCTTATTTTTAATTTTGAAGTCATTTAAAAACTGAATTCACCTTCCACTTTCAAGGAACAGCCCGTTGGAGATACTGGTTATCTGATCATTTAGCCTCAAGCCCTTTTTGCCTTCCAACTTCAACACAATGTGCTCCAAGATCATGAACATGAAGAAGTAAGGCCATGCCTGAAAGGATATAATAACTCTATACATAGGGTTATCCACCACCTTTATAAAAATCCTAGCTAAGGCATCATCATCATCATCAGCCTATAGCAGTCCACTGCTGGACAAAGGCCTCCCCTAAAAAGCGCCATTGCGCCCTGTCCTCAGCTCGACGCATCCAGCTTCTGCCAGCAGCCTTTCGCAGATCGTCACTCCACCTGGCCGGAGGGCGTCCTACACTACGTTTGTCGAGTCGCGGTCTCCACTCAAGAACTCGTTTACCCCAGTGGTAGGTACATACATACATACATAAAATCACACCTCTTTCCCACAGGGGTAGGCAGAGACCATGGATCTCCACTCGCTACAATCCTGACACACAACTTTCGCCTCATTCACTCTCATTACATTCTCCATACATGCTAGCTAAGGTAAGTTAAAATGGTAACCAAAGTCAAGTTAACAAGCAAGTATTCATTTCTACGTTTAAAAAACTTACAAAGAAAACTGAATTTAATATATTGAAAATAATAAGTGAGGATGGAGTTTAAGTTAACTGAAAAAATATAAATCCCTCCGGAATATTATATGGGACCACATCAAAAGTGTGTTTACTTTCTCAAACAAAAAAAGGTGATGAAAGAAACCCAATACAAATGTCATTCATACACTCGACCATAGAATATTGTTGAAGTAAAAAAATAATCACTCTACCAACCTGTACGTAGAAATTAGGCACTTCGTCTTCTCTTTCAAACAGAGTATCTTTAGGGTTTATAACGTAAAACATTCTGCCTACTCCTTTCAAGAACTCCATAGGTTCCTCCGCGTCTCTTGTCACATTGAACACGAGTTCATCCATTTTTACTTGACACCTTGAGATGTCTTCGATCCAACTGATGGTAGAATCTAGCTTGATCCATATAAATACAATAATTGATAAACTAATGATCACAATAATAATTAATAGATTTAACCAAATAATATGTTGTGCAATATTGATGTTAATAGCATAATTGTTATGAAATATATTTTTAACCGACTTGAAAAAAAAGGAGGAGGTTCCATGTTCGGCTGCATGTATGTTTTTTATGTACCTACTTACGTTCACCGATATCTCCATCAATCTATGTACCCTATGTACTTATCAATTTTCAAAATTCTTTTTTTGTTTGCTATGGTATACTCCCGAGGAGGTCCCATATAAATGTTATTCCTGAAGATTGATAGTCGTCTGCGCAGAACACAATTTTGTATGAAAGTCGTATAAACTTACGATCATTCATCACGAAAAACGTCCAATTGCTTAACCAAATAACGGCGCGAGCTGTTATATACCGAGGACGGTTTACCCTGAATCTGGTGATTTTATGTGGGTGTTCGAAGTTTCTGATGATTGTATCCTTCGAGTTACACTAACTAAACAGTCACGTCATAATATATCTACGAAAGATCTTGAGTTCCTTGCACATCAGAAGAACAAAAATATATATAGCAGAGCGTGGTTTCGATCCACGGACCTCTGGGTTATGGGCCCAGCACGCTTCCACTGCGCCACTCTGCTCGTTATTAGGAGGGTGAATTTAGTAAACTCTTTACCAAAGCTTTTCCAGTGTGACGTCATTGAAAAAAGTTGTGGTCTACGCCATCTATGACTTGTTGTATAAACTACTTTGGAACGCGCTTTAGCAGAATTTTAAAATATTTTGCCTAGTTATCTCATTTATCTAGTTTGTGCTTCGTTTTGTAGATGGCATTAGAAGTATCAGGTATAGATAGAGCCTTTTGAGTTTTCCTCTGCAAAACTGTTTTAGAAAGGTGATATTTTTTACGTGCAGGCGATTTTCAACTTTGTGCATGTATCATGGGAATAAAAACACAGGAAATTGCTTCAACCAGTTCAATTCATAGAGTTTTCATCTACAGTAGCCAAATCAGCAGCCTGCCGTAGAGCCAATGCCTGCGGTGAAAGCTTCAAGGGCAATTTTGGAATTTTTTTTACATACGCCTTTCAGAGTAGCAAGCTGTTAATCGCTCGTGGCTTCGTCGCTTACTTTACTAAGTAACGTGCCCCCCCCCCCCCCCCCGTGCCCCCCGTGAATCGTGAAATTTTTGTCAGTTTTTGTTTCTTGTGCCCCCCCCCAGAAAAAAAACCTGGATCTGCCCATGGTGACCGCCAGTGGTATTTGTCAACTGAGCGTTTTGGCATGGCAACCCAGCCATTCATCAAGCCATGACGGACGCCTTCGTCACCAAAGTAGAGAAACTTACGGCTTACCGCATTGCGGTTAGCCGGTGGTGCGTTTGGCCATAACACCCTAGATGAACCATTGTGACCTGGTAGTTAAACGCGGAATATTACAGGTGCGCGGCGCCACTCTGCCATTCTAGGAATTTATTTCTTCAACATGTTTCAGGTCATTCAACTGCTTTTCATAGAAAAAGTCGTTTTATTGAAAATAGTTACTCGGTTTTTGAGATATCCGTGGCCGTAATGTTATGGTGAGGCCATAATTTTTTATTTACATTGTTGAATTTTTTTATTTTTTTTCTTTCAAGAGCGGAACTAAATACTTGTTTATGATTTATGATTGTAAAAAAAGATTCATTTTATCGGTAGAGCCATTTACCAGCCAACAGAATAGAAGACAATGCATTTTGCGGCAACATGAGACATAAACATAAGTTTTGTATAATACCGAATGTATTTCATTTCATTTCATTTATTTATTAATTGCGAAAATGGGTGTACAAATAACAATGTCAATAATAAATTAGGTGTAGCGTAAACAACTCATTTTACGCTTGTTCGTTTTTTGTTTAGTGTATCTGTATTTTGTGTGTGTGTTTAAGATTCGTGTAGAATGTCACGCATAGTCATCGAGCATATACCCAATAGCGGCAATGTGGTTCATTAAATTACGAAACAGCAGCCTTATTGTCTAACTTGAAATCCATTCCCAGATAACATTCCAATTGAGCTCAACCAATCACATAACACGAAAATGACAACGGAAGTGACAACACGTCATTTTCGTATTGTGTGATTGGTTGAGCTCAATTGGGATGATAACTGGAAATGGATTTCAAGTTAGACAATAAGCCCCATCAGTGAGTTGTCACTAATAAATATCAAGTCTCGCTCGCTAACTTAAGCTTGACATTGAGTCGGCCAATTGGATTGCAGTGTCGCCGCAGTGATTTGACGAAATTTTTCTCAAACAAAATAAGTGACATTTCCGCTATTGGGTTTTATTGGGTCTCTATACATAAACAAAAAACAAAAGATAGGAGCGGCATATAAATGACGGCCACCGCTTTTTGATAAACAAAGATCGAGTTTCAGTTAAGGTATGTGATGAATGTGTTTTTCATGGTTTTTCATCGCGAGGTTTTAAGACATTTCAGTGTAAATCAAGTGAGCTATGTATTTGCAATGTTTCCAAACTTATCTGGACCGGTGAAAGAGGCGCTGTAATCGCATTTGGTGATTGCAGAAAAATAAATTTTAATATTAAATTCGTTAGTTCCTATCGTTCCAGATAAGTTTGTGGCACTGTATGTCTAAATGTCTTAATATCGTAATTCGTAGGTTTTCTAAGTACTAGAGTAAGTATAGAGTGATGATGATGATGATATCTTCCAGATTTCGACTATGGCGACTGATTCTAGTTATACGGAGCAGCTTCGTTGGTGTGCTCTCATATGACTTGCATATCCTATTTTAGCTCTTAAGTTCGTTTGCAGAGGTTGCATGTTAGGATATTAGAGTACCTAACTAAAAATCGCAAACTATTTTTAAAAACCTTGTTCGTCGTCATTACTTATCATTGTAGTTGTTCTATTATTATTATTATCATTATTCCATTGTTATATTTGTTTATAAGTGTATTGTGTTTAGGCATTTATGTATTTTATTGTATTGTCTATATATGTATTTCTGTCATTAGGTATATGTAAGTTTATTTAGTATATATTACAGTTTTTATATCATTTATTAAATTTAAGTTTAGTCTACTCATTCATTTTAAAATATTCATTGCTTTTTATGTATGCCCCCGTCCTCATCAGTCAATTTTTATCCTGTCCATCCAAAGGTTACCTGGAAGAGATCGCTTTTAGCGATAAGGTCTCCCATTGCTCCACTTAATATTTAAGCGAAAACTGTTTTATTTGTTGTTTTTTTTCTCATGGTGTGCAATAAAGCAATATTCTATTCTATTATATTCTAACTGTAGGAATACAATGGACATATTACGCCCCTTATTACCGATCCAGTAACGATATGATGAAGAGTAATCCTAATCTGTTTCCATACATGCTCCCTCGATACAAGCCTCGCCTAGTGAGGGAACCAATAATATGGCTTCGAATCAGAATAAGTTCTCTGCAGAATATGAGTGTTCTGATATTCTATGTACCTCCTATTATTTTAGATTGTAAGTTACCTAAGAATGTCCAAGATACTCTGTTTTTGCAGTAATAAATATTTTTCCATTTTTCATTTTCATTTTCATACCTTTACTTTTTTTTTCATACCTTATACAGGGTGTAAAAAGACGTCTACCGAAGCCGAAAGGGTAGGTACAGCAACCCAACACACAACCAAATCCAAAAGGATTTTCCGAAAAAATCATTATATCCGGAGAAAACAGCGTTTGAAGAGTACTTGTACTATTTGCGTAAGTTTTGGGCGCGTTGTTTCACGTAGATTGCTGAATTTTGAGTTTTAACAGTTTTTTTGCTTTTATAAATGAAATAATTAGGTAGTTATGGTCTTATTTTGTTGTAATAGCAGTAAATAACCCAAAATAACATAAAATGACGTAGCTAACAAGATTTTCTTTTATTTTTTTTTTCGCTAAATATGTTTAGAATCATGGTCTGATTGCAACCCCTCAGTTTTCGGTAGTGGTCTTTTTACACCCTGTATATTAATAAAAAATCAAATACTAGTAGGTACTGCTTGGCATGTAATGTTGCCATTATGAAGCGTTACCCCTTCCCTTTTAAACCATAGTTTATTAATAGTGCTCAACGGAGCGAGAATCGAACGCGTGACCCATTTGCCACTCGACTGTGATTAACTAGGCTATCGAGCTAGGGTACTGAGTAGGTTAGGTACCTAGAATTAAAGGAAGGCTGTAATTTGCTTGAATGAAATTGGATGGTGACTTTTTAACATTTCCTATCTTTATTTGAATAACAATATATGTATAATTAGGTAATGACGACCAGGGGGTTATTCCCGTTCATTTTTCCGAAATTTCGATATTGTCTTACTGTACCTGTATCACTATCTGTTACTTGCCCATTTTACGCAAAATAAATTAATTGAATTGACTTCAAGGGCCAATTTTTCGGTTTGGAATATTTGGTCGTAGGTTAGGACCGTGTACAAACGTTGATCTTATCGACCGGAATAACCTCCCGCTACGTAAAATTATTGTTGGTTTGAATACATAATAACTAGGAAGACTAAAAATTTAAAAAAAAATAGATTTTCTTAAGTATTTTTAAAGGAATAAACTCTCAACTCAAACCCCAGGTTTAGCTGTATTAACTATGATAGATAGATAGATAGATTAACACTTTATTGTACACAAGAACATAATACACGGAAAACATAAAAATAAAGACAGTGGGCGGGCGGCCATATCGCTAAAAGCTATTTCTTTCTGGTAACAAACTATGATCATAAAATAGCGGCATCTTCTGCTACTTTAATAATTAAACAAACTAAATAATGCGCAACTACTGTACAATTCCAGGCACATAGCCTGGAATAGCCCGGCAGTACAGACAAACAGACAAATAGTAGAAAATAAGCAAGAGCAGAACGCTTTCGAAGCGAGAATGAATGCACTGAAAAGGTAAATTGTTGGATTTATAGTCCATTTATAGTATGAGACAGATTGGCAATTGTTTCTAGAGATGTAGCATGGCAATTTATTTACAAAATATCGATCACAATAAACTAAATAAGTACCTTCATATCTTAATAAGTTTTACTTGTAAAATAATTATGCTTAGACAATTTTGAGTTGTATCGCATTTGCAGAAGATAATAATAAGTTTTTTCCTAAGCTTAAAATTTCGTTTCTTATGTGGTCATGCTATCATAGTAAACGGGCTGGTGATGGCTGTTTCATACCTACAGCATGCAGATTGCAGAATGACACTATAAAATGATATTAAAAAATATTTTAAATTCTCATTCCATCAGGTGGGATCACACCCTTGGCATCCATAAAAAAATAAGCCCATGCCAGTAAAACTCCACACCAAATATTCTGAGGTGCTCTGCTACGCATTAGAATGGTGGTGCTAATTGAGTTCTTAACGAACCGGAACCGGGACGAGGTGTCGTGGCTTAGACTAAGTTAAGTTGTCTGAACAAAACTTTATAGTTCAACTTACTGACTGCAGCATGCTTACCATGATCACTCTTTATGCATAGTAGATTGAGTAAAATAGTAGCAAAAGCGTATTTTCTGCAACTTCAAGACGCGCGATGCGTAGTACTTGGTATGAATGTGGATGGATATACGAGTAGAGGTAGGCCGAAGAAGAGATGGATGGATTGTGTGAAAGATGATATGAGTAAAAAAAGTAGTGAGTGCTGAGATGACGGCTGATAAAGGGAAATGGAAGAGGAATACATGCCGACCCCATATAATTCAAAATCGTCAGTATTCTAAATGTCATTTTGGTTTATTCTACAGTATAGATAGCGAGTGGAGATCCGTGGTCTCTGCCTATCCCTTTGGGAAAGAGGCGTGATTTTATGTATGTATGTTTTATTATGTAGGTACAGATAGCGGCCATGGTAAGAAGGCTGTTTGGATAAAGGGAACGAAAGTTGTTATTTAGCTTTTTCACCTATCTACCCACTCGGTGCGTGTAATCCAGCCCAAGATTTTCGTTGTACCTTGGCAAATATGGAGGAAGTCCCATTTTGTCGTGTTTTTTGATAAGGGCCTCTGTAATTGGAGTCCGTCGAGCAAGAGTCGTGCCGCTCTCGTCACGGAAAAGCCCGAATCGTCCCGAGCAAAAGCTGTAAACCGGCAGACCACGCTCATTGAATAAGCAATGATGTTTGAACCTGACCCGTTTCGCCCTTACTGCGTGGTTTTCAGTTATATGCGAGAGAACCGTTGAGAAATCGTAGGTATTAGATTTGCTTTTAGTATCGTCAAGATTTTGAATCATTTACTGTATTAACCAAATCAAAAGTCAGACGCCATATTTCTTGCCTTTTGCTATTTAGCTCTTGCTCCATTGAGTTTGAGAAAGTAAAAAGTCAAAAAACATATTCAGTAGGACCGCTGGGATCACTGAGAATACTCCTAAAAAAAGGTGATTCTACTTTTGTTCTAGTGGAAAATCCTTCATATTTTCTTCATAAGATTTTTCTTTGCGGAAAACTACTTGCACGTTTTTCTGCCAAGTTTACATTGTTAACTTCCTCAGACTCTCTCAATATTTTACAATCTACACAAAAGGATATTTTATTTAGTTCCTTTTTGAACCAAACTTGCTCCAGTTCGTGATAAAATGAAAACAAAACTTCCTTGTTTAATATTCGTAACAGGTCCGGAGCTGTGAAATATTTGTGATATTAAGGAGCTGAATAGAATATGATGTACTATTTGTAGGTACATGTTTGTACTGATATTTATCTTGTTTTATGTTCGGTATCGGCCTAGTGGGATGTTTCTTCTTTAAATCCCAAGGATGCGAGTTTGAATGCCGTGGAACAATGGATTTTGATTTGAAAATATGCGCATTATCATGATCTCTCAACGGCATGTGACACATCGTGTAGAAACCCGCAGCTTATAGTCAGCTCTACATTGTTTTTGTGCATAAGGTCGATTAAGCTGAGAGGATGGTTTAGATGCGGGCAAGCTTAGTCTATCTCAAACTATCGTTGAGTGTAGGCATAGGTTGCCTCCTGACGCTGTATAAATCATCTAATACGCATGTAAAAGGGATAAGTTTTGTAAAATAAAAAGTTAAAAGCCATTTGGTTTTATATTAGCGTCACTTTTAAATTATATCTCACTTGGGAAATGTTTATTTCTTGTAAAAGTGAGTGAGACAATACCAAGGATCCGTCAAAGCCCATCCAATTCAACATTCCTACTCCAATTTTAAACTTTTACCCCCCAAAGGAACCACGATAAAATAAACTTGACAGACTGAAAACAACTTTAAACCGAAAGGTCAAGGTTGAAGTTTAATTGCTGATGAAACTTGATATCCTGCCAAATGAAACAAATCGATAAGCTGGAAACTCATTTAGATTTTATGTAAGGAAGTACGAGTTACTTCCTTGAAATATAGTATCTGCCCTCTCTTGTGTTAAAATGGAATGTTAAGTGGAGGTGGTTTTTGTGCATTTAAGATTATTCGGCAATTTTTTTTTTAATTGAGATAACTTTAGTAACTAGTAATGAGCAGCCGAGGAAGAAACGAAAGGTTTGTTAGAAATGTTTTTGGAAAAAACAGCGACTTTACCAAAACCTGACGGAATGGGCATCTTCTGGGTAGGCCATCGTGGACCTCATTCATGCCTATGTTAGTTTCGAGATCAAGAGCCGACACATTCATTATGAAAAAAAAAAATTGAAGTCACTGTAAAAGAGTACTACTTGAAAGTATAATAGAATAATCGATTTGGCGGTAATAAAACTGACTGGGAAACCAAAAAGAATTGTATGAAACGTTATAATTGGTGACATTTTATATCCTCAAATGAGTTGAATATAACCCACGGTAGTGGTTTAGAGTGAAAGACAAAATGGAAACAAGTCCTTTTAATTGTTTTGAGGATAGATAGATAGAAGATAGAAAATACTTTAATGTACACCACATGGAAACAAAGATACAAGAAAACATTTAAAGCGAAGTAAAATGTCTTATCGCTGTGAGCGATTTCTTCCAGACAACCTTAGGATCAGGGTGGAATAGAGCGAACATCTTTAAATATTGAGAGTGAATGAGGCTTAAGATGTCTTTCAGGATCGTGGAAACTGAAAGCCTATTTACCAATACGTGAAAAAGGTTTGAATTACGTTTAGTGTTACATCACTTCACGTCTCCCCGTGAGCTGATCCTGCACGCTCTAGCTTTACCTTGAGCTCTAGCTACGTTGATATGAATGGTGTCTGATTAACAAAAAGCTTAGGTAATACTGCTGAATCAGTAGAATTACTTACGCTTGCGTCAAACTTGACCACTGAAATACTGTGCCATGGTATTTCGTATCGTGACAAATTCAAATAACCTCAATTCAAGGTGTCAACAAGCGTAAACTCAAATGTATATAATCCAAGGCCAAGGTGCCAGGAATCTCGGCATAGCAACTTTGCTACTTACTTCTATGAAAAAGCTAGGCGTTCACTATAGAACACGAAACATGCTAAGAAATTATTAAAGAAAAAAAAAACTGTAGAAATTCACTCATCAGTATCATCATCAAAAAGAGCTCAGCTCTTGTCGGTTCAATGATGCAACTTCCTCCACCTCTCCCTTTCCAATGCGGATTCCTTTACTTCTTTATATGACATGAAAGCGATCTTCTCTTTTATCTGACTCATGAAATTGATTCTAGGCCTGCCTCTTCCTCGTATTCCTTCCACTTTTCGTTCTATGATGTTCTTAATAAAGCTGTCATGTCGTATAAGATGTCCAATCATTTTTCCTCTTCGATTTTGAACGGTGTTCATTAAAACTCTTTTCTCCTCAACTCTTCTCAGTACTTCCTCGTTGGTAACCTTCTCTGTCCAGCTAATCCTCTCCATCCTTCTCCAGCACCACATTTCAAAAGCCTCCAACTTCTCTCTGTCCCCCTGTGTCAAGTTTGGCATCCATAGAGAGCTACTCCACACATATGTTTTAATGAACTTTTTCTTGACTCATGAGTAGATGAGTGAATTTCTAGAGTAGTTGTAAGGCCGCCGGCTGACTACATGCCGGGACCGGCAATTTGCTATGGAGTCAATTCTGATATTCTGATTACCTAAAATATTTTAAAGCAATATTAGCAACATTATACATTCTATCTATATGTAATGAAGCAAGCTCTACAAAGGGTGCGTCTGTCTCAGACTCTTCTGTCTTTTATAAAAAAAAACCCTGAAAATGAGAAGTGTATTGTTAAACTTGTGCTGTTTAATGTTGGTTAAACTTGGGTTGAGTTCTAAGCAACTTGCTCTTTATTGCATTTTCTTTGGTCCTTGAACTAACAGTTATAGTTCATTTTCAACAAAATCTTGTAACTTTTCTCATTAAAACTAGAGATGCCATAAATATTTTATTAAAGGCTGCTGTGGCAAACTTCATGCAAAAGACTAACTTATGCTGAAATCCAACTTTTGGACGCGATTTTATAAAAGCATCAGTTCTCAGTAATTTTTTAGCTGTAATTATTTTTATATTATACTGGCTTCTGCGCGCGGGTTCGCCCGCGTGTTACCAACATTTTGAATAGCCTATAAGCTATTCCAGGTCACTATCTACGCCTACAAGTTTCATGCAAATCAGTTTACTGGTTTAGGCGTGATTGAAACACAAACATACCAACATCTAAACAAACTCACAAACTTTGAACTTTATTATGAGTTGGATGGGATGGGATTCACTGATGTGAATTTGAAAATTATATTTTGACTGGACTATATTAATTCCCAATTGATTGATTCCTTTTCGGTACAACTTAAAAACTGCAGGAGTCCGACAGCAATCGTCTGATTTGAAAGCGCCCATCTTGCAGCTTGTTGCATACAAGTAAATTTTTTCTATGTTTCCAACAATGAAGTCGGTTTTAGAACGTTATGCGATTATTAATCTGACATTTACTAATTGAAGCGCGGATAGTTTATCATGACTGTGTGACCTCGACTTGCGGATAAAATAAATTCGGTTATCTCCGCGGAAAAACACAGTGATGTGAATTCTAATCATAGTGTGACCACGAGTTCGTCGACGTAAATTTAGAGGTGCGAGTTCGACTCTTGTGACAGGACAGTTTACATGATCTGTAGACATTTGTTCAGGTTCTATTGTTGTGGTTTCTCCCAGTTTGTGACTGTTAGACCCCTCGCAGACTACAGACTTTCTATCGGCCGATAGTTGAGACGGGCTATACTTCTCCATACTCATTACGAGCCGAAGTATACGTTTCAACTATCGGCCGATAAAAAGTCTGTAGTCTGCGATGGGTCTTAAGATCTCATTTATTTTATTATGTGTGTAAAAATACAGAATAGTTTTAATAAGCTTGTCCACCATAGTCATAGAGAGATTATCACAATTCGTCACTGGCTCATACAAAAATGCCTGAAATTTCATCATTTTCCGGACGAAAATAACACCTACATTTCCAGTGTTCGATATAAAATGGAATTCCTTCACAGGTCCATGTACAAAACCCATTTATTTGTAATTACGTGCGCAATCCTCAAAGTTTCTTGTTATAAGTTTATTAAGAAAAGCCTATAAATGAACAGCCTAGCTCTTGTTAAGCATAAGTGCCTTAAAATTTATGGCCGTCATTGATTTCTTATACACTAGAGATTAAATCGTACTCCTTAATATCCTTTAAGTACCTAACTTACCTAATATACGTGATTAGGATAGCCATAAGGGGCAGACGGTAACAATTCAAGTTTTTATGTTATCATATTAATAGTATCGTAGAGATGGGTGTGTATTAATCTATCGAGTGAAGCTAGTGAAGATCTCATTAGTGACGGGCACAGAACTAGTGACGGGCTATCCTCTCACTCTAGGATTTCCTGTACCTTGGTCGGGTATCAAACTAGATAACTACTACGATACTCGTATTAAAATAACCCGTTGAATTCTGTTTTTATTGTTTATCGTTAGATTTTAGATTCTTAGAAACCGAGGTTTTAGTGATGTATTATTTATTTGACTACCCCAAGCAACCTAGTGTGACTTCTGCGCATGTGCAAAACATTTTGTAGTGATGGGGCGAGACGCTTTCACGATATCGACAATAGATTGTATCGATAACATTAGGTTAAGAAAGATTTACTACTACTTTTGAATTAGAATCTTAGAATATTTTCTGTGCAGGATGATATAATTTTGAAATTGATTATTGTCGTCTCATTAATCATACATAGGTAATTATATAAGTAACTCCTATTTTTTCTTTAATGTCTGTTCTTAGCTTGACTGATTCTATTGTATTTTGTAAATTTATGTACATATTGTAGTAAAAAATATAAAACAAACTTTGAGTAAAAATAAAATTAGAGCCATTTCATCACAAAAACTAAACAGCTGTCACTTTGGATATTATGTTTACCATAAACTTGCATCAGTAGATAAAAATATGTTCCGAACTTAAAAGTAAAAAGTTTTATTTACTATGCAAGTAAGACTGAGTGAAATATTTAATTTATAAAGAAATTTTTCTTCACAATAAAGAAGAATCCGTTAGAGTAAACTGTAATTGCGAAAACATCGACCAATCATCGACATCGATAATCAAACGTCCCATCTCTATGTTCTTTCCAGGCAGTCCGCGGCCCAGCCAGTCGGCCGCGCCCGTCACTACCAACCCGATGCATTTCTTCTGACTGTGCAGTGTTGCAACGTGCTTTTGGATTCTAACACATGTGGCTAACGGGTGCAAGGTTTAATATCGCGTGGCATAAGCCGGGGTAGTCTGTTATTGCAGTTTTTCGCCCGCCGGAATGATACGGTGAGTCTTGTATTGTCTTTGTTGTTTTTTCAGTTTTGGTTTTTATCACAAAAAGATTGCAGCATAATAATTTCTAAGCGAATATTTTGTATAAGTAATACTTTTTTTTGATTCATAAATACTTAATACATTCGGCAAACTACTCATCAGATTAGTGACGAAATCAGGTTTATATTAAGCTATGCGGAATTGAATAATAGGTGTGATTTACAAACAAAGAAATCGTTCGTTACAAACGAACAAACCACAATGAAACGAAATAATTATTTAATACTTAAGTATTTCATTCTTCATTTTTCAAAATTTCATTGCTTTTCTACTATCTCGTACAATTTTTTTAAATGAAATAGGGCATTTATTATTACATGTACATTTATTACAAAATTACGAGTACTTTTACATATCGTTCAGATTTAAGTACGAGTACCTAACTAGCTTTTACTCGAAACCAAGCTAACGAATAAGCAACGAATTAAAAAGCTATAATTTGTTCTAAAAAAGTGTCAAAATACCTACATTTTAACAAAATACCATTAAAACAACGATTTTGTATCAAAAATGCCGTATGCCAACAATAATTCCCCATGACGCGTTTCATGACGCCCTGCAGTCTGTATTGTTGGAAACACACGGACGAGTATCGTATACTGCAACGCGGCGTAATTTCTATCCTGTTATTCATTAATTATTTCCATGGAATGTTCTCTACTTCTAAATGTATTTGTACGTCCAAACGCTCCCAACCTCTGACTATCCTCTTAGACATTTTCAAATGATCTTAAACTCTATGGATCAAAGATAATGCCTTGTGGATACAGTCATGGTCTATTGAGCTATAGCTGTGTTTTGTTATCATTTCTATTTTAGGTACGTACTATTCCTTATTTTGACGTTTTAGTTTTTACATGAGATTTAATCCTCTCATCTCGCGGTAAAGAGCTCAAGTATTTTATTTATTAAAAAATCCCAATTGAAGACGATTTATTATTAAAACGTTAATTATTATTACATTTTGTGTATTTTACACGTACAAATGATAAAAACTGGCCCATAAAGCGAGTATTAAGTATTTATTTATTTATTTGTATAATTATCATTACAATAAAAAATCCCGATTATAATTTCTAACTTTTTAACATAACATGCCTTCTTCTTCTCTTTTTACTTGATTTGAATACTTTTTTCGTAATTTGAAGGCCAATTTCCACGATACTCATTTTTGCGCCATAGTAGACTATTCATATTATAAACATGTACATGCAGCCAACAAATCTTGGAAAGCATTCATGGTAGTCGAGCCAAAACAGTAAAAAGATAAAGTTTTGGCTTATGTGCATGAGTAAAGCACTTTGGGTGAAATAAAATTTAGCAAAGCAATTTATTACAAAAAACATTTACATGTTATTTATTATGGAAAAGTAAAATATGTAGTAAGGTTACTAAAACCTTCATTTTAAAAATGATTCATCTATTTATAAAAAATCGCAGAGTATTTTGAAAAAAATAACTCCGTAATGTTACCGCTATTCATAAAACTCTCGGCGAATAGGCTTGTAAAAAGGTATTCTATAGAATGCTGGGTCTGTTAAAAATGTGAGCAATTAGGCATGTAACTTAATTTATTTAGACGTGCCTCTTTATATTACCCCCTGAGAGATATCTCACGATCTTAAACGCATTGGGGATACAATCGTGATCATCTCTCTTTGGAATCGTCTTGCCAACAAACAAGCATCAGCTAGTTTATACGTAATTTATGTACCATGAGCCAAAAATGACGCTGCGTGATCGCTCGCAATATAGCACCGTGTCTACTCGCACCCATGCATTCACCCCTGGCTCTGTTCCAATCTATGTGGCGAGTAATGTAACATACAGGAATTAAATAGGAATAATTGGGTCAGTGGGCACCTGAGGCGTTATCAAGTACCATTGTAGGCTTCAATTGGGCTATTGAATACAAAAAAATCATATCAATATTTAATGGTCGGATGATTATTGTTATTTGTGCTGGAAATCGTGGTGGGTAGCATCCGAATATTCATCAAACGAACGAAAAAAGGATCGCGAGTTTTGGCGCGGACATTTTATTTTTCAGATTGTAACTCTATCCTGTCCATCCAAAGGTTACCTCGAAGAGATCGCTTTTAGCGATAAGGTCGCCCATTGTACCATATTTTTACATGTTTGTTTTTAATTTATGTTATTTTTCTGGTGTACTATAAAGTTCCATTCCATTCCATTCCATTCCATTCCATTCCATTCCATTCCATTCCATTCCATTCCATTCCATTCCATTCCATTCCATTCCATTCCATTCCATTCCATTCCATTCCATTCCATTCCATTCCATTCCATTCCATTCCATTCCATTCCATTCCATTCCATTCCATTCCATTCCATTCCATTCCATTCCATTCCATTCCATTCCATTCCATTCCATTCCATTCCATTCCATTCCATTCCATTCCATTCCATTCCATTCCATTCCATTCCATTCCATTCCATTCCATTCCATTCCATTCCATTCCATTCCATTCCATTCCATTCCATTCCATTCCATTCCATTCCATTCCATTCCATTCCATTCCATTCCATTCCATTCCATTCCATTCCATTCCATTCCATTCCATTCCATTCCATTCCATTCCATTCCATTCCATTCCATTCCATTCCATTCCATTCCATTCCATTCCATTCCATTCCATTCCATTCCATTCCATTCCATTCCATTCCATTCCATTCCATTCCATTCCATTCCATTCCATTCCATTCCATTCCATTCCATTCCATTCCATTCCATTCCATTCCATTCCATTCCATTCCATTCCATTCCATTCCATTCCATTCCATTCCATTCCATTCCATTCTATTCTATTCTATTCTATACTTAGTATCCTAGCTCAATGGTAGAGCTCCATAATTTTGAATGATCTTTGCCCTTCAAAATTGTCTATTTCAACACTTCTCACTATTAATACTCAAAATTATAAAACATAGAACACAGTTATCTTCTTCTACAGGATGTAAAAAGACGTCTACCGAAGCCGAAAGGGGTAGGTGCAGCATCCCAACACACAACCAAATCCAAAAGGATTTTCCGAAAAAATCATTATAAACGGAGAAAACAGCATTTGAAGAGTTCTGTATGTTTGTGAGTTTGTGTATGTTCTGGGCGCGTTTTTTACGTAGATTGCTGGATTTTGAGTTTTAATTATTTTTTTCTTTTTAATATGAAATTATTAGGTAGGTATAGTCTTATTATGTCGTACTAGTAGTAAATAACCGAAAATAACATAGGATGACGAAGCCAAGTTAAAAAAAAAAAATTGCGTTTTTTTTTCGCTAAATATGTTTAGAATCATGGTCTGATTGCAACCCCTCAGTTTTCGGTAGCAGTTTTTTTACACCCTGTATAATATCGAGGATTTTTCTAAGCTGATCACGAAGTCAGTGGCTTATACAAACGCGGAACTTTTCTTAATAAAGTCGAAAAACATCTCACGCGGCTCTTTGCTTTAATCTCACGTTCCCGATTTCAATAGTGTTGAAATGGATATGTTACTTTGAAAGGGGACTCTTTTGTAAGCACCCTTTCAAGAGTGGTGTGGCCAGAGTGATTTTTAATCAGAGAAATATATAAATGACATGTATGGAAAGCTTTTTGCAAAATAATAATAAATAAATAATGCAAGGTACCAAACTAAGCAAAGCTTGTACTATGGGAACCAGATAACTGATATACTTCTAATTTTTGTTTGTAATATTGAACATAGAAAAACCCAGACCCGAGATAAATATTTGCAAATCATACAAACATTTATCGGCGGGGATCGAACCCGCAACCTTCTGCGTCCCACGCGGGCTTTACCCACTGCGCTATTATAGAGGCCTTCAATATTATTCGATTTATTGCATTGAAAGTACATAGCCTTACATAACATTTATATTTTACAAAATACATACCTACAATAGAATTAGTCAAGCTATCTAAGGATCGTTCATATAGTTGGGATTGATATTTTTCATTACTTTTCATTTCACAAAAAGAGGTATTTGTCCTGTAACGGGATCATAAAAAATATACTTTCTGAATTTCATTTGAAAATGCTATGCTGATACTTCTATAAAATCCTTGTCCATAAAAAACCAAATAAAATAATTGATTTCATTTTCCTTCCTACTCCTAAGCCCATAAACCATAAAATCTGTCATCACAACGTCGAAAATGTCGTAATGTATTTTCTCAGAAGCTGATTCAATCCGCGCTCCAATATCTTTCATCCAATTTTTGTGTAAATCAATCATTCTAGAAAATATGAAAGAAAAATACTTTTGGGCCAACGCGTTCCTGCTGTAGATAATCCTATTGATATAACGAATGTTTGTGAATATGGTTGTGTTTTAATCACGCCCTAATCAGTAGTGGTCCGGTTTTGACGGAACTTGGAATAGGTGTAGATAGCATCCTGGGATAGAATTAAGTCTATTTAAAATGAAGTCTAGTTGTATTATCTCGACCTCTGTGGTGCAGTGGTTGATCTCCGCTACGGGATAAATGTTTGTATGATCTGCAAATATTTATTTATTATTTTATTATTTACAAACAAAAAGTGAATAAGTAGTATATCAGTTACCTGGTTCCTATAGTACAAGCTTTGCTTAGTTTGGGGCTAGATGATGCTGTGTGAAATGTCCAGCATACCCTTGAGAGCAGGTATTGCATTATCAGCGAGAGTATTGGGGAAACTAAGAAAATTTGTTTAAATCGAGAACATCTTACTTACAGATTAGTAGCTAGGTCACGTACGCGACAAAAGTTGCTGAATGATTTATTCCATACCATTTCTGTTACAATATCGGAAAACGGCATTCGGATATTATTTTCGGTCTGTTATTTTTAAAAAGAGAATGGGGTTATTCTAAATGGCCAGTAAATTGTGAGATTTGCGATTCCAAATTCAAAAACAAATATTTGAATTTGTTCCAAGTTTTGTGACCATAACGCTGTGAAAAAAGTAGTCTTGGCACTTGGCCCAGTATTTACCTACTTTAAACAAAAACAGGAACTAAAAATCAAGGTCCTAAGACTTATTAATTGTAACATACGCTCTGCCTTTGATTTGCCTATTTCAAAACCCTATGTTAGAATGAAAGAAATATAATTAACCTTTTTGCCACTTGCAACAAAAGAAAAAACGAAACATAATCTAAACTTCGCACATTCCATTATAATTAAGAATGAAGTACCCGAAAACACGGTATCATCTCATCAAAAGTTCAAAACAATTAATAAATTAACCGTCTCGTTCATTAAAACTTTATCGGGGAATCTCGCTTGATCAACACGAACATTGTTTCGCTGTCAATAGGCAAACTGTCGAGTCTTGGGAAATACATCTTTGTTCAAACTTGGAACAAACAGCTCAAAGAGAACATCTGACTCAGTAAGTCCTTGTGGCATTGACTTGTCTTTTCCTTGAGCTACAAAAGTGACTGCAACTATCAAGAAGTGTTACGCTCATGGTGCAGCTTAGATGTTCTTGATACTTTAGTTCAAAGTAGTTTCTTTGAACTGAGTGAATCTGTTTTAATGACAGCAGGTGCGGTTGCAGCCTGAAATTTGGGGGGGAGGGGTCACTACACTAATATTAGACTATTGCACAATACACAAGATTTTACTATGAGACGTGGTGTACGATTTTGGGGGGGGTCATGTCCCCTGTGACCTCCCCCTCGGACCGCACCTAAATGACAGGTATTAATTGATAAAGACACTACTTTACAAAGCATGTGGGTTTGAGATTGATAGCAAAAAGAGCGAAATGAAAGAAGAATTAGGTACCTAGTCCCATGTAGCAGATGAGGGCAGAAAGATAATGATGATTTTAGAATGAAATCTTTGGTATCTGTATAGCGAATGAAGAGTGAAATTACGCTTCATTCCATAAACAGGTATTCATACTCATATTATTCATTTAACTACTATTTCCGCAGTTGCCTATTTCAAACAGAAATATTCTTTTCTACAGTACCAGTTTAACTCAATCATTAGCCATTTGAGTAGAACACATTCATTTTTTAATTTTCGAAGGGCCTAATACTAATGGCCTATGAGGCCGTTTTAGTGTTGCCGGACTATGGCGGGCACTGAAGGTGCCGAGGCGCCTAGAGAGAGAAGTTACGACAACATGCGCAAGGGCACCTCTAGTAGGTACGAGCCTCGGCTTGGGCTGTTGCCGGAGTGAAGTTAACTACCTAACTATCATGACTAGACGATACCACTTCGCCGTTGGCGATGGTGATATCGTCGTCTGGATCGCCAAGAACGTTTCTTGGTCTTCTGGGCATGAACACGAATTTTGACGCCTATTGCGGACGCCGACGTCGGGTGGTCGCTCTGGCCTCTCGTAGACGACTGGATACTCTGGAATAGAAACATTCATTTGTAAAACCGCAGTGACCCTATACAACGATCAAAACCAAACGATAGCGCGATCTAGAAAAGCGCCAAAATTAAGGGCGACATCTAGTTATTTTTCTTGAACTAAAGTTGACTATACATTTTAGATATCTTTTCTTCTCTGGATGTCTATGAACAATTATTACATAAAATCCTCTAAACAGTACCTTTTGTATAAAATGGTCTTGGGGAGTGTACAAGCTGCTTCAAAGGTCATGGTCTTTGAATCTCCTTCATTTTACAACTGAATAGAAGTGTCAGAGTTCGCTGCATTCATTGCTTGAATGACACCAGCGAGATCTAACTTCTTAGGTTCTTATCTTAGAATTTATTCAAGCTATAGGTTAGCTTGAATAAATTCTAAGATATATTTATAGCTTTGGGTTGCTGGCGCTATTAAGCATTGAATAAGATATTTAGCAGACGCTGTAGTGCTTGAAATATTGTTGGAGAAGTGTAAGAAAGAGAATAAATAAATAAATAAATAATGCTGGACTTTTCACACAGCATCATCTAGCCCCAGAGCTTGTGTTATGGGTACTAAGATGACTGATATACTTTTTATATACTTTTTTTTAGTAAATAAATATATATTATATATAGAAACACCCAGACCCGAGACAAATATTTGTAGATCATACAAACATTGGTCCCGCCGCGGGGATCGAACCCGCAACCTTCTGCGTCGCAGGCGGGCCTTCGCCCACTGCGCTACAGAGGTCGGTCTAGAAAGTTGACTAGAGATTTCGCTAAAGCACAAGGGAACCCTCTTCTCACGAAGTTTCTTACACTCCTTGGAGTTCATTCCAATGTACAACACCAATATTTTCCTTTACGATTAATGCTCAATTCAATCCAATGGATCCGAAAGTGACATCACTATTTCCTGGCTCGGTTAGTTAGATAAACTATACCTGACTTTATCTGTCGTGTAATGTAAAGCTCATTTCTAGATCACAATAGCTTCTAACCATATTGTGAAGCTGTGATTGTGTTTTATACAATTCCGTTTAGCTACTCCATTGTCAGAGATGAAATGGATAGCGCGCACTCAAGATGATTAATGTCAGTACCCAGAGTCGTTAACGACTACTTTTATCTGTTCTTTAAGAAGTTTTCACTTCAGTAATTAAATAACATAAATAAATAATGGATAGTTCATTTTGAATAAAACCTACTGCTGGGCGAAAGTCACCTCCATTTTCAATTTGCATCAATTCATGCTAACAGATTAAATCTACTGTGATTGTCTCCACTGACTATTATTGTGTCTTAGTAGTTTATTTTAATTTATAACCCCTCAAGTTTAAATTTGAATTATTAAATAAGCGGTGCCGTAAGCTGCTTGGTACGAACTTATGTTAATGGGGAGAAGGGGCAAAAGGGGGTGAAGGGGAAAAAGGGGGTCTAATGGGGGGTATTAAAGACTAATGACTTCGTAATCGTGTCGGTCTTTCTGATGGTAGACAAGTTAAATGCTTTGATGATTAACCTCATTAATAAGTTTTTTTTATGATTAAATGATCTAATAAATTACTACGCCGTTGAATTTTTCTTAGAACTCATGTTTTTTTTAATTTTGGTTCTCAATGTTTATTAAAATTCTAGGCGATATATCACAGGTTTTAAACAGCATAGTCTCAAGCATATTTTTTATTTTTGAGTTCACATTGCAAAAAAAAATATTTTGTTTCAATAATTATGCGCCTTCAAGAAAAGAGCCTATTCCTACCTCAAAGGCCGGCAACACATCTGCAGTGCCTCTTGATGCTGCAGTTGTCTGTGGGCGGTGGCAATCACCTACCATCAGGTGTGCCACATGCTCGTTTGCCCCCTCTTCCAAACAAAAAAACTCGTAGCAAAACTGTCTAACTATACTTTCATCTACTTTAGAAAGTAATCATTTTACACCCTTTAAAAACGTATCCAAGCTAAGCCATGGCGTAACAGCTCATTTGCTACCGGAAGTGTCGGATGGCCGCCGGATATAACGTTATCTTCACCGGATATTGCCGAACCATCGAGATTAGGCTTAAGGCTATTAGTAACACAAACATTTTAACAGTTTTAGATTATTGGAATTTATGCAAAGAACCATTTTGTTCGTTGAAGTGAACGTTCTGTGCGATAAAAAGTAGTCAGTGACCAACTCTAGTGACGGGGTTTTTAGGCCGCCTTAAGGCCTCCGTCATGGTTTAACTTAAAATACGGGATTGTCAATTTGACGTGCCCTCCGAAGCACGGAAACGCTTTGTTGAAAATGCCACTGGCGGTCACCGGTTACAAAGTGGATATGTGTCCGCGTGTCTCTCTTGTATTTCGCAAATTTTAAAGTTGGTTGGTCCAAATTCGTCGTTGAGTTAGTTGGATATGCAAGAACTTATCAGTCGTAATGCGTCCCAGATGAGTATCATTTTAGTAAATCAGTCATGTAGTACTCCTAGCGCAAGCTAAGCGCTCGTGATCGTGCTTGCTTAGTCGTTCTTGATAGATCGTAAAGGTTAGGCAACGTTCGAAACGGTCAGTAAGTTGATGGGTAACCGCCAGTGGCATTTTCGCTGAGCGTTTCCGTGCTTCGGAGGGCAGGTAAAATTTTCAGTCCCGGCTATTTAAGTCGTTAAGCCATGACGGCCTAAAAACTCCGACAGCAAAGTTGGCTTCTGACTCATACGAACTTTCTTAGCGCAAGCTCCTTATTTCTTTACTAAGCTTTTTAATTTTGAGGCCAGATGATGCTTTGTGAAATGTCCAGCAAACCAGTATTTTCATTTTACTAGACAGGATTATCCAACAATTCAGGAATGTGTCACGTTCGTCGAAAAACACGACATCTTGTTTACTCTGTTCCGTTCGGTGCCAGGCGTGTATTGAATGCGATATTAACATCTCAATTTGCATGTCAAAATGAAGACTTGATTAATTTTGTTTCCTGTTTTGAAACCGAGCAAACCTTTTGGATCAAAGGTTCGATGAGGTTATGAATATATCAATCTGTTTGGATGTGCCCTAATGACATCTTCAAATCTAGATTTAAGGTCAACGGTGCTTGGTATTGAGAAATGAAAAGTCTTATCAAAATGTTCGATTCCGACGGGATTTGGACCCGCGACGATCAGACCTGATGAGATCCTTTTAAAGCCGGAGTGCCTTCAACCGCTCGGCCACGGACCGAGCGATTTACGCCGAGCGATGAACTAGTCATAGCCTAGCGATAAAATTATATTTACTTCAACGCTCAACTCTCTACGCTGAAAGCTCGCAGTAGGAGAACAAGGAACAAGTGTCATAAAATATATGTATGTATAAAAAATGATGTCAAGTCTATCTCCACATTGTTGACCAAAGTCAAAGTCAAAAATAAATTTAGGCAATGCCACTCGTATTCTTCAAAGAATAAGGGTTGTTATCATGGGTTTAGGGTTAGGTTCCTTAGAGATCAATCCTCTGATAAAATAGTCGAGCTTCAGTGGGGACTCAATCGTACAAAGGGAATCTCATTAGGATTGCTAAGGGTAGAAGAACCCGTTTCCACTCAAGTAAAAACGGACCCTGAGCAAATAAGACCTCAATCGATATTATCTCGATGAATAAGTTTAGTAAAACTTATTTGAATAGTAGCGTTATTGTATGCCCAATGTATTCTAAACAGAATCAAGTAACATAGTATTTTAGATATTCAATGTGATAGAGCCAGTTAAATTGTGGTAAAGTGCACATACGAAAGCATGACATGATGATGATGACAATTATTTTATGTAACCTTGATTAATAACGAATTGATTTTTATACGTTAATCTAAATCAATATGATTGGTGGAAATAATGATTGGTGGAACGTGGCAGGGGATAGAGACCATTGGAGGAGTTTGGGGGAGACCTTTGCCCAGCAGTGGGACGAAATGGGTTGAATAAAAAAAAAAAAAAAAATCTAAATCCACCAAGGAACCCTAAAAATCGCATTTCCTACACCCCTGAGTATAATATTACTAAGTAAATACCTAATATCCTAAGTGAAACAAAAACATCGTTTATAGTAGATTCTGTAAAATTTCGAATTCGAACTCGAATTCACTCAAGTGACCGAGCTCACTTCGTAAGCCGACCCACTTCACCTTGAAATGGTATTCTGTATATGTTTCGCAGCACAAGTGAAGTGAAGTGAGTAACGAAATGAGCTAGGGATTGAGCCTATGCGTCACAGCTATAATCGACAAATCGATGAAACTTTTTTGGAGTTTTTTACAATAAAACGAACATAAATAAACTATTTTCGTAATATTATGTTAGTAAAATGGCTAAGTCTACACTGTAAATACGTAAAATGAATAAAATTATTAAAAAAACTTAACATTTGTTTGGTGGAATAGACAATGAGCCTTGGTTTGTTTTATTGTCTATGCACAAGTTGTCTACAAGGGGCATACTTCGCACGCTTGACGGACGCTTGTAAACAAAGAGAATCTAGCACTACGTTTACGTAAAAAGAGTTGGAAGAATTTTTATAAGTTGAAGTGGACTTGGTTTTGTTGTTTTGTGTACAATTTGTTTGTGCCTAGTTTTTGTGTGCCTAGTATTCTTTGGTAACTTCCGCTAGCCAAAAACGATAGTGTGCACAGCAACTGAAACATTGAATAAAATACACGGTCAAAAACCTACTTTATGTTGCTGTGGTGGTTCCGGCTTACGAAGCCGGCCCTTACGACTTTCAGTCTTACAGGAGGCTCATGTCCAACAGTGGACGATTACGTGATGAAGTTAGGTAGGTACTAGGTACTTATCCATTCACATAAATTATTATTTGTACTTACTTACATGAGTAAAACAGAGTAGGTAATAAAATGTACTAATGTGTAAACATTATCTAAGTTTTTTTTCATAGGTACCTTTACTTTTGTCGAAAAGCGTCTACGTGGTCTGCGAGAACTTGGAAGTAAAGTCTGTATTTCTATTATCAAATTTTCAATCAACTCCTGTGATAATCGATATAATGCCACATAGTCTTCATTTCTGTTAAATATTTTTACACGTCTGAAATTTTCAGCTTGGCGTCTGCTAGTGTTAATGTCTAACTCGTGAGCTTCTCTCAGTAAACTAAGAAATATGAATAACCGAGACATATCACGTTAACAACAAAGATTTTTTTTTAAAGTCTTTGGTTCACAAACACACAAATTAAACTCAAACAACCAAATTCGATCACTCCTTTGTAGCTTTTTATTTGACAAGTGAATTCGAGTTACGAGTGTCGAGATGATTTGGGAATTCCCTTACAGAATACCAATTGTACGTCATTCACTAGAGTAAATGTCAGAATCTCACTCAACTTAGTTCATTTCACTACCACGCTCGTCACTGAGGCGCTACAAGCATTATCGAGTTCTACAGAATACGAAACTCGTAAATCACTGCGGATTCAGCTTAGCGAGGTTCGAAATGAGTTTACAGAATGAGCCTACAGTTATAAAACTCAGGCCCTAAATCTGTACGACAACCTCTGTGGCACTGTGGGCGAAGGCCCGCCTGCGGCGCAAAAGGTTGCGGGTTCAATCCCCGCGGCGGGACCAATGTTTGTATAATCTACAAATATTTGTATCGGGTCTGGGTGTTTTCTATGTATGATAATATGTATGTACAAACAAAAAAGTATATTAAAAAGTATATAAAAAAAGTATATTAGTAGTATGTCAGTCATACAGTACCCATAGTTCTGCTTACTTTGGGGCTAGATGATGCTGAGTGAAAAGTCCAGCATTATTTATTAGATTATTTATACAGTGTCAGGCAGTGCCTAAACTAACCGAGACGTTGTATCCTGAATTTTTGTAAAGACTTTTAAAATCTCACGGAAATACCTTTTCAACTTTTGATTTTTCAACTTCAACTTTCGAGAGATACCAATCAACGTTCTGTGCAGTATTGAAAGGCGTACATCTGATCGCTTCCGTGCTTTGAAAGGCAAAAAGTTTCACTCTTGGCTAAAGAGATTAAAAGCCTTAACAAGAAACAAGCCTTGTAAGTTTGCAAGTGTGACCTGATTCATTCATCATTGACCTACCCTTATACCGCTCATGCGGGGTCGGCACAACATGTTCTCCTCTTCCACTCTATCACTCGTCATCTCTGATGTGACCTGATTCATTGCCTTCTTAAATTGTTTATCCCGCTACTTTTAAGTGATAAGACGCGTGTCGCAGTAAGTGCTGCGCCACGGGTAAGGCGCCACTGAAAAGCAGCGCTCCAAGAGACTCGAGCTGTTGGAGCAAATGCTGGAGGGTAGCCGTATTTTCATTCACTTAAATATGATAAGTATAGATTTTTTTTTTTGATGAATGGGTCGGCTCTTGACCTCGAAGCATACACAACACAGGCAAGAATGAGGTCTACAGTGGAGCGAGCCTACCCAGAAGATGCCTAAACAGGGTCGTAGCTCAGCGGAAATACAGACGCTGGAAGCTGATTTCAAATTTTGACAGTACGGGATAAAATAACTTTAAAAGTATAAAGCATTTATTGTGTGGAGAAAATAAAATTTTATTCTATTCTATTCTAACAAGATGGAGGTCTTATGGAGGTCTACATCACTAGTTGGCAACTAGCTTTATATGAAATAACTTTTATAATAATGTCAAGGCAAGTCTAGCTTAGATATTATTCCTGATTCGATTCTCACTTTGGCTGTGTCCTTGAATGAAGGTCGATATTTGACTACTCTCGACACTATTGATTTGTCTACCAATTGGCTCAACAAGCTTTTCCTAACATACTATGTGCTGTCTTTTTCTATCAGGGTGCGAAATCTATGCATCTTTTTCGCACACGGCGGTTTCGCAATAACGCGCGGTCGAGCGGCAAATACATATACATTCATCTTAATCAGTAGATTGTAATGTATGTTATTTTTAAAACACCGGTAACCTCTCAGGACTGTATTACTATCATCATAAGAAACAACTTTTGTTCCATGACTTTTAAAAATTCATCATTATTTTATTTCATCAGATTGTCAAAAATAAAAATATTAAAACTGAACGCTCTCGAAGTCTGTGCGAAACAAAAAAAAGCGATAGTACAAAGCGAAGGCAGCGGGGTTAGGGCGGCGGGGGCCGTGTGTTCGATAGGACAATGTTTTAGATAGGAAAACGAAATCTTCAATGTTTGTTTTTTGTAAATGTATTATGTTTTGTAAAAAGTCATGGAACAAACGTTGTTGTTTGTAATGATAGTAATACAGTCCTGAGAGGTTACCGGTGTTTTACAATTTTATTCCATTTCTATTTTATTGCGATATGTGACATGGCTAGGGGGGCTGGTCCCAACAACACTAAAACATGCGCAGCCAAATTGTGCAAATATAACGTGCAAACAACAGTACGCCAAGTTTAAAGTTTGCACAGTAATATAATCTTTGTTTGTATTCGTATAATGTGTACACGTACACAATACGACGACGACACTATACTGCATAAGTCAGCGCTAAGGTGGACTTGTGAGCGCAAAAGTTTTAGGCACTCATTTTTCTAGCGACACGCCCCGGCTTCGCACAGTGGCAATGCTGATACTAATTATTAGGGTTTAGCCAGCGTTTGCAATGTAAGCGCAAAAAAATGTGTTTTTTTACCACATCACATTAGAAACCTCTAAAATTATCAGTGTTTCTCTACTATATTATGCATGTATTATACATATAAACCTTCCTCTTGAACACACTATCTATTAAAAAAAACCGCATCAAAGTCCATTCCGCAGTTTCAAAGAACTAAGGATACATAGGGACAGATAGACCGACAGCGGGAAGCGACTTTGTTTTATACATGTAGTGATTGCACAAAATAGAAATTACTTACATAAAAAATCTTAAACCAGAGAAGCAAATCGAATCGTAACTTATGATTATAATTTCAAATTCTATGGATGTTCCGTGAAACTCGCCGAAAGAAACTGAAATGTTTGCAAGATTGGATCTCCACTAGATTAAAAATGTATTGTTACAAATCAAAGAATACAAATCTTACAACTGTAAGATGCCGTTTACACAATTCCATATTGGCATACTATTATTACTTGCCACAGAATATTAGCTCTTGCTCCATTGAGTTTGAGAAAACAAGAAGCAAGAAGCAATGGTATCATGTAAACGGCATGTTATTCTGCTTACAACATAAAACAAAAACGTATTGTCTGGACGAAAATAGGGCAAGCATTTGTAGCATTGCTACATTGTCGTAGCGTTGTAGATGGTTCGTAGCGTCGTAGCCAACATTATGCTACAATCATATTGAAAGAAGGCAAAATAGTTTATTGGAGTTGTATATTAGTTATAGAAGGGATCCCAGACAAAAAAAATCTATTATTTGTATCACCGTCAAAACATTCATCCTATTATGACATAATCCTAAAAGTGCACTTACACGATGTGATTTTTCGTACTATTTGCTAATCCCCGCCATTGAACGTGCTGACGAGCTTCGCGCTAACTATAAATAAAATAAAATAAATAAATAATGCTGGACTATGACAAATCGCATAATGAGCGTTTACTACTAATGAATTTTGCTCTGTGATACGATATCGTATGGGTTGAAATCGCATTGTGTAAATGCACCTTAAATTGATGACCACTGTGACGCAGTGGGTGAAAGCCCGCTTGTGCCGATGGTTGCGGGTTCAATCCCCGCCGCGAGATAAATGTTTGTATGATTAATATTTATCTCTGGTCCAGGTGTTTCTATGTTTCATCAGAAGCACAAATTAGGACACACGGTATGACATTTGAATGGATTTGGAAGACGCCCGACGCAAGTCACGCCAGACGCCATTTAGATGTGGCCTGCGCCTTAAATTTAAATACTTAGTTGTCTAAACCCTTCATCCTATGCCTAAAGCCTTAAGTTATTTTTGCCTCAACGAAACACCTGAGCGCCCTTAAACAGAAAAAAGTAAATGAAAGAAAGCTTGCTTTTAAGCAGCGCGGTTGTAAATCAATCTGAAATTAGAGAAACTAGTCTTTATAGTTAGGGTATAAAGTTTGTTTTGCTGAAAAGGATTTGGGTTCCACTCATAAGCAGGATTAGCCGTCACATCTTATCAGGATGAGCTTACCCAGTACTGCCACTCTAAACATTCGCCGAACTGTTCGCCGAACTATTTTTTTTTATGATGAATGGGTCGGCTCTTGACCTCGAAACTAACCTAGGCAAACTTTTATTTGGATAGAAGATGACAGGCGAATACAGGTCCTCTACTACACGTTTGTCACCGTCGGCATTCGTCTAATTTCGATGATTATGTAGAGAGCCCATTAGGCGTTCTTGTTGACGTTTCCTAGACCATGATACTACAGACTTCATTATAATTTTTTATAGACACACACACCGAGAGGTCTCGCAAAAAGAATCCCTTTATAAAAAACTCTCATTAAAACTTTTTTAATCGACTACACAAGGTTCTATGATAAGATTTTTTTTCGTTTTCCTCACCGATTTCTCCCTCTTTCAATAAGAATTTTCATTCTATTCTAATTGAGGTTGCGCCATATCATTTTTACTCCTGAGAAATTTATTATTTTCCAAATCTTCAATAAAATTTCAGAAACCCAATGTTCCTTCAAATGAAATGTTTCATAAAATTACTGAAAACAGACTACATTTTCACAAAAGCGTTGAGGTCGGTAAAAGCTCTAACGATGCATAATATTTCCGCTCAACTCAGAAACGTATGGGCTCGGCGAACCGAGATATGATGTTATGCGGGAAAATATCATGTGTCCAAATATACCTCTAATATATAAAGGATTGATATCGAATTCAGATTTCTAGAACTATTTATTTTATTGCTCAATGAAAAAGAAGAAAACATGGTCTCAAATCTTGATTTGAGACCATGACTTGAACCATTGACCATTGACTTGACCATTTGACTTGAAATAGTCTTGAGGGCCTTGGCCCTCAAGACTATTTCAAGTCACGTCGAATGTTATATTTATTACAGTTGTTGTAGGCAGGTTGGTCTACGTATGTGAGTAGATTTATTTCTGTGTGCGTAAGCGTCGGAACGCTCCATGGACGAATGAGTGCTCAGCATTCCTTACGCACTGTAACAAGACCCTACCCTAGCCTAAAATTCGAATAAGTCTGAAACTAAAGAATACTACCTGATAGTGAAAACTCTAAGTATTCGTCTAGAAATAATTATTCCTAATGTGTGTGAGGTCATATTGAGTGAAATAAAATTTAATTTACGACAGTAAATACATTTAATACTGAACCATTAAAATCAAAGTAACATGTAAGAATATTTGAATCGTTTAGAACAGGACACAAAATAAGTATTTGAATTATGAGTTTAAACACAAATAAAATCTAGAATCTTAAACTAGAATTACTAAACTAAATTTGAAGCCCGACGAGCTGAAACAAAATGAATGCATTAGTGAATTACCTGAATAACTTTATCTATTCATGCAACACGTTAATAATCATAAAGTGGAAACATAATTCGGGTAATTTAAATGAAGTGTAATAATTTAATTCAAGTCAAATTAGAGTCAAGAAATATGATATTCAGTCAATTAAGGTCTAACGAGATATGGAGAGAATAAAAATAATTATATTTTTTCATGCAATGGATAAATCATAAAATAAGCAGTCTTAATAATCTAAGTTTAATTTAATCTAAGTCAAGTCGTCCTAAGTCATTCAGTTAATAGTTAGTCAAACAAAAGTCAGAAGAGATACGAAAAACCCCGACTCACACACAGTTTAGAAGCTAAAATAAATTTTAGTTTAAAAGCTGCGCGACTAGAATCTATTTTAACCGGTGACAAGCAATGCGAACCACATAAAAAGATTCACACACCGCCCACTGGTATTACATGGCTTGTTCCAGCGTAGAGATGAGGTATAGTCTAGATTTAGCCCTATGTTTCCCTTCGACTCGGGCAGAGTCGACGCTGGCGCGACCCAGCGGTTACCCTACGCGTCAGGAGAGGGAGAGGGAAGGAATGGCGCCTATATTTTCCTACATTGAAATCCTAATGATTTCAATCTAACCAAGACAGATTCATTTATTGTTAGAACTATTAGATTTCAAAGTATTTGGGCAAAGCCACGGCCTCATTACAGTTTCGCCCCCGTAAGTAACGTCACAGGAGAACGCCAGCAATCTCCAAGCACTGAGATTTTATATCTAATAGCACTAATCTACCTAAAATTCTAAGCAACAAATGAACCTTAGATTTCTGGGAATCGAAAAGAACGAAGTACTTAGATCATGACTGCGATCAACCATAGGCTTGAAAAGAATCGCAACATCACCCAAGTACTAAGATTTATCCCATAGATCTCTAATCAACGAAAATATATAAGAGATAAGATTCTAATATTGAGATTAGTGTTTGTTAAATTTGTTTGTTACACTAATTTCATAATGTGAAATAGGAAAAGGATGGGATCAAGTCAGTCCTCTAAAGTCAGTCAACTCGTTCTCAGCTTCGCTGTGAATAATTAAGTAAAATAACATGCGTCAATTAACTTAAAACTAGTTCTCGATTTCAGCGGCCCTAGAAGGAAACATAATTACCAAACTATATAAGTAGAATTTACGAGCCGGAACAAAACCTGTGGAATCTATATAAGTACCTAAATGTGCACCTGTAAAAGAAATAGCAGACTCCTAACCAACGTCTTATTATTAGATACATTACCGAATCTGTTCACTGAATCTAGCAAACTACTTAGACTGATTTAATTTTAAATAACACTGACTCTATTACTTTAAATTACACTGAAGCTAATTATCCAAACTCTCTGACAATCTGTCTGTACTTTTTGGACTTCTCTGACTAACTCCCTGGAATAGACTCCCGCGTTCCGCGCACAACCCTCGGCTTCCTCACCCTGGTCTCCCTGGTCTGTCTGTCCCGTCTCTACCCGTCGCTAACACCCCGGTAAACCGTCTGTCACCCTGGTCTGTCCCCGTCTCTCTCGAATTTTGCCTCACTAGTCCTTTTCAGCCCTAATCCCTACCATAATTGGGTGTGGCCTAACGTAACAAACTCCACACGTTTCCTCCAATAATTGTTTCTTAATATTCGTGTCCATAAAATAAAGGCGTAGCCTATTTGCTTAAACTTTATTTCAAACTTCCCACGATTTCAAACGCATAAAAAATTCCTCTGAGTTCCAAGAATCTAAAACCATCATCACCAACGCACTTGACTTGAAATTTTGAATGGTTATTTATTGGCTTGTGAAATATCGCAAAACTAACATAAATATTGAAAACTTATTTTATCCTAAGGCTCTCTCAAGTAGTAATAAACATTTCTAATTTATGTGAGCGTTGAAAACTATTCCTATAGTAAAATCTATTTATAAAAATAGAGATCGTTACAGCACTCAGAAACAACGTGCATGTACACTTACACACACAATTAAAACCAGCCCATAATCGTGAGATGGAACTATACGTAGGTGCACTAAACGAACGCGCAGGTTTAGTAGAGTAGGTGAGATATGACGATGCATGAAACTAAGCGAGTGAGCGAAACAGCTATACAACGCTGTCTTTGTCTTTAAGGCGTCATCAAAAATGGGTTCTGCGCAGCAACTTCAGAGAGCTACAGATCGGTTATGCGTAGTGTAGTTATGCCGGTATTCACAAACATTACTTTGACGTTCCCAAGTGCGCGCGGACGCACAGGGTCCCAAAATCTGTAGGTTTTTGGGACACTGTGCGTTCGCGCTGTGAGATCTCATAGTAATGTTTGTGAATACCGGTGTCATTCAACAGTAAAGTTGAGATGTCAAATTGACACAGTTTCAAAGGCGTAGAGGTCAATTTACATTCGACATGCCGAAGCGCTCGTGGTCGTGCTTGCTTAGTCGTTCTTGATAGATCGTCAAAGTTAAGCAACGTTCGAAACGGTCTGTAAGTGGATGGGTGACCGCCAGTGGCATTTTCATCTGAGCGCTTCCGTGCTTCGGAGGGCACGTTAAATTGTCGGTCCCGGCTATTTAAGTCGTTAAGCCATGACGGAGGCCTTAAGGCGGCCTAAAAACTCCGTCACCAGAGTTGGCCACTGACTCATACTTTATTACTTACTTACTTATTCGACATGCCACATTTCTCTTATAAGTTAGAAACAATGAAAATGTACTATATAACAGAGCTATTAACGTACAAATTGCATCGTGCACAATTAAACAAAAAACTCCGGCATTTTTAAGCGCTGGGCAAAACGGGCCAATGACATTCTGACACAGTTTTTAAGCTACCGACTCACAATTTTCGCTCTTATATCATATGACATTAATGTTTATTTGGCGTGGCAATAAAAGCCATTTGCGGAAATTGTAGCGTGTCCACATTTGTACGAGTACACTCGTTTTATCTTGACAACTATTTGTGCCACTACTGCCAGTTTTTAATAATATTAGATACTATTTACCGTTTCCCAGACACGTTTTCCCGGGAATACTTCACTTTCCCGGGATAAAAAGTCTTTGAGCTATTCCAGGCTATAATTTTTCTGTGCCTAATTTCATTCACATCTATTCAGATTGCGAGAATGTGTGGGTATGTGAATGTAGACGTTTGTCACTCACAGCACATAGACAACTTTAAAAAAAAAAACGTAAACGTAAACAGGGTCACGACTGTATCCCCAAGGTGCGGTAGACATTATCTCAGATCTTTTATATTCCAGATCCTTTAAAGATATCTAAGGGGGTAGTCAGAGACATGTCCAAATACATATTTGATACTAGTTTTCCGCTGCGGTGTTACCCGCGATCATAAAATATAGCCTACTAGCTGCGCTCCCGCGGTGTAACCCGCGGTCCCTAGGGATTTTTTCGGGATAAAAAGTAGCCTATGTCCGTCCCTGGGATACAACCTTTATCCATGCCAATTTTCAGCCTAATCGGTTCAGTGGTTTGGGCGTGAAAAGGTAACAAACAGACAGACAGACAGACAGACAGACAGAGTTACTTTCACATTTATAATATTAGTATGGATATAGTAAATAGTAATATAGTAATATAGTATAGTATATAGTATGGATATGGATGCTCCATCTTAGACCTCACTACTGCTTAACATCAGGCAGAGTGAGGTCAAATGCTGACCTATTTAATTAAAAAAAAAAAAAAAAAAAAAATGTTCATCGGGGATAATGTAGGATTCTATTGGTGAAAGAATTTTTCCAATCGGTCCAGTAGTTTCGGAACCTATTCATTTCAAACAAACAAACAAATCTTTCCTCATTATAATATTTTATTTATTTGATACATGCCCACATCTTGCAGAAGTAGACAACTTTTTATGCCGTAAAAATGCATTATTCTATAGGGCGCAGTCCCTACATACCGCAGCACCGCAGTCAAAATCAAAATCAAAATCAAAAATCATTTATTCAGTAGGACCACAGGGATCACTTAGAATAGTCTTAAAACTAATTTTACTCCTGTTCTTTCGCGACCAATACCGTGAAGAATCAGGGCAACAAACACGGTCTGGGGCCTATCATTTTTTTAGGTGATCCATGGATCCATTGAGTTGGAGCAAGTCCCAAGCTTTTTTGTCATCCAAATAATCTGATATCTTATAATAGGCTTTTTTACAGAGATGACGTTTAATTGTATTTTTAAATTTAGTGATTGATAAATTTTGCAATTCGCTTGGGACTTTGTTATAGAAGCTTACACATTGCCCTTTAAATGATTTCATAATTTTATCTAATCTAGTAGTGGGAACAGCGAGTTTATCCTTATTTCTAGTGTTTACATCATGATTATCGCTTTTTTTCTTAAATGATTCAATATTTTTACGAACATACATCAGATTTTCATATATGTACTGACAGGGTACTGTCAGTATGAATATATCTTTAAATTTATTTCTAAGCGAATCTCTGGGACCCATATTGTAAATTGCTCGAACAGCCCTCTTCTGCAACACAAACACGGTGTTAATGTCTGCAGCAGTCCCCCACAATAAAATGCCGTAAGACATAATGCTGTGAAAGTAGCTGAAATAGACTAATCTGGCAGTATCTACGTCCGTGTAATGACGTATCTTTTTAACTGCGTATGCTGCAGAAGCAAGTCTCTTCGACAATCCATCTATGTGTGGGCCCCATTGTAGCTTACTATCTAAGGTTATGCCTAAAAATGTAGTGGTGTCCACAAGATCTATCTGTTCATTTTTTATTATTACATTGGTTTTTATTGGTTTTACATTTGGTAGTATGAAGCGAATACATTTAGTTTTCTTCTCGTTTAATAATAAATTATTAACATTGAACCAATTTACAACCTTAGAGATTGCATTGTTCACTTCGTCAAAGTTAACCTGTTTACGTTTCAACTTAAATATAAGTGAAGTGTCATCTGCAAACAGGACAATCTCGTGGTTGTCTTTTACAAGTTTTGGTAGGTCATTAATGTAAATTAAAAAAAGGAATGGACCTAATATTGATCCTTGTGGTACACCCATTGTCACCACTGACCCCGGAGAACGCTTCCCATTTACGTCAACTCTTTGTATTCTGTCACTTAAGTAGGAAGTGAAAAGGTTGAGAGCAACACCCCTAACACCATAGTGGTAGAGTTTCCTAATTAATGTTTCATGATGTACACAATCAAATGCTTTAGATAAATCACAAAAAATACCAAGCGCATCATGAGAGTCTTCCCAAGAATTAAAAATATGAGATATTAGATCAACACCGGCATCAGTTGTTGATCGTCCCCTTGTAAATCCAAATTGTTTGCTGTCAAGTAAGTTGTTAATATTAAAATGTCTTTGTAATTGAATAAGTATAAGTTTCTCAAAGATTTTACTAAAAGTTGGTAAAACTGATATTGGTCGAAAATTGCTAGGGTCAGAGTGAGTACCAGATTTAAAAAGAGGCGATATTTTACTATATTTCATCAGATCAGGAAACACACCACTATCAATACATTTGTTAAATATGAGAGCTAGTTCAGGTGCAATGATGTTAATCAATGGTTTTACGACGCTTACGGAAATTCCCCAGAGGTCTGTGGTTTTTTTTACATTAATGAGATTGAAAGCTTTGATGATGTCTTTATAATCCACATAATCGAAGGAGAATTTGATGTTACATTCAGGTATGTTATCTTTTAGAAATGACTCTGCGATTATGTGGGAAGAGTTCAAACATTTTGTAGTAGAGACTGGAATGTCAGTAAAAAAAGTTTCGAATGCCTTGGCTACGGCATCGTCTTGGTTTACGATGGAATCACCAATTTTAAGTTTGTAGGTATTATTATGAACCTTAACATTTCCAGTCTCACTATTAATAATATTCCAAGTAGCTTTTATTTTATTTTGACTATTTTTAATTTTATTGCCTATATGCAGTGATTTAGCTGTGCGACACACATTTTTGAAAACTTTTGAATATCTTCTAACTCTTTCCTTAAACTCTTCACTAAAATTATATTGTTTTTCGCTATAAAGTTCATACAATTTTTGTCTGCTTTTATGGATCCCCGCTGTTGCCCACTCACAAAAGTTTGAACCTTCAGTAACCATAATCGATTTAGATGTATATATTGAGTTAAATTGGTAGGTAAATTCATTAAAAAATTTATTGTACAAGTAATTTGGGTTATCATTGTCATAAAATAGGTTTTCTAGTCTGGTTGCTAATTTTGATTTAAACTTTTCCAATCGATTATTGGTCATTGGTACATAAGTAATTTTTCTCCTTACATTTTGCTTTATTTGATTTTGAATTTTAATTAATTGACCAAGATGGTCGGATTTAAACTTACTTACTAAACTTTTATCAATTATTTTAACATTTGTAAAAATATTATCTATACATGTGGCAGAAGTAGCTGTAATTCTTGTAGGTTCCATAAATGAAGGTTCAAGGTTAAATGACTTAAATAAACTAGTTAATCTGGTATTATAAGAGTTATTTTCTAACAGGTTTACATTAAAATCGCCACATACTAGGATTTGTTTCTTACATTTGGTTATTTTAAACAGAATTTCTTCCATAACTTTTTCAAAAGTATTAAATGTAGCGGATGGTGGGCTATAGGCGCTTATAACAATTAATTGCTCCAACTCTACGCACGCGATTTCAATGTGTCTTTCTACAGAGTGGTGGACAATATCTTTGCGTTCTTTAAATTTAAAACTCTTGTTTAATAATATTAGTGAGCCACCTCGAATAAAATGAACTCTGCAGAAAGCACTACCAACCTGGTGATCACTGAAATTAAACATAAGCTCATGACTTTTCAGCCAATGTTCACAAACAGTATAATGTATCTACGGTTTTAGAGATAGAGATATTGTTTCTCGTCTGCAACGTTAATACATGGAGAACGTGCTATTGTGTGGAAATTCTAACAAGACTCGGATGATTTCTCGTTACGCTCTGCTGAATTGCAGGTTTCTAAGCTTTGAGGTTATTGAAAACCAAGCTTTAACTATACTAATCGCAGACCTGCAGCCTTATTGTCTAACTTGAAATGAGTTACACAAAAGGGCCCCTGAAATAGCTGAGATAGCTTGAACTCGTTGCTTTTTTGCCGATTTTGAATAGGTTTCTTTGCTTCTAAAATACCCTCAGACAAAATAGAATGGACGAGTCATTGACAGAATTCCCCTTTCAACATTTTCGTGTTAGTACACGAACGCATTTTACACACGCTTATGCAGTAAAAATACACCCTCATTTACGCACACTTTTGCAAATTTCGAATATGACGTACGTAACACTACAAGATGTACATGATTCGGTAAATCTCATCCCGTCTTTATGATCTAAGAAAATACCAAACTGCTAATATTTACTTCAAAAACATGTATCAAGTACACACCTTTCAACACACTTCTTCTTCTTATCGTGTTACACGTTTAAATAAATTTTGAATAACAGGTGGCCTCAACTGCTATCTGTGGCTGCGTGGAGGTCATCCTGTGTGCAGGTGTTAGGGCACAAGGGGCACCTCACTGTTTTGAAAAATAGTGACACGACTAAAAAAAAATCGGAATAAAGTTTGAAGCCTGTAAACATTCTTGCGGTGTACCACATCTTACGCAACTTTTCACATTTGCACACGAAAATATCGAAAAAATATGTAGGTAAGTATCAAGGGCCGTATTCGCAATATTCACGTTTCTTTTTTTCGTTCGTTTGATGAATATTCGGAAATTTCCCACCACGATTTCTGACTTCGATGAGCATTTTTATGGATTGGAATATTTGGTCCTAGGTTACGACCGTATTTTAAAGTTTGAAAATTTGGCCCTTGTAGTCAGAAATCATGGTGGGAAGCATCCGAATATTCATCAAACGAAAAAAGGAACGTGAATACCTGTTTAAAAAGTCTTAGGAAAAGTCTCGAAACATAAACAGTATGTAAACGCTTGCGCCGCACCTATTTATAGCGTCATAATGCTTTTATACGTTCAGATTTCTTTTCATAAAGATAATCCATGAATATTCAATAGCCTCGCCGTAAGATTGAGAGCTTCAAGATAAGTGTAGGATTACGGAATATCGAAGTCTGATACATCAAAGGATGATTTTGTATTCAAGACGTTTACATCAAAAGGATAGGATCAACATTTTTGGTTTCAACTAAAAAAGGATCATTATGTAGGTGTTTCAACAAACAGTTCATTTGTTTATAGACACATTCTCTCAACACTTGCTAACCGAGTCTGTTGAATTGATTTAGATTATGTACATACCTATATACACAAAATCATGTCCTACCTAGTAGGCAGAGTTCTTGGGAGTAGACAGATATCACATCTAGTTGCTACGATCTCACATTTTCCTCATTCATTCCCATTACATTCTTCATGAATGCGCCGTTTTAAGGTGTACCCGGTTCAGGGTACTATTGCCGTACCCCTAAAATATCTACAAATTGAGAGTATAGTTTTGTGTTTCGCTGCACATGCAAATCAATCTCACCAAGAATCGGAACTGCATTATTCTATAACCTGTCGTGCCATGGCAGGACAAACATTTATTCACACGCCAGTGGCAACCATTACTTTTTTGTAATGGCGAACCCACACGCTTACTCTCGTCTTGTAGACGCCGCGCATTGCGGTGTCCTGACCACGCATGCGTTGAATCCCACAAAGGAATAACAACCTTGTCCGTCAGCGAATAAAGTGCATTTTACGTTGTGTGGATTCGTGTCACTGCAAACCATTTGAAAGTGATTGAAAAGCTTGGTGCCCGTTTTTCGTGGGAAATGCTTCCTGTAATGGTATTGCTGTACATAAATGGATATAAAGGTACATGTTTGTAGTTTTATTTGCAGATTTGTTTGAATATTATATATATTGAAAAACTTTGCTTATGAAAAAGCCTGTTGATTTTACAGTTTCTACAATGTAAATAATTAATCTGCGTTTTATATTAGTTTTGGTATGAGCTTAATTTCAATTTCTGAGAAAATTTTAAATGGTTTTGTGCAAAAATATTCAATTATAAAATGAAACCTCATTTTGGAAAATAATTCTGAATATTTTCTTAAACTTTAAATTAAAAACTTACTTGCGGTACCTATCCCCGAAGGGAAAAACGATAATAAATATTTCTACTTTAGTTTAGTTAATTATTATCAGCAGTTATTAGTTGATAAATACTTTACGCAACGCGTTTTCTTTGCTATATACGTTGTTTTCATTGCGTAGTTGTAATGAGGTCTTCTGATGGAGTTTCCCTGTAAACCACTAATGGATTCGCCACTTAGCGACACGACCATTCAATTCGGAATGTTGGTATCAGTCACTAAAACGGTTCGGGTCGTAAAACTTTAAACATGCTCTTTGTAATGTCTGTAGTAGCATAATGGTTTTCAGTTGGTATCTATTAACCCTAGAAAGATAACCTTCCTTAGTGTAACTGAAAAGAACCTGGCGCCTGAGAGGCGCACAACTATTAAAAACCGATTTATATCAAAATTGAAATAATAATTATTGATTTTATATCTTCAATCAAGTTTTGCATTATTATTAAATTAAGTAAATAAAACAAAAAATAAATTATTATTAGAATTTTGTAAACCATCAACAAAAACTGAAGAGTATGTTTAGAAGTCCCTAGATTTTTTCAAAACAAGGTAATATTTATGATGTTTTATCTTACTTACTAATAGTTACTACTTAAAAGTATTGACTGAGGACTGAGTTGTCTCAAAAACACAAACTTGTGCACGCGTTGGATAAAATGAAAAATCGATATATCTGTTTCGCGGGCGCCTCTGAGGCGTAGGTTTTCTCTCTAGGGTTAAGATCACCACCGGTCGTTGAAGGTCACAGGTTCAAGTCTCATGCTATTTTTGGGTGCAATATTTCTTTGGTTTTTAAATCAATTTAGTAGGCACGTTTCGTTTTTCTATAATAATTATGTTGCTGTTACAAACAAAAACATAATCAAATTCCTACCAAGATATTTCAAATACATGTACATTACACACTAAACGCATTCCTTAAACTCACTAAAATATGTTGTAAAAACAACCTAATTCTTACCTACACGTTAAAACCGCCCTTATACTGCACACTGCATTGATTTCCCGAAGTTTTGGCGACACCATGCGTGTATCACGCACCTTATTTTCGTGCTTATGATCGTGACGTTTATACTGTTTCAAATCTTACTAGTTTAGAAATAGAGTTGAGAATTGATTAAAATGTATATAATGTTGTAGAATGAATTTAGCCGTTAAATTCGGAACTGCTTATCGGTATTATGGAAGGGTCAAGAAGCAGTTTTCAGAATTGGTTTATAAGAATATTTTGTTGGAAAATACTTGTAACAATTTAAGGAATGGGCAAAAGAAATAAGGGGTAATAACTTACTTAAGCTTTAGTTATTTTTGTAAGGGTTTCGTCGACCAGCACTTCGTTCTTTTGTTTCGTGTCATGTAATTTATTTTACCTTTCTTCGCTCTCGGTTCGGTGCTTTTAAAAGTTTGTTTTTGTCCAAAGACAATAAACGTTTCCCCCTTTCTTTCTTTATCGAATAACAGTGCCACAAATTTATCTGGACCGGTGGTTTAAAAGGAACTAACGAATTTTACTATAAAACTTACTTTTCTGCCAACACCAAATGCGATTATAGCGCCCCTCTAACCGTTTTAGATAAGTTTGAAAACTTTGATCAATTTGAGCTTATATTTTGTGTCACAAGTAACAGCTGACTAAGATAAAATTTGTTATAAAGATTCATACAGGGTGTAAAAAGACTGCTACCGAAAACTGAGGGGTTGCAATCAGACCATGATTCTAAACATATTTAGCGAAAAAAAAACGCGAATTTTTTTTTTACTTAGCTTAGTAATTTTAAGTTATTTTCGGTTATTTACTACTATTACAACAAACTAAGATCATAACTACCTAATAATCTCATTTGTAAAAGAAAGAAACAGTTAAAACTCAAAATCCAGCAATCTACGTAAAACAACGCGTCCAGAACACACGCAAACAGCGCTCTTCAAACGCTGTTTTCTCCAGATATAATGATTTTTTCGGAAAATCCTTTTGGATTTGGTTGTGTTTTGGGATGCTGTACCTACCCCTTTCGGCTTTGGTAGACGTCTTTTTACACCCTTTATGTATACATACTCTGGATTATACCTTATTTTATTATAAAAGTGACATATTCCTGAAGGATTGAAAATGCGAAGAGGATTTCTCCCAAGGAGTAATTTAAGAGAGAAAATGTGCGACTCTAATTAATTTCGTATTATTATACAAATTCAGCCGAACGTGCCTCTGTGATGTTCAACCGCTGTGTATGACATTTCATTAGTGCATGCAAATTTTCATACTACGTGAACATAATCATAATAAACTTTAATGTATGTATGTATACACACACACAGCTCACAAACGACTTTCAACTATGCTATAGTTAGACAAATCTAACCATAACATAGATGAAAGTTGTTTATGAAATCATTCAGAGAAAAAAGTAAATTTAGTAATTACATACATACATACATAAAGTCACGCCTCTTTCCCAAAGGGGTAGGCAGAGACCACGGATCTCCAGTCGCTACGATCCTGACAATTTAGTAACTAACGGACAAATCTTCGTGGTTTTTGGTTTGCTCTTTATGAATGTAATTTAAGTAAAGTTTAAATAAATAATAAAAAAAAACAAAAAACTATTTCGGGTCTGGGTGTTTCTATGTATTTACAAACAAAAAGTATTTAAGTAGTATATCAGTTGTCTGGTTCCCATAGTACAAGTTTTGCTTAGTTTGGGGCTAAATGATGCTGTGTGAAATTGTCCAGCATTATTTATTATTATTTTTTGTGTATTATAAATCACACACTGGGTGTTTTTATGTATAATATGTATGTACATATTATACATAGAAACACCCAGACCCGAGACAAGTATTTGTAGATCATACAAACCTTGGTCCCGCCGCGGGGATCGAATCCGCAACCTTTTGCGTCGCAAATTATGAACCAAAGAGGCACCCACTTAATATTATGATTTATGTAACCAATCTACGAGTACCAAGCTTAAATTGAGCCGTAGGGATTACATTAAGAATCGCTTAGGCTTACGTTTTCTGAAATACGGACACCGTCACAACATACTGGCCGTCATTAAAATACGTATTGTAAAGTTACGCCGTTAAAAAGACCTGGTGTAACTTTACACCACGTTTAATAAAAACGACCACTATGTACAAAAACATAACGGCAGATCTAATAATTCATCATTCATATTAATTCGGTTATACGAGTATTATTATGTTTTTTTTTCTGTTTAGTGCTTATTATTATTTTGTTTTTTAGTAACTGTAAGTACCAATTTTTGTGTTATTATTTCTAGTTTCTTAGTAAGAAATGTCTGTTACTCTACGATTGATGTAAAAAGTAAACGCTTTTGCGTGCATTCATTCTTAATAGGGAGTTTTTTTTTGTAAATTGTAAAAAATTAAAACTTTGTGTAAGTATTAAACTCGTCCAAGACTTGAGACTTTTGCGGTCTTACTATTACATACGGAACCCTCAAAATAGTCTTAGTAAACACTGTTCTAAAATGTGTATAATTAAACACTGACTTAACAACTATCTCTCTAACAACGGTCTTTAATACTCATAAAAAGCTTTTTTTTGGAAGCAGTTTTTTTGTTTCCACAGAATCGATGTTTTACTTTTTTTTGTAGTACGTTTTAACATAGATTTTTGGCAGTTACTTGTAATATGACGGTACCGCTTTTTTAAATATTCAGATTCAGTAAATTTTCCGGTGCCCGCTAGCTTCTCAGAAGTTGACTGAGCTTTCAGCTTTGGCTAATGGATATTCAATATTTATTTTGTAATCTTAGCTCCACTAAACTAGATTGTAGACCGAGATTTCGACTGTTTCAATGATAAAATAAATGCTTGAAAGTGGCTAAACATACTTGTTTACAAGTAGGCCCTTACTAATAAACTTAACGTAAAGTTAAAATTTGAATGTTTAATCATAGGTTATGCATGACATAACTTTATGTCAAGTTTATTAGTAAGGGCCCTATTGTTTTACTCATCATCATCATCTCAGCCATCTAGCGTCCACTGCTGAACATAGGCCTCCCCCATCGATTTCCACAGCGATCGATCTTGTGCAGCCTGCACCCAACGGCTCCCAGCAACCTTTACCAGATCGTCTTTCCATCTTGTGGGGGGCCGTCCTCTGCTGTTTTACTCACAGACCTAAAAATATCAAATGGTTTTACTTGATTCATTTGAATTTGGATGAACTTTATTTATTATTGACATTGTTATTTGTATACTTACTCAGTTTCGCAATTAATAAATAAAATATTCTAATTAACTGAACAAATATAAGGCTACACAACAATGCCTTTGAATAATTAGTTAAGCTTTAGTGAGCTTTCGTATTCGCACTGTCAACGTCACGGATCAACATGTGTCTGTCACGGATTAAGAATTATCAAGATCTACAATTTAATTAACGTTGATTAATGTCTGACTCTATTATTTTTTCTCATTCATTCATTGTTATAGAGTTTTACCTAATAACGAAATAAAGAGAAAGACTAAAATTGAATTTATTACATATTCCTTTCAATTATATCATTTTTCTCTAATTGGTGAAGGAAAAAATCATTATTTTATCGTTATCTAAAGTCTTTCATTTTAAACTAACTTTATTCAGGAATTGTCAACAAGTACATAAAAAAATATTTATGTAATGTTTTTTTTTGTTTTGTTATGAAAATCTCGAAAAAATCGATAAAGACTATCCTTTTATTTGATTGTTGCTTCTTATTTATTTATTTATCAACAAAATCCACAGCTCTTATTATCTATGCTAAAACTTATATATAACTTCTTGTATAATTTAGTCCATTCCAGCGTGTGACGTGATGTAGCTGCGCTGCAATTGGTCAACGTCTGTTCTCCTTGAAAAAACAATAAAAGATACTTTTTGAAGTCTATCTATCTATCTAGTTTGGGGCTGGATGATGCTGTGTGAAATGTCCAGCATTATTTATTAAATTGATACGGTCAAACGTCTATTTACAACCCAAAAATAAGTCCTTGTCAGTTTCTGTAGTTTAAAATGAAAGACCCTGTATTTTCAGGTATATTTCGTTTTCAACTAGTTCATACTTATTCTATTATCTAAATGACTGACCTTTCTGCTAATGACCATGAGCCCAACATCCGTTTGATTTTCGCATTTTGCGTGATGAAAATGTAATTTTGTCTTGCTTCGAGTTCAATATGGAAATTCCTAATTGGTAACACCGATGATCATTACCTATTGATCAATCTGCACAAGGCTTACCTAAATCCCTTGGCAATACGCGAGGCACCAACAACATTCGATGCCAAACCTACTGGCTGTAAATTTTGTTAACCACAACTTGGTTATAAATTTTGTGGGTTATTTGGGTCTCTGATGGACAGTTGTGGTCAAAATACTTCAAATGACTCGACATGATAGTAAACTGTTCAAACTATTGTGTATTTAATTTAACTGGAAATTCTAACTTCTAGTGTATGAGGTGAGTGTGCATGGGACAGCTGGAAGGGTAAGGCCTAGGCGAACCTTCTTGGATCAAATTGGCGACATTTTGGAGAAGGGCCAGGTCAAAAGTACCCTAAACCGACGAGCATGTATGAAGAATGTAATGAGAGTGAATGAGGCGAAAGTTGTGTGTCAGGATCGTAGCGACTGGAGATCCGTGGTCTCTGCCTACCCCTTTGAGAAAGAGTCGTGACTTTATGTATGTATGTATGTATTCTAACTTCTCTATATAGTTAGTAGCTTTACAAAGAATATATGCATTTGTTAATTTTGATGGGATGACAAACGGTGGATGATAAGGTCATTGAGAGAAAGACCTGGATGAGAACAGCACAGGGCCCATGGGAGTGGCTTTTGTCCAGCAGTGGGCTCATGGGGCTGCCCAATGATGAAGATTTATTTATTTACAAACTTATCTATAACATCACAGATAAATCCAAATCGTTATAGCTAATAAATACAAGTAAACATAATAAAAATCTAAGATAATAAGATGATAAGATAAATAATAAGAAATAATAAGATATAATAATAATAATAATACAAATAATAATCTTAATATATTATTAAGATAAATAATAATCTTAATAATATATTAAGATGATTTCATTAAGAAATAAGTCTTATCAAATTTTTTTGATTCCGACGGGTTTCGAACTCGCGACGATCAGACGACCCTCCTAAAGCCAGAGTGCCTTCAACCTGTCGGCCATAGAACCCTGACGTCAGATTCGAAATTTTTGATAAGCTCATATTTATTGGTTAAGCACCAAGTGTGGATTAACACTATCAAAACATTATTGATGATGATTTTAGTAAAACACTAGTAGCTAACACCAAGAGACTGCATTTACCCAAAAACTGCTGGTGGTAACAGTTTTATAAAAGCTACAAGCCTTCAACAGGCCGTGAAATGGAAACGGTAGAAAATAAATATCTATTTCCACTCTCAGCAATTTGAGATAGTTTTGTTGTAGATCTTTAGTAAGCAGACACCGCTCTTTTATGGCTATCATTGTTTCATTTTGGTTGGTGTATTTCATTTTACCCTTTTTTCACACGATAGGTTTCGTTTAAGGCTGGTCAAAAGCCTCAGCTTAACTTAAATCTCAAGTTTAGGTAGGTACCGTCAGCAACACCAATTGGTAACCCCCTTTGTAAGGCATTTTGTTTTGCAGGGGGGTTACCAATTGGTAACCTGACCGCACCTACTAGGGTAGCCAATTCCATCACGAACATTGTTCCAGGCACTACAACGTCCCGTGGAATAAAGCAATAGGCTGCTTTCTGACCTATTCATGTAAATATCATCTAGAAAAGATGTAAAGACCTAAGTTTTTTTTCTTCTTGTGTCTTATTTACCTTGAAAGTTGTATTTAACTGCTTAGTTTTGGAGCTGTTTTCAACAATCATGTTTTTTTCAATCAAGTCCATTCAAGCTTATCTTCAAAAAAATATCTATTACGACGTCAGTGATTCCGTGGCCGAGCGGCAAGGTACTCCACTTTAGGAGGATCGTCAGTATTGTTTTTGATAAGACTTTTCATTTCTCAATAAATGTATTGTGTTCTTTATAAGACGTTCACAGATTTATCAGCTCTTTAGAAACAGGTCAAGCAAATTGACCTAAACGCCCAACTGGGCTCTAGAAATAGTTCTAGCTTGACCAGCGAGATTTGGAACGAATTCAGGGCAATATTGCCTTTGCAGTGAAGCATTGTGATTGGTATGGTTCCTTTCAATCCTGGATTCGAGGTAGTTTGGTTCGGCGCCGTGTTGGCTGAGTGGGGTGTCTCGACTCAAGATATAAGATTTGAATTCCGGCTGATCATCTGAAAATTGAGAGAAAACCTGTCTCGTATCAAATGCTGCAAAATGTGGGCATGTGGTGAATTTGTGTAGTATTTCTACGTGCTTTTGAAATTTTCCTCAAGGGGGTAAACTTGGACACCTTTTAAAAAATGTTTCCTGCAATTTGAGGAGAAAATATTGTAATAGTGTTTGTTTTTGAAGTGATAACTTCTTTATGCGCATTGGGCATTTTTGAGATGGGATAAAACTATCAAACTCGAGTCACGTGACTGTTACGACACCATCTTTACCTTAATTTTGTCACACATTGTATCGTTACCGTTAGAATGGTCGACGCGACAGACTTCCGACTGAGTGAGACAACCTCGAGTTCAAATCCCAGCAAGACAGTAACTTTTTGCACATTTTTTACCTTTACCGAAACCTCGTTTCCTGTCGGCACTCCTGGATTGCCACTGTTTTTATTTTACAATATTAGGTATGCCATCATACCTCTTACCCGCATGGGTAAGGAGATACCACTGGGTTTTCATTTCAATGATCTTGCCATTAACTAACCTCACTCTTACACCTTCAAGATTCTTGAAGCACTGATTTCAATACCTTTAAAGTGGGCTACAGACAAATTTCAGTTTAACTAATTAATTTTGAATTAGTAGCTTTCATAAGCAACGTTTTGTATTTTAAAATATCAGTCAGTATTTAGGTGTTTAGGTACACCATTGAGTTTGAATGAAAACAGATAGACTGCTGAATGTTTATCTAAGACTGAGAGATCCTCGATCCTCGTTAAAATGTATGTATGTAGGCATAACTTCGAGCTGTACAGTTGAAAGTGTAACTGATAATCCAATCAAAATATCATTAGATAAAACTGTTTAGTTCGAACTCAAGGTCCTACTGCCCCCTTACCATGGCGAAGTCTACGTACCGGAGAATAGATAAAATGACAGTAATGACATTATAGTGTGGATAAAACGCGTAGAATTTGGAAAAAAGTTAGGTACTTTTCTACCCGTTTTATCAATACTCTAATGTCATTACTGTAATTTTTATATATTCTCCGGTACCTAGACAATCGCCATGGTAAGGGGGCTGCTCTAAAACAGTTTATTCTAATCCAAGTTACCGCATCGAGCGTACCAAGCACGATCAGATTGTATACTATTACTTATTCAATGGCCGTTCTCTCATCTCGTTATACTGAATGGCAAATGGACAGACGCCGTCTTGGGACGCATGTTGAATATCTTCGGTATACTGTACGATATTATTGCGTACCTGGAAACTTCCGATTATTATTCTGAACTCATTTACAATCCAATATAATGGGTATTGCGGAAACAATATTCATATCTAATAAAAAAATCTCAGAGTAAGTAAAGGAAAGATTCGATGCCCAAAAGATTAACACTCGAGATAACGATTGTCCAAAATCGTATTAGCCCCATATGATAACTAAAACACTGGATGAATCCATCATCCAGGACTACTAAAGGATCGCAGAAGGTCGTGAGTTCAAGTCCTGCATGGATTGTGATTTTGGGATGCATTATAAATACTTTAGTAAAATATTAATAATTTTATAATCAAAAATTCTAAATGTTACGAAGTCTTTGCGAAACAAAAGAAAGCGATAGTACAAAGCGAAGGGAGCCGAAATGTGTTCGATAGGACAATGTTTTAGATAGGAAAACGAAATCTTGAATGTTTGTTTTTGGTAACAGAAGTTGTTGTTTATGATGATAGTAATTACAGTCCTGAGAGGCTACCGGTGTTTTACAAATAACCCTGTATAGGTACTCACGATTGTTTAAAATTACAACCATTAAAGAAACGAACAATAAAAATTGTTCTATAATTTTTGTAATGACTTTTAAATTGTGCTTGAGTAATGAGTCTTTGATCATAGGGTTAATTTGATTGGGAAATGATCCACCTTAATAACCAAACAACTCATTATTAGACCCCTCGCAGACTGCAGACTTTCTATCGGCCGATAGTTGAGACGGAACATACTTCGGCTCGTATTGAGTATGGAGAAGTAAGCCGAAGTATCTTCCGTCTATGTCGAAGTATGTTCAAACCTGTACCAAAGAGGTACCATGCTAAATATATGGTTCAAACGGTTAGGTCCTTTGATTTCAGGAAATTGTGAGCTGCTGAGATGCTTTAATAATGCCTGCTATTATTGGTTGCGCAAAGCCACTGTAAAATGTACAGTAATATTTTTTTTTGTCAAAATAATTAATTAAGTATTTCAGTTTTTCGTACAAACAAAAAAAAAACAGTCATCTATACTAATGTTATAAAGAGGAAAGATTTGTTTGTTTGATTGTATGTTTGTTTGAATTGAATAGGCTCCGAAACTACTGGACCATATTAACTAAACGGGATTTATCGCGTACCTTATTTAATTATCAATAGTGATCGCGAAAGTTTAAGAAAGACTAATACTGGACCGATTTAAAAAATTCCTTCACCACTAAAATCCTGCATTATCCCTGATGAACATAGGCGATAGAAAGTGAAGTTTTCCCGTGAGAACGCGGATAAAACCGTGACGGGCAGCTAATTTCGAAAACCATGTATTTTGACTTAAATATCCACTTATGATAACAAGATAACAAACCCGCTTATAAATTACTACGGATCTTAACCTACATTGTACCAAAGGTGTTATAAAAGGGAAACCCGTACCATAGTAATATTTCAGAGGCAATCTTATCAATCCTCTACGGACCCATATCTTCTCCCATAACGATACAGGAGAAGATTAATTGCTTTCATGAACACGGTCGATATGTTTTGATAACATTTCATGTTTACCCTTGCGGAAAAGTTTTAGACAGGCTTGGATCAACGGTGTTCTTGTTGGCGATTTAGAGGAAAGTAATTTACAGATGTTGTTGACAAGCATCTATTAGAGAAGCAGAAAGATTTGTAGACAAGCATCCAATTTAAATTATTTTTATTTTGTTTGTCAAAATGTATCCTAAAGATGGAGTCTCGGACATTTGATAAACAAATAAGCTATGCAAGCTTTGGTGTAGCTTTCACAAATTCGTTTTCAACAAACCTTTTTTTAAGTTTGGTTTCCTGCCTCTTCATGTCGTCAACCCACGTTAGCGTATGAAAAAAAAAAACGTAAACAGGGTCACGACTGTATCCCCAAGGCGCAGTAGACATTCTCTCAGATCTTTATATTCCAGATCCTTTAAAGATGTTTAAGGGGGTAGTCAGAGGCATGTACAAATACATATTTGATACATGCCCACATCTTGCAGAAGTTAGTATTCCATACGTGACAGGTTGCAATCCCATAGCGAACTCATCTTTATTATATAGTTTGAACAAAGGATGTAATTTTTTTGCAGGCATTTCAGTGGCATGTGACGTCACGCAGCGGGCGGCATGCGAGGCGAGCGCTCCTACCTCCCGGCCTCGCTCGCCGCGCTCGCGACGCTTCTAGTCGCGGTGCCGGCGCTCGGGGCCAGCGAGCTAGACACTGATGCCTCAGGTACATCACACTGTCAATGACGCCACAATAAGATAAGATAAGATAAAGATAAGATAAGATAAAGTTTATTGTGACAGAAACAGGTATAGCGGTACAATGGTTTCACTAAAAACAATATAGGTGTATTTGCAGTTTCATGATAGGTCTGTACCATGGTTAAACCTCTGTTCCCCACACTAGGACTAAAAAGCCTGTATAGTAGGGTCACAGCAATTCGCCGTTATACGCCCTTACATAAATTAATTTTACAATGTTTTTTTTTTTTTTTTGGAAGTTCTCACGCTAACACTGGTTTACAACACAAGATAGAAAAAAGTAAAAATAAAGTAAATGATATGGTATTACAAGAAACAAAAAGAATAAAAATATGGTAAAAGGTAAACAATGGCAATGACGTCACGTTTCTGCCGGCGTCGCCCGCCGCGCTTGCGACGCTTCTAGTCGCGGGGCCAGCGGACTACACTGATGCCTTAAGCTGGATATCCACTAGAGGCAGCCTCGGGCCGAGTAATCTTGACTTGAGGCAAACTAAGGCAGCTTTTTTGCTTCTAATGGATACGCTTTGAGGCACGTTGCGGATCCAAAGTAAGGCGTGTCGCCTCAACTTGATCCACAACTGATGGCTCGGCCCGCGGCGACAAAGTTGTCTCAGGGCGCGACGTGCCTCATATTGAGGCAGCGTCTCCACTTGTACAGCTTCGGGTTGAGGCAGCCGCTCGGTCCGAGGCTGCCTCTAGTAGATACCCAGCTGATGCGTCACATTGGCAATGACGTCATGCTGCGGGTGTCTGTAGAGATTTATGCAAAAATATATAAACATATTAATTGACATAATAATAATCATTGTTATTTTGGTTTTACCGGTAAATTCTCTAAAAAGGCAAAATTTCACAATGAACACTGGCAGTATTATCGTTCCAGCCCCTACCGTGCAATAAATTCATTTTAACTAACAAACAGGTGGCTGAAAATTAAAAGGATTATCCTCTGAGACCTCAATTATTTAATGAGCACTTCACACCCGCTGAACATTTTCAATTTTATTTAGTGGATAGAGGGAAGTAATTTGATTCATTGTTTTAAAATACCATATTACAAAAATAGCTTTTGGCGTAGCTTGCTCTTTTATTACATTTTTGGAGTTTTCCGCTCTGTGATCAATAAAGCGTATGAAAACTTCTACTGTATTGAAAAGTCAAAGTCAAAAGCATTTATTCAGTAAGACCACACTTTGAATCGTCTTAAAACTATGTGATTTTACTCCTGTTCTTTCGCGACCAACAACAACAAAGTTTTTGCTTTTGGCATAACTCTTTCATCTTTTACCTACGTTATTTTGTTATTGATGTGTGCCATGTGTGTGTATGTATGCAAGTCAAGTGTTATTATCAAGTGCCAATATGCAATCCCATAAATTCTATCATCAGAATTGGCTACCCCACCAAGCTCAATAAAAGATTAATGGCAAAGAATCGTTCCAGATTAATTTGAATGAATTTTACGATCCACCGCCTTTAATGGAATAGTTTTTATGATCCAAAGCCTTAATTACGATGCGGCTCGTATGCGACAGACTGCGGCGTGCAACTTATTGATTATACAAATGAAGGATCACTAAACTCATTTGCTCCTGGGTTATAAAATGAGAGTGAATGAGGCAAAGTGTATCAAGATTGTAGTGAAAATTGGTTTTACTGGCAATAGGCATAATTTATGGACTATGCCTAGTGAGGTAAATTATCTGGCAGCCTCACAAGTAGGCAGAGGAACAACAACACTATCTATTTTTTATAAACTTTTTTAGAAATACTTAAAACACGCAGGCTGGAGACTTTGTAGAACATACAAATATTTTGTCCCGCAGCGGTTTCTCATCTGCGCCGTACGCACCGCAGTCATACAAAAAATGCTGATGTCAGAAAATGTGGCTCGCTTCTGACGTCAGCAGCATTTCCTCTATTGAATTGACAATTCGCCGCGTTTGACTCGACTGGACTGTGCGATCACCCTAACAGTAATTGGTAGTGACGGAGGCCCAATGGCATAAAAATCCCATTAACAGAGGTGGCCATTATCTCAAACTTACCTTGATGGAAATCGAACTAAACATCCCTAACTTTATCAAGTGTACCTCAATGAGGTCCACAGGCCATGCCTGTGAGTTCAGTATTATAAAGACAAAAGAGCCCTCATTGGTATTGGTGGCTCATAGGTGCACTTGATAAAGTTAGGAGTGTTTTTGTACCATTGGCCAGACCAGAATTGGCCAGACTAAATCCTGTGTTACCGGATCTAGCTGTGGCCAGGGTGCACCACGAGGTTTCTTCCACGCAACGTCTCTTCACTAGACTGGTTTGAAAGAAGTGACACGTCAAGAAGAAGTATTATAATACTGAATTTATCTTTCCAGACCAATCCCACCAGCCAGGCCGCTACGGAGACCCGTGCTCGTTGACGTCAGAATGCAAGTTCCCGGACTCGATATGCCACGAGGTGCAGAAAACCTGCCAGTGCCAGCCAGAAGCGCCAGCCACCAACTATCTGGACAAATGTGGAAAACGTAAGTACGATAGAAAAGTTATTTTTTTGTAGATAAGTAGTCAGTAATAGGCTTTTTGCACAGGACCGAAGAAAGTTGCTAGGGGTGGCCCATTAGTGGGTGCAACCGAGCTGATTAGATGGATAGATGATTTTTTAACTTAAAAGGGAACTTTTAGGGAAATTAACTTCTTGGTTACAGAATAGATAATATGCAGGTACTTTATCTTTCTATATAATATACTTACACTGAGATGAATAACAAAGAAAAATAACAGTACAAACACACTTTATTATATCATCAGAAATCATCTTCAGAAATCTTTTCGAGCGTACAAACTCTACCTAACCTTGGAAAAAATAGACCAACATGATACTATCATTAGAAACTAATTATTTCACCAAGGTTCAATGACTTTTCTTAAACGAAATTATAGTTGTTTGCTTTACGCTAGGTTGTACAGTGGCGTGTGTTCCGTAGTGAACCAGTATTTTTTTCCAACTTTAGCAGGGTCTGAACAAAGCTAGCTTGCTTTTACTAAGCTTGGTTAATCCCGCTAAGGTTTTTATCCATCTAAGCAAAATCAGGGAAACTGCTTGCTAATTCCACTGAAAATGTCAAATCTTAGATAAGAAACCCATATAGAAAACCAGGATTCGGTAACATTATCCGGTAAAAAGGGAGGGTCGATTTCAAGATAAGATGTGTCCAAACTCAAGGGCATGGCGACATTTTCCAGACAATGTTACATTGTTCCGTTTAGATCGAGCCTTAGATGATAAAAGGAGGTTGCCAGAGCGAAATTAAAATGAAAACGACGAAATAAAATCGATTTTTATGCAATTTTAAATACAATATTGATTAATGGTGGTAAAAGATGGATGGACTGTGTGAAGGATGATATGGGTAAGAAAGGAGTGAGTGTTGAGATGACGGCTGAAAGAGCGGAGTGGAAGAGGAAAACCTGTTGTGCCGACCCCACATGAAAGTGGGATAAGGGCAGGGAAATGATGATGATGAATGATGATTGATTAATGGTGATAAATAGACTCTGCTAACTTAGAAAGTTAATGATTTAGCGTCTTACCATAGAACGTGACATAAAGTTATTCCACCGAATAAATCAAGAATAACCATACATTTTGACAGTTTACACTCCGGAATAACTTTATGTCACGTTCTATGGTAAGACGCTTAGTGATTAAAGTCAGTTATAGAGAGAATGGTGCTGTATAAAAATATGTTAAACTTAAGCCATGACGTAGAGAAATGTAGGTCCGGTGGGCAGATGGGCAGACAATATTTTTCCCGTCGCGGGCCATCAATGGATCAAATTGGTACAGTATCGTGGTGGATGGTACAAGCTTAGGGAGGCCTATACCCAGCAGTGGGTAAAGTCGGGCTGTGGATAATGATGATGAAGCCATGACGTAGGTCTTGGCGGTCTAAGAACTCCGTCACCAGAGTTGGCCCCTTGCTCATACGATTACGTATGAGTAAGTGTATTTAACTTACTTTAGTTATTCAGAAGTATAACAGTCACATAAAATTATAGCAACAATGTACAATGTCGCTTAATGAGTACCAACAAAGAGAATAATGCGAAATTAATGTAACCTGAATGGGGATTATTCAGACCAGGTAAGTACAGAATAATTACTTTTATTGTTCAAGTGATTAAATTTGCATAATCCGAGTACTAGAGGGAATTCTAGTGTAATGTGAACATTTAGCAACTGAATTAATTTCAGAGAAACAGCTAACGTGACTGGAGAACTAGGCTCGTATTGGTGGGGTAGTGCTTTTAATTTTAATCCAAAGGGTGCGAGTTCGTATCCCAACTGCAACAATTTTTCATTTCGGAAAAATACTTTAAAATAAGCTCTGAAAGGTGAAGTAAAACATCATGAGAAACCGGTTAATTAAAGGCGGTGATGGTGTCTGCAACTGGTCACGTTCGGAAGCCCAACTTCTGCAAAAAATGGGCGTGTAAGTGCAATTTTTGGACGCATTCCTGTTCCTTTTTTGTTTGAAAGAAAACAACACGCAAAGTATATTCAAACTCGACAGCAGACAGCAAACGGAAGCAACTGTGCCACTGAACCGCAGAGATTATGCGTAATTACATCGTTGGATGACGAAAATGTCGTTTGAACTTTAAAATGCGCACGAAAAAATCTCTTTCAAAGCGGCGCTAGTTTTTACTTGAAAGATAATTATTGCAATAGCTTTTTAGTTCAGCTACACGGGAATTTATCAGCTTAAACTGTGCTAGGAATATAATACAAAAAAACCGAGTTGATGGACAAGACAGCCAAATTATCAGCCGTGAAATTCTGGCAAACTTTGAGCGCTTCGCTCGGCCAAACACTTGGATATGTCTATATTGTACAGTACGGTCAATAGATCTAGAAATTCATGAAATTTCAATGCGTAATAGATTTTTTTTTTTTTTATTCAACCTAGCAGTGGGACATCACTGCTAGGCAAAGGTCTTCCCAAGACTTTCCAACCATCTCTCTCCTTCGATAGCTCCCACCACCCACTATCGAAGAAGTCGAGGTCGTGTCTCCAGCGCTTCCTTGGTCGTCCGCGGCGTCGTCTCCCTTCAGGTTGCAGGAAAATAAAATAAAAAAATAAAAAAAATAAAAATTTACTCGGCCGAGATCACTGTCTCGCCCACTCGTGCCGTGTAACCGCGCCATAATAAGGAAAGGTGACTAAACGAGCAATGAAATGTATGAGTAACCTGAGCTTGAACGCGATACCAACATGTATATTTTCTATAACTTGAAGCTATGATTTTATTTAGAATTTTGTGACTCATTTATGACTTAGTAACAAAGATATTATAAAACACAGGTTGCGTGGTATACGTTAATTTAATAAAAGAAAACCAATCCTGGTGAATGAGGTTTTGGTAACTGATAGGCTCCAAATGCCTACCTGATTTCAAAAAAGTAGCTAATAATTAATAATTATGACTAAGCTAGCTGTTATCCGTGAGCTGTTAATATGAAAATAAATAAAACTATTTTCATATTAAGTTCCTTCGTAGTGCTAGGAAATCAACCTTCATTTACTCTTTAATCTTTACTTAATATTATAAAGAGGAAAGATTTGTGTTTGTTTGTATGTTGGTTTGTTTGAAATGAATAGGCTCCGAAACTACTGGACCGATTTGAAAAATTCTTTCACCAATAGAATCCTACATTATCTCCAATGAACATATAGGCTATATTTTATCCCAGGAAAGTGATGTTATCCCGAGGGATTGCGGGCAACACCGCGGCGGACAGCTAGTACTCAATATAACGAAATAATTTCCAGGCGTTTTACTAGTCGGTCATTTTGATTTTTTGTTGTTATCTCACAATAGCGTTATGCTTGATTGTCCTTCTGATACGGACCGGCCTATCGAACGGTCAATGAACCCATAGTAATCCATACTAATGTTATAAATGTGAAAGTCTAGCGCGAAGCGCTCGTGGTCGTGCTTGCTTAGTCGTTCTTGATAGATCGTCGAAGTTAAGCAACGTTCGAAACGGTCTGTAAGTGGATGGGTGACCGCCAGTGGCATTTTCATCTGAGCGCTTCCGTGCTTCGGAGGGCACGTTAAATTGTCGGTCCCGGCTAATAAAGTCGTTAAGCCATGACGGAGGCCTTAAGGCGGCCTAAAAACTCCGTCACCAGAGTTGGCCACTGACTCATACGAGCTTACTTACTTACTTTTTAATGTGAAAGTAACTCTGTCTCCCTGTCTGTCTATTTGTTACCTTTTCACGCTCAAACAACAGAACCACTGAAGGACATAGGTACTTTTTCACCTCAAAAAATCTCGAGAGACCGCAGGGCACACCGCGGGAGCACAGCTAGTTTTGTATAATAATGAGATCTCCATTTTTGATTTTCATGAAAAAACTAAGCAAATGTAAGCATGTTTTAGGTTATCATTAATTTAACTAAATGTTTAAATAAATAAATAAATAAATAAATAATGCTGGACTTTTCACACAGCATCATCTAGCCCCAAAGTAAGCAGAGCTTGTGTTATGGGTACTAAGATGACTGATATACTACTTATATACTTTTTGTTTGTAAATACATACATATTATACATAGAAACACCCAGACCCGAGACAAATAGTTGTAGATCATACAAACATTGGTCCCGCCGCGGGGATCGAACCCGCAACCTTTTGCGTCGCAGGCAGGCCTTCGCCCACTGCGCTACAGAGGTCGTCATTGAATATAATTTGAAATTTATCAAAAAAGGATGCTGCATTCTCTCTCTCTTCCCGACTATTTATCCCACATGGCGGTGGGGTCAGCCTTCCTAACACTCTTCCACTTCGCCCTATCCATGACGTCATCATGGGAAACATCGCATGCCTTTAAGGGTCGGTTCATATCTAACGGAAGATCCGTTGCGTATTATCGGTCGCGGAACGCCAGAACTGACAAATGTATAGAAAAACACTCGACCGTTCACACTCAACCGATGATACGTTAGTCCGTCGAGTGTGAACGGTCGAGTGTTTTTCTATACATTTGTCAGTTCTGGCGTTCCGCGACCGATAATCCGCGACGGATCTTCCGTTAGATATGAACCGACCCTCAACACAGCTGTCCAGGTGGCATTAATTAAGGTTTTTAAATACACTCAGTAATGTCAAATTTTCCGCTGGACCTTATTATCTTATCTGCTGGTTGATCACAAAGCCTCTTTCCTTTGTGGTTTAAATTATTCTCCTTTCGTCCCTAATCTGATAAATGGGGTTTGAATCTTGTGTAACCCTTTATGCGACATAAAAGCTAAGATCTACAAGTACTTTGTAAGCTTTCGAATTTGAATGTTTATTTGTAAGAAAAAACACATGGATAGTAAGTAAGATGTGATGTGAGTGTGAGTGAACTCAACCACCAACTCTGGTGACAGAGTTTTTAGGCCGCCTTTAGGCTTTAAAGTTATTTAGGTAATTTTCGTAAACAGGGTCACGACTGTATCCCCAAGGCGCGGTAGATATTCTCAAATCTTTTTATGTATTCCAGATCCTTTTATTATTTACTAGCTGTCCGTCGCGGTGTTACCCGCGGTTCTTTGGGAAAACATCACTTTCCCGGGATAAAATATAGCCTATGTTCATCAGGGATAATGTAGGATTCTAATGGTGAAAGAATTTTTCAAATCCGTTCAGTACTTTCGGAGCCTATTAAATTCAAACAATCAAATCTTTCCTCTTTATAATATTAGTGTAGATATATTTTATTCTTATTATTTTCATTCTTAGTTCGGTTGTTATTAAAACTTTATTAGATGACAGGAAAAAGACAAATTTTTAACTGACTTCATAAAAAGGACCTCTTCCTTTTTTTCTATAGTTTAGCTGTACCTATGTTTTTTTACCTTAAGCAAACTCAAACTTTAGTACCTAAAAGAGACAAAGTTATTATAATTTTTGTTGCTTTTATGGGTATATTTAAATTTTAATTTCTCTAAATACACAACTGTATCTTTAGCTTACTTAGTTTAAACGCATGTAATCGCAGCGTCTGTCGCGCGGTCGCATCTGGTGCCACATAATACCAGCGCTTGTGCAGGGGAGGTATCCTTCTCTGCACTTGCACAATGCTGAGTGGTAACCTTTTTTGCTTATAACATGAATGTAACTTGTACCTTGTAACTTGTACCTACCACAAATTAAGCAAAATAAACTGTTACTTTACTTTACTTTACTTTTTTTATTAGTTATCATCATTTAATAGCAAAAAAAAATATCCAAATAATGTAAAAGTGAAAGGGTTCATCTATTTTTGCTTATTTATGCTAGTACGGAACCCTAGCTGGCTGTTTTCGTTAGTAGCACATTAAAGTAAAAAAAAGCTTTCCAAAGTTTTTAATAACAGGTTGTTAAAGGAAAAACCCGAGCGATCGATGCACTAAAACATGCGGTCGCGTGTACTATGCTTCGTTTGGTGTCCCATGTAACTCAGTCACTATAATGTATACAGGGGGTAAAAAGATGTCTACCGAAGCCGAGAGGGGTAGGTACAGCAACCCAACACACAGCCAAATCCAAAAGGATTTTTCGAAAAAACCATTATATCCGGAGAAAACAGCGTTTGAAGATTACTGTTTGCGTATGTTCTGGACGCGTTTTTTTGCGTAGATTGCTGGATTTTGAGTTTTAACTGTTTTTTTCTTTTATAAATGAAATTATTAGGTAGGTATGGTCTTATTATGTTGTACTCGTACTAGTAGTAAATGACCGAAAATAATATAAAATGACTAAGCTAGTCAAACTTTTTTTTGCATCTTTTTCGTTTAATATGTTTAGAATCATGGTCTGATTGCAACCCCTCAGTTTTCAGTAGTTGTCTTTGTACACCCTGTATAATATTGAATGTTTTAAATGTAATATCAAATGTTTTTTCCGTCATTGGGTTTTCACCTTAGTTGAGAAGCATGGATACAGCAAGTCATTACTTTTATAGTAATGACGTGGATACTACCTTCATTTTGAACGTATACTATTAAATAATACTATCTAATTTATTGAAAAAGTTATGTCCATGACAAGCACTTGATCAGTTTTTTATTTTTAATAAATATTTTATAATTTTAGAATTGAGTGGATTACGTGAGGCTCACAGTAGTATGGCAGGTTGAACGTGTATTCACTTTATCTCACTTTATCTTACTGTAAGCACATTCGCATTTTCTCGATCACTGTTAACTACTAGTCTGCAACCACCCCTGTCTTAACACAAATAAAATAAGGACATAATTTTGTGTCATAATAGTTATTTATTGATAATTTTACATTATAGGTCAACAAAAAAAAATAAGTAGGTATTTATACTAATATTATAAAGATGAAAGATTTGTTTGTTTGAATTGAAGAGGCTCCGAAACTACTGTACCGATTTGAAAAATTTGTCCACCATAATCCTACATTATTCCTGATGAACATAGGCTATATTTTATCCCAGGAAAGTGAAGTTTTCCCGAAGGATCGCGGGTAACACCGCGACGGACAGCTAGTAGATCCTATACAGAGTCAGGGGGCAACCTATGCGTAGACTCAATAGAACTCTGATATAGTGTCTGGGACATTGAAAAACAAAACCCAGTTAGATAATCTTTATCATCATCTCCATTATCCCTTCAGATATAATAATATAATGATGTGACTTTCAATTCCAGCTGCCGGTATAAACGAGACCTGCAGCTTCAACGAGCAATGCGAAGACATGGTCTACATGACGGAGTGCCGCAACGATCGGTGCGTCTGCAAGTTCGAGTTGGTCCCAGAGACGAATTCGGATGGCACCGTGGTTTGCAAAGGTAAACACCATCAGAGCCTGCTTACTATGCCCCAAAGAAATTGTTACCCATATTATGTGGAATACAGTTGATTTTTGGTAAAAATATATTTTCTCCTATTGCAATAGAACTCAAAGTGAAAAAAAAGTAATATGTATGTATGTATGTATGTGTGTGTGTGTATGTGTGTGTATGTGAAATGTATTTTTGAGAATCCTGTACTTTTTTCATGCCCTTAAGATGTAATATCGAACATGCTGGTTTCCTCACGAGGTTTTCCTTTACCCTTCGCAAGTACTGACATCCATTTTTGGACTAAAAACTCATATGCCAATGCTATTTATTCATATTATTTTGACAATTGTTTCAGCGGAAAAACGAGTGGAGGAATCACTGAAAACGTTGGACCCAGCTATGATTGGCGTGCTTGTTGGTATGGCGCTCATGTTTGTCATCATATGCGTCGTGCTTCGTCTTTTCAGCAGGTATGTATTTACTTCTTTATTTTCGTGAAAATGGTGAAAGTGGCCATTTCTAACAGCGCCTTTATAAAATAAAAAAAAATGGGTTATCCTCAAAATGCGGTAGACTTTCTCTTTTTTGATCAAGTTATAAAGTTTAAAAATATCAAAGTATGCGCAAATGGTTGCGGGTTCGATCCCTGCGGCGGGACCAATGTTTGTATGATCTACAAGTATTTGTCCCGGGTCTGGATGCTTTCAATAATATGTATGTATTTACAAACAAAAAGTATAAAAGAGTATATCAGTCATGTAGTACCCATAACAAAAGCTCTGATTACTTTGGGGCTAGATAATGCTGAGTGAAAGTCCAGCATTTTTTTTACAGGGGTAGTCAGGACTAGCACTTATTATTAAGGCATAATTATGCACATGTCACCAGAGATCATAAATTTAACTTTTCCAGGGCAAGATGGCGTGAAAATCGTACGATTTTCAATACTCCAAACCCTCGATTGATGAACGTGTCTCTTCTGAGAGATTCAAAATTGCTGCATTCTCAGGTATCTGAACTTGAAAACTAAAAAATATTTTTTACTCCACTATTAATTATGAAGTTTTTCTCATAAATACTGATTTTATTGGTTTCATAGAGCACGATCACTCTACTTAAGCAACGCTTCCATCGGCAAAAAAGCATTCGCGAGAAATGTACGACAACAGTTTGCAAGTCTTTATTGCAAGCGCCGTTTATGTTGTGTGCACAAAACTGTCGAGTCAGCATTCATATCTGTCTGACAGACATTTTTCTTGCGGAAGTTTTCTCTTAGGTAGAATGGAAACGTGGGCTTAGTCTAAAAGCTACGACCCTGTTGTTTTTAAGAAGAGAGTTAATAGGCACCTTCTGGGTAGGCTCGCTCCATCGTAGACCTCATCCTTGCCTATGTAAGTTTCGAGGTCAAGAGTCGACCCATTCATCATAAAAAAAAGTGAGAAATAAGCACTTGATGATTCACAACTGATTTCACACAAACAACTACGTTTTCCTGCGATGCTAAAGTACTTTGTGAATTTGCAGGATCGTCGTGGCTCTCGCGTCAGTATGCGGCCTCCGTCTCGGCAGGCTAGCCAGCAGGAACTGAGACCACATTCTCCGATCCCAGGTAAACTGTCCTCACACTATAACTTCATATCTCATTTTGAAATTCTTGGTGTTAAGTATCGTGAATTATTGACTCTCATTTAAAATCTAGTGTTTATTTATTCAAATGGAATAAAGGTACGGTTATTTTTCTGATGTGATCGCTCGGTAAACTTGCAAACGCAAGAAGTGATAAAAAAGTGAATAAAAACATTTTTACATATCGTGCGATTGCATCGCTATAAAAAGTAACTGTGAGGAATGATCCTTACTAGAGAGATAAGATACAGTTGATGTTTAAGCCATGTATTCACTAGGCAACAATTGTTGCCCAAAATTATTATGACGGTATGTTTTTACAGTTATACTATAAGGCCGTCATTAATAAACATAGGGTAAAGATCCAAGTCTAAACTCCAAAAATTGTATGGTTACTCCTAAGTTACACCCTCGCAACTATACACCATGTAATGACTGCCTAAGGGTCTGTTCTTGATAAAAAATGCAAGGCTGAGTATAGAAAAACATCATCAAAAGAAAAGAAAAAGAGGCATAGAAAGAAATACTTGTTGAGCATGTTGCAGTGACGCGCAACATAATGTTGCTAATAATAATTTCTATGTTGTCTTGTCACTCAAAATAATATAATTATCATGTGGCGCAGCAATCTTTGCCCAGTGAACACATGGCTTCAAGAACCCATTACGACTTTTATTTTCCTCACACCAAGCTAACACTCATGATGATTTCATCAGCAGCACGTCACCAAAGCCATCAGCTACACCGAAAGCCCTCAGGTTATATTTGGTTATATTGCCTGCTTCATAGATATGCACAAATATACGCCAACGCATGAAGCTAAAATAGACCTAACAGTAATTCTATTAAAGTTGATTTCACGAGAGCGGGTTAGTCCTTAGGTTGTGTATGTGGATGCACATTGAGCGTTGTTTCTGTGTGCGCAAGCTCGAGAACGCTCCAACGCTCAGTATTCTTATGCACACAGAAACAAATCTTCGCACACAATTAAGACCTTCGTGATATAACTGTACCACGTTCAAGTCTCTAGGACTTTAGAAAATCTCACAATATGAAAAAGTTGGAAAAATACGAATTCTCCTAGAATTTTTAATTATATAGAACCAAAACTCACAAATACACTTAGAAAAATAAATTTATATTTCCGAATAGATTCTTCTAGTTCACTTTAGCTAGAACTTTAATTAGACCTACATTTTTATTAGAAATTACATAAAAAAAGCATGGGAATTAAATCATGTAACGTTATTGAAACTATCAGTCTTTTCAGAAAATAATGATAAAGAAAATAAATTGACTTTTAAATCCACAAATATGACTCCTACAGGTCTATTAGTTTAGTTTAAGTAGATCAACGCCTCTAATTACAATAAATGTAATCACATAATTTATAATAAGTTCAAAAGCATGTCTTTCAGGCGCTATCAAGCTGCATACACACTACGCGTTCCTGGCTACGTATTCTCGCGTTCCATGTAAAATGACTTTACACGATTTTGACCACTCGCGCAAGCAACGTGTGAATGCTTAGCGTGTACCGCGTAGTCCATACAAGGCTTCACTTGAGCATGCTTCTTCTATGTAAGATCCCTATAATGAACGTTACAATTAGAAGTAGTATTTTAAGACCCCTCGCAGACTACAGACTTTCTATCGGCTGATAGTTGAGACGGGCCATCCCCATACTCATTACGAGCCGAAGTATATTCCGTCTCAACTATCGGTTGATAAATATACTAGATATTAATACACAAATCGTTGCTACAAATATTTCATACGTCAACAGTTTTATTATCATATCACATCCAAATTATTTACAAAATGGGACGTAATTTACTTAATATTGTGTCACACATGAGAGCGTACATTTTCTAAATTGTAACGTTTATTAACGGGTTTAGATTTAATATTCTTGTATTGATCTCTTTCTCAATTCCAGGGTCTCGACGAGGTTCTAGAGCCAGCAGTGGCCACTCCGCCACCTCCCTGAGGTCAGCGACCCTTCGCTCTCCGACCACGCCTGGCCCAACATCTGTGACTGTAGAAATAAGAGCACCAGACAACTGACTTTTAAAATAATCTGTTTCACAAAAATGGTACAACTCGTGAATTACCAGTTTACTTTCGTCACCACGACGTTCGTATCCAGTCCAACATTTTACAGAATTTGTGATAATATATTTACCGTTGAACACTAGGCTTATATTCATATTTTATAGCAATAATCTTGCACCTTGTAATCATTCAATCAGCCACTTGAAAAGTGCCTCTAAATAATGACACATAAAGTTTAAAATCTTATATTTTCAGCAATAGGCTAACTGATAAACATAGGAATAAAGCAGTTATATTTAATAATTAGAAAGTAATATCACATTCACAAAATCAAATAATATAAACACAAATTAGATGTAGAGCACAGTTCAATGATATTCTTAGGTTATAGGGAAATAGGATAAAGATTAGCTTTTATAGCGTTAGATGATTCGCTTTTTGGCATTTTTTGTAGTTTGATAGTTTCAAAGTCGATTACTATAATAAGTCTAATTTCTCGTTTACCTTCTTTTGGTGTTATATAAGTGAATGCTAGGTTTCGTGATTTCCTGCCGTAGGAGTAATTATAGCTTACTTTTAAGCAAAGTAGACATAGAACTTATTTACGGGGACCATCTCCTTTCCAGGAGTGATCTGAGTTTCGAAATAGGATGGGTTAGATGAGGGAGCTTCTCTGCTTTCTATACTATAAGACTTTTCAAATTGACTATAATTTTAAGAGACGTCTTGGCTTGTTTCATGAGAGAGTATTGTGAAGTTACGGTAATTTCTTAACTATAAGTAGTCAGTCTAGTTTTGTGTAAATCGGGGAAATTTACACAAGAATAATTCGTAAGTGCACGACGCTTTGACCAATCATAAATTCAGCAACGCGCACAACTTTGGTATAGAGATTCTGAGTGAATAAAAAGTGCGATTTCATTACGTATCTATATTAGTATATAATCATTATATGTATGGAATGTACTTCAATAAAGGGGAAGATTGAGGTATAGTCGGTACATCCATTTTCATTCAAATGCATTTAAATTAGGCTATACTTTTGAAATGCTCACATCGTGAATGTACTTCGAACACTGCTAGTTATACATGTATCAAAAATTAATGCTGTAATTAAATTATATAAACTTTTATTATAACTTATACTTCCGATTAATGTTGTTTTATTTATCCTAGACATTAGTTATTAAGTTTAATTATGCTAAGTAATTTCTATGGACTAAAATTTGATGTCTGAAATAAAGAAAGATTTGATTAGATTACTCCCGCCTGCAGATTTGCTGGAGTGCTACCAAAATGAGTAGCCTATGCTATTCCATGCATGATCATCATCTATTCCAAGATACATGAAAATCGATTCAATGATGAATGGCATGATTAAAACACAAACAACATATTAAGTAGTCATGCAAAAGGATGAAAGTCATAAAAATCTAAAAGGGAGAGTACTGGTGGTCTAGTGGAAGCAGTTTTGGGAAAATTACTATCAAATATTCATAAGTAAATATTACTAAAGTATTTGTATCAAAGTGTTTCTTTTTAATTTCGCTTTGTATGACACCAATCATTTTAAATCATCTTTGTAGCACTGATTTTCAATGCATCAATACAGTGGTGCCATCTCTGAGTGGGTTGATTAACTATCCTATCTACGAAACGAAAGGTATCTCGGAATATAAACCGTGGCGAGTTCTACGGCTTCGTAGCACGTACTACGTCGTAGCCATACTACGTAAATGTGTAGTTCGTTTAGGAAACGAGAGAGGGAGGGAGTGTCAAATACATTTATGGAGATTTATTTTTCAACCGACAAAATTCATACGAACTTACTTATACCTGGCAAGGAAGGGTTTTTCTTATGATTGAAGGTAGAAAAAAATAAGAAATTAAGAGTAAAAAAAAAACAAAAAAACAAGAATAATTCATCATCATCATCATCATCCACAACCTGACTTTGCCCACTGCTGGGTATAGGCCTCTCTTTCTATATGCCACTTTTTACGGTCTCGTGCTAATCTCATCCAGGTGCGGCCCGGCCCGCAAAGGATCCAAGAATAATTAATTCACTAGAATCCAAGAATAATAAATTCACTAGAATTATATTCCTCAAAGACTAGAATGAGCTGTTTGTTATTGACAAACACTATTAAAGGAGCTTGTTTTTAGCACACAAAATGTAAAACATGCACCACAATGTAACTGCATTTCAAAATTCAAATTCATTTCATGAAGCAATATATTAAAGTCAGCGCATCATCATGTTAACCATAAATTATTCATGAAATTGCATAACATTAACGAACCTTCTGGTTGCTATTTGATAACTTTGACTGAGGGTACCACCGCTCATGTAAACATTGGCTCCGTAGAGAAAAATCAAAATAAAATATAAATAGTACAGTTTTAGTCCAGAATAAGTTCGTATTGCGTCAAGTGATCTATAAATCGTACTATAAATCGATTACTGATTAAATAAATCAAGTGTCTGTGAGAAAACTACAAAAACCGAAAAGTGAACTATAAATGTGCAAAGGAGGCTTGTATTTAACAAACAACTATAAAGAGACCATTATACAAAGGACTTGAGCCGAACTACATAGTTATTTTATCGAGAAACGCTTAAAAAGTGAGTAAAATTTTAAATAATTTGCATGACGCAGACCGTTGTTACAACAAACAAAGACCAAGGTCACATCTTCGACCTTTGGACTCACAAACTACTGGGACATTAATCATACGGCTGTTATTTTCAATCGCTCACTTACAAGCGCCGACAGCGCTGAGGAAATGATACCTGCCTTACAATCAGACGGTTGCTAGTTCGGTTCTGTTCGAGGAGATTGCTCTTTTTGCACATCAAAGATTTTTATATTTCGCAAACAATGAGTGAAGAACCTAACGTTACACTTAGACGCCAAAAAATAAGGCGATCAAGCTCACTCGTGAATTTATCTAGCGATGAGTCATCTTTGTTTGAATCGACTGTAAAAAGCCTCCCAAACTCTTCCTTCGATGAAAGTCAAACTATTATTGATCTTAATGGCAAAATTAAAGCACTACGTGAGGATTTAGCTGCGGCACATTCAGAGATTGAAAATCTAAACAGCGAGAACTACCAGCTAAAAACAGATTTAGAAAAGTGCCGCAATAGCGTTAAGGCTCTAAAGCTAGTCACTGCAGCCACAACTGATAGAGCTACTACAACTCCTCTTTCGGGTCGCAAAAAAGGACAGCAAAAATCAAGCATCTGTACCCCGAAAACTTCTACCACACCTAAGTCAAAATCTCCTAAAGGAATGGTGATACCTGATTCCTTAACCCTTAAATCTACTACCACCCTAAAGACGAAATCTCCTAAGAGAATGGTGATACCAGAGTCCTTAAGTAGAGGTATTACCCACTTGAACTTATTTCCTGCCACGACTGTCGGCGATTTAGAGGAAAATTCCAACTCTTTGGACAATATTGATCGGGAAAAAACTCATGACTCCCATACCAAGTCACTGCAGAGCAATAACCCACATACCTCAAGTCCTGCTACATCATGCAATGATAGACTAACTCGTAAAAATGACATGGAGAGAACTACGAGCACCAACATGTCGCAGGCTGAAAGTGTGAAATCGCAAGGAAATCTTGACTTAAACATTGAGCGGCTACAAAGCATAAACCTCAAACCAAGCCCTAAAAACAAGATTGTTGTCATTGGTGATGATCAGGGTAGAGGCATACAGCGCACACAACAGCAATTAGTTGGTGAGCGTTACTTGGTTAGCTGCTTCTGGAAGGCTGGCGCCACTCTACAAGACGTACTCTCTGCTGAAAAAGCTGTAATAAATAACCTAAATTACAAAGATTACTTAATTGTTTTAGGTGGGTGCAATGATAAGTCTCCGTTCTGTTTTCAGTCTTGCTTGATAAATTGGTTGATACTTGTGAGACACACAAATGTTTTGATATCAGAAGTCCCACGTAATGATTACTTAAATGAAAAGAAACTTAATTACGAATTGAAATTTAACTGTTTAAGGTTTGAAAATGTTAGATTTGTAGATATGAAGTATGCAATTGAAAGACCTTCGCACAGGTTTTTCACATTGCATGCATGCCAAAACTTACTACGTGAAATTTTGAATTTGAGTCATAAGCGCCAATATAATGAACATTGCGAGACCCTAATGTGTCAAAAAGGTTTACTAGACAAAGGCACGCAGACTGATGAGATGCAATCGAGTTCAGAAAATAAGCCTACTTCAAACTCAATTAATAATAGTACATTTTTTCGTTCATAAGGAGGTTAATATTCTCCATCAAAATATTGATGGACTGAATTCCAAATCAGATCAATTAACAGTTCACTTAGATAAACTTCTAGATAAAGGCCTACCTGTAGACGTTCTTTGCATAACGGAGCACAATATGATACAGGATGACTTATGTCTTGTACACGTCCCGAATTATAGTATCTCATCTGCATATACAAGACATAATAGATATGGAGGAGCGTGTATCTTAGTCCATAATAAACATAAATATATCCCGCTCCCACAAACAAATAAATGGTGTATTAAAAATATCCTTGAGTGCTGTGCTGTAGAGATTTCCAACCTCTCAATGATTATTATTTGTATTTATAGACCTCCTAGAACCAAACAGAGTGATATCGATAATTTTTTTAATGCCTTGGATTCGGTTCTTAATTTACTGTGTTACACTAAAAAGAAAGTGATCCTGTGTGGCGATTTCAATCTTAACTTATTAAAACCTGATAAAAACACAAAAGAATTCACACAAATACTACTTGGTTTTAACCTGAAGCTAACTGTGTTCGAACCAACGCGACTAGGAAGTGGAACTTGCATTGATAACTTTGCTCACAATGTGAAAGGTTCTAAAGTAAAAGTATTTGAACTGGCTTTATCAGATCACACAGCACAGTTGCTAACTTGTCCCGTGGCAAAATACTGTTCGCTTGGTACCTGGTATGTTGATAGAAGAGATTATTGTAATGACAATATACGGAAATTTAAAAACTGTCTTAGTTCTTTACGTTTTAATGAAGTCTTCAACACAGATGATCCCAACTTAGCGTTCAATCTATTCCACACTCAATTTAAGCTATTCTATGACCTCTGCTTTCCTATTATTAAAGTCAAAATTAATAGTCATAAAAGGCCAAAATGGATAAGTAGAGGAATTAAAATATGTTCAAAACGAAAACGTGAACTATTGTGGCGATATAGGAAAAATCGTAATGCTCTTACAAAATCCACTTTTAAATCTTACTCAAGTCGTCTAAGCCGCATTATAAAATTAACCCAAAAGTCACAAAATGACCATTACATCAAATGCGCTACCAACAAATCAAAAGCGACTTGGACGGTTATAAATAAAAATAAAAATAATGTTCCAAAAAACGAAATAAGTAAAATTAATATTAATGGTCAACATGTTACTGATCCACTTGCCATTGCGAAGCTATTTAATGATTTTTTTATCGACCAAATTATTCCGAATCCAAATTCGAACTGTCACATTAGGACCATGACATCTATGAATACTTCTAAATCTTTATTTATGGCTCCAACCACACCATTTGACATAAACCTAATTATTAAATCATTGAAGAATTGTAATAGTACTGGATATGATGACATATGTACCAAGGTAGTAAAAGAATCATCAAAGTATATTTCTCCAATCATTAGTTATATTATTAACCTTTCAATAGTCACAGGAATATTTCCAGATAAGTTGAAGATCACGATTATTAAACCATTGTTTAAAAAAAATGATAAAGCTGACATAAATTGCTATAGGCCGATTGCCCTTATACCAGTTTTTCAAAAATATTTGAAAAAGTAATTAACAATAGCATATATAACTACTTTGAATCTAATAATATTTTTACAGATGAGCAGGTGGGATTTCGAAGAAATAAATCTATTAATCTGGCGATATATAAGTTTCTTCGAACTGTTGTAAGCGGACTTGACCGTAAAAAACTAGTTTGTGCTCTTTACATGGATTTAACGAAAGCTTTTGACTATGTAGACCATCAAACTTTGCTGAATAAGCTTGAAATATATGGCTTAAGAGGAAACGTTCTAAAACTTATCGAGTCATACTTAACTAATAGAACACAAGCAACTGTTATAACGCGAGTTTCCCATAAAGTGAAACAAGAAATTGGTTATAGATCGGAATACCGTGTAACTAAGTACGGAGTCCCACAGGGAAGTGTCTTGGGTCCACTACTCTTTATAATTTATATTAATGATCTTCCTAGGGCAGTAGCTCATCAGATGGTTTTATTTGCGGATGATAGTACTGTGATGTTTACTGACACATGCAGATCTCGTTTGGAGTACACAATCAACACTACTTTAGAAACAATAATTAAATGGCTTGAATCTAATAATTTATCAATTAATTTAAATAAAACTCATATTATGACATTTACCAATAATAATAATCTTAATAATGTAACTGACATAATTGAAGGTTAAACAAACTTACCAAGTGAAGTTTGACCGTAATTATGCATCCTTGCATCCGAAGTGATTTATAATTTAGAATAATTCACCATGTAGTACACTTTTCAATGTACGGGGCAACGAGCACAATCTTCAGAGAATAAAAATGAAAAACAATTGACTTCATAGTGACACTTCCTGCCAGTGTCACTGGTGGCGCACTTCCTGTCGCTAGGTGGCGCGCTGCCTGCAACGAACTCTCATTCTTTTCAGAGAAATAATTTTGCAATGTTAGCCATAATGGGCAAAAAATTGCTATAAATAGCAATTGGGTAGGGTAGGGTAATTATTATAAATCACTTCGGATGCAAGGATGCATAATTACGGTCAAACTTCACTTGGTAAGTTTGTTTAACCTTCAATTATACATCCTTGCATCCTCGTGATTTATAATTTAGAATAATTCACCATGTAGGATGTTTAGAGTATATTGCAAAATTATAAATGTAACTAAGAAATAAGCTATGTTTAAATTATAAAAAAATGATAATTTAATGCTTATTTTAAAAGTAGGCAATGTTACATTAATAGTATTGATAACCAACAATCATAGTAGGTAAGAGCCTGTGTCGCTTCTGCAAAGGCGGTCTCTTCACCTTGGATGACAGTGACTGATTATAAGATTTGGCAAAATGTTAACCATTAGATACTTACTAGTACCTACATTTATTGTTAGGCCAACTGGTACATATTTAAATAATGACAAACCGTTTAGCGTTGAGCTGCAAAGATAGGTGTGTGTGTGTGTGTAGAGTTAGGTATCTCTGTTCCCCTTACTCTTACTTACGGTGTATTTGGTCTATCGACTAGTGCAAATTCCAAAATAACACAGAGATAGATGTTTTAATGACGTCCCTAAGAACTTACCATTCCAAATTTAAAATGACCAACTTTTATATTTTGATGAATGTCGTCTTGCTGACAATATGATTTCTAAAAGACTGGAAAGATAATAATTATGATTAATTTTAACCAAATAATTTTATACAGTGTGGTATTTAACCCCGTTAGAAAACAACCTCAATATTGAAGTAGGTATCAAATGCGATATCAGATCATAGAGATAGAGTCTGATAGAGAAAATAGGCACTAGTTTTAAAAAAGCGCAATGCTAAAATAAAACTGTGTATACTTCCTAAAATTGATTTATAGAATCTACTAATATTTTTACTAAAACTGAGATGAACTTAAGATGACATCTATCGTTTCTGGTTCTAGTTCTTGTCTTGTTGAACTTGTTCGTGATAATTATGTCACCCCTTGGGGTGACTTGCGATACATATGCGATACTGATATCGCCCTCACTCAGGGGGTAGCTCCTTCATCGTGGATGAAATACAATCTTATTAAGGATTTAGATAATACGGATTGACATTCAAGAAACTGAAGTAATGGACAACGAGTTGGTTCGTCCAGGATGGTTACACCATAATAAAATTCCAGTTGCATAATCCTTAGTTGACTATTTTTAATATGTACTTAAGGCAAACGATACGAATAGATTCATGTTAATCTCCAGTGGTTAACCTATCCTGGGTGAGTGGAATGTCACGATTCTATTGACGTCTTGTTCATTTCAGTAGGTACCTTATACCTTACAAACAGGATATTTCAGATATATGGTATAAATATGCAGTATATTATTATAAAGTCTGCCTTTCAAAATTCAAACCCATCGATGTGACATCTCTGTATAGGTAGGTAGTCTATCTCGATGACGGACCATCGGAAAATATTTCCGCTACTTATTATTATATTATGTTCAATCTTCGTTATTATTGTCAGTATTTTTGACAATTATTATAAGTCAATATCATTTACTGTCCAGGATTGGGTTCTCAACACCACTAATAGATCATCAGTAATAATTTTCTCCAAAATATTTACAAATTCCTAACTATTGTATTGCTTTCAAGGTCCATAATATAAAAGATAAAGATAAGGCTATTAGTAAAACGCATTCCTTTAAACTTTTAGTAAAAACTTAGATATTATGTTTTTCTTAGATGTCAAGAAATTCTTGGAAGACCTAGTAACATTTAAATTGAATTTTGTTTAAACCAAAAGAATAAAATTTGATACTGACTTAGCACACGTTTATTTTATTTACTTTGGAGTATCAACCAAGATATACAAAACATATTCTTAAAGTATTGCTATTCTTAGTTTTTTCATGTAACACAATGACAGTGCAATGGACACAAGCTCATTGGCGGTCTTGAAACCATCTTTTTTTTTTTTTTTTAAATGGTGTATCTAAACAACATTTTCTTTTATTGACAATTTAAGACTATGTATATATTGAAATATACATTTTCCATAGGTAAGTACCTAACCTACCATGACCTGAACGGTATTACTGTTCCATCCAATACCACATAGTTAAATGTAAACACAACCACAAAAATAGTATCAATTAAAAATGAATTTTCCTCCGAAGAGAAAATATCACCTATACGATTCAAGAAGATGTAAGGGCTATCACGCCTGTGTCTGGATAATTCTGGGTAGGTACAGGTACCTAGTTTCTTCAACTAGAACCGACGCTTTGTCGGGATTCAGTTTAGGTGTTTACACCAACTATATATAAAAAATTCAGGATGAATGCTGATCTTTTCTGATTGTTATGGTTATTATTTAACCCTTTACATAGATACGCCCCCAAACGTTCAGAGATCTTTAGGACTAATAAGCCCAAAACTTTCCGTTTTTGAGTCTTTCCATACAAGGAAAAAATATGAATGGGTAGGTTGTGAGCTCCTCATTCAGTATTTGATACAACCGGCTGCCTGTATAAAGGTCTGTCGAGTTGAAAGTTGTTTCGGGAGTCGAGTGTTGGTATCAGTAATAGAAGCCAATGTCAGTGGTCAATCATGACCCAACATGGGAAAGCAACGATACCCGTAATCATGTCACAGTATAACGACTACGACAGCATCGTAGTTCCTCAATGCACGACTATGATTGCATCATAGTTCCAAGGCGATACATAGGCAATAGAAGCCAAATAGTGGTGGTCAATTATGACACAATTTTGGAAAGAAACGATAACCGTAATCACGTCACAGTATAACGACTACAACTGCATCGTAGTTCCTCAATGCACGACTATGATTGCATCATAGTTCCACGGCGCTATATAGGCAATAGAAGTCAATAGTGGTGGTCAATTATGACACAATTCGTAAAAAAAAACAATAACCGCAATCACATCGTGACAGAATAACGTAGTCAACTGCATTGTAGTTCCTCAATGCACGACTATGATCGCATCATAGTTCCAAGGCGCTATATAGGCAATAGAAGCCAATAGTGGTGGTCAATCATGACACAATTTGGAAAAGAAACAATAACCGCAATTTCGTCGGGACATTATAACGTAGTCCACTGCATTGTAGTTCCTCATTGCACGACTATGATCGCATCATAGTTCCAAGGCGCTATATAGACAATAGAAGCCAATAGTGGTGGTAAATCATGACACAATTTGAAAACGAAACGATAACCGCAATCACGTGACAGTAAAACGTAGTCAACTGCATTGTAGTTCCTCATTGCACGACTATGATCGCATCATAGTTCCAAGGCGCTATATAGACAATAGAAGCCAATAGTGGTGGTAAATCATGACACAATTTGAAAACGAAACGATAACCGCAATCACGTAACAGTAAAACGTAGTCAACTTCATTGGTAGTTCCTCAATGCACGACTATGATCGCATCATAATTCTAAAGGCAATTATGTAGACAGCTATTTATGTAGGTAATGATGAATGATCATTATAATAATGAGGTATTTATTAAGGTTTAAATTGGTAAAAAGGATTTCTCTCCCTGTACTACAAGTACATATAATAATTTGTAGGCAATAAAGCCAGCAGCAGTGTTGTAAAGAAAGAGGGGCCACTACCCAGCAGTGCGTGAAGACATTTCAGCAAGGCACATCAAATTATGATAAAAATAGAATCGTTATTACTTCACGGTAAAAGAGAAGTATTACCACTAAAATTGCAATGATAAAATGAAATAAGATTTTACTTTACTTGATAATACGCCAAGTGCACGACTATAATCACATTATAGTTCTAAGGCATTAATTTGCTAATGAAAACTAAACGGTCATTATCATTTCCTTAAACAGTAGATACCCGAATTAGTAAGGTACTCATATGAGTGCACAGTAATTCATGAAAAATGTCCGTAATTATAAGCACTATTACTTACATCATAAGGATCTAATAAATAAAAAGGAGGATCAGTTGGCAGAGCTCAATAAGTCACTCAATAAGCCTATAGGTACTAGGATTCAGGGATCGTGATCGCATCATGATACAACATACACATTATGAGAAAAAACATTGACCGTAATTGCGTCACAGTTCTACAAAACTATTGCGTATAAAATCGCACTATTAGTAGGCATCTAGGTAAAGTACCTAATCGAAGCAAACTATGATCACGTCATAGTTCCAAGGTCCTCAGACTACATTACAGTAAACTGTAGTTAAGATAAAAAAAATCACACGTAACTCATTACGAAAACAGGTAAATCGGATGCGGTTCAAAATAAATATTACTACCAACAGCATTATAGTATCTTCATAGAACAAGATTATGATTGCATCATCATGTATAGATCCAAAGCACGTATGCCAATAAACAGTAGTTTATGATAAAAAATGGCACATTATTATGACTGGTATTCATTTAAGAATAAAGTAAATCGCTAACCTTCACCAACAAAAGCGTAATTCGATAGAAATAAATCTTTGTGTTATTATTATAAAATTGAGGGTAGAATTTACATGTTTAATCATTTAGGTATCAGGTACGATTTAATCTTGAACATTGCCAAGGATCAGTTCACGCTATAAAAATAGTCTGAGGGTAGCTGTAAAAACAGTTGACCGAACAATTTAATAAAATTGTTTTGTTATCTCTAGTTATAGAAGACCATATATATGTCATGCATGTGTGGATTAATCCAATTAAAAGAAATACAGAGTATTTAAACACTTACCAGTGTCACTCCTATCCGAACTTTCACAATGTCGGTAAAACTTTTACGATTTTTAAAAAATACTTGCTTTTACACGTAATTAGCACTTACGCACTTATATTATAGCCTTTAACAACGTGAAACAATATCAGATTTAAAAACTTATTATTTGAATTACTTATTTAAATAAATAGGTGCTGCGATGCCCGCACACAAAAAGTGAATGAGAGTTCGTTGCAGGCAGCGCGCCACCTAGCGACAGGAAGTGCGCCACCAGTGACACTGGCAGGAAGTGTCACTATGAAGTCAATTGTTTTTCATTTTTATTCTCTGAAGATTGTGCTCGTTGCCCCGTACATTGAAAAGTGTACTACATGGTGAATTATTCTAAATTATAAATCACGAGGATGCAAGGATGTATAATTATTAATTATTCAGGAATGAACATTAGTGGAGTTGAAGTAACCAAGTTTTTAGGATTAAATTTAGACAAAAAACTAAATTGGAAAGTGCACATAGATAATTTATGTAAAAAAATAAACCAATTCTCCTATGCTATGTATATGCTCCGCAAAGTAGTCAACGAGGCAGCTGTGATAACTGCTTACCATGGTTTTGTTGAATCTGCTTTACGATATGGTATTATATTTTGGGGCAATTCTACTTTAAAAGAGAAAATTTTCATAAGTCAAAAGAAATGTGTCAGAGCCATATTTAAACTTCAAAAAACTGATAGCTGTAAACCTTACTTCACTCAATCGAAAATTCTGACATTGCCTTGTCTGTATATTTTAGAATTATGTGTCTTTGTCAAAAGTAATCTGGAACTTTTTGAAAAATTTACTTCCGAAAGGAACAGCAATAAACTCAAAGTACCGTCAAATAAAACTGCGCTTTTTAATTAAAGCGTGTTAGTTATGGCTACTCGTGTCTACAATCATCTACCTTCTATTTTATTAGATACATTAAGCCCTATGGGGTTCAAAGTGAGACTGAAGAAACTACTATTAGAGCGGGCTTATTATTCTACCGACGATTATTTGAATGATAAAAATATTGACATTAATTAAAACCACATCTAATTTCATTGACATTAAATTTATTAACTACTTATACCTAGATAATGTTATTGTATTAATCTCAATTAAAATGGAATTGTATTATTAGTTGAATGTATTATGTGAAAAATTGCATGCGGATCACGCTGAGTATGGCTGCACTAAATTGTATCACCAAAGAACACCAAAGAACAAACCCATATTACGCAATAAAGGACTTTGATTTGATTTGATTTGATTTGAACTTTATTACATCGTCATCATCGGACCTCTATCGGAAAACTATTTTAGAAATTGCACTTTTGCAGTGAAAATTTCTTTAGTTGTGTTGGACATTTTTGAGATGGGAAAAAAACATTGAACTCGCTACACTGTAACCATTACCAACACCTCTGTATATAAGTACTAGCTGCGCTTCCGCGGTGTAACCCGCGCGGTCCCTCAGATTTTTTCAGATAAAAAGTTGATTCTGAAAAATGCGTGCAAAACGTATTTTTGGACATCTCTGTCATATAGTCGTTATCCTCTTTTTACTTTTGTTGGTCGAGACTCGAAATTTTTACAAACTTCCTTAAATTAATTTAGTGCATAAAAGTAAAAATGTGATTTATTGACATAAAAACTTTTAAATCCAATAGTTAGCATTTTCATTCATTAATTCAAGTAGAATGAATGAATCAAATTTCTTTATTGCACATAATTAAAATAAAAAATTAAAAAATTACAAAAAAAACTTACCAACAGTATAATGCTCTAGAGCATTATCTTGTGCGAATGGGAATAATACAAATTACCAAATCCCTATAGGGTCGTTAGCTTGTTCAAATTAAGGGACCACATAACTTATGAATATCGATGAAGGATTCACCGCATCACCATAGTTTGAGTATACCCTTGTTCGCTATTATTAGACATAATATTTTGATAAGCGATAGGGGCTTTCCGAATTGTTACACTAAGCCTCCTCGCAGACTGCAGACTTTCTATCGGCCGATAGTTGAGACGGAACATACTTCGGCTTCGTGCCCATATTAGTAGTCATATTAGTTTGTTATATGGCTGGGTGGGCTGTTTGAGTCAATCGCGTCGATCCTGTTATTCATTCATCATCATCATCATTATTTCAGCCTGGTATCACCCACTGCTGGGTATAGGCCTCCCTTCTTTTATGCCAGTCTCCTCTATCTTGCGCCTCTCGCGTCCCAACATTTCCTACGACCTTTACTATGTCGTCGACCCAACGTGCTTTCGGACGACCTCGATTCCGGTGGTCCGATCTTGGCCACCATTCGGTCAAAGATTTACTCCACCGGCCATCATTGACTAAACTTAATTAAACTAAAACTTGAACGATCCTATTTCCTTCTCAATTGAGACGAAAACGGCATGTTGAAAGTGAAATTACTGTTTTACACAGCAAGCAATAGGGTCTTGACCTTATTTCTGCTGGTCTGTGGTCTTGACTAATTCTACCCACTAAGTATATTAAAACAATGATTTTATTAATTTTAGACATCATGTTTCATACTAACATTTAGCCTCCTCGCAGACTGCAAACTTTCTATCGGCCGATAGTTGAGACGGAATATACTTCGGCTCGTAATGAGTATGGAGAAGTATAGACCGTCTCAACTATCGGCCGATAGAGTCTGCAGTCTGCGAGGGGGCTTATAGTTTCAGACTTTCCCATACTGACTGTTCTAAATGTTACACCCTGAATAATTGGCGCTTGTTCCTCATTCATTATCGAGTTATATTACCAACAATGTATATGAACCAATGATATTTCTATGAACATAATTTATGCGTACAAAATATGGCAGTCAAACCTAAAGTATGAATATCTGCACACGCCCCGCTGAGCCCGTGGCAAGCCTACCTCCATAATTTCCAATAGAACGCGCAAATCGACGTCAAAGCGGTATTATTCGAATATCCGCAGATATATCAATATTTTTGTGTCTTGTCTCGCCTTGGGCGTTTAGTTTATGGCACTTTTATGTGAAAACGAACCTTTATTTACTTCGGTTTTTTCATTTTTTTACTCCGGAAAATACGTTTTTACTGCAATAAGGGTTGTTTTGTCGTTTGTTTGTTATAGGGCAGGTGCCTTACAGCTATGCCTTATCTTTCGATCTGAATATCATGGTTAAATAACAAAGACTTTTTTAGCAGAACTAACTGGTTTACTTATTTATTTGTCTGCATGAGACTTGAAAAATACATAAATCGGAGCTGGATAAGCTATTCAAAATGTGTGTGTGAGGATTCAAAATGTGTGCGATAAAGCTAATTAAAAGAAACTGAAATTGAGCAGGGTAAGGATTTAAAACCGTAGCTATAGATTGAAAGTCACTTTTAAGACCCAGTGCGTACCATCCTTTATAAAGCCTTGTTACACAAAAGTATAAATTTTCTATTTAGAACAAAGGCTTTGGTTGGCAGCTATTCATTTAATTTTGCTTTGATAGCCCCTTAAATTTCAATTTAGCTCAAGTTTCGCTAGTTTTTTTACAAACAGAAATAAACATTTACCAAGCTCTCAATAAAGAAAACAACTAAGTACTTTCTCAGAATATTCTATTTTCTCTTGTCTTTTAAGTACCTCCTCCACTTATTTGTATACTTAAAAGTTTTAAAAAATTATTAAAAAAAATGCTATATTCAGCGATTTCTCGTCTGATTTTTTTATAGCAATTAACTGTGTGACAAGTGAAATGGATGCTAAAACACCACAGAACTTATCAAAATATCAGTTTTGTGTAAATTTCCTATATTTTGAAGTCTGAATTAAATATAAATAGCTTTTGCGGATTCGCCCGCGTGGTGCCAACATTTTGAAAAGCCTTTAAGCTATTCCAGGTCACTATCTAAGCCTATTCCAAGTTTCATCCAAATCAGTTCACTGGTTTACAAACATCTAAACAAACTCACAAATTTTCAACTTTACTATATTACTAATGTTCCTTTCCATCTAACGGTTGCCTGGAAGAGATCGCTTCTTAGCGATAAGGCCGCCCATTGTACATTTTTATCTGATTTTTCTTTTGTTTTTCTTTGTATTGGTGTGCAATAAAGAATTTTCATTCATTCATTCCTTCATATTAGTGGGATGATGCTGTGAAATATCCAGCAGCATTTACTTATTTTATTTATATATTTATACGGTTTTCCAGTCCATTTCGTACAACTAAAGTGGAAGCACAAATACCGCAGGTATAGTGCAAGCAAGCCACAGCATTGAATGCAAGTCAAGGAGCTTAGCTCCAAGCTAGGGTTGGAATATTTAAGTATCCTTGGAATATGGGAATAGGAGCTTATTTTTGAATTCACATGCATTCATTCTTTTCGTGATTTGATTGTTTGTAAATATAATTCAACGAATACATCTACATACGACGATTGAACTGAGAATGCTCCAAGTCTAAAATGAATTCAATCGGTTTATTGGCAATCGGGTTGAATTTTATATTCTTAAGCCGTGGATTTTATTACAACCATCTACCTACCGGGATAAGGGTAGGTAGGGGTACTTTTATGTTAAATGCTGACCTATTAAATAAAAAAAATGTGAAATCGGCACAAAAGTTCCTTCTCTGCCACTCTGCTCTATCCAGCATCTCAATGTTCACTCCATTCTTAACCGTTATAACAATTATTAAATAAATAAAAATACATAATAATTACCGGTTATTTATGAAACCATTTTCGGAGCTATGTACCTATTATTTACCAGAATTTATGTGTACAAAAGGGTTATCTACGATGGCGCGTGCGAAATTTATACTTCCTCATCCGGAGCCGACCGTTGCGGATTCGATACCTGAAGGTACAAACAGGTATAAGTTATTGTTTTATTTATCTTCAACATGAAGATTGGGAGAGCCATGTTGGCCGAATGGAGTTATGCCTTGAATGTTATTTGTAAAATTGATATGCGCTTAACATGCATATTTTTGAATTCCAGATTCTTCAAAGATGTCTTAGGGGGAAGTCAGAGGCAAGCCTAAAATTTGTAAAAAACGAAAGTAGAGAAGGTATCATTTTTAGGGTTACGTACCCGAAGAGTGAAAACGGAACCCTATTACTAAGCCTCCGCTGTCCGTCTCTCTGTCCGTCTGTTAGAGGGCTCTATCTAATGAACTGTAAAATGTAGATGGCTGAAAATTTCATAGAATGTGCATTTCTATTGCCGCTATAACAATAAATAATAAAAATAAAATAAATATAAAAAAAAAAATCTTATACAAAAACGCTATTTTTGTTTTATGTTTGTCTAGGTATCACGTGAACCATAATAGGTAGAAACATAAAAGTTTCTAGAAAAAAGAAACAGTTCAATTTAAAAAATAACAAACACTAAAATTATGGAAAAATTGAAAATTTAAGGGGGTCTCCGAACATGCGAAAAAATTATGTTTTAAGAAAAACCGTTGATGGTACGGTACGGAACCCTTCGTGTGTTGTTGCTTCGCTCTTGGCAGTTTTATTATTTTTACAATCTTGGTGAACCAAAAATACATAGACTTAACCCCTAAAGTAACCCCCCCCCCCTCCCCTTCCCCCCTACCCTACCCTTTCTACTTACCCTTTCTAAAGTAATTCAAAATCTTTACAATATTTTCCCTATCCTTAAAGTCATGTATAAACATCCCTAAATTACCTTCAACTATTGTAGTCTCAAACGCCAACAAACAAAAACTTTGAACAAAGCTGATTTAATTACCTCTTGGGGATTAAAGTGAAAAGACGTAAGTTTACACCGAGATCTAGAAAAATACAGTTTACTATAGGTTTTAGATATTTACCATGATTCAATGTTTTTTCAAAATGTTCTTTGTGTGGGGCGCTACCGAAACTTTTTCGCGGCACACGATGCCATGAAAATATTTTTATTAATATGAGTGTTGGCTGGACTGTCAACCAGCCAATCTCAAATGGGACTGGGCTGGTCACGTTAGCCGGATGCAACCTGAGAAATGGGCAAACACTGTCACTTCTTGGGTGCCCTAGAACGGAAGGCGAAGACGAGGCCGACCGAGAAGATGTTGGCGGGACGATCTCGACGGGTTCAAGAGAGGGTGGTGGGAGATCGCAAGAGATAGGGACGTGTGGAAAATTTTGGGGGAGACCTTTGCCCAGCAGTGGGACACAATAGGTTTACTAAAAAAATGAGTGTTGATCGAGATTTCATAGTAGTAATTCTCAAAGTCATGAGACGCAAAGTACTCTTTGTAACACAACACATTGTGTTATTCACTTTGTAAAAAGTTTTATTATATTCTTGGTATCTTTGGTTACGTTCTCGTGTTTCATTCTTTTGTCTGAATGGTAAAAAAGTATTTTTGTAGACTAACTTGTATTTAGAGAATTCAGAAATTTACTCCATTCAGCGTGGTAGCCGCCAGTATTTTTGGAAACCGACTGGCGGTGATCTGGATCAGTTACTCGATCTATAGATCGTTTTAAACGATTCTTAGGTGGCTTTACTAATTCTATTGTATTTTTTTTGAAATTTTCAAAGGATCTGAAACATATAAGAAGACCTGGTGATGCAGTCAGATAATAAACTTTTTTTAACAGTAGGTACTTATCTATCTATTTACAGCATAAAATGTAGCTGCCTACCTAATAACCTAAATAATTAGCCTTTTTTCCGTTTTTGTTCCATGTAATAACTTCTGCAAGATGTGGGCATGTATCAAATATGTATTTGTACATGCCTCTGACTACCCCCTTAGACATCTTCAAAGGATCTGGAATATAAAGATCTGAGAGAATGTCTACCGCGCCTTGGGGATACAGTCGTGACCCTGTGTTGTTCCATGTAATTTTTTACTGTGTGCTGTCTATATAATGTTGTTTCTTTCTCTCTTCTTTTCTTCTTTCTTTCACCATAATATTAATCAATTCTATTCTTTTTTTACAATTATATTAGGCAAAATAATACAATTTAAATGTAAAAGTAGTTTTTTACCTTACTTTTGTAGCCGACTGCCACTACAACACTCAAACGGTGCGCAAACTATAACAGCAAGTGCACAAAGCGAGGAGACCATTAGCAGAGGGTCGCTGTGAAAGGGTTCTCAACGAAAGGGTGCAAGTGAAGCCTGTTTTCTGCAGTAAATGTCCTGTTTTGTGATGGCTAATTTATACCTTTTATGTTTACAGAACAGAATTTTAAAGTTTTTAAACTTGTATGTATCTTCTTGTTAGATTTATGTTCATTTATGCTAGTGAATTAATTTGTGCTGGTAAATAAGTTTATTTTATATATTTGTTAGATAATGGTATTTATGTCATAAAATGGTCCGTAGTTTTAAGTATTTAACATCTTGTACTTGACTAATGTTGCCTGAAATAAATAAATTTAATTTGATTTTGATTTGATTTATTATTATTAGATTAATGTTTATTTATTGTGAAGACCTCTGTAGCGCAGTGGGCGAAGGTCCGCTTGCGACGTAGTAGGTTGCGAGTTCAATCCCCGCCGCGGGACAAATGTTTCTAGATCTGCAAGTATGTATTATGTCGGCGGAGATAATACTAGCAGTAAAAAAAACAGTGGCACGCCGAGAGTGCCGACAGAATTGAAAACTTAATCATCACCAGGCGCGCGGCGAGATACGCCGTGATGAAGGTTCTTTACCGTGTTTAGTTACGGAGTTCAAAACTAGATGGCGCTGATGGTGGTGTCGGTAGCACTGTCAGTTTGAATTCAATAGATTTTTCCCATCTCAAATGTGCCTCAAAGAAGCGCCTAACGAAGATTTCTTTTCAAAAAAATCATTGATTGGCTGAGATTTGAATCTTTGGATCGAAAGTCGATGCACTATCTTTTAGCTAGGTTCTAAGTATTTCATAAAGTAATAGTTTAAACTATTATGCAAATAATTTAACTGACAAAACTTTGTACGCAATTTGAATATGAACTGGGTTTTCATATATTTTAATTGGTTTTTCCACCTGTTTCAATGAAATATTAACTGAATAAACTACTGTAAAGTTTCATACATTAATTATGTTTCTGTATTCAAAATGTTCAGAAACTTTACAGTACAGAGCTAAGGGCTACGATTCTGTTCACAAAAACCAGCCCCTAGCCATGTTACAAATCGCAATAGAATGGAAATCGAAATAACGCTGAGACTATACTCGTACCTGCGCCTAGTGGCATTAATTGCAAAAACTGCCTACATTTTATGTCAAGTGTCACGGCACGTGAGTACCTGGCTCTATGTAAATCGTCAGTTTGACATAATGCCAGGAACTCACGTGCCGCGATACTCGACCCAAAATGTATGCAGTTTTGACAATTATTGACGCTGGTAGAGTCTCAGCGTTATCTGTCGATTCGATTTCTATTCTATTGTGATTTGTGACATGGCTAGGGGGGCTGAGTTGGATTGCAATCGAAAAGTTTCCATGTTGACAACTCAATCAATGAGTAAATGTTCTTACATCATCTAAGAATTCATCAACAGCCGGATATTGCTGCTTGGAATAGGCTTTCCATCACAATCCTGTGCCAGTCCTTTAAGTAAATAAATAAATAATGCTAGAATAATTACGTTTTAAGACTAAAAGAAAAACCGACTTCAATGTTCGACACTACACACGGCGTGACTCAGGGAATCAATAAGTCATCCATAAAAATCTAAATACGAATAAGTTTTTTTTTTAATATCAACAAGTACAAGCTTTTAATGGATTACCGTGATCTGATTGAACTCACCTATGTAAGTACAAAATTTCATTTCAATCAACCTATTTTCTGAAGAGTTCCGTTCTCCATCATCGGATCAGCTCGCAGTCATCATATTTCAAATTAGTAGATGAAACTTGACTGATGTAGTGAGTTTCAACTCAATCAACCTATTAACTGAGGAGTTCCATTCTCCATCATCAGATCAGCTCGCTGTCACTATATTTTTAAATTTTAGATGATACTTGATCTACAAACCAAGTTTCAACTCTATCGGCCTATTAACTGAGGAGTTCCGTTCTCCATCATCAGATCAGCTCGCTGTCACTATATTTAAAAATTTAGATGATACTTGATCTACAAACCGAGTTTCAACTAAATCGGTCGATTATCTGAGGAGTTCCCTCCATCATCAGATCAGCTCGCTGTCACCATTTTTGAAAATTTTAGATGATACTCAATCTACAAACCGAGTTTCAACTCAATCGGCCTATTGTCTGAGGAGTTCCCTGAAACAGCTCTTGACTCCATCATCAGATCAGCTCGTTGTCACCATTTTTGAAAATTTTAGATGATACTTAATCTACGAACATAGTTTCAACTCAATCAGCCTATTTTCTGAGGAGTTCCCTGGAACAGCTCTTGACTCCATCATCAGATCAGCTTGAAAGAAAGAAAGAAATAATGCTAAACAGATAATGCTTAGGCTCCACCGGCGTCTAGAGGCATTGATTACCAAAACTGCATACATTTTATGTCAAGTCTCGCGACACGCGAGTTCCTGGCATTAGTAAATTGTCAATTTGACATATTGCGTATAGAGTCTAGACTTATCCGTCGATTCGATTTACAATGGCTAGGAGGGAAGGTTTTTAGAGTTTTACGGGCAAACTATCAATAAAATTTATATGGGACCACCTCTGGAGTATACCCTTTCAAACAAAAAAATAATTTTGAAAATCGGTCCACAATTGGCGGAGTAATCGCGTAACAAGATACAAAAAAATAAAAAAAAATAAAAAAAAACATACAGGCGAATTGAGAACCTCCTCCTTTTATTGAAGTCGGTTAAAAAAGAACGACCTCTATGGCGCAGTGGGTGAAAGCCCGCTTGGGACACAGAAGGTTGCGGGTCCGATCCCCGCCGCGGGATAAATGTTTGTATGGTCTGCAAATATGTATCTCGGGTCTGGGTGTTTCTATCTATAATATGTAGGTATTTACAAACAGAAAGTATATAAGTAGTATATTATTTTGATACACGAAAACACATGGTAATACGTGTAGGTATAGTTAACTAAACCGCGTTTTTCGGTTATCCTTCTTTTCCAAATACATATATACATACATAAAATCACGCCTCTTTCCCAAAGGGGTAGGCAGAGACCACAAATCTCCACTCGCTACGATCCTGACACACAACTTTCGCCTCATTTTCTAAATATTTCTATAATAAACAGCATATATTATTCTAATGTCTTATTTTCCACATAGTTCTGCTAGTCACGGAATGGCTGTAAATTATATTTCTAACAAACATGGCGTAACCACGGAATAGTTATGTAAATAAGCATATTGCTCTATCGCCTGTATTGTATGATGTTCAGTGAACTTCAGTGACACATTCGTGCGTTATAAAGTGATGACGTCAAAGAAAAAGCAACTTCTTTCTTCATTGAAATCGCTTCAGACTTTGAATAACTTTTTGTTTGATACAATAGATCAAATAAATGTGACAAAAATAACAAAGAACCTAAGGAAACTAAACTACTACAATATGTACATAAAATTACAAAATACAATAGAATCAGTCAAACCTAAGGTGCTTTGCAGAGGCTTGTTTTTTTCCATGTTTAAAAACGGACTTAAACCTCCGCCACTATAGCGGTCAACTATTTCATACTAATTTGGACTTTCATATAATTTTCATACAAAGATTGAATGTAGTACTTCTGTTTAACTGCTTACTTTTTAGGGTTCCATACCATACATAAGGGTGAAACGGGACTCTAATCTGTCTTTTCTTGTTTTGTCTATTGCTTGTAGATTGTATGTAGGTGAGTAGGGATAGGCACAGAGGTTCCTAACTTCATAGCTCTGTCACCTACTTACCTCATACCTACTTTTGTATTTTTCTTTTTTGTACCTGTTCTCTGTATGTGTAATGTACCTGTGTCTGTGTGTTGGCAAAAAAAGCTTTCTATCTATCTATCTAATAATAAGACTTTGCTGTTTATCTGTATATCCGTGACTCATAAACGGTGATAGTTAGACAGTTGAAATTTTCACAGATTATGTATTTCTGTTGCCGCTTTAACAACAAATACTAAAAAACAGAATAAAATAAATATTTAAGGGGGCTCCCATACAACAAACGTGATTTTTTGCCGTTTATTAAAGATGGTATGGAAACCTTCGTGTGCGAGTCCAACTCGCACTTGGCCGGTTTTTATTTTTATTAGATCTAAATATAAACCAAGTTTAATGTCGACCTCTGTAGCGCAGTGGGCGAAGGCCCGCCTGCGACGCAAAAGGTTGCGGGTTCGATCCCCGCGGCGGGACCAATGTTTGTATGATCTACAAATATTTGTCTCGGGTCTGGGTGTTTCTATGTATAATATGTATGTATTTACAAACAAAAAGTATATAAGTAGTATATCAGTCATCTTAGTACCCATAACACAAGCTCTGCTTACTTTGGGGCTCGATGATCCTGTGTGAAAAGTCCATCATTATTTATTATTATTTATTATTATGTATGCTCCGTATTCATCTGGCTACGTTCGATAATTTCATAAAATTTCATGTCGTCCCTTCCAATTCGAGTTGGAAGAAAAATAAAGCAACTTCACTCGCCTTCATTTCCTAATTGGATTCCCCTTGTTATGTGACCAATTATGCTATAATTATACCTTCTGGTCGCATTTACACTGAAAACAGAATACCTACTAACCGATCAAGCATGGTCTAGGTAGGTCAGTAAGCCTATTCCATCTCAAACAATGTCCCAGACACAACAGCATACCGTTGAGTGTAGGCATTACTAAGTCTCAACTGTAAATGAAAATATCGAAAAAAAGTCCGTTAGTATTCTTTTGGGAGTCAATGACTTGTATCACGAAAAGAAAGCATAGATCTAAGAATGTCCACCGTTGAGAAATGAAAAGTCTTATCAAACGATTCCAACGGGACCCACAACGATCAGACGATCCTCCTAAAGCCGGAGTGCCTTGCCGTTTCGCCACGGAACCCTGATCGTCACAATCGACATTTTTTCTAAACTCATATTTATCCGTTAAGCATCGGTAAAAATAATAAATATATCCACCGGCAATAAACATGTAATTAATACCTAAGTGTGGTTTAGCACTAAAATATACAAAAATTATGATGTCCACCGTGCCTGGGATTCAGTCGAAATCCTGTTTGAAATGGAATGAATGAAAACCTTAAAGAATTCTAGGAATTGAAGCTTTGTTGCCCTGGTTCTTCACGGTATTGGTCGCTGGAACAAACGTAGCATCATCTTAGTTTTAAGAATATTCTTAGTGATATTTTTGACTTGACTTAGAATGAAACCAGTTTTCTATACAACACAGTCTTAGCCGTCCCCAACCATTAACGTTACAGCGAAATTATGTCTACATAACTTTACATCCCCTTTTTCTAACTTGATTAGCTGGAATTGGTTTTGTGAAGGACATTTTGAGCGTGTTTCATTGTATTCACGTGTTTATATCCCAGTATTGAAATGAAATATCTTTACATCTTTGTAAAACACAGTTGAACAATAAATTTTTCTTATTTCTTAAGATGAAATTGTTTTTTTTTTCTTGTCATGTTAAATTTAATTTTTAAATTATTACTCTATTTTGTTAGCAGGCCATTTATACCTTTCCAACAACACGTCCAGCAGGTAGAAAATGCCTTCGGCATTATGCTCGCCAACTGTGCAATTTTTTTGTAATTTTGTGCAATAAAGTATTTAAATAAATAAATAAATATCTTTTGAATGACAGAGTGAAAAACAATGTGGAGTGAAAGATGAGTGATGAGGAAGGTATCAAATTGGTATTTTTGTAGAAGAGTCAGGTTCTTCCTAGTCGTTGTTCTTCATTGTTGAAGGTTGGGTCCTTGAAAGGCTTTCGTAGCCTTGTAAATAAGCTGCTTCCGCTTAGTCCAGTCTTCGGCTTCTCTTAGAGCGGTAACAGGAGACCAGTAAGGGCGGTAACCTGGTCACACCAACGACTTGGTGGGAGTCAGATTATTATACCTGAAACTGGCACATTTTTATGATGAACTAGCTGCACTCCCGCGGGGTAACCCGCGATCCCTCGGGATTTTTTCGGGATAAAAATCCTATGTCCTTCCCTGGGATACAACCTTTATCCATGCCAATTTTCAGCCTTATCTGTTCAGTGGTTGGGGCGTGAAAAGGTAACAAACAGATAGACAGACAGACAGAGTTACTTTCACATTTATAGTATTAAGTATGGATAGTATGGATGTTATGAGAGCGAAAGAGTAATAATTATAAATTTTTAAAAGTCATAGAACAAAAGTTGTTGTTTACGATGATAGTCCTGAGAGGTTACCGGTGTTTTACAAATAACCCTGTATTGAAAAAACTGTGCAGTTATCATTAGAAATATAAACTAAAGTTCACTAACAAAGTAATTGGATTCCCGCCGGTATCAATTTGATAAAACGTGCATCGGGTTTTGGAGCTCGCTAACTAACCCAACTTTTTGTTTAGCATGTTAGGGCCTGTTTATACAGAGCGAGCCAGCTAGCCAGTTACTATCATGAGATAGTAAACGTTGCAACAATGACGCACTAGATTAACTCGCGTAAAAATATCGTTGAACTCACATAAGAATACGAGGATAAAATCAGATTTCACAACGCTTCGCAAATATTCACATGTTCGAAAATCTTTCTGAACCAAATTTCTATAGTGGATCGTCTAAATATTGCTAGGCATCCGTATTTGTTTTCCTGGTTCTTTGTATTGTATTGCGATCCTACTGAATTACAAAATAAAATGCTTTTTGACTATGACTCTTGAACGAATCAAAGCATCATACGAGTTACTGTCAGGGAGTCAAGGTCAGAGCTTCTTATACAAATTACGACAACATTTTTAGTTACACTGTAGCTGTCCACTGGCAGCAACTCACATTGTGTAACCGAGTCATTATTTTAGTCGGTGCGTTTTTTCGTTGCGCTCACGAGTTTCAATTTAAATTGCATGTAGTTTGGTGCTTGTTATGGATTTAAAAATATCTCTGTTAAGTCAGCCCAAGAATATCGAAAGTAATATTTTTAATGACCATTTTTACACCGGTATTCACAAACATTACTATGAGGTCTCACAGTGCGCGCGGACGCACAGTGTCCCAAAAACCTACTGATTTTTGAACCCTGTGCGTCCGCGCGCACTTGGAAATGTCAAAGTTATGTTTGTGAATACCTTGAAGTCTTCCGAGAGTCAAAATATCGACACTAATTAATGAACGCACACATAAATCCTGGATTGGATCCAGGTGGAACTGTTGTCAACATCCAGTTATTTTCTGCAAGTGCAGATACAGTGCAATTACAGGTACAGTAGTCACTTTAGCTCTCTGGAGTAGCTGCACAGTAGCCGTTTTTGATGTCGCCTAAAAGACAAAGACAGCGTTGTATAGCTGCCCTGCTCACTCGCTTAGTTTGTTGCGCCTATGTCGCCTACTCTACATACGCAATGTACTACCAGCGCATTCGTTTTTTTTTATGAAGAACTAGCTTCTACGTGCGGCTTCGCCCGCATGGTACATACATTTTCAATAGCCTATATGCTAGGTCACTATCTACGCCTATTCTAAGTTTCATCCAAATCGGTTCACTGGTTTAGGCGTGAATGATACACAAACATACAAACATCTAAACAAACTCACAAACTTTCAGTTTTACTAAATGAGTGGGATGAGTGAGATTCAGTTTTATTATATGAGTGGGATGGGTCGACTCTTGAACTCGAAACTTGCAAAGGCAAGAATAAGCCTATCCAGAAGGTTCCTTTTAACTCTCTTCTTGAAAAAATAGGGTCGTAGCTCAGAGGAAATACAGATGCTGGAAGCTGATTCAAAAGTTTAGTGCACCTAACTTCAGAGAGCTAAAGATTGTTTGTGCGTACTGTATTAATAATAATAAATAATGCTGGACAATTTCACACAGCATCATCTAGCCCCAAACTAAGCATAGCTTGTACTATGGGACTTATATACTTTTTGTTTGTAAATACATACATATTACACATAGAAACACCCAGACCCGAGATAAATATTTTCAAATCATACAAACATTTATCCCGCGGCGGGGATCGAATTCGCAACCTGCTGCGTCTCAAGCGGGCTTTCACCCACTGCGCCACAGAGGTCGTCGACTGTATCCATATTTTCATTTCGCAATGCAACATTTCATACATAATCACATTCCAACTACCCTCGTATTTAATTTGCGTCCATTAGTTCCGGAATCAAATAAACCGTGAAACTCATCATCTAAACTAGGTCATTACGCTTATAAGCTTCCAGTTTAAAAGCGGAATTATAATAAATAAATAAATAAATAAATAATTACGTTTATTCAAATCAAGCATAGTACAATCAACAATTAGTTGGCCTTATAATATTTTACAATCAGGTAGGTATTCTATAATTAGGTAGGTAAGGTACCTACACATACTTTACAATCAGGATGGCTTGTGGTTGATGAAGATGTGTAGCGGTATCTACACTAAGTTCAAGACTTGTGTTGTAGATGCCGCGTTAAATTGAATTTGAATCACGTACGCTATTTTGAAGTGAAAACTTCTGTAGGCACGTTGGGATTTTTTTAGATGAGAATAAAGTCTTGGGTTCGGCTCGAAAAGGTCATGTGTGAGTCACGGGACTGCTAACCTAACCTACCAGTAGCGCCATCTAGTTCTGTCCTCGGTAAACTTATACGCAAACATTTTCACATTTCTAAAAGCTCATTTTATAACTAAACGGGTGAAGTCATTATCTTTCGATTTCCTGACGATTAAAAAAATACACTAGGCACCTAATTGTTCAAGTTTTCACTTCTCTCGGCACTCCTGGGAGTGCCACAGTTTTTTTGCGGTTTAAAGTGTTCATTAAATTGAAATAAAGTTTTGAAACCACCAAGAGGGATAAAGCAAAAATATATAATTATTGAAATATACCTGAATATTGAAAAAAAAAACTGTGTTGCGCTACGGTGCAGACAAGTTTTCCCAAATAGGAATTTATTTTTTTACAAGATCCATACTAATATTATAAATGTGAAAGTAACTCTGTCTGTCTGTCTGTCTGTCTGTCTGTCTGTCTGTTTGTTACCTTTTCTCGCCCAAACCGCTGAACCGATTAAGCTGAAATTTGGCATGGATAAAGAGTATACCCCAGGGATGGACATAGGCTACTTTTTTTTGTCAATTACCATAAGGGGGCGGGAAAATAAGGGTTGGAAGTTTGTATGGGGAAAAAAGTTAAGCAACCCTGGGCGCGGTCATAATAAGGATGGGTGACCGCCCAAAGCCACTTTTTGCACTCTAAATTTTTTCGTTTTTTTTTGTATTTTGCATAATAAATTATTTTAAAATTAATGATAAACATGTAACATGTGTGTTCCCACCCATCAATATATCCGAACTCCGAAGTTATGATTTTTTGATATTAAAATATTTTTCCTTGGCTATAACGCCATCTATCGGTCTAGAGGTCAAAACTACTTTACACTTTTTTCCTAGGTGGCGTTTTTACTATGGCGGAGATCGAGTATAATTTTCTTTGATTTTGAGTTTTGAAAAGTTAATGGAGATTTTTGCTAAGAGTTTTCGATATTTTTATATTGCTGACGAAGTCGCGGGTAGGTATTGCCGCTCGCTTCGGCAAATCTGACACCAGTTGCCGCTATCGTGTTGTTCTTAACATTGCAAGATCTGGGTAAGATTTTCCCTACCTCTATCTATTAAGGGATTCTTGAGAGAAACATAACGCAATATTAGTTAATAATTTTATTTCGAAATTTTAAACCACACAGTTCTTGCTATAAAAAAATACGTTTCGAGTCAATTTCTTCAAAAACTCTCTCTCTCTTCAAAAACTCGCTGCGCTCGCTTCAGCGATTCTGTACCAATTACCGTATTCGTTTTGTTCTTAGCATTGCAAGATCTGGGTAAGATTTTTCCTACCTTTATCTATTAAATGATTCTTGAGAGAAACATATATAAAAAAAAATATTATATCATGCGACGGAGTTTTATATTTTGTACTCTCGATTCACTCAAAACTCCTCCACTTTGTTCCTAATAATGCGCAGACGAAGTTGCGCGGGTCAGCTAGTACACTTATAAATAATGTGAAACAGGTACATTAAAATGGTCCCCGCCCTTAGTAATGATTAATAGAGTAAGTACAATATTATACATACATACATACATAAAGTCACGCCTCTTTCCCAAAGGGGTAGGCAGAGACCACGGATCTCCAGTCGCTACGATATTAAAATAAAAAATAAATAATGCTGGACATTTTCACACAGCATCATCTAGCCCCAAACTAAGCATAGCTTGTACTATGGGAACCAGATAACTGATATACTACTTATATACTTTTTGTTTGTAAATATTATACATATTATATTATACAATATTATAACTACTATAAATGCAATACATTTAAACTACTCTACTCATATTTCAGTTTCGTAGCATTATAATTGCTACGTGCCGCGTAGCAGCGTAGCTTGTAGCTACGATTCCTCGTTAACTATAATTGGAATCTCATATTGAATAAACCAAAAATGAAGAATCTTTTTACAAATAACCCGAATAAAAACTATGATTCAGCATTTTAAATTTTATAACGGGACTTAATCGCGTAGGTATAACATTTGTTTATTTACCTCGACGTTTCAGTAGCGTTACAGCTACCGTGGTCACGAGAAGACTGCCCGCCGGTACTCGTTCGCCTCTTCGACCGATGAGAAACTACCCTCATTCGGTCAACACAAAATAACATTAGGGTCGCGACACACTACACTGACAACATCCAAGTTAGTACTAGACGTTCTTACACGACCCGAACACTTTTTTATCACTGGATCCCACGTTGATGACAGTTTGTAGCCGCATTCCCGGTTGAAATTTTTGTGTTTCTTTATTTCAACTGCTTCACGCACAATTCTAGTATAATAATGGCGATCATTGGAAAGGACTAAAGGTTGATGTAACTCGATCCAGTGGTTTGATCCTGATTCTAGCAAGTGCTCCGCTATCGCTGATTTATACACCTGGCGATTTTTGACAGCTGCGATATGTTCTTTGACACGCTCAGCAATAGTCCGCTTGGTCTGTCCAATATAAGAACTGCCGCAACTGCAATCGACCTTGTATACACCAGGTGTTTGATAGGGTATAGTATCCTTGACTGTTCCTACTTGTGAAGCTATCTTGAGTAGTGGAGTGAAGACGGTCTTAATTGCGTACTTCTTCAGCAAAGAACCAACCTTGTCTGTCACCCCTCTAATATACGGCAAGTATGCTCGTTGTCTCGGAACGTCATCTTTCAGTACCCTATTCAAACGTCTAGCACTCATGTTCCTCACCCCGTAGTTATTCTTCACTAGCACTCCTTTTACATGTGTAAGTTCTTCCTGTAGAAAGTCTGGGTCACACAATGCATAGGCTCTATCGATTAATGAAGAAACCACTGACTCTAACTGCTTCGGGTGATGGTGTGACATGGCATTTAGGTATTTGTCAGTGTGAGTAGGTTTCCTATAAACAGTGTGTGTTAGGGAATTCATTCTTTTTTCCGGAGGTATTCTCCGAAGTGCCAGTGTTCGTTTGCTCAAACAAATAATTAGGAACAATTACTGTGAGTTAGACAAAGTGAATTGTGCGTTACACAGATTGCATTGGGAGTGTAGTGTTGTGCTATCATACGATGATTTCACTATGTGTGATAGAATTACCTACTTACAAGCTGATCGGATTAGTGAATTGTGTAGTGTTAATCATGACCGAAAATATAAAAAATTATGTGATCGTCAGAAACGGAACACAATTCATGAAGAGGATCTGTCTTCGGTAATTAATTTATCTAGTACGACATTAAATAGTGCAACCGAAAGTGTCTTAGCGAAGGGTTTGAATTTTGCTACTACCCCCCAACGAATTCCGTACGAGAAAATTATAAGTAGTGTTGAGGAAGTCATAATACGTAACAAACTACCTTCCAGTGATTCGGAATCGTTAAGGCAAGATGTTGCGGTAATATTACGCAGGGCCGCATTACCGAAAAGCAACATTTCTTCCGAAGAGCGGGAAGCTCTTAAGGACTTACGCAAAAACAAAGATGTATGTGTTCTTAGGGCCGATAAGGGGAATGCTACTGTTGTGATGGACTCGGAGGACTATGATAAGAAGGTACGTGATTTGTTGAGTGACACAAAAGTATACAAACCAGTGTCGTATGACCCAACCGCCAGAGTGACACGACGTATACGTGCAGTGATTAGGGACAATCAGGACATTATGGAGGAAGATGATTTTGCTTACCTATATAAACCTAAAATTGCACAATCACCAAAATTTTATGGGTTGCCTAAAATTCACAAAACCAACGTTCCAATGCGACCAATCGTGAGCCAGATAAACGCTCCGACGTACAGCCTCGCGGGACACGTTTCAAAAGTGCTGCAACCATGGGTGGGTAAGACGTCTTCATTCGTGAAAGATTCTCGCCATTTCATTGATATAATTAGGGACATTAAACTGGAACCAGATGACATAATGGTGAGTTTTGACGTTGAGTCACTCTTCACTAATGTTCCTTTAAAAGAATGTGTAGACCTAATTAGACGGAAAATTTATGAAAACAGCATACCAGAGGGATACATTACTTTGTTACGAAACTGTTTGGAAGGAAGTTATTTTTTATATAGAGGGCAACACTACCTGCAGATAGATGGAGTTGCTATGGGGAGTCCTGTAGCACCAGTTATGGCCAATATCTGGATGGAACACATCGAGACGCTCATACAGTTTCCATCTGGTCTTAAGTTATGGAAGCGCTATGTAGACGATGTGTTTTGCATTATGAAAGGTAACAAACCAGAAGTTGAACAGTTTCTACAACATCTAAACTCAGTACATGAAAAGATCAAGTTTACTTATGAGTTGCAAAGTGATCGTACACTACCGTTTCTGGATATAAAAGTAATGGCGAAATCGGATGGTTCCCTAACACACACTGTTTATAGGAAACCTACTCACACTGACAAATACCTAAATGCCATGTCACACCATCACCCGAAGCAGTTAGAGTCAGTGGTTTCTTCATTAATCGATAGAGCCTATGCATTGTGTGACCCAGACTTTCTACAGGAAGAACTTACACATGTAAAAGGAGTGCTAGTGAAGAATAACTACGGGGTGAGGAACATGAGTGCTAGACGTTTGAATAGGGTACTGAAAGATGACGTTCCGAGACAACGAGCATACTTGCCGTATATTAGAGGGGTGACAGACAAGGTTGGTTCTTTGCTGAAGAAGTACGCAATTAAGACCGTCTTCACTCCACTACTCAAGATAGCTTCACAAGTAGGAACAGTCAAGGATACTATACCCTATCAAACACCTGGTGTATACAAGGTCGATTGCAGTTGCGGCAGTTCTTATATTGGACAGACCAAGCGGACTATTGCTGAGCGTGTCAAAGAACATATCGCAGCTGTCAAAAATCGCCAGGTGTATAAATCAGCGATAGCGGAGCACTTGCTAGAATCAGGATCAAACCACTGGATCGAGTTACATCAACCTTTAGTCCTTTCCAATGATCGCCATTATTATACTAGAATTGTGCGTGAAGCAGTTGAAATAAAGAAACACAAAAATTTCAACCGGGAATGCGGCTACAAACTGTCATCAACGTGGGATCCAGTGATAAAAAAGTGTTCGGGTCGTGTAAGAACGTCTAGTACTAACTTGGATGTTGTCAGTGTAGTGTGTCGCGACCCTAATGTTATTTTGTGTTGACCGAATGAGGGTAGTTTCTCATCGGTCGAAGAGGCGAACGAGTACCGGCGGGCAGTCTTCTCGTGACCACGGTAGCTGTAACGCTACTGAAACGTCGAGGTAAATAAACAAATGTTATACCTACGCGATTAAGTCCCGTTATAAAATTTAAAATGTCTTCGAGTCGCGAAAGTTTAAAATGTGTATTATCAAGCCGGTACGGGCCGGAAATTGTTAAAAAAGTACGAGACCTAGAAAAACTTCGGATAAAGAGAGTGCGGGTGGAATCATCATTGGCATTTTTAATTAAATGTCGTGATACGGACGTAATTCCAACGTGCGCGAGAATTAAACCGCGTAGTGACATTCTTTTTTCCGGAGGTATTCTCCGAAGTGCCAGTGTTCGTTTGCTCAAACAAATAATTAGGAACAATTACTGTGAGTTAGACAAAGTGAATTGTGCGTTACACAGATTGCATTGGGAGTGTAGTGTTGTGCTATCATACGATGATTTCACTATGTGTGATAGAATTACCTACTTACAAGCTGATCGGATTAGTGAATTGTGTAGTGTTAATCATGACCGAAAATATAAAAAATTATGTGATCGTCAGAAACGGAACACAATTCATGAAGAGGATCTGTCTTCGGTAATTAATTTATCTAGTACGACATTAAATAGTGCAACCGAAAGTGTCTTAGCGAAGGGTTTGAATTTTGCTACTACCCCCCAACGAATTCCGTACGAGAAAATTATAAGTAGTGTTGAGGAAGTCATAATACGTAACAAACTACCTTCCAGTGATTCGGAATCGTTAAGGCAAGATGTTGCGGTAATATTACGCAGGGCCGCATTACCGAAAAGCAACATTTCTTCCGAAGAGCGGGAAGCTCTTAAGGACTTACGCAAAAACAAAGATGTATGTGTTCTTAGGGCCGATAAGGGGAATGCTACTGTTGTGATGGACTCGGAGGACTATGATAAGAAGGTACGTGATTTGTTGAGTGACACAAAAGTATACAAACCAGTGTCGTATGACCCAACCGCCAGAGTGACACGACGTATACGTGCAGTGATTAGGGACAATCAGGACATTATGGAGGAAGATGATTTTGCTTACCTATATAAACCTAAAATTGCACAATCACCAAAATTTTATGGGTTGCCTAAAATTCACAAAACCAACGTTCCAATGCGACCAATCGTGAGCCAGATAAACGCTCCGACGTACAGCCTCGCGGGACACGTTTCAAAAGTGCTGCAACCATGGGTGGGTAAGACGTCTTCATTCGTGAAAGATTCTCGCCATTTCATTGATATAATTAGGGACATTAAACTGGAACCAGATGACATAATGGTGAGTTTTGACGTTGAGTCACTCTTCACTAATGTTCCTTTAAAAGAATGTGTAGACCTAATTAGACGGAAAATTTATGAAAACAGCATACCAGAGGGATACATTACTTTGTTACGAAACTGTTTGGAAGGAAGTTATTTTTTATATAGAGGGCAACACTACCTGCAGATAGATGGAGTTGCTATGGGGAGTCCTGTAGCACCAGTTATGGCCAATATCTGGATGGAACACATCGAGACGCTCATACAGTTTCCATCTGGTCTTAAGTTATGGAAGCGCTATGTAGACGATGTGTTTTGCATTATGAAAGGTAACAAACCAGAAGTTGAACAGTTTCTACAACATCTAAACTCAGTACATGAAAAGATCAAGTTTACTTATGAGTTGCAAAGTGATCGTACACTACCGTTTCTGGATATAAAAGTAATGGCGAAATCGGATGGTTCCCTAACACACACTGTTTATAGGAAACCTACTCACACTGACAAATACCTAAATGCCATGTCACACCATCACCCGAAGCAGTTAGAGTCAGTGGTTTCTTCATTAATCGATAGAGCCTATGCATTGTGTGACCCAGACTTTCTACAGGAAGAACTTACACATGTAAAAGGAGTGCTAGTGAAGAATAACTACGGGGTGAGGAACATGAGTGCTAGACGTTTGAATAGGGTACTGAAAGATGACGTTCCGAGACAACGAGCATACTTGCCGTATATTAGAGGGGTGACAGACAAGGTTGGTTCTTTGCTGAAGAAGTACGCAATTAAGACCGTCTTCACTCCACTACTCAAGATAGCTTCACAAGTAGGAACAGTCAAGGATACTATACCCTATCAAACACCTGGTGTATACAAGGTCGATTGCAGTTGCGGCAGTTCTTATATTGGACAGACCAAGCGGACTATTGCTGAGCGTGTCAAAGAACATATCGCAGCTGTCAAAAATCGCCAGGTGTATAAATCAGCGATAGCGGAGCACTTGCTAGAATCAGGATCAAACCACTGGATCGAGTTACATCAACCTTTAGTCCTTTCCAATGATCGCCATTATTATACTAGAATTGTGCGTGAAGCAGTTGAAATAAAGAAACACAAAAATTTCAACCGGGAATGCGGCTACAAACTGTCATCAACGTGGGATCCAGTGATAAAAAAGTGTTCGGGTCGTGTAAGAACGTCTAGTACTAACTTGGATGTTGTCAGTGTAGTGTGTCGCGACCCTAATGTTATTTTGTGTTGACCGAATGAGGGTAGTTTCTCATCGGTCGAAGAGGCGAACGAGTACCGGCGGGCAGTCTTCTCGTGACCACGGTAGCTGTAACGCTACTGAAACGTCGAGGTAAATAAACAAATGTTATACCTACGCGATTAAGTCCCGTTATAAAATTTAAAATGTCTTCGAGTCGCGAAAGTTTAAAATATGATTCAGCATTCTTTCAGATATTTCAGGGACGTAATACTTATTATACGACCTCTGTGGCGCAGCGGGTCAAAGCCCGCTTGTGACGGAGATGGTTGCGGGTTTGATGTAGATCATACAAACATTTATTTTGGGTCTGGTTGTTTCTATGTATGATTAGTATTTACAAACAAAAAAAATTAAGTAGTATATCAGTTACCTGGTTCCCATAGTACAAGCTTTGCTTAGTTTGGGGCTAGATGACGCTGTGTGAAATGTCCAGCTTCATTTATTTATTATACAATCTTAAAATATCTATGAACTCACTAACCAAAGGACGCACCCAAATTTTGCATTCCACACAATAAAAGTTAGCAAATCATAAAAAGTAAAAAAGATACCGGAATTTGGTCCACGATGACAGAGAGGATGGATGACAGTCGTTTGACAAAGCAAGTGTATGAGGCGAGTGTGTATGGGACAGCTGGCCTAGGCGAACCTTCTTGGATCAAATTGGCGACATTTTAATAATAATAAATAATAAATAATGCTGGACATTTCACACAGCATCATCTAGCCCCAAACTAAGCATAGCTTGTACAATGGGAACCAGATAACTGATATACTACATAGATACATTTTGGAGAAGGGCCAGGTCAAAAGTACCCTAAACCGACGACCATGTATGAAGAATGTAATGAGAGTGAATGAGGCGAAAGTTGTGTGTCAGGATCGTAGCGACTGGAGATCCGTGGTCTCTGCCTACCCCTTTGGGAAAGAGGCGTGACTTTATGTATGTATTTGGTCCACGGATCCAAGGCTGTGAATAGAAGTACCTAATTATAATTATCAGAACATCCTTTAGGTCAGATTGTAAAATCCCTTCCATTTTTTGAGAAAAAAATAAATATGATTCTAGCCTAAAAACAGTAAATAAGACTGAGGTCACATAAAATATTTACAAGAGCATTATATCGGCAATATTATGTTCATCATGTATTCGGCGAGCGTATGTCGAATACACTTGAGAAACGGGCAGGAGTCGGAACCGAGAACTGTAAAGCTACTGGACAAAAATATCTGCAACAAAGTAAGATTTAAAGAATGGCTAGCTTCCTACGTACAAAAATGTGCTATGTAATGTGCCCTCTATGTATTCACCGATGATAGATGAATACCGACGGTCACGAACGTGTAGAGGTCTCTTCGCCTGTATTCGCCTGTCATCTTCTATCAAAATCATAGTTCGGCAAATGTGTAGAGTTGCCGTAATGCGTTGAACCTTTGAAGCCTTTTTTTAAATTAATAGAATAGAATTCTATGAGTGCACAAACGGATTCAATACTTGTCACCTTCTTTATCACTTACTTATTATGTTTTTGGACATGCGTTTGAATACCTTTTAACCACCTTCAAAGTATCTGGAATACATCCCACTCATATAATAAAACTGAAAGTCTGTGAGTTTGTTTAGATGTTTGTGTTTCAATCGTGCCTAAACCAGTGGATCGATTTGGATGAAACTTGAAATATGCATAGATAGTGGACCTGGAATAGCATATAGGCTATTAAAAATGTTGGAAGTAGCTAGTAGAATAGAATTCTATGAGTACACAAACCAATTCAATAATTTGTCACCTTCTTTATCACTTACTTATTATTTTATAGACATGCGTTTGAATACCTTTAAACCATCTTCAAAGTATCAGAAATGCATAAAAAATATTATCTGAGAAAATTGAATCTCGCCTTCGATACTGTCATGACTACCATGTTTTTTTATTACAAAGTTCTGTCACAAAGTTTCATCTGAGTTTAATCGAGTGGTTCAATTTTCCGTCCATATCGGTGATACCTCTAGGTTAGCTCCAATACTAACTGTATAAAGTGCTACGTCCATTGAGGTATCAATTTTCTAATGCGTGTTTGCGTCATATTTTATTGCCATTATCGTGGGTTTGAGTGGGCTTATGGTTGAGACATGTTTTTATTTGTAGCAACTTGGTATATTTTGTTTCAGAAAACCTACACTGTTGAGAGTTGAGTAACAGTTTTTCAATCCCACATATATTGATACATAACAAAACATTGAAGTTTTCCTTATTATTAATATAGCATGGTATGTATTGTGTTTTATCTCGCAAAGGCGCCGGGTTAGTTTTAATTGTGTATGCATATAAATGAATAAATAAATAATGCTGGACTTTTCACACAGCATCATCTTGCCTCAAGGTACCATCTAGAGCTTTTTGTTATGAGTATTATATGTATGACTGATATACTTTTTGTTTGTAAATACATACATATTTGTAGAAACACCCAGACCCGAGATTAATATTTACAGATCATACAAACATTTATCCCGCGGCGGAAATCGATCGCAACCTTTTGCGTCTCAGGCGAGCCTTCACCCACTGCGCCAGAGGTCGTCAACAATATGCACGTTATTTTTGTGTGCGTAAGTTCGGAAACGTTTTATGGACGAATGAGCGGTCAGTGTCATTTATGCACTAAAAAAAAATCTTCACACACAAAAACCAACCGTCGTGAGAAATATTTTGTATTTTCATCAAGAAAACTTACCTTATAATAAATAATAAGCATCTTGCATGCTTGTATGCAGTATTTAAGAAGTTTTTTTTAAAAGTCTATTATTTTATTTACAGAAACTAAGAACTATAAACATAAGAAGTATTAATAATAATTTAAGTGTGGAGTGAAAGAGGATGTAGTGTTGAGGATCGAAAAAGGTATGTTAAGATGGTTTGGGCATGTAGAGAGGATGGATGACAGTCGTTTGACAAAGCAAGTGTATGAGGCGAGTGTGTATGGGACAGCTGGAAGGGGAAGGCCTAGGCGAACCTTCTTGGATCAAATTGGCGACATTTTGGAGAAGGGCCAGGTCAAAAGTACCCTAAACCGACGAGCATGTATGAAGAATTAAACTTTTTAAACTTTCGTGATTTGGTGACATAATTATTATTTTTAAACCGGGTATTTATCACGTACCTATTGTTATTATTTCTTTTTTAACAATAGGTACGTGATAAATTCGCCTCATTCACTCTCATTACATATGAGAGTGAATGAGGCGAAAGTTGTGTGTCAGGATCGTAGCGACTGGAGATCTGTGGTCTCTGCCTACCCCTTTGGGAAAGAGGCGTGACTTTATGTATGTATGTATGTATAATTTAAGAAATTGATCGCACAAACAAAATACTTTTTGCAAGTAAATTATTCTATTCAAATTTCATCCCTAAACCATGCTCAATACCCCACATTGACGAATGAACCTGAAGATTGATCGGCAAGTTTGACAAACGACGGGACGCGACCAATTGGTTACGTGTCGAATGTAATGTATTTTGGAAGCGAGTCGGGTTTGCTTTCACGACACGGAATTGTTTTACATAACATAAGCTAATATTAATGTATGAGAAGAAGAAGCGCTCGTGGTCGTGCTTGCTTAGTCGTTCTTGATAAATCGTCGAGTTAGGTAAGTTAAGCAACGTTCGAAACGGTCTGTAAGTGGATGGGTGACCGTCAGTGGCATTTTCATCTGAGCGCTTCCGTGCTTCGGAGGGCACATTAAATTGTCGGTCCCGGATATTTCGTCGTTAAGCCATGACGGAGGCCTTTAGGCGGCCTAAAAACTCCGTCACCAGAGTTGGCCACTGACTCATACGAACTTACTTACTTACTTTAATGTATGAGACTTTTGTCTAGCTGTGGGACACGGTAGGATGAGTAAAAAAAAAGCTAATATTAATGTACGTGATTATCTTAGAGGATGATTTAGGAGCTGGGCAAGCGTAACTAATTAGAAAATTGGCAAGAGACTGCATTGGTATCTGCTAGTAAAAGGGAAACATCGTGAGGATTTTTTAAGTTATCTTAAGTGCTTGTCTGTAGGTGTACTAATTTTTCACCTCACTAATTCAAAGAGGGCGCTTTTGCCGCGTAAAAGAGTATTTTGGACGAAAAGACGTCTCGCAGTTTCCCGCTGTGTTGATTTTTGTTTACATTTATGGTTAATGAAATAAACTGCATTTTCCTAAACAAAAGCTTATGCCTTGTCCATAAAAAAGTTTTTTATGACCAAACTGTCGTTACAAAGACTTGAAATAACGATCCAATATGGCAACATTAGAATCAGAGCAACATTAAGGTAACAGTTATTACCTCATAAATTACCCGCGTGCTTTGCTCTGCCACAGTGTTTGGTAAACAGCTTGTTATGTGTTTAGTGTATCGCTATCTCATTCTTTGCGGTATCTTCCGAGGGAGAGGGCCTACTTTTATGTTAAACTAGTACACGAAAGGATTCTCAACAAGAAAAACTATGCCATAGACTTAAACTTACTTCGATAGTTGCCACTACATGGTTATTTGTCAAACACCGGTAACCTCTCAGGACTGTATTACTATCATCATAAAGAACAACTTTTGTTCTATGACTTTTAAAAATTCATCATTTTTTTCTTCAAATTGTCATACAAAAACAAAAATATTTAAATTAAACGCTCTAAATGTTACGAAGTCTATGTGAAACAAAAGAAAGCGATAGTAGAAAGCGAAGGGAGCGGGGTTAGGACAATGTTTTAGATAGGAAAACGAAATCTTTTAGCGATAAGGTCGCCCATTGTATCATATTTTTACATGTTTGTTTTTAATTTATGTTATTTTTCTGGTGTACAATAAAGCTGTATTCTATTCTATTCTATTCTATCTTGAATGTTTGTTTTTGGTAAATGTATTATGTTTTGTAAAAAGTCATAGAAGAAAAGTTGTTGTTTATGATGATAGTAATACAGTCCTGAGAGGTTACCGGTGTTTTACAAAGAACCCTGTATAAGTCGCCATTTACACGATACCATTCTGGCATACCATTCTGGCATAACATTCTGGCATACCATTCTTGCCACAGAGTATTAACTCTTGCTCCGTGAAGTTTGAGAAAACAAGAGGCAAGAACAGTGTCAGAATGACATCGTGTAAACGGCTTCATATTCACTTTTACGAACTATCAAGAATGGCTTAGCAAGCTACGCCACGAGCACTTCAACTTACTGACCTAGATGATTGGAATGGGCTGTGATGCTTTGCTCTGTCGTAGAGCAAGGAAAGGATTAACGTGGGCAGAGGAGATAGATTTATAGATTGCACAGACTCCGACTTCCAGTGCTATTGAAACCCGATTATATATATATTAGTTTGAAGCGTACCTTATATACCTTTCACCGCACGGGTTTGAAAGAACTAGAATCATCATCATCATCATTTTTTCAACGACCTCTGTGGCGCAGTGGGTGAAAGCCCGCTTGGGACGCAGAAGGTTGCGGTTGCGATCCCCGCCGCGGGATAAATGTTTGTATGATCTGCAAATATTTATCTCGGGTCTGGGTGTTCCTATGTATTTACAAATAAAAATTATATAAGTAGTATATCAGTCATCTTAGTGTCCCCATAACACAAGCTCTGCTTACTTTGGGGCTAGATGATGCTGTGTGAAAAGTCCAGCATTATTTATTTATTTATCTATTATAGGGTCAACGACCTTGTTAAACTGGTCAACTCAGTCAAGGACCTTTTCAGTTTCGTTAATTTGAAAATGAAGGCTACCATAAAAGTACCATGACTGAGCTAATACAAAAATCATCCACACGTAATTCCGAGCAATCAGGCGATCAGCATCGCGTGCTCGCGTGCTGATTATGTTGCGTGCACTGTTTTCACTTCAACTCAGCCTTCCTTGAGTGCTCAATAAAGCTTTGGTTCTATAGAAACGGGGGACGGGAATTTACGGACGTAAACATAGTGTCCAATATGTCAGGTAAAACCGCGGCGCTTCGACCGTTGAATGGCCTGACTTCTTTCGCCATTTTTGGAGAAACTAGGGCTCTGATATTTTATTTAATTTTACTAGGTTTTGCTATGTAATTTCGGTGGAATTTTACTAATGAATCCTTGGTTACGTAACAAGAGATTTGGCAAATGGAATGAGGGAGTATTCAAGAAGATTTCTCATTTCACGAAAGATTTCCGTTGGAGTATTGAGGTGACAAGCCGCCATGTTTTCTTCTAAACCAAATTGACAGGACTGACTGACTGACATGATATGAATCTAGATAAAATTAATACTTGACATTGGCTCGACAACCCCACACACCCCAATTACGTTCCCTCGACGTAATTAGATGTCTGTGAGCAGATTTTCTATCCGTAAAAAAAAGGTTTTCTTCTTCCAATTTGCTCTTTCAAAATTATCAAAACATCTTATCTAACATTCAATATATAATCGCCTCTCACTATCATCTATCTTTTACCGTTCGTTATATTAAGGTGACTGTTTTATAGCAAACGAAGGCATGAAAGGGCACGAAACCTAGGAGTTAGAGAATTGTTGACTACCTCTGGGAATTATGATCGATTGTGTGCCGGAAGAAAAGGGGCAGACCCCCACTCGATGGAACGATGATTTCTTACACAATATAACTTAATCGCTTAGCTCTTAGGGTGGATAACATAGAGAGGAAACCAATTAGCATTCTGTTCCGTTTTGTTGTATTTATTTATTTATTTGTTCTCCCCTAGTCCCGTTTTCACCCGGTTCGTACTCACCCGATTAAAAAAAATTATATCAATAATTTTTGTCACTTTTGCGTATAGTACGAGTGACAACTAATATGTTTTAGAAGTGCCTTTGACTACCATAGACTTCAAACTTTTGGGAGCATATCTTCGGTGTTGCGGGTGGAGTCGAGATTCTATTTGTTCGTTTTATCTATATTTATTACCAACAAACACCCAGTTACCTTACGTTTAAAAATATATTAACTAGGTAAAGGTATACTAAATTATACATATTCTGTTAGCTTAGTTCATCCCAATTTCAAAAATATAACTTTCTTGATACCTTTCATACAAAATAATAGAGATATCAACATTTTACTAGGACGCGGCGTCAGCACCGCCGATGCGCGAACGTATCTGTCATTTTTTCGACGAACGTTGCATGACGTCATGTTCGGGCCGTGACATTGCACAGGATAAGCGAGCACATACAGCTAAAGGAGAACATCGTGACTTCACTAAAAAACGTCAATTAACTTAGTTAAGTTAAGACTTACGGTAAACTGTTCTTAAAACGAAAATGGTGAGTAAGTTCGGGGATCTAGTTAATATCTTTATGCCAAAGCTGTATAAAACACATTAAACTGAATCATTTGTTTTTTAGGTGCTACATTAACATGAAACTTGCTTACGCTTAAATCTACCAGTATAAATAAACGACGACCTCTGTAGCGCAGTGGCCAAAGACCCGCCTGCGACGCAGGTTGCGGGTTTGCTTCCCGCCGCAGGACAAATGTTTGCATGATCTACAGATATTTGTCACGGGTTTGGGTGTTTTCTATGTATATTATGTATGAATTTACAATCAAAAATTCTTTATTTACAGAAACTAAGCTACTACATTATGTACATAAAATAACAAAATACAATAGAATCAGTCAAGCTACCTAAGGATCGTCGTAAAAACGATCTATAGATAGCTCAATTGATCTAGGTCACTGCCAGTCGGAAGCATGCCCAAAATACTGGCGGTAAAAAGTATATAAGTAGTAGGTATATCAGTCATGTAGCTCAGCTTACTTTGGGGCTAGATGTTGCTATGAAAAGTCCAGCATTATTTATTTATTAAACACAGTACTTAAATAAATAAATAAATAAAATAAAAACTCAAAGGCTTAAATACATATTTGTAACATGCCCACTAAGTTAAATGCAAATCAACATTTTATTTACTTACCAGTTCAATTATTTACTGAAAATCATTATAATCTAGGTGATTCTTCTGTTCTTTCATGACCATGAAGAACCACAGAAACACGGTTTGGAGCCTAGCTTCATTTTGCAAAAGTTATCAGTAGTTGTACTAACTATTTTGTCATTTATAGAAGTATAAACTCAATCGCACACTAGTACGCGCAGTGCGCGCGTCAGTCATTTTTCTATACAAAATATGCTGATGAAATGTTGCTGACGTCTGAAGCGAGCCGCATTTTCTGACGTCAGCAATATTTTCTCTATTGAATCCTTAGTTCAGCGCGTTCGGCTCGGCTGAACTGTGAGATAACCCTGAAAGAAACCGCATTTTCCAATGCAAAATCTTCTTTTATGTATTTCCATACATAAAAGGAGAAACTGCATCATTACACCGACAAGGACTAAGCTCTTTTTATTGGTTCTGCAGTTATAAACGTGACAAACACGAAGAATGAGCTAAGAAACACAGCTCTTTTTATGATCTTTCTTGTTCTAGATCTCATTAGTGATTCAAGCATAAACTAGTGCTGGTTATTGTCAGCAAAGCAGGTGCATAGAACATAAACAGAGATAGCGGGCAAACTGCACTAATATACGAGTGGAGCTCAGGTGGGTGCGGTTATGGATATTCCTTTCGTAGAATCAGAAGATTATTTGGAATATTGATATTAATACAAAGAGCAGAGTGTTCTATTTCATAAAGGCGGTCTAATCTTAATTGTGTTTAAATTTGTTTCTGTATATATGGATATACTGAGTGCTCCATGGAGCGTTCCAACGAAACAAATGGCATGTGCATAGGCACAGCATAGGTGCCTTTCTGAGATGGAAAAACTATATGAATCTATAATGCCATTTTTTTGTATACAAGTGAAGCGCTCGTGGTCGTACTTGCTTATGCCCGGTTTCTATATTCAACGGACATTCGTAGGTAAGAGCTACGACTCGTTTCCACATACAAAGTTTGACAGCTAACTTACCGCCGGTTTCTAGCTGTCAAACTTTTGTATGGGGAAACGAGTCGTAGCTCTTACCTACGACTGTCCGTTGAATATAGAAACCGGGGGTTAGTCGTTCTTGATAGATCGTCGCAGTTAAGCAACGTTCGAAACGGTCTGTAAGTGGATAAGTGACCGCCAGTGGCATTTCCATCTGAGCGCTTCCGTGCTTCGGAGGGCACGTTAAATTGTCGGTCCCGGCTATTTAAGTCGTTAAGCCATGATGGAGGCTAAGGCGGCCTAAAAACTCCGTCACCAGAGTTGGCCACTGACTCATACGAACTTACTTACTTACTTTATTGTATACAAGTATGTATACAAAAAAAAAAAAAAAAAAAAAACTATTTTACCTAGCAATAAACCTACATTGATGTATCTATATATAATTTATAAAGTATATATGTATATAAATATATATATATGAGAAATATACATTATTATTTATTATACTTATCTTTCATGTATCTTTTAATACTTTAGTGTATTTATTATTTTGTGTTATTAATTACTCTAATACCTACCTATCTGTTCTATACCTACCTAGATACCCATCCTCTCACAAGTGTTTTTAAATGACCTTAAGAAAGAGGGGACTTTTCTAACACAAGTTATCTTAACTTAAATGAAAAGTTCCCAATCCTAGTATAAGCAAATCACTTGTAAAAACAATAAATACATTTTTACTTTACTTTACTTTACTTTACAAGTAGTTAAAGAGGACTCAGACCAAGGCAAAGATAACCGTCACCGAATATTGCTTCTTCTTCTTCTTTAGAGTTGATGTATCACGCTATTCAGAGCCATTTGGACCAGTAGGAGGCTACATCTACAGCGTTGCTCGAGCAGGCCATGAGATCTCCCAAAGTGCAGGTGTTGGGGCATAATGGACACACGTGCACGTGTGACATAGACTGCAACTGGGCACCACACGGGCATCGTGTTTCGTTTGGGCTGATCTGAGGCTATTGCTGAACTAAGAATATTCTCTAGATTATCCATTCAGGATTTGACGACCTCTGTGGCGCAGTGGGTGAAAGCCCGTTTGGGACACAGAAGGTTGCGGGTTCGATTCCCGCGGCGGGATACATGTTTGTATGATCTGCAAATATTTGTCTCGGGTCTGGGTGTTACTATGAATAATATGTACCTATGTATTTACAAACAAAAAATTATATAAGTAGTATATCAGTTAAATGGTTCCCATAGTACAAGCTTTGCTTAGTTTGGGGCTAGATGATGCTGTGTGAAATTGTCCAGCATTATTTATTTATTTAGGATTCTTTGATGAAATCTAGGTAACTTTGAAGTCGGTTTTCAGACAAAAGTTGGTTTTATATTTTATGGAAAATCAAATAAAAAAAAGTGTTTGCTATTATAGCTCGTAGAACTGACGGCCGTTGGGGCAGAAAAGTTCTCGAGTGGAGGCCACGCACCGGAAATCGCAGCAGAGGACGGCCCCCCACGAGATGAAAGCCGATCTTGTAAGGGTTGCTGGGAGCCGTTGGGTGCAGGCTGCACAAGATCGATCGCTGTGGAAATCTATGGGGGAGGCCTATGTTCAGCAGTGGACGTAAAAAAGGCTGAGATGATGATGATGATGATGATGATTATTATACATGCGAAAGTTTGTAGAAAAATTTGTTGCTCATTACCTATCTGATTTTCCCGAGGGACCGCAGCTAGTTGTAAATAAATAAATAATTCAATTACAGTCAACTGCGATACACAAAGGCAAACAAGCTATTTACAATCGCATCCACAATGCTCCAACGGATGAAGAGACGTCTTGAACTATTCAAATCACGGGCACGCAGCTATTAATATCGGAGCGGACTGTTTGAACAAGTGGACGTCGAATGAAATACGGATGCCTTGCTCGAGGTCAGTCGTTGTTGCGAATACACAAGGTAACACCAGTTTGTATTTGGAATGCTTTGGGAAGTTATAAGTATTCATTCGTACTAAGTAACATACAAGGATGAATTTTTCTTCTACCATATTTTTTTTCATCCTTCATCCATATAGATGATCGCACAGTCCACGCCGTACGCGTCTCATAATTTTTCTATAGAAAAAATACTGATGCTGTCAGAAAATGCGGCTCGCTACTAACGTCTCAGAATTTCTTCTACTGAATTAACAGTTCGAAGATGGAGATGGATGGCGAGATCAGATTTTCTGTAGCTTGACTATTTAGTTATAAGATGGATCACCTAAAAGAAAGCTAGGCCCCAAACCGTGTTTGTTGCTCTTTATGGTATTGTTCGCGAATGATTTTTGACTAAAGACTTTGAAAATCTCATACAATATATAAAGTATATTAAAAACCAAGAATTAATTACAATAGTCATCACAGGTTGATGTCGTGTTTGATATTCTGTTGAATCTGAGAGAATGTCTACCATGCTTTGTGGATATAGCCGTAATGGTATTTGTTTGGTTTATCTTATATCTATTCTTTGGTATTTGCAGGATGGAGAATAGCAGATGGACAAAAAAGGTGACAGAGTGGATCCCATTGGTAGCCGAGAGGAAACAAGGCAGACCAAAGAAGAGATGGCGGGACATCTTTACCCAACAGTGTGGTCCAGATTGGATGAGAAAGGCTCGAGAGAGGGACACATGGCAGAAATTGGGGGAGGCCCACGCCGCTGAGGCGACTTCACATTAAAATAGAATAGTTAGGTATATAAACAGTAGTGTAGAAAATAAGTATTAGTGATAGTTTAAGTTTAAGGAAATGTTATAGGTAATATGTAGAATAAAGGCTTTTTTATTTTTTTATTTTATTTTTATTTTATATTGGTGAAAAACAGGAGTATTATTTTAGTAACCCACCTATCTATTATTATTATTATATTATTTAGCCATTCTCGTCCCACTGCAGGGCAAAGGCCTCCCTTCCCTTCTTCCACTCTTCGCGATCCAACGCTGTAACAGGCCATGTTCTTAGGTGAGAGTCAAGTTCGTCTCGCCATCTCATTCTGGGTCTTCCACGTCTTCGCGTCACATTTTGTGGGGTCCACTGCGTGGCTCGTTTTGCCCACAAATCGTTTGACATGCGGCAGACGTGTCCGGCACCTATCTATGGCATCACAAAAATATGTTCATAGAAAATAGAAACTAGTGCTAACGTTTCCATTTATCCCAAAATTTATGCCATGCAACACCAATTTTGAACAATAAAAAAAGACCGCTATATTTTCTATTCAATGCCATAAAAGCTATGGAAATATTTGCAGATTTGTATTGTTTTGATATTTCTATTGGCTTTGAGAACTAGGAGATAACTTTTAAAACATTTAGGTTTTACCATTGATATCTTCAATTAAAAACAACTTTTATTTATATAAGTAATCAAATTTTAGGAGGAATTATAATACTTATTTTATCAGCTCATTGGATTCTATTGCTGGGCAAAAGCCTCCCATTCTCCCATTCTTCCGGGTTCAAAGCCTCCAAAAAAGGTTCAAATTTTAATACTTACTTCCACAAAATAAAAACCATTTTTTTATTAAAGTTTGATTAGAAAGTACATATTGTATAAAACTCGTATTTTTTTTCTTAAATATACGACACAAAACATTAATAAATAAATTATACAATAATAAAGTTATCAAATCCCTAAACTACCAAGGAAGTTTTTAGAATATACCTAAATAAAGAAAAGCTTTACATGCAACTCCAGCAATGACAACTCAGCTTAACCAAAACAAGAAACAACCCTTCAAACAATAGTAAAAGCTAATTTAATATTTGCCCAACTTAGTTCGAGGGTCTGTCAATAGTATGGTAACAATGGGCAAGTGTCCCGGCTCCCGGGCAAACATCGATCTTGCGGTGTTTGTCTTCAACTTGTAAACAGGGAGTAGCAGACACGACTTACAAGATTCTCAGAACTTGATCGTAATGGCAAGATACTCGTAAGATAAATAAATAATGCTGGACAATTTCACACAGCATCATCTAGCCCCAAACTAAGCATAACTTGTACTATGGGAACCAGATAACTGATATACTAGCTATTTATATATATGATATATAGAGCGGCGGGACCAATGTTTGTATGATCTACAAATATTTGTCTCGGGTCTGGGTGTTTCTATGTATAATATGTATGTATTTACAAACAAAAAGTATTATATCAGTCATCTTAGTACCCATACACACAGCTCTGCTTACTTTGGGGCTAGATGATGCTCTGTGAATAGTCCAGCATTATTTATTATTTATTTATTTATACTACTTATATACTTTGTGTTTGTAAATATATACATAGAAACACCCAGACCCGAGATAAATCGCCACAGAGGTCGAGGAGATGAATAGATTTATTTGACGACCTCTGTGGCGCTGTGGGTGAAAGCTCGCTTGCGACGCGGAAGGTGGCGGGTTCGATCTTGCCGCGGAATAATGTTTGTATGATCTGCAAATATTTATCTGGGGTTTGGGTGTTTCTATGTATTATGTGTATGTATTTACAAACAAAAACTATATAAGTAGTATATCAGCTATTAGTACAAGCTTTGCTTAGTTTGGGGCTAGATGATGAGGTGTGAAAATGTCCAGCATTTTTTTTTTAATTATTCTAGAAGATTGTTAATAATGGGAAAAAGTCCGTGTTTTATATCACTTGCGCCATATTGAACTCTGAACGTATCAAAGGATTTTAGGATCCCGTGTGCAGAGAATAAGTTAAATCTAAATTAAATCTTGAGCAAAACGAGGGAGTTTGCAGTCTGAGACAGTAAAGTCACTGCCAGCCGGAGGCGTACCCAAAACATGCCATTGTCACCCAAAGGCAAGAAGGCAGGCCTGAAAGGCAATGCTGGATGCGTTGAACCAAAATGCGCCAGTTTTCAGATCACACTAGTATCGACAAGAGGCCCTCAAATAAATTTTAAAATACGATAAACTTTCACTTATAACATACTAGCTGCGCCCCGCGGTTTCACCCGCGTAAGTCCCGTTCCCGCGGGAATATCGGGATAAAAAGTAGCCTATGTGTTAATCCAGGGTATCACCTATCTACATACCAAATTTCAACCAAATCGGTCCAGCCGTTTTTGCGTGAAAGAGTAACAAACATCCATACATCCATACATCCATACTTACAAACTTTCGCCTTTATAATATTTATAGGACTAACTTTGAGTTATTTTACCCAAGTTGTATAACATCGCGTATCATCGGTTAACTATGGAAGGAAAAGAAGAAGCGCTCGTGGTCGTGCTTGCTTAGTCGTTGTTGATAGATCGTCGAAGTTAAGCAACGTTCGAAACGGTCTATAAGTGGATGGGTGACCGCCAGTGGCATTTTCATCTGAGCGCTTTCGTGCTTCGGAAGGCACGTTAAATTGTCGGTCCCGGCTATTTAAGTCGGTAATGACGGCGGCCTAAAAACTCCGTCACCAGAGTTGGCCACTGACTCATACGAACTTACTTAGTTTGAAAGGTTGAATGTTTCCTCATATAATTGCCTGTTCTGGCGTTACTCGACCGATAACACGCGACGCATCTTCCATCAGACGTGAACCTGACTCTAGCTCATGAATTCGCTAGTAGTAATTAATTCTATCGCTCGTAATAGAAGAAGAAAATCACAGAAAAATATATTCTTTCTACATTCCGATCGCGTCTACCGAAGCTCAAGTGGTACACAAGAACTCTCCCAGTCACTCAATCTGCTCAACAGTCAACTCCACGGGCAAATACTTTATATCCTTTGTGAGTGAAATTCAAAATAAACAGGCTTTGTTCAAACAAACATTTTGGTTTTGTTGGTTGGCAAAGGCTACTTTTCTTGTTTTTTGATGTGAAAACTTCTTCGGGCGCGTTGGGCATGTTTAAGATGGGAAAAATCTATTGAACTCAGATTGACAGCTACCGATACCACCATCAGCGCCATCTAGTTTTGAACTCCGTAACTAATCACGGCAAAGAACCTTTATCTAGTTTCCAGCCGCGGGTCCGGTGACGACGACAAAAATATTTCCCGACGGTTCAAAAAATACACACGTAATTTTTCAAGTGTTTTCTGTCGGCACTCCCGTGCTACTGTTTTTTTTGTTGCGAATTAAACTTACTTTGTTATAAGAATGGAACCTGTTCACATTCAATATCCCATAACATCAAATTATTAATCCGCATGACTTGTCATTGACAAATCAAGCACTCAAAGCGGCTATGAATAATTAAAGCCTATCTCAGAACGTGATATGTTTGATTATCTCGGATGATGGTTTCATTGTCCGAATGTTATTTGATGTAACTTGTGTTTGGCCGTGTCTTTGTTTTACTTGAGCTTAATTAGCACAATAGGTAGTAAGTTGATACCCGCCGCGGGATAAATGTTTGTATGATATGTATGTATTTCCAAAAAAAAGTATTTAAGTAGTATATCAGTTACAGTTTATATCAGTTCCCATAGTACAAGCTTTGCTTAGTTTGGGGCTAGATGGTGCCGTGTGAAATGTCCAGCATTATTTATTTATTTATTTACGCGAAGCATGGTGACTGGTTATTAACTAGAATTATTCCATCTGGAGGGTACCTAGTTGCCTCAGGACTATATAGCTGCTATATAAAATCTTATCATACATAAAGATTAAAAGTTTTTTTATTGGTGAATGGATCGGCTCTGGACCTCGAAACTTACACAGGCAAGAATGAGGTCTACGACGGAGCGAGCCTACCCAGAAGGTGCCTATGGCGTGGTAGTTCAGCGGAAATACAGACGCTGGAAGCTGATTCTAAATGTTTGAAAAGTTATGCCTATAGACAATCTCGTTAGATGAAAAAGACAAACTAAAACACAACTCAAAAACTTAAGCTTCTACTCAATAAAAGGACAGTAGTGTATTGTATATGCCTTAGATAGAAGCTAGTCTCTCATATTTCACATGAAAATTCTGCAAAGGCGTAAAATACGCATATATTAGACGCCAAAATAAACACAGATAAGCCAGCTTTATGAGTCCGAAACTTTTCAGAGTGACCACGGCTAAATCTTTGAGTAAATAAAGCAAAAATCATATTTCGTCAAAGGTGAAAAAAGTCTGGATTAAGCTTTTCAAGTAAAAATCTTACGCAGTATTTTACTACTGGGACCTTTTGAGAAATCTTGAGGTAAAATGTTTGCACTAGAAAATTATTCGTGGTCGTGCTTGCTTAGTCGTTCTTGATAGATCGTCGAAGTTAAGCAACGCTCGAAACGGTCTGTAAGTGGATGGGTGACCGCCAGTGGCATTTTCATCTGAGCGCTTCCGTGCTTCGGAGGGCACGTTAAATTGTCGGTCCCGGCTATTTAAGCCGTCAAGCCATGACGGAGGCCTTAAGGCGGCTTAAAAACTCCGTCGCCAGAGTTGGCCACTGACTCATATTCCCTTTTATTTCATAAAAGTTTTACAATAACCGCTATAGTATCACAGATTGGCACGTAGTTTTACCTTTGAAATCTGACAGGTTTGCGGTGCTTAGAAGCCATGTCGAATTCTATGAACATCATTGATTTACAACGAGTATTTTTTTTTATAATGATGGACTTTCCACACAGCATCATCTAGCCCCTATGTAAGCAGAGCTTGTGTTATGCGTACTAAATGACTGATATTACTTCTATACTTTTTGCGTCTTACCATAGAACGTGACATAAAGTTATTCCACCGAATAAATCAAGAATAACCATACATTTTGACAGTTTACACTCCGGAATAACTTTATGTCACGTTCTATGGTAAGACGCTTTGTTTGTAAATACATACATTATACATAGAAAATACCCAGAACTGGGACAAATACTTTTAGATCATACAAACATTTATCCCACGGCGGGGATCGAACCCGCAACCTTCTGCGTCCCAAACGGGCTTTCACCTGCTGCGCCACAGAGGTCGTCTAGCTAATTCGAATAGCAAAACTCGATATCAAACATCGAACTAATTCCTTGTGAATAAATCTTACTTATTTTTCTATATTTTATGCGAATGCACTGCATAAAAACAGCATCGTCGATTTTAAAATTCGAACGAGTTAATCCGATTCAGGATTTGAAAATGGAACGTTTGGTTTCGTTAGGGTGTCAGCTTGTCTACCCTCCGCCGGATATTATGAGGCTTGCGGCTGACGCTACGACGCAAAACCAACAGAGTCTGGTACAAAATATTAAACCTCTTTTTCAGATTTTATGCAGCCTTATCATTTTATTCAAGTTTTGGTTACTATTTAGTTTTAAGATGGATCACGTAACAAGCTAGGTTACAGACCGGAGGTTATGAAGGAAAAGGGGGTAGACCTAGTTTTATCGTAATAAAATTATTTTTGACTTTGACTATTTTACGATGATTACAATATTGAATTGATTCAGGCGTGACTTTGCGGAAGTCCATTGTAAGATATTAAAAATGGTAAGGAAATATATAGTACCAATCCGCTAATCTATTCTCAAACAAAGGTTTCTTAAAACTAGTACTCACCCCAAAGCCGTGGAACCGTGAGCAGCACCGGGGCGCAAGCAAAAGAACACCTTCATTTAATGAAATGAAAAGTCTTATCAAAATTTTGGATTCCGACCGGATTCGAACCCGCATCGATCAGACGATCCTCCTAAAGCCGGAGTGCCTAACCGCTCGGCCACGAAATCCTACTTGTCGGTGTCCAAATCTTCGATAAGTCTCATATTTCGGTTGAGCACCGATACATGAGACCGATATACGAAATATGAGACTTATCGAAGATTTGGACACCGACAAGTAGGATTTCGTGGCCGAGCGGTTAGGCACTCCGGCTTTAGGAGGATCGTCTGATCGATGCGGGTTCGAATCCCGTCGGAATCCAAAATTTTGATAAGACTTTTCATTTCATAATGAAATACCAAGTGTGGATCAGCACTATAAAACAATTACAGAAATTATAGATTTAGCTAAAGCGACATCTCTTAGTCATTTGATTCTGAATGTAATTTCAGACAATGAGCATGAGTTCACTAGTGAACGTGTAGATGGCGCTAATCGGTGCTCAACCGAAATATGAGACTTATCGAAGATTTGGACACCGACAAGTAGGATTTCGTGGCCGAGCGGTTAGGCACTCCGGCTTTAGGAGGATCGTCTGATCGATGCGGGTTCGAATCCCGTCGGAATCCAAAATTTTGATAAGACTTTTCATTTCATAATGAAATACCAAGTGTGGATCAGCACTATAAAACAATTACAGAGACCTTCATTTAATTTGGACACGTGTTTACAATGATTGCTCAAAATGTCACAACTTCACCATCACAGTAACATCTTTTATATGTTTACTAGCTCTACTACACTCAACAGGGCATAGTAGTACCTTAAAATATTGTCACATTAAATATATTTTTCCAGCCTAAACAATGGGCCTTGTCCACAGGAAATAAATAAATAAATAAATAATGCTGGACTTTTCACACAGCATCATCTAGCCCCAAAGTAAGCAGAGCTTGTGTTATGGGTACTAAGATGACTGATATACTACTTATATACTTTTTGTTTGTAAATACATACATATTATACATAGAAACACCCAGACCCGAGACAAATATTTGTAGATCATACAAACATTGGTCCCGCCGCGGGGATCGAACCCGCAACCTTTTGCGTCGCAGGCGGGCCTTCACCCACTGCGCTACAGAGGTCGTCAATACATGATTAATGCGTGTAGAGCTAATTCTTAATTCTTGATTGTAAAAACATAGGATACTGACATAAAAAAGGACATGTACGAAGGCGAGCTAAACCCTACAAAGAGTTTTCTACCAGCAAATCTTTGAGGCTAGAGAGATGTGTAAAATAGCTAAGCTGTGGTTTTTTCCTTTTTCTTCATTTTTAAAGATCATAGAAATAACTGTAATTGTATTAGCTTAGTTTCTGTACATATTAAATTATATAACATAAATATGTAAACAAATGCGTACCTAATGAGTAGTCCTCTGACACGTTTCCAATATGGATATTACTTCTAGTCAATGATGCGGAATGTAGTGTAGCGAAGCGAGAGCACGTTTAGAATACAGGAGGACTTAGCACTAGTTTGAACGCAAATGGGCAAGCAATAAATCCTATTCAAGCGGCCAAGAGCTAGAGGCCCGATGCGTTGGTCTGACCAGCCAAATCGCAATAGAATAGAAATCGAATTGACAGATAACGCTGAGACTCTACCAGCTGTCAAAACTGCATAAATTTTATGTCGAGTATCGCGGCACGTGAGTTTCTGGCATTATGTCAAACTGACGATTTACACAGACAGGTACTCAAGTGCCGCGATACTTGACATAAAATGTATGAATTTTCGGAAATTAATGCCGTAAGACGCAGGGGGGGTCTCAGCGTTGAATTCTATTATATTGCGATTTGTGACATGGCTAAGGGGCCAGATCCGCAGCACACTCGATCTCAGCATGCCGGAAGCTGTGCATGTGGCTGAAAACCGGAACCAATGGCGCAACATCGTACGGGAGAAGATACCTCCATGATGGGTAATGAACCCAAGCATTGGGGAAACGACGCAAGGAGGAGGAAATTATATTATTGAGATAAATTCCTCATTCCACACTAGATCCCAAACTCATGCGTATTAGAAATTACGAGTATCAGTCAGTGCAGAAGCTTATGATTTTCACTCAACTGCGTGCCTTTGAGTTGGGCGTCTCTGTAAGGAAAAGTTCTCTCAAGGGTTTGGGTTTTTCATTTTAAACTACACAAACTGACAAGGCATTTTTGGGTCGTAAATAGACCGTATCAATTTAATTCCTTAGCTGATTTAAGTTTTCATTTACCCTGCGTCTTACGTGTTCGACTCGACGCGAACGCGATTGCGAAGCGAAGCGGCGATGCGATTCGATGCGGCGCGGAGCGGTGCGGCGAGTCTGTTCTACGTACGTGCGAATTGTCCTACATAGTATACGTCAAATCATACGTAGTGTCAAAATTCGCAAAAAATCTGATCGCGTTCGATTCAATACGCACCGCGCCGCTGCGCACTGGTTACGTAGGAAACTTCAATATTAAATCGACTGTTTGTTGTTTCGCGCTTCGCCGCTTTGCGTTCGCGTCCAGATCGCCCACGTAAGACGCAGGGTTAAAGTTTTGATTAAAAACTGGTGCTTACTCTCTGGATGTATTAATCACTGGATCGCTCGGTAAGCAATACACTTTTAATATCGAAGATTGACAATAAATACCGAGTTCTACGTGCGTTTAACATGTAAAACGGAAAACTTTCTGTATACAAAATGTTAGTGTTTAAACCTCTACTGAATAAAAGTATGAAAAAAATAAGATAAATAAATAATACTGGACTTTTCACACAGCATCATCTAGCCCCAAAGTAAGCAGAGCTTGTGGGTACTAAGATGACTGATATACTACTTATACACTTTTTGGTTTGTAAATACATACATATTATACATAGCCAGACCAGAGACAAATATTTGTAGATTATACAACATTGGTCCCGCCGCGGGGCTCGAACCCGCAACCTTTTGCGTCGCAGGCGGGCCTTTACTCACTGCGCTACAGCGGTCGTCGTCGAGATGGTACATTGCTTTTTAATTTTAATGCGTGGGTAGTTTTAAGACGATTCAAAGTGATCCCAGCGGTCCTACTGAATAAATTCTTTTTGACTTTTGACAACCATCGTTCACCTCATTCACTCTTCATAATAAGCTTGAAATGAGGGTTCTAGAGATGTATCGTGTCTTTTGTTAGAAATCTTAAGGAGCATAGTATTGATTATAAATTTCTGAAAAAAAAAACTTAATTGTGAATTTATAAAAACAGAAAGCCAATTACAGGTTTTCACATTTAGAGGAAGCTTAGTGAAATAAAAGTGAGAACAGAATGAAAGATAACTAAAATTATATTTACATGTCACATTGTATCGGGCTTTGTAGAAGAGTATTCTCTGGTTGAGTCTCGGCTTCAAAGCCTTGAGCATCGCCGTAGAGTCGCGTGTTAGTCGGTCTTTTATCGACTCCATTTCGGAGAGTGTGCACAAGAACTCCACAATTTAGTTCCGCCATCCCCATTCTTCTATCGGGCCAACAGGTTCCCGGAAAGACGCCACTTGTACATGGTAGACATTGCCAGAATTCGTACAAAGCGTTTTGAGTTTACATTTTTCATACGCACCGCCAAATTGTGGAACTCATTGCCGGGCTCTATATTTCCCGAAAAGTACAATATAGGGGTCTTCAAATCAAGAGTAAATAGGTTCCTTCTAGGTAAGCATGCTCCATCTTAGACAATAGGCAGAGTGAGGTCAAATGCTGACCTATTTAATTAAAAAAAAACTGCAACATAACTTTACATAAACGCGCCGCAGTTATTTTTCTATAGAAAAAATACTGATGACGTCAGAAAATGCGACTAGCTTCAAACGTCTCAGCATTTACTCTGTTGAATTGACAGCGAATCGCAGAATATGGCGCGGACGGATCGTGCGACCACCTAATCTTGCCTATGTGCGAATGATTCTGCGGATTTCAAAATGCTGTCGAAAAACAATTTTAAAACCATTATGACAACTACCCCTTAATACGGGGAGGGTAACTCATATCGAATGCACGTGACTAATTACGTAGGATATCCCGAATACCCTTGTGTGCTGAATTGAAATGTGAATGGACCGATTGCTCTTTTGTGAGACTATGAATAAACCCAGACTTAATCAGAGCAACTTATTGAAATTCATGTTGGGATTTTTACTCGACTGTCAAATTAATAGAAATACGCGTAAACGAAACGAAATACGATCACTAAACTTATGTATAACTTAGGTATCCATAGATTATGGATGCTTGAGGCACAAGACCGGAATTAATGGCGTAAGCAGAGGGAGGCCTATCAGCAGTGGGATATTCTTGCCTACGGATGATGATAATGATAAATTTTCTCAGATCAAGTCACTCAAGATATTTTGAAGATTTTTAAATGCATCCAAAAATATTTACCTTGAACCGTAGACTACTACGTAGTACCTCATAATGAGAGTTTTTTTTTTTAATTTATTTAAGGGTTTTGTCGCTTAGCGACCACATCACCCTGATACAGCAGAAAATGATTATGAACAATATCAGAAGAAACTTAAAACTTAACTAATAATGAGAGATATAAATCACTTTTATTCATTTTATTTCCCTTTCCAAAGCTAGCTAACATTTTAAATCTCTATCCCTCTGACCCAATAGGCAGTCGATGCTTTGATTGAAATTATTGTTTGTTATCTATTCAGCGTTGAGCTGTGGTACTTAAGTGTGAGGTTAATTAACCTTTAAAAATATGACCCATAGGTATTTTTTTAGTTTTTAATTTGATAAACCATACTAAGGTATTTCATTAACCGATGCTTTAACTCATAAAAATGAGCTTATCAAAAATTTTGATTGCGACTTCAGTGATTCCGTGGCCGAGCGGTAAGGCATCGTCTGATCGTCGCGGGTTCGAATCCCGTCGGAATCGAAAATGTTGATAAGACTTTTCATGTCTCAATCCTTTGAAGATGTCTAACAATAGACAGAAGCACATCCAATTACATTTTTGGATCCCAAGACCGTGCCACTCAAAAAATTCATACCCATACAAATTTTTAACCCAAACTCGTATACATTACTTAATTAAACGAACACCTAAAGCAAATATACCTACTTGTCTTGAAAGTTGTTTGGTAATTGTAAAGGGGAGGCAAAGACTGCATTTCATAAATTGGTTTATCTCCCTTTTGTAACAATGTACGTTACCTGTATAGAATTACTTTGAGAATATTGTTCGAAAAAGTCTGTAGAAAGTATGCAATTTAATTCCCCCACTCACATTCAATATACGAAACAGCGAGCTCACGTTTAAGGACGCCTAAATGTCATCTTACAATGTAATGAGTTTATTTTTAGATGATAAAAGCCTTCTTGTATTGAAGAGAAAATTGCGATCGTGAAAATTTGTGATGAAATTCGCGTGTGACAAATTACGCGGACCATTGGCGAAGGGAAGGATAGCTTCATTTGCGATTTTATTAACATTTGTTGCTAGTAGATATGAAATTTTATGATTCTATCCCCGTTTTGTAGGTATTCTGCCTCAAATTGACGACCTCTGTAGCGCAGTGGGTGAAGGCCCACCTGCGACGTAAAAGGTTGCGAGTTCGATCCCCCCGGCGGGACCAATGTTTGTATGATCTACAAATATTTGTCTCGGGTCTGGGTGTTTCTATGTATTTACAAACAAAAAGTAATTGTATGTAGTATATCGGTCATCTTAGTACCTATAACACAAGCTCTGCTTACTTTGGGGATAGATGATGCTGTGTCAAAAGTCTAGCATTATTTATTTATTTATTTTATTTATATCTTGTGTACTAAATTAAATTCCGCAATAAATACCCTAGATAATTTATGTTATATTAAAATACAAGCGTTAATCCGTGCAATAAAAAGGCGTGGTGCCGTGAAATTATTAAAACCATTACACTCTTGCCTTTTTTCTGCGGCGGACAGGCCTAAATTATCACGGATATCAGCATCGGCGGTGTCTCTTAATCCCATACTTTATAAGTAATTTGCCAATCGAACTCAAAAATAAAATAACTCAAAACAATATTAAAGCCATATTAGGAAAACATTATTTATCACTATATTTCTAACTTATTTATATTATTTTTTTCTCTCAAATGCATTAATCTCAATAAACCTAATTTTTATCTATTTTATCTTTTTACTATTTTACTTTGCCATAAAAGGAGCATCCTATAGCCAAGCTCAGGCGCAGCGTTGTCACTTATTGCGTTGGCGCGCGTGTGCAACTGCATACCGCGCCATAGCTAGAACACAAAACGGTGACGACGCTGTGTCTGTATGCGTAATAGGTACTAATTAAGCGTGTTCATAAATTATATCAGAGAACTCTAGTGTCAAGATAAACCTAACATAGGATTTAAGACACTACTAACCAGAACAAATGTAATCTTTTCAACAATAAACACTATCTATCTATCTCGGATAGCCATTTTCTCGGGATTTTCATAACAAATCAAAAAACAACATTGCATTTTTTAAAATTTGTTGAACCCAATTCCTGAATTAAGTTTGTTTAAGAAATACCCTATATACTTGAACGTTTCCTGTCAATTACATTTATACTTTCTTATCTCACTTAACATTACTTATGGCCTTTTTTATATGGACTGAAATTTTCCCCTCATTTTGTGTTTCAATAACACACATAGATTTGAAAAAAAAATAGAGTAGAGCCTTGATTTTGTACTTTCAACCTTTCAATTCCTACTCTCTAAGAAACACAGATTTACAGGAGAAAGGGTACAAAATTGTATGAAATTCTTTATGACATGTTGTCCTGACGCACATGAGTTATCGTGACAGGCGTGACCGCTCGGTATGTAACGCTCTGACAGACAATGCCCTTCTCTCTGATTTGATTAAATTCTTTGGTGATTTGAACTTGGAAAAGGTTGGGACTGATTTGAATTAAATCGTTAATAATTTAATGGATTGGTGATTTAGTGGTTAGGAAAAACGGCTTTTTTCATTTATTTATTTATACAGGGTGTAAAAATACTACTACCGAAAACTTAGGGGTTGCAATCAGACCATGATTCTAAACATATTAAGCGAAAAAAACGCAAAAAAAATCTTGACTTAGGTACGTCATTTTAAGTTGGTTTCAGTTATTTACTATTAGTACAACATAATAAGACCATATCTACCTAATTATTTCATTTATAAAAGAAAAAACATTAAAACTCAAAATCCAGCCAACTACGTAAAACAACGCGCCCAGAACATACGCAAACAGTAATCTTCAAACGCTGTTTTCTCCGGATATAATGATTTTTCGGAAAATCCTTTTGGATTTGGTTGTGTGTTGCTGTACCTATCCCTTTCGGCTTGGGTAGACGTCTTTTTACACCCCGTATAGAATCTGGGAGATTACAATTAAAAGCTGTCTTTATTTTAAACTAGGTTCAGTCTTTATCAAAGCCAAATGTTCGTTTTAAGTGCTTCTACCGGCAGCTAGTTTTCACACTATACTTCATTTAGCCAGCGTGAAAGCACCTGGAAGTGGACGGGATCCAAAGGAAATCCAATTTGGTTGGTTCGCTCGTTGGAATGCAGGAACAGATTGAAAATTTAATGGAATGCCAATTATGACGCGTCTTACGACGGTGATCATATTCTGAACGATTTTTAACGTTCTATCGAAAAAATATGACATTAGGTAAATGATTTTATCAAGATGCTTACAAAAATGTTTCCTCAAATTTTTTGGTGTTTTTTCATTGTGTAAATTGAGCATGGCAAATTGAGTATAAAGCGTTGATGAGGAGAGGAGGCAACAACAATTTTGTTCTGATAATAATATGACGTCATGGATAGGGCGAAGTGGAGGAAGAGTGTTAGGAAGGCTGACCCCACCACCATGTGGGATAAATAGTCGGGAAGAGAGAGAGAATAATATACCAATTTTCAACTAGGTATTTCGATAACGTCACTCTAGCCATCTTTTGCTGGATCCACTGTCCCCTATGCCTAACTTCTTCGACTAACCTACAATATATATTTCCGAGGACGTTTTTCTTCTTCTTCAAGTCATGTTGAATGAATGTGGAGAAAGGAGGAAAGATCCCACGACTTCCGAATTGGAAAGCGGGGTCGCTTCCAGTAGACTACCAGAGTTTTGTAGCAGAACAAATTGTTCTGTTACAAAACTGCTTAAAAAACATAATATGATTCACCCAAAGCGGCGGGATTAGACCACCTGGTCATTGAATATCGTCTATTAACCACACTAATATTATAAAGACGAAAGATTTATTTGTTTGAATTGAATAGGCTCCGAAACTACTGGACCGATACAAAAATCTTTGACCATTAGAATCCTGCATTATCCCTGATGAACATAGGCTATTTATTCCGGGAAAGTGAAGTTTTCCCGAGGGACCGCGGGTAACACCGCGACGGACAGCTAGTGTTTTATAAAAAATCTGGTCAAACATCATAAGCAGGATTTAAAATCCTTGTTTGAAAACCAGATTGGAAAATCTGTTGCTGCATATTCACAAAAACGTGTGCAATTCTAACCAATTTACCCAAAAATTGGGTTAAACTGCCTATTTTTATGGTAATCAGAGAGAGGACCTCTTTAGATAAGCGAAAATTGTATGCTTTTAGATATTTTTTTTATTTTGCAAGGGCCTAACGATCGTAATAAAAAACGATTTAGCGCGGTTCGGGAGGGTTAAACGCTGTTTAATAGTACATGAGTGGTAATGTTTCTTGTATGAATAATAATATTTGTGAAACTCACAAAATGGAAACAAGCTCTCTCTCTTACCATATTATTCATCCCACATGGTGGTGGGGTCAGCCTTCCTAACACTCTTCCTCCACTTCACCCTATCCATTACGTCATCATGGGAAACATTGCATGCCTTCATGCTAGCTCCAAAACAGTCCAGGTAGTTTTTGGTATCCCACTAGGTCTTTTCGTCTGTCGCATGTCGGATGAGTTGTGGGCACGAACCACCACAGAGTGGATCCCACGGAACAGGAAACGACCACGCGGCAGACCGCGGCGGCGGTGGAGAGACGAACTTGACTCCCACTCTCCTGATTGGACCACATTAGCTCACGATAGAGAGGAGTGGAAGAAACGAAGGGAGGCCTTTGCCCTGCAGTGGGACACCATAGGCTATTAATAATAACTAGGTCTTTTGTCGGAGATGGACACTCCCAATACCTTATGGACAAGTAAATAAAAAAACCCTCAACGAATCTCTGACAAAGGTAAATACCTCCTCGCGTCGGTATCCTCATTGCTGAGGGTCGTGATCCCCTGAACATGGCGCAGTACTTCTCCTGACTATGTCGCGCCACCTGTTCCTGCCTTTGGCATCGTGGAGCGCATCGTGAAGCTTGGTGTTCAGCGTAGAGCGGATTTGATCCGACCATCTGAGTGGGCTACGACCTCTCGGACGTTTGCCATCGATGTTGCCTGTAACCAACAGCTGCTCGAGGTTATAAATCATCAATAAAACTACTTTTCTATTAAACCAACACTGGTTCGTAAGAACTAGTGACACGAAAAAAAATGTCAGCCCGTTTCATAATTTTTTTCTATTCAGATGGCCTAGCCAATGTTACAATATTAAGTGATTTAGCGAAAGCGATAGTCATCATCATCATCATCAGCCTATACCAGTCCACTGCTGGACATAGGCCTCCCCTAATAAGCGCTATTGCGCCCTGTCCTCAGCTCGACGCATCCAGCTTCTGCCAGCAGCCTGAAAGCGATAGTAGTCGAATCGAAAGTTAAAGACGATTCGATTTCTATAATACCTTTCGCTAAATCACTTGTAACATTGTCTAGAAGCCCAAATTTACGTGTTAACTATTGAACCGACAATCTCCCGCCAAGAAAAACATGTCCCCCCAAATCACCAGTAATCAAATTTTTCATCAACAGAATTCGATAGAAGGGTTAATCCCTCTAGATTTGCAGATCGCAACAAATTTTAATAAAAACAAGATTTTACGTTCTGGGAATCTGTGAAGCCGAAAGGTGTGGGTAGGAAGCACTATTTTATTTATATAAAAATAAATAATACAGTGAGTAGAAATATGTGTACCAAGTGATATTTATTAGGGTCATATTACATACATATACGCGTGACTCGGGCAGTAAATGACAGGGATGGATGAAGGCATTTGTAAAGTGGAGATCATAAATTAAATAAACATACGGAAGCTTTGCTTTCCTTTGAAACTGTAACAGTCGTTGGATGCTCTTTAATATATAACAAAAATTATTAATCTTAGAAGTTTGAAAAGTTAGTTGCCAACTCTCTGAGGCGGAACAGTAATTGTATCTAATACTAGGCGTAGTTGGGTCATGGAAATGAAAAAAAAAGCTCAAAAAAGTTTCTCGAGTTTTTTTTTCATTTCCATTGGAAAAAATAACTATAAATTGTCAAATAATCTCTCATTTGAGAGGGCCAAATAACAAATCGACCTACGCGAATACTTGAAAAGTTTTTCATCCATAATTATTATTATAGCTTTTCAGGAAAAAAACAAATAATTATGACTGTATTCGCTGTGTAAGACATGCGACACAAAATTTTATCCCCACTAACCCTTATACGAGATAACTCTGCCGTGACACACTGACAAAATAATTCCCATTTTCAGTTATTTTTCATCAGCATAATTGAATTTGTTTTCACCTTGCTCCGACCCCGAGCTCCTATTTGTATTCGACGTACGACCAGCAGGGCCGCCCAAATACGAAGGACGTTTATACCCTTACCTTAACATGTGACCCCTATCTCAATAATGCTCACTCAAAATATTAGAACAACAAGCATATTGCTAGCAATTCGGAAATTCAATCTTTGTAGCGTTTTATTACTGTGGAAGGATTTTCTCAATGGTAGTACGGTTTTAGAAGAATTTTATCTATGTTAGTATAGTGCCTTATTTGCATTTAGTGTTGGCAGAAAAATAAATTTTACAGTAAAATTCGTTAGTTCCTCTTTTGGCCACCGGTCAAGATAAGTTTGTGGCACTGTAATTCTTTAATTTTTGTAATTTTATAGTGCTAATCCACACTTGGTATTTCATTAAGAAATGAAAAGTCTTATCAAAATTTTGGATTCCGACGGGATTCGAACCCGTATCGATCAGACGATCCTCCTAAAGCCGGACTGCCTTACCGCTCGGCCACAGAATCCTACTTGCCAGTATCCAAATTTTCGATAAGCTCATATTTTTTACTGTAGGTAATTCTTATCGTAAATATTATTGTACATTATGGAAAATGCATTAAATTTTGTTGTGACCTAAGAAGTTTTATTAATGGCTTTTTGTTGTTTTTACTCCGTATTCCCTCAAAAAGATTTAATAAGAAGCAAATATTATTTAACCTACTTTTACTATCTCTCATCACTTTGACGTACATTCCTTTCTTTAGATTCCAAACTTCTCCAATCCCTCCTTTCTGCAGAACATGAGCCTTTAACACGTAAAGCTTAGCTCAGCCCTCAGGCACAGATCACACATACATAACATTATATATTTAGAGATTGATATAAACGATAACTGAGACTAGAAACAGCATAATTGAACACGTACGATATACCAGTTAGTGCGATCAAATCAAAGTGTATCAAAGTGTATCGGAAAATAGAACGGATTTATTGAAAGCTGTATTTATCATTGACTATCTACCTTGTTGAGTGCTTTTTTAAATATTGTTACTTATCAACAATTTTTTTATTTATTTTTTATTAATTTATTTACTTTAATTAACACGGAAGACCCGATTACATTAATTAAAGAGAACAGATAGAAAAAATATTGAAAAATAATCATAACATTGCTTAAATAAACAGAATTAAAATAAATTAAATTAAAGTCACAGTAATTAAGTAAACAATAAACAGTGGCATTCCAGGAGTGCCGACAGAAGAAAACTTGGACGAGGTTTCGGTACGGTAAAAAAAGTACAAAAAAATAACGTGCAAAAAGTTACTATCCTACTGGGATTTGAACTCGGGTCCTTCTCACTGATAGGCGGAAGTTTATCACGTCGACCATTCTGAAGATACAATGTCTGACAAAATTAAGGGTTGTCGTAACTGTGGCTGTAACAGTCACTAAGGCTCAAGACACATTGAATAGGCATGATGACAGTAATAAAGTTTCGCCAAAATATTTAATTGGTCTAATTATATAGGATTCAAGGATTGAGAATTATTTAATAAAATAAATCTACAAAATAAAACAATCCGCCATGATAGCTGTACAGAGCGCGTGACGTCATTACTCAATTTATTGTAAAAAACTGCGCCTTTTGTTTCCTTGAGCTGTGACGTCAAAACAGCCGCCATGACACCGACGAGCGTTTTGGCGTGAATTTCAAATTTTAATTTTAAATTTGATTTTTATGTTTGAAAACCTTTATTTTCTACTGAAATATGATATTTTCAAATAATTTTGAACAACATAGAACAGATTTTGAAAAATAGTCACATTGCCCATTGCGCTACAGAGGTCGTCATAGCTTCTAATTAATATTTCGGTCTTAAGAAACCTTGGTTGACTGTAGGTGTACGTATTGATCGGAAATATCCTACGAATCGTCGGTTAACGACCTAAACATCGATCGATGAGTCGGGTGTCTCTAATTTTATTTTTATGCGTTAATATTTTATTACCTGCTAAGGGAATCAATTTACTTTGAATAATACATCCCACTAAATTATTAATTCAATAACTTTGTTATGTAGCATCAGCACGATGATTTTAATGCTCACATACAAAATATAGATAGATAGATAGAAAGCTTTATTTGCCAACACACAGACACAGGTACATTACATATACAGAGAACAGGTACAAAAAAGAAAAATACAAAAGTAGGTATGAGGTAAGCAGGTGACAGAGCTATGAAGTTAGGAACCTATGTGCCCTACTCATCTACATGCAATCTACAAGGAATAGACAAAACAAGAAAAGACCTAAACAGCAAAACGAAATAAAATTAAGTACAAATAAAAAGAAAGAAAAAAGAGTTATCGGTAAGAAGTACGGTCTGCGCTGGTGTTAGTCAAAAAGGTTTGCTATATAGATACGGATTGCGAGGCTTAAGTGGAGATGGGCGGGACACTTGGCCAGACGGGACGACAATCGATGGACGAAGGCGACTACCGAGTGGTGGCCAAGAGATATGCGACAAGAGATATGGTCAGACGACATTGTAGGGGCGGTAGGAGAGCAGTGGATCCGGCTGGCTCAAAACCGCCAGGAGTGGCGTGAAAGAGAAGATGCCTATACCCAGCTGGATAGATAGAGATAGATACAAAAATATAATATAACAATTGAAACACAATTTTACCACTATAAACAGGATTGTAGAAAAAAAAAATAGTGGCACTCCAGGAGTGCCCTTAAAAAATGGTAGAAAAAAATTAAGTGCAAAAAGTTACTCTCCTACTGGGACTTGAACTCGCGGTTGTCTCACTCAGAAGCAGAGATCGCTTCGGCCATCCTGACGAAACAATGTGTGAAAAAATTAAGGTATAGTAAGAGATGGTGTTGGTAACAGTCACGTGACTCGCGACGCGAGTTTTTCCTATCTCAAAATTGCCCAACGTACCTAAAAAAATATTTTCTTCAAAATTATTTGCGTTGCTCAATCACTGTCATTTTACTTTGTTCTACTGTAATAATCTGATGGTGTTGAGTAGCCTGGAAACATGAAAATATTTATAGATTTCATTTACTCAATACTTTTTGTAAATGTTTTACTTATTAAAATAATACTGATACTAATGATAATTCACTCTACCAAATTGAAGCTTGCCTGAAATCTGTATTCGAGCTTTCATTTCAAATTCGATCCGGCTCGCATAATGCTTTGATTAATATCTAGTTATTAATCATCTGTGGAGCAGAACTATTCAAGCCGTTGGGAATTGCCTTCCAAATTTGAAATTTGAAATAGCATACGTCACGGTGCGTCGGTTTGTTTTGTTTTGGTAATTCAACACTAAAATAAGTTTGCAGTGGTTGATATTGCATTGTAGAGCATTTTATTACTATTATTGACGTGACAACGTCTTATAATTCGATAGAGCCGGCTGCACGCACGAAAAAATGCGGCGTTACCTCGCTCTGAGGCGTTCCATGTAAGGCTTGAAGTGCAAGCGAGAGCGCGGAACGAGCGACAAAGAAGCACAAACGTTGTCACGTTCAACTATCGTCAGTAAACCGACTTTACAGACAACCAATTTTTTCTGTAGAAAAAATACTGATGACGTCAGAAAATTCAAATCGCTTCTGACGTCTCAGCATTTTATTCTATTGAATTGACAATTCGGCGTGGATGGATACTGCGATGAGCTTAACTCCAGGACTGACTGACGTATGAATTTATACATTATTCCTACTTGACATTGGCAGAATTATATTGATACTAAAGTTAGTTGCCATTTAATAAAAGAAGAAGAAGAGCTTAACTCCAATGTTTTTGAATCCTAATAATTAATTTCATAATTTAAATTCATAGACAAAATCAACAAAGTTCAACTTTCTAAAAGCCACATGGTAATTAATTTCTAAATAGGTTGCAATGCACCAGGCCAATTTCCTAAGCAGCGGTGACCGTCAATTCATGGCCGTAAGAAAAAGGTCACGCAAGATAAACTCTTGTGTCTTTGTGATACCGCTCATAAAAGCGTGATTGCGGAGATACGATCAAATACTCACACAACATACAAGTATCATGCTGCAATTATCCCTATGTGCTAGACGTCATAGGTGGCATCGTGTTTGTTGCCCTGGTTCTTCACAGTATTGGTCGCGAAGGAACAGGAGGAAAATCACCTTGTTTTAAGACGTTTCAAAGTGATCCCAGCGGTCCTACTGAATAAATGCTTTTTGATTTTGATTTAGCCTTGCACAAACTTCACCGCTAAATTACGGACTAATAATTGACAAAAACTAGTAGGTACTATAATTGCACAAGTTTTTGCCAACGGACAGTACCGCGGTCAGTCTAA